>JAQQTP010000055.1:2870000-4070000 GCA_029884605.1 Ormosia emarginata | reverse complement strand
TCTGTTTGGGGTATGAGATTTGACCTGATTTAGGGCATATCTGGGTTCTGGCTAAGCACGCACTATGGCGTGACCCTTTAGTGTCGCGGCATGAGGATGAACATATATGAATGTCGCGACGTAGACGTTCAGTGCCGCGGCATGATGTTAAACTTATTAAGTGTCGCGGCGTGGCATATTACTGTCACGGCGTTCTCTTGAACAATTTGAATGTTACGGCGTGTCAATAAATGTCGCGGCATGAGGCCTTGAATTTTTTAGATATTTGCAGAATTACAAATTTTTCTTAACTGTAATGCTATCAATTGCTTGATTTTAATAGTTTTTAATTCCTTTTCAGGTACCATGGGCCCAAAGAAAGTACGTGGATCGTCCAGTAGAGCAAACAGGGAACCATCTCCTCATTCGCCATTTGATCAGGCAAGATTTCTGTCAGCCGTCGCGGCTGAGAGGTACACTAGACTGGTTTCTAAATCAATCACAGCTGAGCAAGGATTTTCCTTCGAGGAGAGCATCTTGGAGCACATTGATAGGACGATCTTCCACCATCGATGGGGTAGATTTGCACATCACCCCAAGGTGGTAGTTCTTCCCGTGGTTCGCAAATTTTACGCGAACATTGACACCACCGATGCCAACACCACGACAGTTATTGTCCAGCGACGCTAGGTTTCCTATGCTGCATCGGTCATCAGGGCAGTATTAGACTTGCCAGCTCTGCCATTGATCTGTGAGTACGCTCACTTTATCTGAGTCGACCCAGATGGCATCGATCTTGCTACTATAATGGCCAAGATCTGCACGCTTGAGTTGCGGCCAGTGTAGTGGGTAATGAGCATCTAGGATGCCAGACCCAGATTCTTCCATCGAGCTTGTTTGATGCCAGAGGCTCGGATCTGGTATCATTTCATCTGCACACAGATTCTACCATCCACCAACCTATCAGAGGTGACTCGAGAGCGGGCGATCATGATATATGCTATTCTCGAGCACCGAGCCATAGATGTCGGCCATATCATTCATCAGCAGATTCAGAGAGCTACTAGGGAGTGTAGGAGCTTGTTCTTTCCTTCTCTCATCCACCAGCTATGCAGAGGGCAAATGGTCTAGTCTCAGGACTATGAGGAGCGCTCTGAGAAGAAACGACCTCTCAATGATTATTTCCTTGAGAGGGCCCATGCAGTTCCAGCCCCTTCAGTTGCTAGGAGGGCACAGAGACAGGGTCCAGGAGAGCCCAAGGTAGAGCCATCACAGCCCCGACCAATACCAGTTGATGTGGCAACCTGGAGGACCAACATCGACGCAAAGGTGACAGATTTGGAGGCTCAGACGGGCCAAATGACAGCCATGCTGTTATATATCATTCAGACTCAACGTTGGACGGCAGAACGCTTGTATCTTCTGATGGATGATTACTCAGTCCAAGACTTCCCACACGTTGCAGTTGCTGACCCACCACCACCACCATCACAAGAGCCAGGGCCCTCTCACCAACCAACAGCTGATGATGACGCCACCATGGGTGAGGATGCGGATGCTGATTATGAGGCTACCGATTCTGAGGAGCCTTCCATCTAGCCCTTGTGGCATTCAGGACACACCTTCTTTCATTGTATTTTATTTTGTTTAGTATCTTGTATGTTTCTATTGTACAGTGTGGACACTATTTCCCTCAAATTTGGGGGGTGTCTTAAACTTATATATAAGGTTATGATACTAATCTTGTAGGTTGTTTGTTATATATATAGTATATATATTGCATTAACTATTATACTATTATTGCCTATCTTTAGTATGATATTTTGGTATGTTAGTACAACTATGTATGTTTTGTTAAGATCTAGAGGAATAAGTATCTTGATAACAATTGCTTGAAAATCTCATTCAAGATACAATTGTCGTTCCCTTTCACAATGTGAATCATAATGGTTAAAACTAGTGTGAATTGATTGCCCAATGATAGATATGGATGCGATTTGATCTGAACACTTCCGTGAATTCATATGCAATCTTTGAAGTATGTTGAAGCAATCTAGTTTCATTTTAGGATTGATACATTTCCCACTTGCATGCTTGTTGAACTTTGGAATTAATATAAAGTCTTGCCTGGAGAAAGTTTATGTATTGTATATGTGAAAGTGTCAGTTATCTGTAAAATTATTTTTGAACTCTCTTGAGGTGAAATCCTAATTTGTACATGATTAGGGCATTGTTTAGACCGATTGAGCATTAAAAAGCTTACCTTGGCATGATTATATCCCTAGGTCTCCTTTGAAGCCTTATATATGTTTGGCCTTATATTTTTCATCACCTACATATTCGATATCATGTAACCATTCTAAATGCATGTGAAAACATGACATTTGTTATCTTACCATTATTGTTGATTGAGTACATATCATATGATTTCTTAAAATAAGTCCAGTAATGAGGAGTATTGTATAAGTTAAATTCAAAATTGAGCTTGTAAGAACCATCTACATGAAAGAAAAACCTTGCTTTGTAAAAGTAAAAGAAAGAAGAATTGAAAAGAGACAAGCAAAGCAAAAGAAAAGAAAAAGAAAAGTTAAATATAAAAATAAAGTATTGAATGGTTCTTATGAGTTCTAATTTTTCAAAGTCTTTTTGGAATACCCTGATAATTCAAAGTGAGCTCAAGTCTTAAAATCATATGTGTATGTGTCTCAATATTTATGTTAAATTCATTCCCTTTGTTCTTTAACTCATACCCTTGGTCTTACATTATAAGTTGATAAAGACTTTTTTGATCCTCAATTATGTGTGAGTTACATTAGTGGAGAGAGAGTTGAATTACAATCTTATGGATTCTTTGATACATGCTCATCTGTATGTCCATAAACTCATCTGGGTAAGTCAGAATTGAACATAAGAAGTTTTGTTTGCATGATTTTGGGAAATATGTCTTGAATATAAAAGGAAACTGTGATTGTTAGCATAATGAGGATTGTATATGTGTGAAACTGAATTGTGGGGCAGGTGCATTCTTTAAGGTTTTATGCAATCATCTTACATGAGTTCAGTTTAAATGAAAGTGGAATGTACAGATTTGTGAATGCAGGCTAACAAGTTGATCTTTATAAATGTACTTTGTTTTGCTCGACGACTAGCAAAAATCTAGGTTTAGGGGTGTGATAACTCTACAAATTGTAGTTATTTTTGTCTCATATCTGTACTATGTTGATGGTTTAGTCTTTGTTTTGATGTATGATTAGAAGATTTTAGCTTCGTGTTCATATAATTCAATTTCAATGTCTTCCATCATGATTCTAAGAAAATGTTTTTGATTCTTTGATAGATTGAGTATATTTGCATTGGTTAATGAATTGATGATTTCTCTATGGCAGGTAGGGTCCCAACCAAGTGAAACTTAGAAGATTTGGACCAGCTTTGTAAGAGAAATCCAAGATCAAGGATCAGTTTGTCACGCCACGGCGTGACATGTGAATGTCGCGGCGTGAGACATTCCCCTGTTCAAGCAGAGAGTTATGCATTTTGAACGACACAACGCAAAGCAATGAATGTCGCGGCGTGATGACCTAAATTGTATACGCGTCGCGGCGTATGAAGTTGAATGCCGCGACGTGAATCTATTTTCTGAGCCCTATAAATACTGTTGCATGAATTTTCTATAGGGAGTTAGGTTATTTTTAGAAAGCTGTGACCAGGGTTTTATTTTTTACACTAATAGGAAGCAACAGTGACTAAGATTGAAGGTCATCTTCACCTTAGAGGAGGATTGGAGCTTGAAAGATCATCACATTGAGCTTTCTCTTCTCTTTCCTTCACTTTCCTTTTTTTTCCATCTTCATGAACATGATTTATTGTTATATTTTTGTAGGGTTCACGGTTGGCTAAGCTGTTTATAGGATTTTTCTTTGGATCCTCCTATGGATATTGATTAATCTTGTAATCCTTTGAGTTTACATATATGATTTGATTTTTGTTTAATCATATAGTGCTTAATGCTTTGATAGTCTGATCAGCTTTCAATTGATTTGCTAAAATATAATAAACCTAGACATAGAAATTTAGATTTAAGATCATATGTATGATTGATGCATGTTCTATTTCATTCAATTGGTTTGGATGCGATGATTCATTAATAGGATAGAAATATACCTATTGGCCATACATAGTAATTAATTGGGAATAGATTTTAATGAGTGGATTTACACTAATTTTTATGGACACATAGTGAATTAGGTAATGGAAGCATGGTTAATTGACCTAGACATAGGTTTTTAACTAATTTAAATTCCCAAGCTAACCTAATCATTTCATATATATTGCTCGTAAGGATTACTTATTATCAATAGAAGTAGGAGGTGAAAAAGAATTCTCTATTCTGTAATCATCAACTTAATCCAATTTTACAGTTTTTAAGATCTTTTAATTAATTCGCATACTCTTTCTCAATTTATATGTCCTTGAATAGAAATACTTGATCTATTGGTTTATATTTAGCATGTGTTTTAACCATTGTTCTCGTGGGAACGATATCTGACTCCTAGCTACACTACAAGTACGATCCGTGCACTTGAGGTAAGTAAAAGAGCGAATAAGTTTTTGATGCCGTTGTCGGGGACAACGAATTAAATTCAGTAGAGCTAATATTAACAACTAGTTTAAGTAGCTCTAGTTCAAGTTTCTGTTTGTTCCTATTGATTTGATTCATAATTTCTAAATTGTTTTTGGTAAATATAAGATGGCAGAAGAAGTCGCAACGCACAAAATGGAGGACGAAAGTCACACAAGGACATTGAGGGAGTTTGCAACTCCTTAGATGGATAATCTGTAATCCAGTATCAAATGTCCTGCCATCCGGGCTAATAATTTCGAGAAAAAGCCGACGATCATTCAAATGATTCAAACTTCTATACAATTTGGCGACTTATCTAAAGAGGATCCCAACGCATATCTCTCAAACTTCTTGGAGATTTGCGATACTTTTAGGCATAATGGAGTATTCGAGGATGTTATTCGCCTAAGGCTTTTTCCTTTCTCGTTAAGGGATAGAGCCAAAAGCTGGTTGCACTCTCTTCTAGCGGGATCTATTACAACCTGGGCAGAGGTATGTACTAAATTTTTGAATAAATACTTCCCCCCTGCCAAGACTGCGAAGATGATGAATGATATTACATCATTCACTCAGACTGAGTTAGAATCCTTGCATGAAGCCTGTGAAAGGTACAAGGATTTACTGAGAAGGTGTCTACATTACGAAATACCACCTTGGCACCAAATCTACTCATTTCATAAGGGCCTGCTACTGCACCATCGCCCAATTATTGATGCTGTAGTTGGAGGGTCTTTACTCAGCAAATCTTTTGATGAGGCCTTCCAGCTTTTCGAGGAATTAGCTGCTAACAGCTACCAATGGCCGGCAGCAAGAAACATTCCAGGGAGGGTAGTTGGAGTGCATGAAGTAGATGAAATAACCTCGCTATCTGCTCAGATGGCAGCATTAATAAGAAAGATGGATAGTATGAGTCAGAATTCACACCAGAGCCTATTTGTTCTGTGTGAAAGGTGTGGAGACACTCATTCAAGTGACAAATGCCCTTCTCTTATAGAAAGTGCGCAATTTGTCGGCAATTATAGGCCGCAACAAAACAACCCATACACCACCCAGTATAATCCTGGATGGAGGAACTATCCAAATTTCTTATTGAAGGACAACCAAGGACCCTCTTCCTCCTCCAATGCTCCTGGAAATGAACGCCAGTACAACCCTCCTGGATTCCCAGCCCATCCAAGACAACCAATGCAAGAAAGGAAGCCTACATTGGAGGATATGTTCATACAGTTGATGGCTAAGAATGATGCTTTCATTAACAAGTCCGACTCCTACATGGCAAGGACTGATGCTCACTTATCAAAGAATGATTCAATGATTCAAAGTCAAATGGCTTCGATGAGAGCATTGGAAACTTAAGTGGGATAGTTGGCTAACGACATCAACAACAGGCCCCCAGACACTTTCCCAAGTAACACTATTAATAATTCGAAGGGTGCCTCAAACGAGGACTGTAAGGTCATTTCACTGAGGAGTGACAAGGACATGGAGGGAAATCCAAAGACTAGATTGTTGGATGATGAAGTGGCCAAGAGCCAAGACCATGAAGAAATAGTCCACAAGGAGGTGGACGTCGAGAAAAAGGAAAAAGAAATTGCAAAGGATGAAGGCATAGTCTAAAAGAAGCTTGAGGGCAAGAAGGTGGAGAATAGACCTTATGTACATCCTTTACCTTTTCCTAGTAGACAAATCAAGCATAAGATGGATGAACAATTTAAAAAATTCTTAAAAATTTTCAAGAAATTACATATCAACATCCCTTTTGCTGAAGCCTTGGAACAGATGCGCAGTTACGTTAAATTCATGAAGGATATCTTGTCCAAGAAACATAGGCTGGGAGAGTTTGAAATTGTTGCATTGTCTGAAGAATGCAATGCCATTTTGCAACAGAAGCTTCCCCCAAAGCTGAAGAATCCGGGGAGCTTTACAATCCCTTGCACCATAGGAGAATATTTCCTAGGCCAAACGTTATGTGATATGGGGGCAAGCATTAATTTCATGCCCCTATCCATATTTCAGAGGTTAAGATTGGGGGATTGCAAGCATACATTTGTAACCCTCCAACTAGCCGATCATTCATATACGTATCCAAAGGGAATCGTGGAAGATGTCCTGGTAAAAGTGGACAAGTTCATATTCCCTGCGGACTTCGTAATTCTGGATATGGAAGAAGATAATAGGGTCCCTTTAATCCTAGGCAGACCATTCCTAGCCACCGGGAGAACACTCATTGATGTCCAGAAAGGTGAATTGACAATGAGAGTTCAAGATCAAGAGGTAACTTTCAACATCTTTAAGGCAATGAAGTTTCCTCAAGATCAAGAAGAGTGTTCTTATGTTGGGATTGGATAACATCATTAATGACGCATTACAACCCAATATTCCTGAAGACTCCCTTGCTGTGGCATTGGCTTCATCAACTGATAATGATGAA
The DNA here is from genome assembly GCA_029884605.1 of Ormosia emarginata. Classification (NCBI taxonomy): domain Eukaryota; kingdom Viridiplantae; phylum Streptophyta; class Magnoliopsida; order Fabales; family Fabaceae; genus Ormosia; species Ormosia emarginata. The sequence goes on along the minus strand of JAQQTP010000055.1, from coordinate 4,062,969 downwards.
GAGCCTAAGGACGATGTTTTAGATTTTATCAGGCACCTAGATGCGGTGCCTAGGCAATAATGGTCGCCTAAGTTTGAAACCTTGGAGTCCGATGCAACAAAGGAGGCATCTAAGCCCTCCATTGAGGAACCTCCTAGGCTTGAACTTAAGCATTTGCCTAATCATTTTCAGTATGCATATCTGGGAGCAACCTCCACCCTGCCGATAATCATATCATCATCCTTCTTAGATGATCAGACAGAGAAACTGCTCCGTGTGCTAAGGACATATAAACATGTTATTGGATTGACTATTACCGATATCCAAGGCATTAGCCCTTCTATTTGCATACACAATATCCTGTTAGAAGATAATCAAAGTGGTGTTGTGGAACACCAAAGGAGGTTAATCCCAATTATGAAGGAAGTGGTAAGAAAAGAAATAATCAAGTGGCTGGATGCAGGCATAATATATCATATTTCTGACAGTCCTTAGGTCTCACATATTCAATGTGTTCCCAAGAAAGGTGGCATGACGATAGTAACCAATGAAAATAATGAGTTCATCCCTTCTCGCAAGGTCACAGGTTGGAGGGTGTGCATGGACTACCACAAGCTGAACAAGGCCAACTGGAAGGACCATTATCCTCTTCCATTCATAGACCTAATGTTGGATAGGCTAGTAGGAAAGGCCTATTACTGCTTCTTGGATAGTTATTCTGGATATAACCAAATTGCCATAGCACCTGAGGACCAAGAGGAGACAATCTTTACTTGTCCCTATGATACATTTGCGTTTTATAGGATGCCATTCGGATTATGCGATACTCCTATAACCTTTCAACGTTGCATGATGTCCATTTTTGTATATATGATTGAGCACGAGTTGGAAATGTTCGTGGATGACTTTTCAATGTTTGGGGATGATTACAATAGTTGTTTGCAGACCTTATCATCTATATTGAAAAGATGTAAAGAAACCAACCTCATCCTCAACTGGAAAAAGTGTCACTTTACGGTTGAAGAAGACATAGTTCTTGGCCATAAAGTTTTTATTAAAGGGATGGAGGTGGACAAGGCAAAGATTGAGGTAATTGACAAGCGCCCTCCACCAAACTCAGTTAAAGGAATCTGTAGTTTTCTTGGCCATGCGGGTTTCTATTGGAGGTTCATTAAAGATTTCTCAAAGATGCCAAGCCTCTTTACAACCTTCTGGAGAAAGACATCCAGTTTGCTTTTGATGAATCATGTCAGGTTACATTCGAGGAGCTGAAGAAGAGACTGGTCTCAGCACCAGTTATCATTACTCCAGATTGGAACTTACCGTTCGAGCTCATGTGCGATGCCAGCTATTATGTTGTGGGTGTTGTGTTGGGTCAACGAAAGGATAAGGTGTTTCGCTCCATACACTATATGAGCAAGACACTTAATGATGCCCAACTGAACTACACAACAACGAAAAAAGAGCTGCTGGCAGTTATGTTCGCATTTGACAAGTTCAGAGCTTACTTGGTAGGGACTAAGGTGATTGTGTATACATATCACTCAGCAATCAAGTACTTAGTAAGCAAGAAAGACGCGAAACCACGATTGATTAGGTGAGTTTTGCTTTTACAAGAGTTTGATCTGGAGATCAGAGACAAGAAATGTGCAAAAAATTAAGTGGCAGACCACCTTTCAAGATTAGAAAATGAAGAATGCCAAGCTGAACCAATCATGATTAAGGAAACATTTCCTGATGAGCAGCTTTTGGGAGCCACCACTCAATCATGTCCATGGTATGCGAACATGATGAATTACATTGTGGGTAGTATGCTACCACCTGATCTAACCTCTCACCAGAAGAAGAAATTCTTACACGATGTCAGGCACTATATCTGGGATGAACCATTTTTATTCAAGTAGTGTGATGACCAGATGTTGAGAAGGTGTGTACCTATGGAGGAAGTGGAGCAGATCCTGAATCAATGTCATACTTCTCCATATGGTGGACACTATAGTGGTGAGAGAACGGCTGCAAAGGTGCTCCAATCTGGCTTCTATTGGCCATCGCTATTCAAGGATGCACATTTTTATGTGCAAAGATGTGATCGATGTCAGAAATCTAGAAATATTTCCAGAAGGAACGAGATGCCCCTTAACTTCATTCTAGAAGTTGAGATCTTTAATGTTTTGAGCATTGACTTCATAGGCCCCTTTATTCCCTCTTTTGGGAATCAATATATACTTGTGGTTGTGGATTACGTGTCCAAATGGGTGGAGACATATGTATTTCTTACCAACGATTCAAAAGTGGTGATTGCCTTCATGAAGAAACAGATCTTCACCAGGTTTGGAACACCTACGGCCATCATCAGTGACGGAAGGTCACATTTTTGTAATAAGTACTTTGAAGCCCTCCTAGCCAAGTATAGTGTGACGCATCGAATTGTCACTGCTTATCACCCATAGACAAGTGGGCAAGCAGAGGTATTCAACCTCGAAATAAAGCTGATCTTAGAGAAGACAGTGTGTCCAACCAGAAATGATTGGTCAAGGAAATTAGATGACACACTGTGGGCTTACAAGACTGCTTACAAGGGCCCCATTAGTATGTCTCCATACAAGCTGGTGTTCGGGAAAGCATACCACCTAGTAATTGAGCTTGAGCATAGTGCCTATTGGGCAATAAAGCAGCTCAACTTCAATTCACAAGCTGCTGGTGAGAAAAGACTTTTGCAACTCAATGAACTCGATGAATTCAAGCTACAGGCATATGAGAATGCAAAAGTATACAAGGAAAAGGTCAAGTACTGGCATGACAAGAGGATAGTCCAGAAAAGATTTAATGAAGACCAGCAAGTTCTCCTTTATAATTCCAGGCTAAAACTCTTTCCTAGAAAGCTTAAATCGAGGTGGTCGGGACCCTTTGTTGTGATAAAGGTGTTCCCCCACGGGGCAGTGGAAATAGCCCCACGTGATGGATCATCAAGTTTTAAGGTTAATGGTCAGCGCCTAAAACCTTACTTTGGAGGAGATATTCAAAGGGAGAAGACCTCCCTCACTTTGACAGCTCCAACTTGATGTCCACAAAGTCCTGCTGGGACAATAAATAAGGCTCTTTTTAGGAGGGAACCCAAATGTACATATTCTATGTTTTTAAGTCTTTAGTATGTAATATGTGGTTTTTGTAGGTCGATTAAGTTTTTGATATACAAACTGTTATTTGACCTTATGGACATGTTTTATAGGTGTTAGTGACCCATTTTAACTAAGAGTCTTGGCTGAAATCAGTTTGCTGCAGAATTCTACAGGCTAACCTCTCACGTCGCAACGTGGCGCTTGATAATGCCGCAGCTTGAGGTCCTTAATAGGCAATTATCAATAAGTATAGCGTCGCGGCATGGTGTGTGACTATGTCACGACGTCTCTTATATAAAAATAATAATATTAATAAATAATATTTATTTAAATATTTAAATTGGGGGGAATTAATTTACATTGCGGCGTTAAGCTTGTAAACGTCGCGGCGTGATGTGTTTTTGGGGTTAAACGCCACGACGGTTCATACGTCCCTCAGTTTTCCCCTTTCTGCTAAACCTATTCTCTGTTTTCTCTCAACCCATTCCCTTGTTTTTTGTTTTCTACCTTCGTAGCTTCATTTCCCTGCTTCCAAACAAGGTGTGAAGCTCATCTCATTTTCCTATTTTTATTTTATATTTGTTATTTCATTTTTTTAGTTTAGTTTTCTGTGTTAAATGTATATTCTCTTGTTTTTAGTAGGATTATATGCATTAGGATAGTTGTTTATGGTTTTTATGTAGTACGGGTGTGTTTATTCTGTTTGGGGTATGAGATTTGACCTGATTTAGGGCATATCTGGGTTCTGGCTAAGCACGCACTATGGCGTGACCCTTTAGTGTCGCGGCATAAGGATGAACACATATGAATGTCGCGACGTAGATGTTCAGTGCCACGGCGTGATGTTAAACTTATTAAGTGTCGCAGTGTGGTATATTAATGTCACGGCGTTCTCTTGAATAGTTTGAATGTTGCGGCGTATCTGTAAATGTCGCGGCATGAGGCCTTGAATTTTTCAGATATTTCCAGAATTACAAATTTTTCTTAACTGTAATGCTATCAATTGCTTGATTTTAATAGTTTGCAATTCCTTTCCAGGTACCATGGGCCCAAAGAAAGTACGTGAATCGTCCAGTAGAGCAAACAGGGAACCATCTCCTCCTTCGCCATTTGATCAGGCAAGATTTCTATCAGTCGTCGCGGCTGAGAGGTACACTAGACTGGTTTCTAAATCAGTCACAACTGAGCGAGGATTTTCCTTCGAGGAGAGCATCCTAGAGCACATTGATAGGACGATCTTCCACCATCAATGGGGTAGATTTGCACATCACCCCACGGTGGTAGTTCTTCCTATGGTTCGTGAATTTTATGCGAACATCGACACCACCAATGCCAACACCACGACAGTTATTGTCCGGGGACGCCAAGTTTCCTACGCTGCATCGATCATCAGGGTAGTATTAGACTTGCCAGCTCTGCCATTGATCTGTGAGTACGCTCACTTTATCAGAGTCGACCCAGATGGCATCGATCTTGCCACCATAATGGCCATGATCTACACGCCTGAGTTGCGGCCAATGCAGTGGGTATTGAGTATCTAGGATGCCAAACCCAGATTCTTCTGTCGAGGTTGTTTGATGCCAGAAGCTCGGATCTGGTATCATTTCATCTGCACACAAATTCTGCCATCCACCAACCTATCAGAGGTGACTCGAGAGCGGGCGATCATGATATATGATATTCTCGAGCACCGAGCCATAGATGTCGGCTATATCATTCATCAGCAGATTCAGAGAGCTACTAAGGAGTGTAGGAGCTTGTTCTTTCCTTCTCTCATCCACCAGCTATGCAGAGGGCAGATGGTCTAGTATCAGGACTATGAGGAGCGCTCTGAGAAGAAACGACCTCTCAATGATTATTTCCTTGAGAGGGCCCATGCAGTTCTATCCCCTTCAACCGCTAGGAGGGCACAGAGACAGGCTCTAGGAGAGCCCAGGGCAGAGCCATCACAGCCCCAGCCAGCACCAGTTGATGCGGTAACCTGGAGGACCAACATGGACGCAAAGGTGACAGATTTGGAGGCTCAGACGGGCCAAATGACAGCCATGCTGTTATATATCATTCAGACTCAACGTTGGACGGCGGAGCGCTTGTATCTTCTGATGGATGATTACTCAGTCCAAGACTTCCCACACGTTGCAGTTGCTGACCCACCACCACCACCATCACAAGAGCCAGGGCCCTCTCACCAACCAACAGCTGATGATGACGCCACCATGGGTGAGGATGCAGACACAGATGACGAGGCTACCGATTCTGAGGAGCCCTCCATCTAGTCCTTGTGGCATTCAGGGCACACCTTCTTTCATTGTATTTCATTTTGTTTAGTATCTTGTATGTTTTTATTGTGCAGTGCGGACACTGTTTCCCTCAGGTTTGTGGGGTGTCTTAAACTTATATATAAGGTTATGATATTAATCTTGTAGGTTGTTTGTTATATATATAGTATATATATTGCATTAACTATTATACTATTATTGCCTATCTTTAGTATAATATTTTGGTATGTTAGTACAACTATGTATGTTTTGTTAGGATCTAGAGGAATAAGTATCTTGATAACAATTGCTTGAAAATCTCATTCAAGATACAATTGTCGTTCCCTTTCACAATGTGAATCATAATGGTTAAAACTAGTGTGAATTGATTGCCCAATGATAGATATGGATGCGATTTGATCTGAACACTTCCGTGAATCCATATGCAATCTTTGAAGTATGTTGAAGCAATCTAGTTTCATTTTAGGATTGATACATTTCCCACTTGCATGCTTGTTGAACTTTGGAATTGATATAAAGTCTTGCCTGGAGAAAGTTTATGTATTGTACATGTGAAAGTGTCAGTTATCTGTGAAATTATTTTTGAACTCTCTTGAGGCGAAATCCTAATTTGTACATAATTGAGGAAATGATTAGGCCATTGTTTGGACCGACTGAGCCTTAAAAAGCTTACCTTGACATGATTATATCCCTAGGTCCCCTTTGAAGCCTTATATATGTTTGGCCTTATGTTTTTCATCACCTACATATTCGATATCATGTAACAATTCTAAATGCATGTGAAAACATGACATTTGTTATCTTATCATTATTGTTGATTGAGTTCATATCATATGATTTCTTGAAATGAGTCCAGTAATGAGGAGTATTGTATAAGTCAAATTCAAAATTGAGCTTGTAAGAACTATCTGTATGAAAGAAAAACCTTGCTTTGTAAAAGTGAAAGAAACAAGAATTGAAAAGAGACAAGCAAAGCAAAAAGAAAAGAAAAAGAAAAGTTAAATATAAAAATAAAGTATTGAATGGTTCTTATAAGTTCTGATTTTTCAAAGTCTTTTTGGAATACCCTGATAATTCAAAGTGAGCTCAAGTCTTAAAATCATATGTGTATGTGTCTCAATATTTATGGTAAATTCATTCCATTTGTTCTTTAACTCATACCATTGGTCTTACATTATAAGTTGATAAAGACCCTTTTGATCCTTAATTATGTGTGAGTTACATTAGTGGAGAGAGAGTTGAATTATAATCTTGTGGATTCCTTGATACATGTTCATCTGTATGTCCATAAACTCATCTGGGTAAATCAAAATTGAACATAAGAAGTTTTGTTTGCAAGATTTTGGGAAATATGTCTCGAATATAAAAGGAAACTGTGATTGTTAGCATAATGAGGATTGTATATGTGTGAAACTGAATTGTAGGACAAGTGCATTCTTTGAGGTTTTATGCAATCATCTTACATAGGTTCAGTTTAAATGAAAGTGGAATGTACAGATTTGTGAATGCAGGCTAACAAGTTGATCTTTATAAATGTACTTTGTTTTGCTCGAGGACTAGTAAAAATCTAGGTTTAGGGGTGTGATAACTCTACAAATTGTAGTTATTTGTGTCTCATATCTGTACTATATTGATGGTTTAGTCTTTGTTTTGATGTATGATTGGAAGGTTTTAGCTTCGTGTTCATATAATTCAATTTCAATGTCTTCAATCATGATTCTAAGAAAATGTTTTCTATTCTTTGATAGATTGAGTACATTTACATTGGTTAATAAATTGATGATTTCTCTATGGCAGGTAGGGTCCCAACCAAGTGAAACTTAGGAGATTTGGACCAACTTTGCAAGAGAAATCCAAGATCAAGGATCAGTTTGTCACGCCACGGTGTGCATGTGAATGTCGCGGTGTGAGATATTCCCCTGTTCAGGCAGAGAGTTATGCATTTTGAACAACACGGCGCAAAGGAATGAATATCGCGGCGTGGTGACCTAAATTGTATACACGTCGCGGCGTATGAAGTTGAATGCCGCGATGTGAATCTGTTTTCTGAGCCCTATAAATACTGTTGCATTAATTTTCTATAGGGGAGTTAGGTTATTTTTAGAAAGTTACGACCAAGATTTTATATTTTACACTGATAGGAAGCAAAAGTGACCAAGATTGAAGGTCATCTTCACCTTGGAGGAGGATTGGAGCTTGAAGGATCATCACATTAAGCTTTCTCTTCTCTTTCCTTCACTTTCCTTTTTTTTCCATCTCCATGAACATGATTTATTGTTATATTTTCGTAGGGTTCAGGCTGGCTAAGCTGTTTATAGGATTTTTCTTTGGATCCTCCTATGGATATTGATTAATCTTGTAATCCTTTGAGTTTATATATATGATTTGATTTTTGTTTAATCATATAGTGCTTAATGCTTTGATAGTCTGATCAGCTTTTAATTGATTTGCTAAAATATAATAAACCTAGACATAGGAATTTGGATTTAAGATCGTATGTATGATTGATACATGTTCTATTTCATTCAATTGGTTTGGATGCGATGATTCGTTAATAGGATAGAAATATACCTATTGGTCATGCATAGTAATTAATTGGGAATAGATCTTAATGAGTGGATTTACACTAATTTTCATGGACACATAGTGAATTAGGTAATTGAAGCATGGTTAATTAACCTAGACATAGGCTTTTAACTAATTTAAATTCCCAAGCTAACCTAATCATTTCATTTATATTGCTCGTAAGGATTACTTATTATCAATAGAAGTATGAGGTGAAAAAGAATTCTCTATTCTCTAATCAAAAACTTAATCCAATTCTACAATTTTTAAGATCTTTTAATTAATTCGCATACTCTTTCTCAATTTATATGTCCTTGAATAGAAATACTTGAGCTATTGGTTTATATTTAGCACTTGTTTTAACCATTGTCCTCGTGGGAACGATATCTGACTCCTAACTACACTACAAGTGCGATCCGTGCACTTGCGGTAAGCAAAAGAGTGAATAGGTAGCACCCTCGAAAACATGTTAGACTTGTAAATAGTTATAAAGGTAGTTTAATACTTGATTAACATGTCTGTTGAATTTTGTGACTTTTTGAGCATGTTTAGTCACTTTGTTATAATGTTATGTGTGGAAAATAGTTGATATTAAGTTCGGAATTAGCTTAAACTGCTTAGTTAATGAAAAAAATGTGAAAATTTTGTTTCTAGGTCACAAATATGTGAAAGATAGTATGGTTACATTTTGAGGTTAATCAGAGTTAGTTGTATATTTTTAAGCATACTGAGTGTGTATTTTAATGCCGGATTGACTAGCAGTAGATATAAAAAAAATATAAAAATGATGAAACAAGATTTTTGATAAATTCTAAAATTTATTTTAAACTTGATGAAAGTTAAAAAATTTAATTTGGAGAAATTTAAGTGTTCTTAATACTATGCATATAACTTTACTGAAATTAAAAAAAAAAGTTGTTCCTGACGAGCACGATTTCACTAAAAAAAAGAAAGTCGTACTTGATAGACACGACTTTATATAAAAATATGTAAGTCAAAACTCTCAACTACAACTTACTATAATTATTATTTATTTTACACGAATTAAATATTTTTTTTTTACTTACATTAATTAATTTTTATTTTATTTTATTTTACACCAATTAAGTAAATTTCTGCAACAAGGGCTTTCCACGGTTGACTGTATGTGCCATGGGCCGCAAATGCAATATTTTCACGTTCAGTGAGAGAGGATAGTAGCAAGGTCAGGATGAGTTGGTCCTGACAGAACCAAGTATCGTGCTCAGATTAACATTGGAGGTTTGGACTGAGAGGAAGCTCCAAGGTGGGTGGCAGCAGCGATATAGTCAGCAGAGGTGGCCATGCATAGATCGAGGCTCGTTAGAGATATGGACTTCTGATACCATATAGAATAACATGTATTGAAAAGAAGGGAAAGTCAATCATTTATTGCATTAGAGATTACAATATATAGTAAACTAGTTACAACATATTGGCACAATGTTTAAATGATATAACATCTAAATTTAAATAATATATCTAACCAAACACTAAAGAATATGAGAGGACTATGTGGAGCACGTACAGTCCGTGGACTTGGTCGCTGGTCTAACAATTGTTCACTAGTAGAGTTGTAAAACAATAATTGCTCTCAAACTCAATTATAATTTTGGGCTTCCCCCTCTGAAAGGAAATAAAATAAAAGGGGCTAAGTAATTATATATTTAGCGTGTGTTTATTTTTGCTTAATTTATAAAAAAAATATTTTTTATTAAAAAAATCATTTCTTAGACATACGTAACTGTTTAAATAAGATTTTGAAAAGAAAATTTAAAAATCTAATTTTTTACTTTTAATCAGAACTGAAATGAATAGCTCCTTAAAAAAATTAATTTTAAGAAAGATACAATAAAAGATAGGGAAAATAAAAGTTTTTTTTTGTAATTATATTCAAACACAAAATAACTTTTACTTTTCATAAAAATTAATTTTTGGTACTATCTTAAAATTACTTTTTCTCAAAACTTATCAAAACGCACCCCTAATTGTATGTTCCAAAAATTTTAAAATTATTAAATTTTTGAAATATTTATAGAAATAACAAATTAAATGTTTTATAGATTATATGAACTCCTTTTTTTATTTGAAACTGTGCAATATGAGAAATTTTTATTTAAAATATTCTCTTTAGCTTTTCTTCTTTCCCATTCAAACATAAGACTTTTAAAAAAATATATATGATTTGGTCGACAGAAAGCATAATTTGGAGAGACTTTTGTGGTATTTTAATCACATATAACAATTTCTAAATATAAAAAAGTAGTGAATTCTATTCTTTTTTTGCTAGACCGGAAAACAATAAAATCAGCTACCTATAAATAAATAAAACTTCCATAGAATCAGTTAGCAACAAGGGCTATAAGTTTAGAGGAGGTGAGTTTCAAATTTGGAGACCAACTTGACTAGATGCACTAAGCTTGGCAAGGTAGTCAGTACAATTATTGACCTCACGGAAAGTGTGCAACAAATGAACTTCACAACTTCTCTATAACAACTCTTAGATATCACTAATGAGGATGAAATGTGGATGGAAAAGAGGGTTCTGCTTTGTTACTAAGTGCAAAACATAATTCACAACCAATTAAGCAACCTATAGACATTGTCCTATGCAATACGTAAGCTTTGCCTTAGTGCAAAGAGTTCTGCCACCAAGTTGGTGGCCACACCCACCGAACCAACGAACTTCATCAACCAGTGACCATTCTCATCACACATCAGTCCACCATAACTTGCATTTCTAGAGTTGCTCGAAGAGCTCCCGCCAAAGTTAAGTTCATAGAACCCCTCGAAGAAAGGGATCAAGAAACCAAATGTTGAAGTGTAAGTCTATCTTTGTCAACTAGCAAGCATCAAAATGAATCGCACGTGTAGAATAACTTTTGCATGGGCTCATCCAAAGGGGTTTCCCTCACCTCAAACACGACTCTATTTCTACTGCACCATACTTCTCAAAGAGTCGTAAGGAAGATATTGCCATGGAAATCAAAGAGCTGCGATGAACCCACTCCTTAGTGGTAGGGGAGAAAAAGTTTGAAAGTCCCATGAAACCAAGCTTCTGTCGTACATGAATGATCGCCGAGCAATCCCAAAAGTAATAAAGAATGGTCTCATCATAGAGTTGACACATATTGCACATAGCAGAGGCTGCAAGATGACGATGAAATCGTGATGTATTCATAGGAACAACATCGTGTAGCATAAAATCAGACTAGAAATCATATTTTTTCAAGTGATGGTAATTTCAATACCTAAGACCATGACTCGGTGGGTGGAAAGGTCCCTGCGGTTCATAATGAGGAGCTATTTATAAGCAGATGTAGACATATAGCCTCTAAAGCAATGGTACTTCCAATAAAAGCAATCATCTAATGCATCAGAAACATCTAAAGCGAGAACATTCATACAGTTCATCAACAACTAGATAGGTGTGTAACAAACTAAAGTTTCAACCAATATTTACCCAAATATCCTTTACTTTAAAGCTAGTATTAGAAATATTGACGAAGGGAACTTGAAAGCATAGAGGACCCTTTTTCCATCCTATTATCATACCAAAAGAAAACGTTCCCTGCCCCAATGTTGATGCCAAAGCCTGGTTTAAACATAGAACACAAAGAATGGAACTCCAAACATAAGAAAAGTCACGCCTACTATAAGCATTTAACAAGAATGTGTTTGATAAGTACTTGTGTGACAAAAGTTGAACTCAAAGCTTATCTGAACCCTGCAACAATTGTCATGAAAGCTTGCCAAGTAGTGAGGCATTGACTAATTGGGAGTCTCTGATCCCAAGACCACTATGAGGCTTGGGAGTTGTTAAGTGGCCCAATTAATAAGATGCAGGCCCTTAACATTTTCCTTCTTACCACATAAGAACCCTCTGACTACAATATTAATTGCTTCACAAACTAGAAACATGTAAAGCAAGAGCATTCATACAGTTCATAACACCAACAAGTAGATAGGTGTGTAACAAACTCAAGTTTCAACCAATATCTACCCAAATATCCTTCACTCTAAAGCTAGTATCAGAAATGTTGATGAAGGAAACCTGAGAGCATATGGGACCTTTTCCATCTTGTTATCATACCAAAAGGAAACGTTCCCTGCCCCAATGTTGATGTCAAAGCCTGATTTAAACATAGAACACAAAGAATGGATCTCCAAACATAAGAGGAGCCATGCATACTATAAGCATTTAACAATGATGTGTTTGATAAGTACTTGTGTGAAAAAAGTCAAACTCAAAACTTATCTGAACCGTGCAACAATTGCCATGAAAGTTTGTCAAGTAGTGAAGCATTGACTAATTGGGAGTCCCTGATCCCAAGATCACCATGAGGCTTGAGAGTTATTAAGTGGCTCAATTAACAAGATGCAGACCTCTAGCATTATCCTTCTTACTTCATAAGAATCCTCTGACTATAGTATTAGTCGCTTCACAAATTGTTACAGGAAGCCAATAATTATGCTTAGTGTAAATCGAAATGCAGATACCACACGAAGGCAAGTTTACCAGCTCTGTCAAGAATATTATTCTTCCAAGATGCTAGACACATTTGGACTTTCTCTAGCATATGATGGAAATTGGCATTTTTAATTTTACCTTTGACCAAGGGATAACAGCCTAAGCTCAAACAAAATCGAATAAGAGATATATTAGAAATTTTCTCCTTCTTATCTCTAAGGACATTAATTGAACAAGTGGCTTTAGACTTAGTCACGTTAACTTTGAGGTCAAATGCCAAGCAAAATTTATTAAACATTTCATAGGTAATTTTAACTTGAGAAGCCTTAACTTTACTAAACAAAATCACATCATTCGTACATAATAGGTGAGAGATTCCTGCTACCTCTAGAAATTTATAGAATGCCAACCGGATAACTTTTTCATGCATAAAACAAATAAGTAAGAGTTCTAAATGGTAAAGCTTAACACACCTATACTGTTCATAATGTTTTATTCAATCGTTAAATTATATTTAATTATTGCGTAAGTCTTACATTTCAAATTTTCAAAAAACAAAAGTGAAAGTATGATCAGATAGTTAATTTTTATTATTTAAATAATAATATGATTTGGTAATAGTGCATAACATGATAAACACTTTCAATTAAATGATGAATTTTGTAAAATAATTTCCTATAAAAAAATATTAATTGGTGGAAGAGTAATTTTAATTTACATTATCATCATATATATACATAGATTCACAAACACAAAAATTAAGTATAGGTGAACCCATACTTTGTTAATAGTCAATTGGCCTACATCTCAAAACTAAAAAAGAAAAGAAAAGAAAAAAGAATATTGGGCATAATAATATATATAATAATTGCATTGAAATTAAATGGAATATAAGTATAAGTAAATATTCAATCTTGTCTCTGAACAAAATTTCGCCCTCATATTAGTCTTTGATAAAAAAAAAAAAAAAAACTTAAGTTGATTTCTAAAAATCTCAAAAATAGAATTAAATAAATCTTTTTTATCTTTTTTAATTCGACATTTTAATATTTATTAAAAATTAATTTGACCTAATGTTTAAAATTTTCAAAATTAAGTTAGAAATTTTTATTTCTCAAAAATTAATATATGGAGTAATATTTTTTTTGAAAGACGAAATTAGATATTTACTTTATATATCTATTATATTGGGGAGGAAGGAAAAAATGAAAAGTTCCATACTCCATACACACAAGAAAACGGGTCCAACTCACAAATTGAAATTGCAAATATATTTTTTCCCCTTAATCCTTTGTAACAATCGTCATTTGATAATTGTTGTTTTCAAAATCACATTTCTCTCTCTTTCTCGATGGGCACAGCAGAGATGAGTGCAATTCCGAGAAGCAGATCGCTGAGTTTCCTCGTGTTCTTCGTTGCTTGCTCTTTACAATTCATCCTAGGTTCGTCCCCTCCATCTCTTCCTTCTTTTTCTTCTTCTCAATTTATACTACCTTTTTATCTTTCTTTTTTTTTCTCTCTCTCTTTTTGGGTCTCATATTTCTCAAATTCGTCTAATTTATAGAAATTTATCTTCATTTTTAAGTTCCATAGATATTTGTTTACTTGTTCGGATTCATAAACTTAAGTTGTTCCAATTTTCGTTGTATGCATGCTTGATTTGCTATTGCGTTTGTTTGCTGAGAAAATTGATTGGAAACATCATGTATGAGAAAGTCGGATGCTTTTGATTTGATGTAAAATCGATGCACAATCTTCGTCCTTTCCTTCTCCTAATGCTAAATTTATAACTTTGCTTCTCTTAAATTTGTTAGAATCTATGCACTGTGTTTCTGGTAAGCAAAAATTCCCAACCTTCAATTTCTATTATTATTATTATTATTATTATTATTATTATTATTATTATTATTATTATTACTTTGTTTCTGGGAAAGCAAAAAGTTCAAGCTTCAAGCTCTATTGTATTGTGAGTTGTGACTTAGGAAGCTAGAATTCTTTATTGTTTTTCTGCATTGAATGCATTTGCTTTTAGCAATAAGCACCACAGCACAGCTTAATATGAACACAATGACTGTTTTTGGGTTTTCACTGAAATGAATGACTTTATTTTGCGACACAATTGTTCTTCTACAATGTTTTCCCCCGTGTAAGTTGGAAATTGGCACCCATCTTCATAATGTTAATTTCTTCAGTATGCTCATATATATGTGTGTGTGTGTTTCTCATAGTTGCTCTAGTAACTTTAATTTACTTTTCCTCGTGATCAGTTGTTTTTCCACAACAGACTCTAAATAATATCTGATTTTCCTTTTTGGGTGTTTTCTCAGGCTTTTCTGATGACTCACCTGGTTCTAAAGATGCTACAAAAATTGAAGCTCATGCCCACAGCACTAGTTCTATAATTGTCATTATATTAATTGTGCTTGTGGTACTTTCTTTGTTCTCTATTTTGCTTTTTAAGTTGTGGCGGAAGAAGAAAAGAGAAGAGCAATATGCTCGTCTTTTGAAATTGTTTGAAGAGGATGATGAGTTAGAGCTTGAGCTTGGCCTAAGGGACTGACCTTTGCAATTCGACATCTTGCAATCATTGAATCGAGGTTGGTATTCCTATCTACTACTTTAGCCTTTAGTATTTTCTCACTGACCCAAACTTTATTTGTGAAAACTAAACACTAAATACTACATTCTATTAGTTTTTTTCATGATCACAAGTGACAGGATTGAAAAAGTTAAAACCTGCCATACATTTGTTGTGTGGCTCCTGTTGGGGTCAGAATAAACTCTGCTATTCTGTAAAATGGCTTTCCTGAAATTTCTCCTTTGGTATTTGATGGCACAAGTTAACTTCTAAAGTTATATCAAGATTTTTCTTTATACCATCCAATCCATGCAGCCGAGAAGCCTTTTTGCCTGCTGAATATCTAAGTGCCACTAGTGTCCAAGTACCTTTCAATGAATCTCTTAGTCTTAACAACCCAAATTTGCCACATATAATCTTTTTGCAAAAATCCTTTTTTTTTCATGTAAGAAATGGAAGTCAGATATATTATTGGATGTTTAGAAATAATATTGTCATAATAATGCCTTTCTCCTGTGTTATTTTATTTTATTTTTTGAGGGGGAGGCGGTGGGTTATTTTTTCATTACACACTTACGGTAATTATGTCTTAATCCTTTTAAATGTTCTAATTGCAGGCTTAGGTGAGTTTGTTGATTTTGAAAATTTCGCTTCTTGCATAGTCAAGATGGATATGACGTCCTATGACGAGGTTAGGACTTTTTTGGGGGTGGGGGAAAACCACCATTAAAAGTTTGTAATGCTATATTCAATGATTTTTTACATAGATATTTATTTATCTACATAGTAGGTGAAGAGAAGACTAACTTTGCACAAAGTGATTGACGGTGTCTTCTAGAGTATGAAACACCTGAAATCTTTTGATATGTATGATATCGGAGTATTGACATATTAAAGGTAATATATGGTGTCCATGAATGAGTGCCTTGTGATAATTTGAGGGCATTTGCTTCCTAAAATAACCTGGGTGAGACGAATGAAGAGGATCTGTATTAAATAGCTTGTTTGTTTTTGGTTATACTAATGGTCTCATGTGGAAGAATCATGGATGCATCCATACCTTGCACAAGTCCGTTTTCATGCTTGAATTTGAAGTAAAGCAAGGGACATTGTACTTTTTCTTGTATACTTAATAATGTGCTTTCAGTAATTGCATAGCATTCAAAAGTACTTTTTATTTTGAAGGACTCTGTGGATGAGACAACATCCCCAATTTTGAGGATGACGATAATGATGCTTACAAACTGTGTTCACAACCTTGAACAAATGTACAACAATCTAATTATTTGTACACTTACTTTTGACACTTATAAGATATGATCAATGAGATAATAATTGGTGATTCTAATTACTTATGTGGTGACTTTTTTTTATTACACATGGTGAATTGAAATTAAAATTTACTAAATTTTACACAAAAATCTCTATTTATTTTTAAAGTATTCACCATTTATTGAGACATACTTTTTAACATAAATCAAGGATGTGGTAATTAATGAGATCATAAGTAGTGATCTTTATTATTTATATAATAATTTTATATTCTTCTTAATTTGACTTAATTAAAATTTATTATATTTAACATAAAAAATATCACTTATCTTAAAAACATTCACTACATCTTATGAATGTAAAAGGTAGGTGTATAAAAAATATTGTTGAATGTACATGTAGCTCCATTTGAATGTAGGTGGTTTAACTTGAACCTTATTTATTGATGGTCCGTACACAACTTTTGCATTCATAGTTATGCATAATTGACAAATGGCTTGGAGATCATTTTGTTTTAGAACTTACCATGTGTTTGGATATTTTTTTATTAATAAAACGGAATAGAATAAGTAGAGATGGATCAGAAAAGAAAAGAAATGAATTTTTTTTTCTTTTTATTTGAAAAATTTATTAACGAGATGGAACGGAACATGTATTTTTTTCATTTCACTTTAATTTTTGAAGGTACAAAAATTAGATATTTGAAGAGAAGAAGCGGGGCATGATTCTCCATATATTCTATTTTGTTCTTATACATTTTAAAATTTTCAAACACAAATTATTTTCGTTCCCTTCGTCTAAATGTAAACAACTGAATGAATAAATAAAGCTTTCTCCGGGCCTTTATGTGGTCTAGACTATGAGGCAAAGACATGGGACGATTGCAGCGACGTGCGCGGCCCCTGCTTACTCTCCAATGCCAATATCTAATTTGCTAAGGAATAACATTTACTCGCGATTATATCAAGTTATCAACGTTACATAACATAATTATACACAAAAATAAATAAATGAAGGGACAAAAAATTAGTAATAATTACTGTGTTTTTGCTAACAATGTTCTTAGAACGTTTATTAAGAAAATCAAAATAAAATATATTGTTTTAATTTTTAATATATTAAATATTTTATTTTTATTTAAAAAAATTTTATTTTATCTTCGTGCCCTGATCAAAGTCCAGAATTAATTGGCAACATGCTATCTATATAGGGGGAATAAAAGCTTCAGAGTCCTGATATGTTTTCAACACTACAAATGAAGCTTGTCTTAATCCCATAGTAGGAAGCACCCACAATAACTTCTGTTTTGCGGGATTCACCTTCCTTCTGAATAATGACAGCAGTGATACGGACCCAACGATTTATTTCAGCCAACTAAATTGTTACATTATTTTTTATTTTTTATTACAAATATTAACAATGTCAAATTACGGCATCCCTTGTCAAAGAAACTGATAAATTGCAGCTTTTCCATCACACCATTGGCATTTTCAACCTCGCAACTCTCATTTGAAAATGGTACTTCATTCTTCAAGTTGTTACCAGTAAAGTGCTCTCCTGCAAAGTTAGTGAGTAAAATAGGATACCTACTTCTATTGGCATCTCGACTTGTTAAATGACCAGAAGTCCAGAACAATATCTCGCCTTAATGGCTGTTTGATGATAAAAAAAGACACTTGTTTTCATAGTTCAACCTTCAAATTCCAGTACATAAAACTCCACAAAAATCACTTGCAAACATGAAATAATAAATAAACTGACAATCATTGAACAATGACGTCAAATATATTCATGTTGCAATACAATCAAAGACATTCCACTTGTTTTATTTAGTTTGAGAGTCAATACCATGCATATTTAGATATACGCATGTATGTAATCTAATCATCTGACAAATGCCAAAAAAAAAAAAGAATCTATCGAACTAGGAGTATGCTACTCAGTAGCACCTGAAAATTAGTTAACACTATAACTTGGCAAACTGACAGTCAATGCTCTAGTGGTTAATACACCAAAGAATAGACGTCAAAGTGAAATAGACAAACAAGCTGTTTGAGGAGATTCAGCTCCAAAGGTGTTTCTGGTGAATAACATCAGTGAAAAGACCACCACAAATTCTAAGAGATCAGATGCTAATAACTTAGCTTGAGAAAAATGTATGATCCACCGTCAACATATTGGGGTCATCTTCCTGTCTTGGCTCGTTTCATTCCAGTGCTGTTAAAAGGTGACATGCTAGGACTCATACTGGGGCTCATGCTTGGACTTTCCTCCCTCAAAGTACCATTGAGCATAGCTAACTCCCTCAATTGCTGCTTCTTATAGTGATCAAGGGATTCATCCTGGCAGGTGAACAAAGATTATCAGGACTAGCCAGAAAAAAAAAGGAGAAGAAAAGAGAGGCACAATCAATGCGATTAACTATAATAATCTATCCATACCACCGGCTTCAAAAGATTTTCTAGTATTGCAACAGCATGATCCAAGCGAGAATTGATTATATCCTCTGGAAACTCCGCCTCCACCAACACATGCAATGGCTCTTTAAGGTGCTCATATCCAGGTTTATCTTTAAGCTTCTCTTCCTATAATGAAAAGTTAGGACAGTTGAAACACACATCATAAAAGATCACATATGGTGTGAGCAGTTTACTTCTTAGGACGAGGAACTCCAAAAGATACTGTTAGTAATTGCATATAATGGGGGAAGAAAGTCAAATACAAAATGCCAAGGTGAAGCAACCACTCAAGTGGGACAAGAAATGGCTGAATTTATTTACCCAATATTAAGGAAAATAATGTGTTGTGTGTTTTCCATATCACTTTGTGCATGCCAGTGGGGAAAAACTTTTCCCACAAGAATTAGAAAGCCATTAATAATAAAAAAAAAATTAGCACTACACAATTCTTCAAAGTGCATACTTATATATCAACTTTACCTTAATAGAATCCTTCACAGAGCCACAGCCTCTGATGTAAACCCTACATTCTGTCATGGCTTCCACTCTTTTCAATGAGTTCCCACGAGGTCCCAGAATTCGGCCAACAAAATTATACTGCTGTGATTTGAGTCAAAGAGCTATTATATTGAAAAGAAAAACTGATGTAAACTGGAGTGCAAGAACATGATTTGACTTACATTTGGATATTTGTCTACAGGGACATCTAGCCTGATAACTCTCTTCACTACAGGAGTAGTCGGAACTCCTTGCACCCTAGGCCAACCCATTGGTGGTGCTTGAAATGATGCCATTCTTTGGAGATTTCCATTGTCCTGCATGAAGAAATTAGGCATTGTTGAGATCTTCCTTTTTATAACTACAAGTTGTGATCACAATCCTAACTCTCTTGCCACCAAGTTTCCTCACAATTCAATAGAAATTTTCATTACATATTGTATATTGCTCATTTGTGAGCATTTTAGTTTTCAATTTATATACAAAGCATCAGCAATTTTTACACCCCTCATTTCATGTTTGACAGCTACCAGATATCATGTAGAAAGCTAAATACTGAAATTCTGCATAATTTTGACACTACATATCTATTTTCATCAGTCTCATGCTTGACGTCTGCCCATCTCTAGCAGACTGCCAGCATTATCCATCCAATCATGTAGTGAGCATGGCCACAAAAATGAACTCATTTTAGATTTTACTACATGAAACATACACAACCACGAATGTATGATGCGATTCCATCAAGCACCAAACAAAAAGATATCACAAGAGAGCCAAAATCTAGCAACAAACAACTACCATGAGTTTTCCCTAATGGAGTTAAGGAGCTGATGAGCAAGCATATGGACAGGTCCTAGGCAGGTTAAGAGATATGACAACATTTGCCTCTAAGACAGATTAAATTTGGAAGAACTAAGGAACTTAGGATTGTGAAGGTAGGGTTAAAAGCTAAAATCTAAGATCAAGGTTTCAAAAATGTCAATCAAAGTGCTGAATTCCAAGTTCTTTATGGGCATGCACCAAACTGCCATTAGCCTGGAATATTTTAGTGATGAAATATTCTCGAAAACAAGTTGCGCTAGTTCATTCCAACACATGAAGGATGTTTCTCATAAAGATGCTTTGAAGACCTGCATCAATATATGTAGTTAAATACTCATTAAAAATGCATAGGTATAATTAGGAAATACAAAGTTAACTAGTGGATATGGTCTTTTGAGTCCCTACTTTGCTCTTTGCCATGCACCGAGTGTTAACACTTGTAAAAAGTCATAATGATGCAGCAACTACGAAGTAATATCTGATTGGCAAAGTAGGAATATCCCTCTGTGTGGGAAACACCTGTTAGGAAGCCTACAGTTCCTACAGTCCCTACAATTACTAAAATCTACCATTGGAAGCACTGGAGTAGAGTGGGGCCTGATATGAATCATGCTGATAGTGGGGAGGGAAATAGACACCTGCTTCCATGGCAGGACAGGTGGAACATGCAGGAAGGGAATCAGTTAGAGAAAGGGGGATAAAAGTGGAAAGGAAGATAGAGAGAGGCAATGAATTACTAAGTTGGGAAAGGGTTGGGAGGGAAATATTCTTTCTCCAATAATAGTATCTTGCAAGCTACAGGAAAAAAGAATTATTGCACCGATAAGTATCTAATTCCAGTTGTTTGCAAATTCCAAATATGAATGAGCCAAGGCTATAAACACCTCAATCTAATAATTGTTTTTCGCTGGATTTCTTCTCACATGATAGAAGGACTCTCTTGTTGAAACTGATAAAGATGCCATTTTTTATGCTCGGATATTTCTATACATGAGAAATGACAAACAACAAAAAAAAAAGACAAATCACAACAAGATAAAAAAAAATATGTTTATGCAATTATTAAATCATTAAGGCGATGGCCCAAACAAACAGCAACTATCCCAACTAATTAATGTTGGATAGCTTTAGTCAATAAATTAAAAACACTATGAGTGCAAGTGTCCATCATATTAATTTCAATGGAATTCTAAAGTTCATGCATACGGTTGAAACTGCTAGAAGTCTATTTTTGCAGTCAAAAAGTAAAAAATAACTCTTTAAAAAAAAGATAATAGTCCCTAAAGCAGATGCTCATGATGATCAACAAATATGAAATAATAATAAAATTCAAGAATTATTGGATAGACATTACTGATAGGTATGAAGTAGCATTACCTCTATTGGTACAGCAGGCCATCCCTCCAAATCCATTGGTCTACTATTTGGATGTTGACCTAAGGACCTAAATGGACTGTCTGGCTCAAGTCTTTCATGATCCATGAAACCTTGATTGAAGCCCGATACCCGTCTGATTTCTGCTATGCCACAGTACTAAATGAGAGAAACTACAAAAACTTCAAGAATACAACAGTAAAAGTGGTGCAGGCAGTTCTCTCTTAAGGAAGCCACCGAGTCCACAGAATGAATGGTATGCACAAAAAATTGGCACTATAGAATGACTGTTTACATGATTGCAACTTTGCAAGCACCAAAAAGACGTGAAAAACCAGGACTAACAAGCCTAGCAAACCAGAGTCTTAAATTGTTTCTAACATTCATGTTTGCTTACTTATATTTTCTTATTATTATTAAAATGTCATTGATATTGTCTGACAATTATTATTATTTGGGATTAGTTACAAACTCACGAGTATCTGAATTGAACATCAACCTGAAACGGTTGTCCCCCAAGTTGCAAACAGTAATAGGTAGCAAAGTAGTGATATAAAACTAAAAGTCAATCAAAAGTTTTATTTGTTTCAAAATCATAAAAAATATTAAAAGGGGTTATTTGTATTAATTATAAAACAAGAAAAGCTCATTACAATATCAAATTATGAATATATTTATAAATTAGAAACCAAAGAAATTATTGCTATAAGAACAGATAGATGATTTATAAACCTTGAGTTAAGAGCCTGGTACATTGTGGCAGAACTTGCAGAAATGGTCCCAACTTTTGCCTCTCTGCCAGTAGCTCAGCCAAATATCTGTAAGTTATTAGCAATTAATTATGCATCTCATATGTCAGTATGCACAAAGCAGAAGTAGATTATGCTTGAGAGTGACAAATTGCAACATTTCAACAGTAACATCACCACGACAATTTGATTAAACACAGCATATCAGACTTCAATGATTACAAATAAGTAATAACTGCTACTAGATTTGCTTCAAACAACAGAAGCAAGCATTGTCAGGCAATACACCAGGAGATCACATGAATTGAAACAGGTGTACTAGGCACCATCTTTTTCTTTTGGTGAGAAGGGGGGGGGGCATCAAATTATGCCAGATGGGCAACAAAGATGCACACAGAAAATATAAAAGAAAAACCCCACTAGAAACCAAGAAGAAGGAATGATAAACCCCATCCAAAACTCAGTCTCCATAAAACCGCAGGAAATTTATGTTGTGGGGTACTCTGGCTAGATCTCCAACTAAATAAGATGTATCCAAAGCATATCCCCCGCCCCCAAACACCCCCCACATCTCTCCAGCCAAAAACAACACAAATGGTACATGTCATCAATTTTTTGAACTCTCTAGACTCTAGGGCCCAAGCTTTATTTTAATCAATCACCAAGCTTTATTACATTAAATGGTTAAGTGGCAACTCGAACTACAATGCATCTTTCTTGGAGACATGTTCTCCTCATTGGAAGTATATATTCTACTTTTGATGCAACATTAGCAGTGATGGCACTGTAATATAAGTCCCAAGAATTTTTAACCGTGCCTTGTTTCAATTGCAGATGTTAAAAACCTGAATATGTTTCTAAAACAAATTAAAAAACCACCAGCACATTAACAGAGAAAAACGGAGTTCTCAAAACTTCAAGTAGGACATCTATCTGTAGACCAAGTTGCATTTGGAAAAAAAAAATTATATTTGGAAAAGGAACATAATTTAACAATGTCCAGAATTATTATAGAGCCCTCATAAGTAAACATAGGTGCAAGCACAACTAAATCACATATTTGAGAGTAAAATGTATGGAAAACTAGTGATTTTTTCTGTAACACCCAAAATTCAGACAACTAATGTCAAAAGGCTCAATTATGTAGAATCCATCAACAAGTTTGACATCATGTATATGCATAGAGCGATGTTCAACCAAAATTAAAACACAGGAATTGGTAGGTGACAATGATGATAAGATTAAAAGGTGGACTGACCTTTCTCGATCTGAAGGAATAGAAGAGGACCTGATAGGAGATGGCGGAACTGCAGGAGGAGGGTACTGGAAATAACTTCCAGATGGGATCCTCTCTCCCATCTACTCTGCACGCCAATCCAAACAAAACCCAGTTAGGAAAAAAAAAACACTAAAGTAGGCCAAATAGGTAAAACAAACATCCCAATAGACCTAAACACATACTAAGAAAACAATATTTAGAGAGATACCCAATACGCCAATTTTTGCCACAGAAAAAAACAAAGACGGGGCAAATAACCCAGATGGACAAAGTATAGAAAAACACAGAAAATAGAATAAAAACGGAGACTTTAATACGAGATTGGCGCCGAAGAGAAAGGAAGAGGCTTACTGAATGAAAAGCAGAGAGATTGAAGGGTTGTAAAAGTAGGTGTTGCGGTGAGACTGCAGAGGCAGAGAGTGAGTCACAAAGCAAAGCCCTACCAAATAGCAAAGGAAAAGGAGAAAGAAGAGAGAAGAGAGTCCCTACTCTCTCTCACTCACCCTGTCTCTGCCTCTTTATATTCACACCCATTGATTGTATCTTCATTCATTCACTCGTCGCACCAAAATCAATCTTTCACCGCTTTCATTCATTCTTTACGTATCACTGTTTCCTTTGGTTTTTTTCCCCCACTACACTAACACTAACAACAACAACATGTGTCACGTGCCTTTGTGTATGTAAGCCAGTGATTTTCACTAAAGATAAAATAACAAATAAATAAAACTCCATAAATGGATTTGCTTCTTTATTTTTTATTTTTTGAGAAGTGGGAGTATTTATTTATTTATCTATATTAATAATAAGGTATGGTAGTGGTAGTCACCTTATTAATTAGTAAAATTACTTTTTTTAAATTACTATATATTGCTCTTACTTTTTTATTAAAAATGTTGAATTAAATGCAAAATAATAATGGAGTAAGTTAAGCATTTAAAATCTAAATATTTTATATGAATTTTATCTATTTTCTATTTTTCTTTTATACATTCTCACATATTTGAATCTCGAACATTACAAAATAAGAAGTGAGAAAAAAAATATACTATTTAAAATTATTAATTATTAATTATATCTACTATCTACTCTATTATTAATAAAATTCAAAACTCTCATTAAAGTATAAAATTACACGTCTCTTATTCTCCTTTAAAGATACTTTTCAAATGACAAGTGTCATCTTTTTTTATGTATATGTATCATCCTCTCCTTTAATCCAACTTTATTTTAATTTTTAAATTTTTTTGTCATTTTAAATTTATGAAATATTTAATAAATAGAAATAATTTATAATAATGTAATATTTAATAGTTAAATATATTTTAAATATTTAATAATTTAATATAAATTTTTTATAATATAAAATATTTAAGAATCTACTAATCTACTTCTATTTATTAATAATAATTTCAAAGTTTTTATTGCAGGAAATAATTACACATGTCATTTTTTAATTCAAAAGGTCATATGTCATCTTTTGATGCAAATGACTACTATTATTCATTCCAAATATTAAGTTCTCATGAAATTTTTTTTTTTTACAAGTGTGACATGTCTAGGTGAATAAATAATTTCAAAAATATTTTATAATAAAAACATTTAATAATAAAAATACATTGTTATTTATAAAAAATGTTTTAATATTTTAATATTAAGATATTTAATATTTAATAAAAATATTTAATAATTAAATATATTTTTAATATTAATATTTAAAATTAAATAAAAATTATTTTATGATAAAAATACTCAAGTATTAAATACATTATTATTTACATAAAATAGTATAATATTGTAATATTATAATATTTATATTTTAATATAAAAATATTTTATATTTTAATATTTATATTCTCTTTGATAAGTACATTTTTATTATTTTTTAATATTGTTATAAGTACTTCAATACACTTTTTTTTAATTTGTATTTCAATATACTTGGTGATTATGTTATTGTTATTGTTGTATAACCAAGATAAATTTACTAATAAAACAAAATAAGATAACTCTGCACTATCATTCCATGTGTCAGGTTCACTCGCAATTTTTTCACTTTTGTATATGTGTCATATGTGAATGCGAAGAAGAGTGTGGGAAAAGTCAATTACATAACTAAGTGATTTAAAACTAACAATTTATATTGTTAAATAATTATTTTATTATCAAATGAAAAAAGTAGTTATATTAATGCTTCCAAAGGTTTGTTACGTGATAAATCATTAATACTCAAATTATATTGTTATATCTCAAGTTTATATTGTTAGTGATATCTTTAGACAAATAAAAAAAAGTGATTATAAATAATTATAAAATTTTTACATCTATGATAAGTTTGGTATAACCTTTTAAAAGAATGTGAAAAGTTATGAGATGACTATATATTTTATGATAGCATATGTTTCTTATTTATGGGTATATATATACTTTTTTTATATACTTTAATTGCTAAACAAATTTTTCTTATTACAAGAAAGTAAATATGCCAAAATGGATCATACCTCAATTCATTTAACCGGCAAAAAATGGTGAGTTGGTTGCATTTTACAACCTATTTTTAGATTAGAAATTTTAGCCCACTCACAAGTAATGGCGAGGTAGTGTTGGTTAACCCATTGATCACTTTTTTTTTTTTTTTTTGTGTGGCAAATTAGGCAGGTCAAACTGTGTGTTAGTCTAAGCTGTCATTTTTTTAATTTAATATTTTTCGGGTTGACCTAACTTGTCAACTCATCATTTTATTATTATTTTTATATGTTTTAAGTGATTTGACCAACTAATCTATCATAATTTTTATATTAGTGATAAGTTTGATATATAACTTTAAAAATAAGATAAATATTTAAAAGATGAATATTTATTTTTATAATAGTATAAGTTTCTTATTTGTAGATATATATTATATTTATTTTTAAAGACATGTTTTTATTGTTAAACAATTTTTTTATCCTAGGAAATAGTATTTCTAGTAAAGCTTGAATAATTTATATAGAATTTGTTAAATGATAAATTATTAAGTCTCAAATTATATTGTTATTTTTGAAGTCGATATTATTGGCAGTATCTTTTAGAGAAAAAAAAAGAGTAATATGGAGATAATTTTTTGTAATAAAAAAAAACTAGATTAAGAAGATAGCAATCATTGACCTTTTTGTTATCAAGATGGTAAAAAATCAGAGAGTCATCTTTCTCATTAAATGCAGAGAATATATAAATGATGTCAATGAAGTTAAAGAGAAGAGAATGTTGGGTATTGGATAAGAGTCATATTTTTTATGTTATTTTTTCATATATTTATATTTAAAATAGTATTTTGACTTTAAAATAGAATTAGCCAAATGAATGACGATTTTATGATAATTATAATAAATAAGAAATGATTAATTGTTAATTTTTTAATCCAATTTATACAAATTTATTTTTAGTTTTTTAAAAATGGCAAAAAATATTTGTATTTAATTAAAAAAATGTTATAAATTAAATGCTACTAATACCAGAGTTCATTATTTTATTTTTTAAATATAAAATGACAATATCTATTTTAAAGAAATATATGATGTATGTTTTTTTGTGTTTTGAATTAAATATTAATTGAATGAAAAAAAAATGAAATTGAATAAAAATTGGTTAGTTTTGTTGTATATTCTTTATTGTTGGATAAATGTTAAAATTATGTTTTTATATTTTTTATTTAAAGTCAAAAATTTTCATAAACAAATGAAGCTAAATTGACACTTTTAAATATTTAGATTTTGAATAAATAGTTTACAGTTATAGTTATAAAATTTAAAACAATCATTGCAATTTATGGAAAAGAGATGAGTAATATATATTATTATTGTTAAATACGTTTTTGAAATTTTGTTTTATTATTTTTTATACTTTATTAGTTTTTATTTAGTAGTTATACTCTTTAAATTTCCAGTTTTATTATATATTGATCAATTAGATTACTATATATATAATAATTTAGACTCTTAATTGAAGTTTTTATTTTGGGTTAAATAATAATTGTATATGAAAATAAATAAATTTATGTAATGAAATTAAGTTAAATTACTATATAATAATAATAATAATAATAATAATAATAATAATTTGGTATGAATTGTTATCCCTACATCGTACTGGTCCAAAATGCTAGTATTATAAAATAAAGGGAAAAGAGTATATAATTACCTTAAACGTTGATTTTTTTGTAAATTAGTACCATGAATTTTAAAATCTTTTTAATTAGTCCCTGAACTTCGACCTTTTTGTAAATTACTGCCACGAATTTTAAAATTTTCCTAATTAATTCTTGAACTTTGGCCTTTTTATAAATAGTCACCACAAACTTTAAAACTTTTTCAATTAGTTCCTAAATTTTAATTAATGTCTCAATAGATCCTTCTGTTTAAGTTCAATATGTTAATTCACTAACGATGATATTGTGTAATAACATCTTTTATCCGTTTTAACATTTTAAATATATTTTATTAAAATTTACAAAATATATTTTATTCATTACAAAGTACATAAAAATTGAATTTATTTTAAAACAAAATTTGTTTTTATTTATTTTGTAATAATAAAATGTATTTATAATCAAATTTTAATAAATAAATTAATAAATAGTCCAGAATTAATATTAAAATAAATAAGATGTTGTTATACAATATCATCGTTAGTGAATTAATATATCCAAATTAAATAGAAAAATCTATTGAGATATTAATTAAAGTTTATGGACTAACTGAGAAAGTTTTAAAGTTTGTGGTAGTGATTTACAAAAGAGTCAAAGTTCAAGGACTAATTAAAAAAATTTTACAATCCGTAGTAGTAATTTACAAAAGGGTCGAAGTTCAGAGACTTATTGAAAAAATTTTAAAGTTTATGACATTAATTTATAAAAATATCAAAGTTTAAGGTAACTGATATTTTTTTTTTTTTTTCTAAAATAAAAAGTGAGAAAGCATCTATTTATTAAATATAAATTGTTATTTACAATCTATTTCTAGATGAGTATGTTTATATGAGGCGTTGCACGGCCTTTTGCCTTGAGTTACAATTCAAATCCTTTTTTGAAAGGCACTATGAACCTCCTTTAAATTTCGTGTGGTCTTCTCTCGTTGAAATGTCGTGCCACCTTATCTCTTTCCTTTTTAAAAAATATTTAATTTTTTTACTAGATATCATTTGTTTTATAATTTATTATGAAATGGATTTATAATAAGAAAAATATAGATAGGATTAAAAAACTGAAAGATAGATAGAAATCTTAAAGTTTAAAGAGAGAGAAACTTATACTTAATGCAAATATTTGATGTTATAATGTTCCTCTTTAATACACACTATATACTAATATTTATTAAATTTTCACTCAAATGCCATATCTTAACATGTATTTTAATATATCATTTTTTTAAATTTTTTATTTATTATATTTAAATTTAAAATCATAATTAATAGTCTTATTGTTAAATAAAAAGACATAGCTGCTGCAAAAATACTATTTTAAGGTACATAAAAAAAATGCTAATGAGGGAATAATTGGACTAGTAATAGGGGTTTTGACCAAAGTGTCCTCAATGACAAACCGATGGTCAATCAGAAAGAACGATCCAATCTTTAGAAGATTTGCTTAGAGCTTGTACTATAGAACAAACTGGAAGTTAGGATGAAGTTTTGCCATTGATAGAATTCACCTACAACAACAATTACTATTCAAGTATAGGGATGGCGCCCTATGAAGCTCTATATGAGCGACGGTGTCAAACACCATTATGTTGGTACCAAGACGGCGAGCGTCTCACGATTGGACCGGATATCATTCAGCAGACGACTGAGAAGGTCAAAATGATTCAAGAGAAAATGCGGACTGCTCAGAGCCGGCAAAAGAGTTATGCGGATAGAAGGAGAAAGCCTCTTGAGTTTGAGGAAGGTGAGCATGTGTTCTTGAAAGTCACACCTACGACTGGGGTAGGCCGGGCTTTGAAATCTAGAAAACTCACTCCAAAATTTCTTGGACCTTATCAAATTTTTCACCGGATAGGTCCAGTAGCCTACCAAATAGCCTTACCCCATTTTCTTTCCAACATACACAATGTCTTCCATGTGTCGTAACTGCGTAAATATTTACCTGACCCGAGTCATGTCATAGCACCGGACACAGTACAATTAAAAGAGAACTTGACCTATGAGGCGCCTCCTGTGAGAATCGAGGATCGACAGATAAAGCAACTTAGAGGCAAGGAGATTCCATTAGTAAAAGTGATCTGGAATGAAGCAACTGGTGATGCAACTTGGGAGCTGGAAGACAAAATGAGGGAGTAACACCCATTATTATTCTGAGGTACGTAAATTTCGAAGACAAAATTCTTTTTTAGTGGGGGAGTGTTGTAACACCCCAAAAAATGTTTGTTTAATCATAAATGATCATTTTATAATATTCTTGATTTTTAGGAATTTTTTTGAAATTTTCCGGATACGTCAAATATTTTAATATATTTTTCGTTTTACGTGTACACCGAGCAGAGACTTGCAGATGTCAGTGTAATGCTTCGGAAATCATTTATTTTATCATGAATAGTCATTTTCTAATATTTGTGATTTATGTGAATTCTTTCAGAATTTTTCAGAAATGATGAATATTTTAATGTATTTCTCGTTTTACGTGCGCACTAAACGGAGCCGAGAAGATGCAATACTTTCCCTGTGGGTGGTAAACTCTAAATTGTGGACATGTCGACGGGGGATCTTACTAAACCTGAGGCCGGACACAATTTACGAGGTTTACGTTTTTCAAGGTTTTACCCGATAAATGAAGTCGCGGAACCGTAAAATCATCTGATGGACAATAAAATATTATTTTCATCATCTATAACTCTTTTACACTAGGGAAAAAATAATATTGATAGTGTAAATATTTATCTGTGTTAGTGTGCTTAATTAGGAGACAACCTTACTTTCACTTTATCGTGAAACGTGCGAAATTTTCCTTGTAAGCTTGGAGGAAGCTTTTAGGAAATTTCCATCCCTCTTTTCCAATGCAAGAAGCCATCTCCCTTTTCTCTCTCTTCATGCACGGCTGGAGCACCATTTTGGGGAGGGGAATTGTTTTTGTTTCACTTAATTAACCATAATACATAATTTCAAAATTTCACCTAAAAGCATTTTTCATTTTTCCTATGCACCTTCTCTCTCTTCTTCTTCTTTCTTTGAGATTTTCTCCTCCTTCTCTCTAGGAGCCTCACGGCAGCAGCAGCCCTCTCCCCCCCTCATCCATCACAAAATTTCCATCCAACCCCATTTTCTTAATCCTCTCCATCTCTTAAACACTTTTCTTGCTTGTGGTTCTTTGAAAATCTACCATTTTCACCATCTTCTTCAAGCTTCAAGCTTCAAGCTTAGGGTTTTTGGGTAAGTTTCTTCATTCTTCACTTTCTTTTCTCATTTTCGTTTTTATGGTCCTCTTGGTGACCATCCATGCTTTATTTTTCAAGCATTGTTGTTATTTTGATGAAGTTGAATTTCTAGGGTTTTTTGTGGTGCCCAATCCGAAAATTGCAAGGAGTTCTTAGAGGTTCTTCTTGTTTTCTTCACTTTGATAAGAGGAAGACACTCCTCCTTAACCTCTATTAGCATCTAGGAACCTTGGTTGTGGTTGATTGTGAGAAAACCCTAATGAAGGTTATTCTTTGATTTCATGATTAGTATGCTTGCATGTTGATTGTACTTGATTATGCCATTGGATTGATTGTTGATGTGTATTGGTATATTGGAATGGATTGGTAGACATGAAATGGGAGAAATTGATGTGGGATTTCCTCTAGGGAGGCCACAGTTTTGGGGCCCAAAATGTGGGTTCCTTGTGAATAATTATAACAAGTGAAATACTTGAATTGATCAAATGTGTGACATAAAATTAATGGAATGGAAAAATTGGGAATTAAATTCCCTAGGGAGGCCACGGCCTCTAGGGCCTTTTTGGGGCTTAATTAGGCAATTTTTGTAACCTTGGAACTTAGATAATTAAATGATTAAATCATAGGTAATAGGTTAGAAAATTAGCAAATTGGAAGAATTAGATATACTTTGAGATTCATAAATTTTAAAGAACCAAGAAAGAAACTTGTCATAAAACTTAAGGTAAATTTAATTAGGGTAAGAACAAGAGAGTGTGAGACTTGGAAACCTTAGAATAACCTTCTAAGTGTATGAGAATAAATTACATTAGAAAACTTAGCTAATTATGAGAATTCAAGTAGAGACAAACTTTGTAAGGAAGACTAATTTTAAGTAAGAATTCATAATAGACCCTAAAAATGTATTACTCTATTTAATGTCAATATTATGATATTGTGGGTCCATGTGAGTGACCAACGATGTGTTGATGCTCTCTTTGGCCAATTGTGGCATATTGTGAAATAATGCATAATGATGATCATACATATTCATGCATAGAGTCTTTATGCATTGTGAATGTCCTTTGGACTGTTGTTAAGGCCAAGTTGCCTAGGAGATTGAACACACCTTAGTGTGGGTGCGAGTAGACTAGTGTAGGTCATGTTACGACCTTGGGGGCGTCGGGGTGCGGGTACCTCGCAATGGACAGTTGGTAGCTCTCCTGTCTGTGGGGCAAACCGATGCAAATGCACCGATGATCCGAATCGAGACACTGTCCTATATCGTGATCTAGCGTAGACTGTCTATACAATGCCTGGATGTGCACGTGAAAACTGTTGAGTTATAGTACTTTGGCCTCGGCAGCCGAGTTACAGACATATCTCCTGATCTTTCTCTCCGACTGTTTGTGTCTAGCTCCATGGAGTAGAAAATTGGGTACTGTGTGCATATGCATCATGAGATATTATACTATCCGATAATTACTGCTTTACATGGATTTGAACTGTTTATTTCTCAACATGATGAATGACTGTCTGGAACTGTTTACCTACTTACTACTGTACTTACTGCCTATCATTATTATTATTGTCTTTGAGATGCTATCTGGGCGTGTTGCGCCGTATTGGTTTCTGGCTGCTATAATTAGTAATGATGGTAGGATGTCTTACCTCTTTCCTGTATTTCTGGTATTTGCTGCTTGTACGTATATTGTGTCTATCGAAGACGACGGCAAGGAGGTTGGAGCTCCCGATTTCCCTGGCTTCTGGCTCGATCAAGATTAGTATTTACTGTGGAGCATGGAGGCATGCATGTGTGGATGCTTGGGTGATGTGCGTATGACCTTCCTTGGGGGGCCGGAGTGCTGGCACATTAACCTGAGTTCCAACCGCTATGCCTACCTTGGAGACATATTGATCTCTTTGGTCTGGAGACGTCATGAGACGTCAATCTTTACCTGCTACATCAGCCTGCGTTTGGAGTTTTATCTGCCTATCCGAGAGATGTGGGGTGACCGTTACTACACCCCGCAGGAGGACTCTTTTGATTCCACTGCTCGGGCTCCTGCCCGTGGCTCTGTGGTCCCTATGGAGGTTTCCTCGGATGAGGAGGACCCCGCGGAGGATCCTGATACGATCCCTCCTCATCTGAGGGACTGACATTACTGGTAGCTGCTGATGGCTGCCAGTGTTTTATTTTGGAGGCCTGATGTTTTATTTTGGGTGGGTTGTATATTCTGATATCTGGGGATGTATATGTATGATCCTTTGGGGCAGGTATAGTTTTGCTTTTTGGGAATTCCAGGCTTGTATCTAAAACATACTTGATATCTATATATATATGTGCATGTCGTTCAGATGTAAGTTTTATTTTCTGTCTTACTCTTTATTGTTATTTACATTTCGTCACAACGTTGTATTAATATATATATATATATATGCCGCCATTTTACCTATGTAATAATGAATCAAACAAATTAATCTGGACTATAATGAACCGGGTCTTAATTTAAAAAAAAATTATTTTTTGCATTTTTATTTGACAATGTGACGTTCCCTCCCAAAACGGGGCGTTACACAAACCACTAAAGCTCTACAACCATCTACATTTTTTTTTTTCACACTCTGGAATTTAGCTAGGGCCAAACAACCCTTGTCAAATTGTCATAAAAATCAAACCAGTTTAAGTTCACAATTCACACTTCAAAAAAGGAAGTTCACACAATTGATTTTTTTATTAAAAAAATAAGTAAATTCAGTCACATTACAGTTATCTAGCTAATAGGACCACCATGCACTCTAAATAATTAGGAATAAACCACCACATGGCAATCAAGCATTAATGGGCATAATCCATGATTTTCCACAAGTTTGAAACTCTTGAAACCAAGAAAAGGTAACTCACATAACCTTTAATATTTCATTTTTCTAAGGCCTTTGAAAATCTGATTTTAAATAACCAACTCATTCCCCCAAAACAAAAGCACACCAAAAAACATTTTAAGCCATAGTAAGGCACGATAAACTAGTAAAATTTTTCACATCATCTAGCAGCAGAGATTATTCTATCTAAACACTTCACAACATATCATTCTATCTTAGAACACTAGCACATAACAGATATATATTTTTATTCAACAAAATACACACTTCTACCATAGCCTATCAGCACAAAATTTAAGAAAAAAAATAGCATGCATCATTATCTCTATTTCACTCCATTCAACTAAGTATTTTCTCCAACAGATTATAGACACACACACACACACACACACACACACACACACACACACACACCTATTTGTAGTTCACAAGCCTTAAATTCAAGAATATCAGTGGTTATTATAAACTAACACAAAGTTGTGATTTCAATTGCAATTATAGTCACTACACCACCAATAAGAAATAAAATTTTACCCAAATTTGCTTTTGAAAATAGAGGTTCTGCTTTGCACGAAAAGGTCTGTTTTCCGCTCTCCCACGAACCTGAATTCTTTGGGTAGAGGTGTGACTACGATTTCTCTAACCCTTTTTCCCCCAAATATTCAATTTTTGCTTATTTCTCTGTTCTATTGATCTCTAATTTTTCTTATTTTCAAAATTTGCAAAATGTAAAGATAAGCGAACTCATCACAAAGGATTGAAAGAGCATAGACCATAATATTAAAAACTCTAGAACTTGCTCTATGGTTCAAGTGTAATTTCATGCATATTAATCATGAAAAATCTAGGATGTTTGAGACTAAATAAACACAAGGCAAATCCATTTGTTTGAACATATTCGCGAAGAGAAACAATCAAAGCTTCACATTAAGAACAAAGTCAACCAATTAAATATCAGGAACCCATCTATGTCCTATTTCTCCCAACAACTTAGGCTAAATCATCACTCAAAATCAAACTATGACTTAATCTCTTAATTCTCATTTCCATATAACAAAAGAAATACCCTTGACTAATTAGACAAGCATATGACTCCAATCACACTGACATTCATCCATACACCCAAACCACAGTACACTCAAAGTAGTTAAACATAGATCATAACATGGTAATCACATATTAATGAGCGCAAACCGTTACATGAAGAGATTTGGAAATCATACAACCAATTCCCCAAAACAGAGACACACTAAAAACATTCTCATTCATAGTGAAAGAGAGGGAGCGGGTGAGAGAATGAGAGAGATTTTGGGTTATTTGGTTGAGTGTGTCATTTACTTCACGTGAGAGGGAATATGAAATTAGGATTTTTGGTTATCAAGGAGGGAATATGAAAATTGAGGTTTTTAGATCAAAACGATACGTTTTTAGAGTTTTGGGTAAAAGTTGTGTCTAGGAAGAGTGAAAGAACAGATCATATCCAACTAAAGAAATAAAGAAAAATAAAAGCTTTGGACATGTAGTGATACTCAACTTCCAAGCAAAAGGGTTTATGCAACATAAATTTCAGCTCATGATGTTTCACTTTTAAATTCCATTTTTCAAATTAAAGAGAATCACAACAAAAAATTCAGAAGACATGCAATGTTTTAAATCAAGGAAATTTGACACTGTGTATAATCAATAAGAGAATTGAGTTGTCTTATTTCATATGACCAAAAATAGAGTAACCAACTAATAAAACAAGGTGTCATTCACAAATGAATATCAATATTATACAATTCCTTCTTCACAAACAGCAAATAAGTCACACGAGACCAACATGATATAGATAATCCCTATGTGTAGTCATGGTCTAACAAGGATTATCAAATATCAAGCATGCTTTAAAAAAAACTCAGTAGTATTTCATCAAGCAAATTGAGAGCAACATTACGTCGAACAACTCACAAGTAAAAGATGGAAGAAAACCAAGTTAATATGATCCTGGAAAGTTTTAAAAAAACCTTTATTCCAACGTACACCTTTTTCATATTAAAATTTTATCTTAAGAAATTTGTTAACGCTTTATTAAAAAATATATATCAGTTAGAGACAAAAACATTCCATTTCTATATTTAAAAAAAATAATTTATTTTAATAATTTTTTTAATTTCTAAAATTATATAAATTATTTAGAGACGAAACAATTTCGTCTCCAAATATATTTGACATTTTAAAAAGCTAAATTGACTGAATAGAGAAGTAATTAGAGATGAAAAAATCAGAGACAGATAAATTATGTCTTTAAATTATGTTTTTAAATATATTTGACTTTTTAAAACTCAAAATTGTTCGAATATAGACGCAATTAGAAACGAAAAAATCTAAGACGAATAAATTATGTCTCTAAATTCTATCTCTAAGTTGTAAAATTTACTTTCCCTCTCTAAATAATCAAATTCATATTTTTTTCGTCTCTATTAGAGACATAAATTTTTCCATCTCTGAATTGAAATTTCCTAGTAGTGTAGAGTTCAAGCGAGGGCATACCTGTGCCTGACCTTAAATATAACGAATAAGGTTAAAGGTGTTCCGTGATCGTAGTGTTGAATGAATGAGGGTTATGAAGGTCTCAAATTCCTTTAAGTTTTGTTTGGATACAAATAATGAATGGAACGAAATGGGATTAAAAAAAAATTACATACCATTGTTTAGATATTTAATGATAGAATGAGAAAAAGTTACCACTTCTTTATTTGGAAATACTAATGGATGGGGATAGAATGATAATCATTATAATTTTTTTACTCCCATATTACCTTTATCTTAAACATATTAAAATTTGATTATTTTTAACTAAAAATTATTAGAAATATTTTTAATTATTATCTACTAATTATAGTAATTAAATACTATTTTTTTCTCTTAAAAATTATATCAATTCTGGTTTTTTTTAGGCTATCATGAGTCTCCCACACACATGGGATGTCATGGGTATATTATATCAATTGTGTTGATATTTTTTTTTAGAGATTTGAAGCATCAAATTTTTTTTCTATTATATAATATTTTTTTGGACCACCCACATTGGAAAAAAAAGTTAAAAAAAACAAAATATTTGGACGATAACATTCAAATTGAAGAATCCACACGTGGCAGACTCCTTTAAGTTATAATCATCATAATATTTGGATAATAACAAGAAGTTGGACAATCAAATTACATCACTATATATAGGTCAGTAATATAACACCACCAACATAAAAATCTTAGATAAAAAAAATAAAGTTGTCTAAGTTTTAATCCAATAGGTAATGCAATAGCAATTGAAGCATAATTAACAAACTAAAAATGCTTAGCCTCCATAGCATATATTAACATGAACATCGAGAGTCTAAATAGTTGGTTGATAGCTTGTCGCAATACAAGGTAACATTTTATTGCGTTTGTGAATTGGAATTCCACTAAAAACTTTTAGACTATTAGGATGTTGAACAAGATGCATTTACACTTCGAGAAAGAGAGATGTTGAACAAGGGTTTTTCAATTTTACTTATCTTGAAGAGATGAGATGTAGCTAGACAGAGAGGCAGAGTGACAACTGACGAGATGCAGAGCACACAAGAGATTGAAGAGACGCAAAGAGCGTAGGAGAATGGATAAGATAATGGTCTCTTCCAATTAGATTTAGGTTAGGGATAATCACGTAATTTTATATTTAAATAAATAAAATATTAACTCATCTTACCACATACTCCCAATTTGGAGGGGAATAAAAAGTGAAGTGTGTAGTGGTATGGGATGAATTGGATTCCAACCAATACCATTCCATCCATCCTTATTTAAGAATCATATCTCATTCCATTCTAAACAAGAGGAATAATATTTTTGTTTTTAAGACTACCCATATTGCAAAAAAAAAGTTAAAAAAAATGACTAAATATTTGGACAATAGCATTCAAATTGAAGAATCCACACATGGCAGACTCCTTTAAGTTCTAATCATCATAATATTTGGATAATAACATGAAGTGGGATGATCAAATTACATCATTGTAGGTCACTAACATAAAAATCTTAGATAAAAAATAGAGTTGTCTAAGTTTTAATCCGGTAGGTAATGTAAGACCAATTGAAGCATAATTAATAAACTAAAAATGCTTATCCTCCATAGCATATATTACCATGAACATCAAGAGCCTAAATAGTTGGTTGATAGACTGCCACAATACGAGGTAATATTTCCTTGCATCTGTGAATTGGAATTTCATTAAAAGTTTTTAGAGTATTAGGATGTTGAACAGGATGCATATACACTTTGGGCAAGAGAGATGTTGAACAAGGGCTTTTCAATTTTACATACCTTGAAGAGACGAGATGTATCTAGGCAGAGAGGTAGAGTGACAAATGACGATATGCAGAGCATGCAATAGACTAAAGAGACACAAAGAGCACGGGAGAATGGATAAGACAATGTTCTAATCCAATTAGATTAAGGTTAGGGATAATCATGTAATTTTATATTTAAATTCATAAAATATTAATTCATCCCACCACATATCCCAAATTTGGAGGGGAATAAAATGTGAAGTGTAGAGTGTTAAAAAATCTAAAGAAATAAAGAGAAATACAAAATATTTGTAAAGATGAGGGTAGAGATTCATAAATACTACATAATGTAATTAAATACAAAATGATAATTTAACCTAAATACAAAGAGAATAACTCATATATAGGTTAAACCAGGAAAGCAAAATACTATTATACCCTTAATAAATAATAAAAGAAAATAACTCAATATTTCTTAGCATTTCCCCTCAAACTCATGATGCGGCATCTACAAGCATCGAGAGTTTACCAATTAGAAAACGAAAACGGGAAATAGAATGCGACTTGGTAAAGAAATCTACAATCTGCAAAGAAGAAGAAACAAATGGGAGAGTAATGGTGCCATGCTTGAGATAATGACGAGTAAGGTAACAATCGATCTCAATGTGCTTAATTCGTTCATGAAAAATCGAGTTGTGAGCAATTTGAATAGAACTCTAGTTGTTACAATACATAAGAGTGGGATGAGAAAGAGAAACTCTCATGTCTATAAGTAACCAACGTAACCAAACAATCTCTTTGGTAGTAGATGTCATAGCACAATATTCTACTTCGGTTGAAGATTGAGAAATAATAGATTGTTTCTTACTTTTCCAAGAAATAAGAGAATCACTTAAAAAGATACAGAAACTAATAACAAACTTACGAAGAGGTGGATGGAAGTAAAAGGCTTTGAAAGGCTCTGTCATGATTAGCATCAGAGTATGCACACAACTCCAAGGAAGAGGTGGATGGAAGTAAAAGGCTCTAAAAGACTATACCCTGAAGATATCACAAAATACGAAGAACAGTTACCCAATGAACTGTAGTAGGAGAAGTAACAAACTGACTAACAACATGAACAACATATGCAATATCTGGATGAGTAATAGTAAGGTATACCAAACTCCCAACAATAATATGGTATAAAGTAGGATTTGACAAATATAAACCATAAGAAGAAGAATACTTTGCGTTAATCTCAATGAGAGTATCAACAGTCTTATTATTAGTAAGTCTAACTCGCTTAAGAATATCTGCAACATATTTCGATTGAGAAAGAATATAATCTTTGGGTGTGTAGGCTACCTCAATTCCCAAGAAATATTATAGAGAACCCAAATCATTCATTTCAATCTGTCTAGCTAATTCTGTCTTCAAAATTGAAATACCATCAATATCATCACCAGTAATAATCATGTCATCAACATATAAAGACAAAATGATACAATTTGCATCAGTGCATTTAATAAAAAGAGCAGAATCATGACTACTAGAAGCAAATCCAAGGGAAGAGATCACAACAGAAAATTTCTCAAATCAAGCACGGGGTGCTTGTTTGAGACCATATACGTTTTCTTGAGCTTACAAACATACCCAAAATCATGTGAAACACCAAGAAGGGGCGCCATATAAATGTATTCTTGAAGATCTCCATTCAAAAAGGCATTTTTAACATCAAGTTGAGAGATATGCCACTGATGAACCGAAGCTACTATAATAAAAGTACGAATAGTAATCATTTTTGCAACAGGAGCAAATATCTCCTCATAATCCATATCATACTATTGAGAGTATCCTTTTGCAACCAACCTAGTTTTGTATCACTCAATAGATCTATCATAATTAGTCTTGATCTTATACACCCAACGATAACCAACAACACTCTTACCAGGAGGTAGTTTTACCAATTCCCAAGTACCTATCTTATGCAAAGCATAAAGTTCCTCATCCATAGCTTACTATCAAAGAGGATCAAGAATAACATCTTTATAGGAAGAGGGCTCATAAAAACAATGAATAGATCCTAAAAAGGAAGAAAAAGATGAAGAATAACAAGAATAAGCAAAATCTAGTAACTTTATGGACTTACGAATGCATATGGAATGATGTAGAGGTAGATCCACAATCTTAGACAGAGCATGAGAGACCATAGAAGAATAGAGAGCTTCAAGTGTGCCGGAGAGTAAAGTGTCAGTACCTATAGAAGGGACATTTGAAGTACTAGGAACCTAAGATGACAAACTATCATAATCCTCATAAAAAAGATCTATACGAATAAGATCAGATTTAGTCAAGATATAAGTAGTGGATGGAATAGAAAAGAAATGTATATGCTCGAGAAAAAACAACATAATGAGACATATAAAGTTTCTAAGTTATTGGATCAAAACAACGATACCTCTTTTTATCTTCATCATAACCAAGAAAGACACAAATTGCAGGTCGAGAGGACAACTTGTTGTGTTCTACACGAGGAAGAAGAACGAAACAAGTACAACCAAAATCTATGTTTGAGATTAAGTTTCGTCTCATGGCTTTCTCTGATACCATGTTAAAGAATCCAAAGAAATAAAGAGAAATACAAAACATTTGTAAAGAGGAGGTTAGAGATTCATAAACACTGCATAATGTAATTGAATACAAAAAAATAATTTAACCTAAATACAAAGAGACTATATATAGGCTAAATAAGGAAAGGAAAATACTATTATACCATTAATAAATAATAAAACAAAATAACTCAATATTTCTTAATATAGAGTGACATAGGATGGAATGGACCATTTCATCTCATCCTTTTTTAAAATCTAAATAATATAATCATATCTCATTCCATCCTAAACAAGGGGAATAATATATATTTTTTTAGGCCACCCATATTGCAAAATAAAGTAAAAAAAAACTAAATATTTGGACAATAACATTCAAATTGAAGAATTCACACACGACAGACTCCTTTACTCTAACCATCATAATATTTGGATAATAACATGAAGTGGGATGATCAAATTACATCACTGTAGGTCACTAACATAATACCACTAAAAGAAATCTTAGATAAATATCTCATTCCATCCTAAACAAGGGGAATAATATTCTTTTTAGACCATTGACTTTGCAAAAAAAAGTTAAAAAAAGACTAAATATTTGGACAATAACATTCAAATTGAAGAATTCACACATGACAGACTCCTTGAAGTTCTAGTCATTATAATATTTGGATAATAACATGAAGTGGGACGATCAAATTACATCACTGTAGGTCACTAACATAATACCACTAACATAAAAATCTTAGATAAAAAAAATAGAGTTGTCTAAGTTTTAATCCAATAGGTAATGCAATACCACTTGAAGCATAATTAACAAACTAAAAATGCTTAGCCTCCATAGCATATATTACAATGAACATCAAGAGCCTAAATAGTTGGTTGATAGCCTGCTACAATACGAGGTAATATTTCCTTACGTCTGTGAATTGGAATTCCATTAAAAGCTTTTAGAGCATTAGGATGTTGAACAAGATGCATATACACTTTGGGCAAGAAAGATGTTGAACAAGGGTTTTTCAATTTTACTTATCTTGAAGAGACGATATGTAGCTAGGCAGAGAGGTAGAGTGGCAACTAAGGAGATGTAGAGCATGCAATAGACTAAAGAGACACAAAGTGCGCGGGAGAATGGATAAAACAATGTTCTAATCCAATTAGATTTAGATTAGGGATAATCATGTAATTTTATATTTAAATTAATAAAATATTAACGCATCTCACCACATACCCTTAAGTTGGAAGAGAATAAAAAGTGAAGTGTGAAATGATATAGAATGGAATGGATCCCACTCAATACCACTCCATCTCATCTTTATTTAAAAAATCTAAACAATTGGATCATATTTCATTTCATCTTGTCTCACCAATTATCACAAATCCAAATAAAGCCTTATGCCAATTATTATAAATTAAAAATTAATCTTCTACTCCTTTTTTTTGCTTTGCTTATGTTATTGTTTTTTGCTTGGTAGTACTATATATAGGTTTAGAGTTTAGAAAAAAATATATGATTTAGTAGCACTGGCGATAGTCTTTTTTTTTAAATTTATGTAATGAATTAATTTTAATTTATAAGTAAAAGCATATAATTAAATAACAGTTGCACTACTATTATTATTTTATTATTGTTATTTTATTATTATTATTATTTTATTTATGTAATCAACTAGTTGTAAGTAAAAGTATTTGATTATATAACATAACAAATGAGGGTTAAAGGTGCCCTCAAGATGCAATCTGCTCCTAACGTGTTGTAGGGTGTGCCTTGCACAAGTTAGAGGTGATAATAGGGGACTAAAGTGTATAAGAGAAGATGTGTACGATGTACCTTAGTGTTTCACACCATTTATAAAGTGTGTGGGTACAAAAAGAAAGTCATGCATGTAAAAATACAAACATTTTTAGTTTATTTATTAGGATATTTATTTAATTTTATTTAGTTTTATTTGATTTTAATTATTTTATTTGATTTTTAGATAATTATTTCTTCTCTTAATCTTTTATTAATATTTTAAATTCCATGATATATCTAGAGGATTTTAGATAAAATAAGGAGATCTTGAATATAGAGTTTTAAAGATATCTTATCCAAATTTTATGTCTCATCCAAAATCTTAATTAGGTGTGACAACTTGAAGATGATGATAATTGAAGATTGGATAAGAATCATTGAAGAGAAAGAAATTTGTTGTAAATTAGGATTTAACTCGTATTTTCTGACATTGCGTATTTAGATCATATCTTGGGTTACAGATATCAGATTGACACGATTCTTGCGACGTTGTAAAGCTAACAGAAAATGTAACAACTCTTATGTTAACATCGAAAGCTAATTTTGTCATATGAAGGATGAAAAAAATAAAGAGACAAAAAGATTAAATTCTGGCCGACTTCAATAAAAGGAGATTAAGTTTCCTAAAAATTAGTTTCCTATATCAAATCAAAATCTTTTCATTACTTGGGGAATTAAGGAGATTGAGTTTCTTAAATTTAGTTTTCTAAATCCAATCAATATCATTTTATTAGTTGTGAGCTAATTAAGATTACTTGGAGATCATTTTATAAAAATTTGTGCAAAATACGCTCTTATTAGGTTAAATCTCCTATTAATAGACAAGGTAAGGAGAGGGGACAACTTTTTACCAAGGATTGGAAGCACAATGTCTGACACGAGTTCCAGGAGACATTCATCGAAGACATATTTTCTTATTCTTCTCCTTCTCCCTTTTGTTTTCTTATTTTTAGATAGAATCATGATTGTCTTTGTATATTATTCTTATTTGTGTTACAATAGTCATGAGTGACTAATTTTCTAATTTATAGGATTGAAATGTAACATTTTACCTTTCTATGTTGAATTATTGATTCGATTATTTATTAATGAAAAATTATTGTTTTTGATTCATTCTCAATGTTCTTAATGTGTGTGGTATGTTGTGTGTCATATTTACATGATCTTAGGCATTAGTTGAATGATCAAAAGATGAAATCTAATTGCTTGAAAATACAAGAATTGAACTTAAGAATTGAGACCTATAAATAGACTTAAATCTTTTAAGGAGCAAAACGGTTGTCGCAGAAATTAATGGATTATAACTCAATTAATTGCTATGAGAATGATATCAATATGGTTTTAATACGTTTTTATTGTCAAGAGATTGAACTTTAAATAATTTAAGACAAACTGCCTTCAAGATCATAATTGATCATTAGCAAAGATAGAATCGATATTTATCATAGGAGTGTTGTAGTGAAATCACAGTCTTAAGCCTTTATAACTTAATTGAATTTTATCCCTTTTTAATTTTTTTGCTTGTTTAATTAATTAATTTAATTTTCTTGTTTTTAAGTTTCATTGTATTTATCACTCTTAATTGGCTAGATAACCGCTATTATTGTTAGAGTTAGTAATCGAATTGATCTTCATAGAAATGATCTTATTTTACTACTTGAATGTTCAATATGTTTGCAAAAAATTCATATCATTTTTAGGTATCCGTGTAGTAAAATTTCTTATTATATATCATTATATGTGTAACACATTAATTATAATATTAAAATAAAAAATATAATTAAAATATGAGATAATAATAATTCATAAATTTAATGTTACCCGTTCACAAGCATAGATCAAGAGAAAAGCACCGAAGAATCTCTTGGATTTTCATATCATTATTTCCTGATATGCGGAGATTTGAGTGTTACATAGTAGGATCGATGCAGATGCCTACTGGATTCGTGGGAGTCATGGACCAGATTTGAGATCCTAATAACGTAATACGAGACAAAATTATTTTTTTTCGTCAATTTAAATTATGAGAGAATTATAATTATAATAATTCTAAATTGCATTTTGAATTTGGACTCAACTTAAATGATTAGTTTTTAAAATCCTTTATACTTCAATTGTTTATATTTAGAAATTCAATTAAATATGGTAGTATTTATTATAATTTAATTTGATTTAAAATAAATTAGTTAATTCACCCTCATTTACTTTTTTATTTTATCTCTAATAGCCAATAACTTAACTTCATAATGAGAAAAATTATATTATAAGATTAAAAATATAAAATAATAAAACGTAATATAATCTCAATAAAAAAATGTAATCAAATCAATTACATTTTTAATGAGCTCCAAATCAATTTCAAAGATAAAAATTAATTTTTAAATCAATTCAAATATATACTTTGTTAATGAATTTTAAATATAAAATCTGATTTTTAAATTAAATTAATTCAAATCTAATTATTTTTTTAATCATTGCAAATTCTTTTTTTTTCCAAACACCACCTTTAGGATTTCTCCTAAATAGATATATATATATATAATTCCTACGG
The DNA here is from genome assembly GCA_029884605.1 of Ormosia emarginata. NCBI lineage: Eukaryota > Viridiplantae > Streptophyta > Magnoliopsida > Fabales > Fabaceae > Ormosia > Ormosia emarginata. The sequence continues at coordinate 4,017,988 of JAQQTP010000055.1, read as the reverse complement.
TGAGCAATATTTTTTTATTTTAGATTTAGATAGGATTTTAAAAGGTACGTGATATTTAGATTAAAAGATATTTTAAAAAAAATAAATAAAAAACATTTAAATTTAAAAATTATTCATGAAAATTTGAAATATGTTTAAACAAATAAATAAGGAATTTATTGAGTAAATTTAGAAATTTATTAAGAATATGTGATTTGTAACTAATAAGAAGAAGAAATATGAAAAATTTGAGTGAATAAAAAGAATAAACTTAAAAGAAGAATTAAGGTGAAAGAAAGGACATGTGACAATTGAATAAAAATAGTATTGTACAAAGAATTTATTATTCTTGGAGAGAAAGAAAGAAAAGAAAATATTTCACTCTCAAAATAGAGTATTCTTATTTATAATATCAGGATGAATATATATATATATATATATAGGGATATTTCTATAGTATATTTTTTTGATACACTCATTTTCAACCGTTAGATCCACTTTAATCTAATGGTTGAGATGATTTCATTAAAAGTAACCATTAGATGAAAGTGGATCTAACGGTTAAAAATGAGTGTAAGTCAAAAAAGACTTACACTGGTGTAAGTTGATCATTCCTCATATATATATATATATATAATGAGATGAGTTTTTATTGTGAGAGAGTGAGAGGAGTAAATCTTGACCATAAAATCATACATTAATGGTCAAAATTAAAAGTTACTTAAAGGTCATGTGAGCACTTAAAAAAGTCATATACATTTATGTTCTAATATTGACTATTTATATAAGATCTAATAATCAAAATTCATTTATCTCACCTCTTATAATAAGTACTCCTCTTACCAGATACGCTCCTCATATATATAAATATACATATATAGGGTCTGATTTGAACATAATTGAGATACAAATCAGACCTGGTCAAGTCAATATATATAATTATTGGACATATATAGGGTGGAAACAAGTTAGACCAAACTTTGACTTAAACAGGTCTGATTTGTATCTCAATTATAAGGTCTGAATTTGATCTGTGAGCTTGAAATATGCTAATTTTTAAGGTCTGACTTGATATTTTTAAATGTTTGACCTGACATTTTTAAAAGTTTGACTTGACCTGAAAGTCTATTTAAAAACATACTTTACAATAAGATCTTTAAATATGCTAACATGTCTACTTTTAAATAAGCCAACAAGCCTTTAAATAAGCTAACATACCTATTTTTAAATAAGTCAACTGACTTTTACATAGTTTAACAGACCTACCTTTAAATAGACTTACATAATCTTATTTTTAAATAAACTAATAGGCCTTTACATAGACTAACAAGCTTAAACCTTAAAATAGGTCAATGAACTTAGGCCTTTAAATAGGCAAACAAACGTATAATTTTTAAAATATTACAATAAAAATCTAATATTTTAATTCAATAACACAAGTCTAACAAATTAGTATATATTTTTGTTATAACTTAACACTTAGTCTCTATTTTTATATATGTTTATCACTTTCTTACTTTAGTCTTTAATCGATATAAAGCTTAAAGACATACTAACTTAACACTCACTTCTCACTTTCTTACGTTAGCCTTTCTTGCTCTGTATGTATCTATCACTCATGCCACTTAATTATCACACGTGTTTTGTGTAACAAACAAGATAAATAATTCCTAAATAATCAATGAACAAGAGTTGCAATTTGCACAAAAAGAAAATAAAAGCCATAAAAAAGTAAGGAGAAAATTGGTAGCAATATTCTTTCACTAGATCAATGTTCTCACAGGCAGTAAAGAGCTTAGAAGTATCCACTATGTCATGAAATTAGTTCACATTTTTTTACTAGGTAAGATGCCTCAATGAGATTTGAAGAATGAATTGGACATATCTACTTCAGAGTATCATTGGCACTTTGGCCCTTCAAAATCTGCTCGACATCTAAAAGGCAATGTACAAGGGTGCGGGAAGACAATAAACAATAATATCAAGAAGAGATGACAATATAATAAGTGCGTATTTGGATTAGAATTAGTAAACTTAAATTTGATTGAAAGTGTGATTACAAACATAAGTTTGATTAAAAATAAATTTGTAGTAACGTAATTTTTGTTTCAAAAGTTAGTTAGAACAATAATTTTAATACAAAAATAATATTTTATTGCTTTAGAACCAACTACGTTTGGTTCAAAATTTAATTGAAACAAACGAAAATGAAAATTAGTCAAATATAATTTCACGTCTTTCAAAGACTCCTAACATATGTTTAAATTGACTAACTGGTATCCAAACATGTATTAAGTGTATTTATATTTTCTAGACTCGCAAACTACCATACCACCTTCCATTCATCTCAAAAAGTCCTAACATAGTTATTAAACCTAGACGGAACATCAACTTACAAGTTTCAAGCTCCATTTGGCACCAAAAATAAATGAAAATAATTTCTGATGGTACGAGTGTCATGGCAAAAAGTTTAAGAGAGCAAACAAAAAAAAAAAAAAAGAGAAGATGAAAGAGATATTTCTGTGCAAAACGAAATTGCTTAAGCAATTTCTTGGTCAAAAGAACTACACCGTTGCACAATTTACTTGCCAACTCAATTTTTTATGGTGCTAACTGTTAATCAAGAAAGAAATGTAAGTTGACGTGTAAGATATAGAATCTAATTTTGATATACCAACAAGTTAGTATATACTAATCAAAATAAATTCATGTTTTACAATTATATACCTCTCATAATTTTATAACTTGATATATTTTTAAGTCTCACATCGATCAAAGACTAGAGTAAGAAAGTGATGAACATATATAAAAGTAGAAGACGAGTGTTAAATTATAACATAATTTTAATATACTATTTTCATTCTAACTTACTAACTTAGATTTTAATTACTATTTTTTATTAAAACTTAATTAAAAAATATATTAATATATTATAATAAATTAATAATTATAATTATTATAATAATATATATTATATTATATATAGTTAAATAAGTCAGGTAGGTAGACTTATCCTAAAAAAGACTTATTAGATAATTTGAGATTTGATCTTTTTAGTTAAATGAATTTTAAAAAAAGTCTTGACCCAGTTTATTTAATAAACAGATTAGGTCAGATCAGATTTCAGGTAGGTCAGGTCATAGGTTCTTGAAGTGCGACTTGATCTATTTTCACTCTTAGACATATATATAAAGAAGGAGTGATCTATTGTGAGATATGTAAATAAATATTAACCATTAAATTATACATAAATACACAAGATAAAAAATGTTTTAAAAAATACATAATCACTTAAAAAACATAAGTTTATGTTAGATTCTTTCACTTTCACAATAAATTATTTCTCTCACTTGATATTTTTTAATATTAAACTTGCTTATACAATTTCTAATTGACTCACTTAATATTTTTATGGTCTATAACTAGGTATTCTCACATGTATTATTAGGAGATTAACCTTTGAGCACTGTTTGAAAGGTTCTTTTAACAATTATTTTACCGAAAGTTTGAACTTTGATTATCTTACAACTCCCTTATCACTAAAAAAATTTGTTAAAAAATTAAAAAAAAAAGTATTAAAAAAGTAAAGGGAAACACAGAAGTCAAAACGCAACCGTATATGCGTTTTGCTCTAGTCCCTTTGAAAGTTGAAAAACACACAGTCTTAAATCTCCGTGCGTTTTTCGCTTTAACTTGGGTTAGGGCGCATGGCAATTTGGGGCTTTTCTATCGAATTAGGGCACACACTCTTTGGTGATTGATGCTCAGAAGCAGTGGAGAAGATGTAATCCCACCGAGATTTTCCTTACTTTATTCGTTCCTCTTTGTTGGTTTTACCAAGTAACTGTCGAAGTCTGTGAGTCTGCCTGCTAGGGTTTTCGTTTCGCATGAAGGGTGCGTTGGATCGGACGAAGGTGGTGCTGCGGCACTTGCCCCCTACCATTTCTGAGGCCACGCTCTTGGACCAAATCGATGGCACCTTCTCTGGCCGCTACAACTGGCTTTCTTTCCGTCCTGGCAAAAACAGGTTTAACATTCTGCATTACTGCTGTTGCAACGTACAACGTTTTATTCTTCCAGGTTTTATCAATTGTCGCTTGTCGTGTCTCTCCAGATTCTTCAATGGTTGTAATAATTTTGATTTTGAACCGTCGATCTAGTGATTTATTATTATTATTATTGGTATTTTTGGGGTCATCCATTCACTGCACACAGCGTGAGTGCAGTAGTGATGGATAAGAAGGAGAGTGGCCTTTGGAAATCATCCCTTTATATATATATGTTTTACTTCATAGCTATTTGCATGGTTATTTCTATTACCTTAGCCAAGTGACCGTGGATGGGGTGTTGCCTATGGGATTATCTATAATTGGAAGAATAACTTCAATTATGATTCAACTTTGCTTTTCCACTGGGTATACTGTGTGCCTCTCGAATTGTTCACCACATTGTTGCTTCATAGTCACATAGTTATGGTTTTCTTTTTTTCTTTTTTTAAAGTGGATGGATATTTACAATTTACATCGATACTATATTTTTATTATATGTTAAGGACATTCTTTTTAACTGTTTATTTTTTTAAATGTAATTTCAGCCAGAAGCATATATCCTATTCTAGAGCCTACATTGACTTCAAGAGGCCAGAGGACGTTATAGAGTTTGCTGAGTTCTTTAATGGGCACATCTTTGTAAATGAAAAGGGTAACTAATGAGATCTTTTGAAGTGGTTGATTAGGCATGTTGATGTTCTTGTTAAAGTTGTTATCATTAATTCATTATCATTGTCACCATTATTATTATTGGATTTAGGCCAATGCCTTTTAACGTAGAGTGGAAATAGAATTCTCTCCAGTCCCAAAGTGGGCTCCTTTTTAAGCAATGGGTGGATGGGTAGATTAACTAACTTTGAAGTTTCAGGTTTAAATCCCATAAGGAGAGGGTGGGATGTGATTCATGGGAGGGGGATGGGGTACTCTCATTGTGTAGCTCAATACTTAATGGATCAAGAAATATTCTTGTTTCCATGTGGGTTGTCGATGGCAAGGCAATCTATGTTTTGAATCTGTTCGGGATGTTTCAAGTCTTGACTTCTCAAATATTTTTTATGCGTTTTACATATTTTGTATGAGAAGCCTTGAGAGTTCTGATATTAGATACTTAAACTGTTTCTCTGTTTCATTTTTCCCCCCTTCCCAGGAACTCAATTCAAAGTCATTGTTGAATATGCTCCTTCACAACGTGTTCCAAGACAGTGGTCTAAAAAGGATGGCCGTGACGGAACCATATGCAAAGGTACCACTTAGACAAAGATTGAAGTAAATTACAATGGATATGTGTTCCTCAATGAGAATTATATGTATAGAGTCTTTTCCTTTTGATAAATATAAATATTTTCATGGTGAACATCTAGATTCTGAGTATCTGGAGTTTCTTGAACTTCTTGCCAAGCCTATTGAGAATCTTCCTAGTGCTGAGATACAATTGGAGAAAAGGGAAGCAGAACGATCTGGTTAGTCAATTAATGCAGAAACTGTGCAGTAAATTTTAAGTTTGAAAGTGTAGAGAGACATGAAAACACACATGCACTGAATTGGCAGGTAGAATACTATTTTTTGTATTCCTTATTTATTGGGTTTATGTCCTTTAGCAGGTGCTGCAAAAGATATTCCTATAGTTACACCACTGATGGACTTCGTGCGCCAGAAAAGAGCTGCCAAGGGACCTCGGGTATTTTTGCATATGATTAACTTATGAACTTCCAAAGAAACTTATTTGGTTCTCCATTGTCATTGTGTCTGCATTTGTGTGTCCATCCATGTGTGTGTGTGTGTGTGTGGAGATGAGAGTGCATTTGTGCTGAGCAAATCCCTCATAAATATCCTTCTTTTCTGTTTTATCTATAAGCACCATGGGTATCTTGCTTCCCTAATGTATATAATGCTTGTGCAGAGATCGTTCTCTAATGGAAAAGTGAGTAGAAGAGCTGGCACACTGTCAAATGGGAGTCCTAGTTCTGCTACATCAAGACGAGGTTCTGGAAAGAAGAGGGTTTCCACCACAATGGTATTTTGCTTATAGCTTTAATTTGTCCATGAGTACAACAAAGAAAAAAAATTCTTTTTGATTACTAACACAAAAAATCACAAGTTGCATCTGGTAGTTGAGATGATTAATTTCTTTCCATTTACCTGTTTGCGTTAGATTGCATATTGCTTTAAATGTCTTGTTGGCTAGAAATAATTTTTAATTTATGGATTTACATGTACTGTTATTGCATGCTTGGCTTTAAGAAACTTCCTGTAGGGACATTTTGGAATTGACTATTTCAATCTGCACAATTTATGGATTGACAGAAAAAGTTACTTAAGTAGTGGTGATGTGAGCAATTCAAAACTTATTGTTAGATGGCCAAAGGAGCAATGAATCATATGGTGAGACTATGAGAGGGAAGGTATAGGGGGTGTGTGTGTGAAGGAGCGTAGTGCAGATTGACAGGTTTTGACAGGTTCTTCAAGTATAGGTCTATGTATCTTTTTCATGAGCAATCATATCAATTTTTTGGCAGAGTTACTTGGTTTTATTTAAAGGAACTAGATGACTTGGTTTATGGTTAGAGTAGAGTAGACATTAAATGGTTGAACTAGTCATATTTTTTCATGTATATGGTTGTGCGTGTAGATATTTTCTTGCTTGTGATCTCCACATTAGATGTGAATAGATCTAATTTTAAGATAATGGCCTATTTTAGTGTATTACCCAAATAAGAATAAGAAACAGCTATTCAAGTTAAAACTAGCTTATCCTTTTGTTTCTACTTTGCATTTTGTTTTACTTGCAATGCTAGTTTCAAGAATTTCCCAACCAATAATTTTTTATTGTAGAGGAAACTTAGAGAGATATGGTTGAAAGTTGGTTATTTAATTATTAATACAATAAAATTTTTATCAATTTAGAATTAAAAAACAGCAGTATTTGATGCTTCTTTTGCTGGAATTGCTTGCGCACAAACATATGAAGTATTAGCACTTGGTTCTTACCCCTTTATGTTTTAACTTGTCTAATTTTTGGCTCTGTGATGCACAGTATGTTGCAAGGGACCCTGGGAAAAGTTCTACTATAAAAGATAAATCAACTTACACATTGGTTCCCAGGCAAGGTGATCAGCATCTTTCAAATAAAACTTCAACTATGGCTTCTTCAGATGGAAATCAAACACTTGATGAGAATGGTAAGTTTGATTTTTTTGTTCAAAATTTCATGTGATAATTTTCTTTTTCTTTTTCTTTTTTTGTTCAAAATTTCATGTGTTTATGATAAGACACAATGTCGTCGTTTGATCCATGTAGCCGACTCCACCTAGTGGGAAAAAGCTTGGTTGTTGTTGTTGTTCAAAATTTCATGTGATAATTTTCTTTTTCTTTTTCTTTTTTTGGTTTTATTTTGTGGCTTGGAGGCAACATTTAAAAACCCCTTTCAATATAACATTTGGTTTACTTTGATGATTTTTAAGACTTTTTCTTCTAAACTTATTATTTAATGTAACTTTTGATATCAATATCTCTCATCCTTCTGGTTTCTTGAATTGCTATTGTTTGCAATGTGAATTTTTTACCTCTTTGTCCTTTTCCCAGGAGTTTCTGGAAATAATGATGCTGGGAAGAAGAAAGTCCTGCTTCTTAAGGGGAAAGAAAGAGAGATAATTACTGTAAGCTTCTGATTTTTATCTTCATAATCCATTTCTATTTTTATGCTGCACATGGTGCGAAAATATTGATCTAGAACCCCTAAACTTGGTTGACTAAAATGCATATTTGATGTATGAGAAGCTGCATCATACTTCCAGTTTCCATTTGATACCATTGGACAGCCCTGACCTAAGCTGAATGGAAAGTTGTTATATTCATTGTTCTTATTCTGATTGGTACTTGGAAGCAACTTGGATTTATTACTTTCTGAGAAGCACTCCGCCCTCCTCTCATGTCTCTCTTTCTTGAACATCATTCTTCTTTATGTTGGTGGCTTCAATGTTGACGAGTTTTCATTGATCCCGTCTAGTTTGCATCAATTGAATGCATCTTCAATTGGTTTTGTGAATTTATCATTTAAAGTTACTTAAGTTGCATTTTGATTGATTCATTCTTAACAAATAACATGCAAATTTCCTGGTGGGTGGTAATTCTTAAATTATCATATTAGTGAGTGGAATTACTGATAAACTTTGGTTTTAATGTAACCTTACTCCCTTAAGAATGACATTCAGAGAGATCGAACTTTAATATGATATTGGCTACCAGTATGACATTACACATGCAATGAATAAATAAAAGGTTAATGTGCTTTAGAGAAAGCACTAGGAAGTGAAGGTATAATAATGCAAATTATTTGATAGGTGTAATGATATACTACTTGCTATAAAGTGACTGCCAGGATTTGATTCCTGTAATATGCTGCCTTATTGCTGCATGATTTATGAGATATGATGAATCAGTAATTCAGTACCAATTCGGGTATGGCTTGTGTTTTAGTTCATTGCCAGTATCCTTGGTGGATTCATCTTGTAGGATCATGTTATGACCACAAGTTCTGCTAAGAGTCTATTTTGCTTTTGTTTGTTTTTTATTATGCAGATATCTGATTTAGACAGCATGTCACAGCATCACAGCGTAACATCTTCAGCTAAAACGATTATTGGTTCAACAGCGCTGAAGCAGAATCACCGGCATGAAGGTAGTGGAAGGATTATCAGAAGCATACTCTCAAACAAAGATTTGCGTCAAAGTCAGTCTTCCAGGCCCCACCCTGAGCAGCAAATCCAAACATCCAATCTTGAAAAAGAAAAGCAACCACCTCGCTCCTTACACGTGCAATTGATTTTGAAGGGCACTAATGGGACACCAGAGAATAGGATTGGTGTGCATGATTTACATGTTTCTAGTGAGAGGCAGGAGAGACGTGTTAGACATAAGGATAGACCTGATCGTGGTGTTTGGACAAATCGTTCCAATGGAGGCGATGATTCTGTGTCATCGTCTGCTTCCTCTCAAGTAGATACTTTGGAAGGTACATGCTTTATTTGTTACCTATGATTTTGTTTTGGTAGTTGTGGATTAATCCTTTGTGCTGGTGTAAAAAGGGTGGAAAATAGCACCTGTGACTAACTATACAACTGACGTATTGAATCACGTAATAATACCATTGTCTCTGGAAAATCTATTACAGCCTGCTTACGAATTCTCCTTCACAATTTGAAATTTTTACTTGTATTGTATATGAAACAGGAGGTCATGCAGAGTTGAAACACGACACGCCAAATGCAAGAAGTGGGGAGGTAAAATCTCTTGGAAGTGGCCGTGCCAGTCATTCATCAGAAAATGGTTGGTTTCTGGCTTTAGAAAGCAGAATCTTAAGATATTTTTGTGCTTACATTCAGGTTGGTTTCTGCTGAAGTTTCACTGTTCATGTATATTTAGGTTTCAGTAAGCATTTTGGTCGCCGCGGACCAACACATGGATTGAAGGATGTTGATGGCTATTCAATTTCAAGTGAGGGGAAGCATCCTAGAAGAACTAGTGGCTCTGCTTATGGTTCTCATGAGGTACCTAAATTTGATTTCTGCATGTTTCTTTTCTGGTTAAATAAATGATCATTATCTCTCCTTTAAATTGCAGAAACAAGTTTGGGTTCAAAAAGCAAGTTCTGGGACCTAGAGTATTTAGATTGGTGAGACACATTCTCTTGATCAGGCCTGTAGTTGCATAGCTTAGAAAGATGCTTGTTGATGAGCCAATATTATGACTTACCTAAACCTAACTGATATTCTTTATGACCTTTTGAAATTTCTCTTGGTGTGGCATCGACATTTTAGGATAATATTTGAGTCCATATTACTGTACATCTTGTTATCATTGATTTTCTGTGAACTTTACTATCACGATCAGTTTTCTCTATAATTTTTAGTTGTTTACATTAATGTCAGTTTTGTGAAATTTGGTTTGAACTGCAAAGTGGTTTTACTGTTCTTTTAATAGAAATGTAGGTGAAATACTTCTGGCTTGACTTTCTTTAAATCTCTGGTTTTACAATGTAGCTTCATAAGTTCTGGTGCATTCTTTTTTTCCTAGTTGCCCTTCACTTAGATACCTTCCCCTCGAAGTTGTAATAATAATGAAATGATTGCAGTTGTTTACTAACCCAATGTGGAAAATCTCTGTTTTGTTCAACTGCTCAAATTAGTTGAAGTTATTTTTCTTGTATTTACTTGTGTCAAGGTTGATGGTTTTCCCTTGCAGTGGTAAGCTTGCTGACTTACAATTTTGGAGCATCCATTTGCTAGCTGCCGGATTCTGTCTCTTTTTGGTTGACAGATTCTTTTAAGTAAATGAGTTTGTGGTAAAAAAAAAATTTTACAATACGAGAGGGGAAAGTACTGTGATGCATTTGAGTTGGCTTAAAATATTCAGACATAACTTCATTGAAGATGGCTCCGAGTAAAGAGAAATGAAAAGAGTGATATCAAAATTACGTGGTGTCCCTTTTACAAGTTGTTACCTTTTGAAGAATTGTGGATAGATTTGCATAGCCTGGCAAGTTGACTGAGTATGGGCATAGTCTGGGATCATACACCATTATCTTCAGTAGTTAAAGTGTAAATATAAATCCAGGGTATTGTGTGTCTGTTTCCTTAGTTCCTATATATAAAATCCCTTATTAGCTGTCTGCCAAATACAAGTGCGTGCTTGCTTATGATCCTGGATAATTTTTGGACTACCTCTGCTCATTACTTTAAAGGAACACTCCATGGATGACTATACTGGCTCGCCATGTTTTCAGCCTTCTGTTGACAGTGGAGTTTCTTGTAGAGCTCAGACTCGGAAATACCATAGATGGTGTGTTACTAAGGATTAATAAGGTCTTGCGGGAGTTATTACTGTGTGGATATTGATTTGGCTCTAAAATATCATTGTACAGTGTGGTGTTGCATTTCTCAGCATAACATAGCTGTTACATTGGTGGTTCTACTTCTTGATTATATTTCCAATTAATTTTGTGAATTGCCAATGCTTCCTGAGCATATGTTGGATTTATAATCAATGTTAAGATTATCTTTGACAATATATCCAACTGCAAATAGCTGTACGGTGCAATTTTAAAGTCACCTTGACAACCCCAAGATTAAATTGTTTATAAATAAGATTCAGCCTTTAATTCTTTTCATTTCTTCGTGAATGTTGGTGTCTTTCGTTTTTCACGAAGATAAAACTTGTTTTTAAATAAAATCATTTGCCAGTGTTAAATGCTTTCTTTTCTTTGCATTAATCAGAAACAAAAATTGTAAAGTAGGGCCTGTCTGTCTCCACATTCCAATTTCATTGAAGTTATACTCTGTTTCAATTACACATTTACTCGGTTTTATCGTGTACCAAATTTGTAAGATAGTCTCACACTCACACTTGTACTCATTATCTCTATTAACCCGTTGGAATATATGAGTTTGGTGAGTTTTTTGTCTTTTGATAGAGATTACTTGGTTAATATTTTTTCATTACATGCTCATCAATCTGCATTTATTTGTTTTTGATTAAAAACAAAAAATTAGTGACACTAAGTGTTTGTAGTTAATTATAAACACTAAACCCTTAATTATAATAGTAATACGTTCTTATTTTAATTATAAAAATTAATTATCAAATATTATTAAATTAATAACAAAACACTATAACTCAAATCTCAAGCGGTTAGTTTAGTATTATGCACTGCTGCCAAGTTTTGAGGGTGCCATGCACTAAAAATTTTTACCTAATTATTTTTTTTTACTTTTTTTTTTTCAGATTTAGTTTTTTTTTCGGTGGTAGGTCATCGCCGGAATTAACCACCGCATCCGTCGTAAATTCCGTCGCCGTACCGAATCGCTAGGCCGGAATCCGTCGCCGGCACAAAACCACGCCGTTAACCACCGCCGGCCACCGCTGAATCAAGCCGCCAACTCACCACCGCGGTCGCTTGCCAGCTCCGCCAAAAACCTGAAAAAAGAAACCGCTTGGGTTTAATTGTAATATCTAAGCGTTGATTATTTTATGAATAAATCAATGGCTTAGGATTGATGGTGCACCATACACCCTCTTTTAGAGGGTGTATATTAGAAATGGACAGTTTAGTAGTAGATGAACATGTGATGTGTGAATAGCATTTAATCATATGTTTGTATCGTCATTATGGCAATTATTTGTGCCTGCAAGTTGGCGCAACATGTGTCCTGGTCACAAAAAAAAAAAAAACTTAGTATCCCACTCTTTCGTGCTTTGTCCCTTGTAACTTTTATACTCATCTTCAATTTAATTGTGAGGGTGATGTTGGAGATTTGATTCTCCATCAGCTGGTACTTTCCCAAGCAATCTTCTTTTCAAACCACAAAGTTGTAGCATTATAAGAAATGTTGCTGATGCTATTTGCATCTTCAAACTTCAAGTAGGTGTAATGTTATGTTGCTTAAGCTATTTAATTAAAGTTGATAAAATTGTCATAATGTCTCACTGACCAGGGTATACGCAATGATCTGGGAATTCGTCAGAGTTGTAATTAAATGATTGGGAAAGAGGAGTTGATGCTGATCAGAATGTCGTGTTAATATTTGTACCTAGTGTGCTTAGTCCTAATCTGAGAAACAAGTTTTGCATGCTTATATTCCAAGGAAACTGAACCATTTGAGTTGTGGGAAGGACTTCATCGTAGGAGTGCTAAATACAAGAATTCATCTATGTAGTTCATGCACTTTTTATGTCCCGCTGAAAACCATACTTGTAAGTCATAACTCTTCTCAAAGTTGGGCATTACTTTGGTGCTCATCCTTTTTTTTTTCTCTGATGATGCCAAGATGAGTTATTCATTAGTAGCTACTTATATTTAATAGACTTTTAAATATTTATTATAAAATTATTAGTTAATAAATATTTATCATGTTTTATAATAAATATTTAAAAGTTTATTAAATCTGTAGCTATTAATGAAATGCTTAATAATTTAACCTAGATAATATCCATAAGGGTACTATACAAAAAAAAAAAGTGATGTAATCATAAATTCTTAACATGTAGTATATTCTAGTGATGGTTAGTTGATTGTCTAAACCATGGAGAGCTTATCAAATTTTAGTGCATGATCGGTCTTGATTATTTTTTGAGAAATAATTGTTTTTTTCTTCTTAAGTTCTTTTAGAAAGAAATTTGGTCTTTGACTAAGGTATTTTCACAAGCATTGTTGTGATACTAACCTTCGGATCAAGAGTGATAGTTAGGTAAAGTTTTTTCCAAAATACTGATTCTATGATTCAAACTCATAACATTATAAGTAAAGTTCATTTGAGATCGTAATTCACTTATATCACGATAATCCACTGTTGGGTACCCTTAATCTTAAAATACACACTAAGTTTTTTGGCTAAAAATTCATGACTTATTTTATGCTTAACTATGATTTTTTTCCAAAACAGATTTATTACCGATCTCCAACAATAACTTCAAAATAAGAGTTATTTACATTAAATATATTTATTCTCCAACAATAACTTCAAAATAAGAGTTATTTACATTAAATATATTTATTCGTTAATTACTTTTTTTCTTGTCATATCAGTTGCTACTAATACTTAAGATTTTAAAAGTAAGGGCACATTTGACATGACGTATAAGATTTGATAGGATAAACTTATACAATATATTACTCACTTTATCAAGTTAGTAAATTTTTTTTTAATTTTATATATATTTTATTTTTTTTATTTTTTTTATATATATTTTTTGCTTATACATTAAAATAATGTATAACTTAATCGGATCCGTCAGGGGATATGATTAGGTCTGATTAAGTTTTGATGAATAAGCTCATATGAAAATATTTCATTTACAATCCTATCACTCAAACACCAAGTCCCCGCACCACGTGTGATGCCCTCACTATCGAACTACTATCGTTACCCCTGGCCATCCCAAAATCGCCACACGTCATTGCCTATCTCGCCCAAACCACTGTTGCTCCCATCCGCACATACCTCTGCCACTCAAGCCTCCCTTGCACAACCACTGTGTCGTAGCACCGTACGGCAACACCTCCAGCAAGCCGCGCCACTCCATGCTGCCGTTCACGATCTCCATTGAACCAGGTGCTACCATCATAGAACCCAGTCAAGGGCCCCCTGTGTTATTTCCTCATGCTCAGACAATGCAAACTGACCCCCTTTACCATTTTATGTTATTTGTCTCTTTATTTTATTGACATGGTTTACCTTTTTTTTTTTGGGTTGATGTTTATTTCAATTTGAGCCAAACATCTTTAGGTTTAAGAGTATTTTTGTCAAAAGTGTTAAATTTTTTACCATATCTAGTATTATACAGTGCACTAGCAAACACATAATAATATTATCTTATATAATATCGCGTCAAACACTTATATTATTAAAATTTTATCAAGTCTTATACTATTAAACATAATACAATCAAACATTATCCTATATTGCGTATCAAACGACCCTAATTAGCAAATAGATGACATAAACGCTAAAATTAAAGAAAGAGAACAAGCGGGCAAGTTTGGAATTGGAATGGCAGGTATTGAGAGTGAGATGCTATAATCTTCCGTCGTTGGGGAGTGACATGGCTGCTCCTGCTGGGAGTGAAATTTCAAGGTAACTGTCTGTCTCGCTCCATTAGTGAGTGTGACTGAAAACAAACAACTTAATCTGAGAGAGCCAGAGGCAGAGGGAGCAGCAGAAGCAGAAACAAAAAGAAAGCTTGGGGCCATCCCATAAGTACTTGAATGAGAAATGATATAAGGGTTAAGGGATATATGCTAATATGTAAAAGACTCACACATATCAACAAATTGAGATCATCCAAAGGTTAGAAAGCTCTAGCGTTTAGGAGCCGCTCCATGATATAATGCTATAGGCTCACCCTCATTTCATATTAATCATGTTTAATGACATAGGCCATACCTGTGTCCTGTTCCACCTCCACACCCTCTGCCTCGGTTTATGGTTTGGACAAAAATATGACAACAGATTTATCTTCTTTGCATTTTTTTTTTCTAGAAAATCTGTAAAAGATGGATGATGTGCTACGTTTATGTGTGAGAAAGAGGTCAAACTAATCCAATTGAAAATGCCATTTGCTAATGCTGCAATTATTCAAGATATATACTGCGGGATCCAAAAATTTTAGGCAACGCAAGCAAAGCAACACATAATAATAATAAAAGTTTTAAATAATTAAATTTATATAATAAAATATATTAATACAAAATAATGAATTATTGATTCACAATTGTTTTTTAGTATTTTCATATTTTAAACATATTTAATATTTTTTTATTATTAATATTATTAATTCCCTCTATATATATGTACAAAAGATTTTGACCATTAATCACGTGAAATGCAAATTAAAAAAATATTAAATGAGTTTTAATTTTTTTCATTATAAATTTATTAATTTATTCATCATATATAAGAACAAAGTTAAAAATAAAAAGAGATATAAATAATAAATTACTATTATGAGTAAAAAAAAAATCCAAAACTAAATGGGAACATGTGTCTCCTTTCACTTCCAAGTGGACCATCACTAATAGTGCTTCTCAAGTTATCTTTCAAACAAATGCTGAGGACTTCATCATCAATTATTCTCATGCCTCTTGTTTGTTCCCATCATAAGAAATTGATTCTAGCGAGGCAAAAAGAATCTGATCGATCTAGTTATCTTTTGCTTTTCCCTTCAATTGGCTGTTTTTATTAATTATTGTAAATCAGGTAATGTGGAGAGCTGGGGAGCGTGCACTTGGTCCAGGTTTCAGCACCCAGCAGGGAGAAATGTGAAGTAAAGTCATGTGGAAGTGGAAGTCCAATAACACATCAAAGGTTTTAATGGAACATATGGGCCATAGGTACCTTTCCCAGACATTCAACCCCCATCCCAATTCCTACATCTTTATTGTTGTGGAACTGGAGACTGCATCTTCGTGGCATTGGAGTCCCAGCAGTTGCCTTGCCACTAGTGTTGCCATTCTACCAAATTCATTAGTTTCAGTGTCTCAACTCAACTCTCAAATTCCCAGCTTCTTTTATGCGATTGGAATATGAAAGCATCCATGAGTTTAAATCTAACATCCATGGCATATGTGTATTCATTCTGTTAATTTGTATTCCAATAATATGATTGTTTGTAACCTTAATTTTCTCATATGTTGTAATAGTTAGAAACAACAATAAGAAACAAATATTGATAATTTATGTATATTTTTAAATGAATAAATACAAGATGACTAGCATCTATTTATATAAGGAGGTAGCTGTACAGAAAAGAAAAATAACAAAATATAATTATGTACTAAATCAAACTAATTTTGTACTATATCAATTACAATTATTTCTAAAATTAATCATGATCAATCATAATTAATTATGCTAACATCACCCCTCAAACTCAAGGGGGTGTAGAAAAAAACTAACTTGAGTTTGATACCAAAGCGCGAAATCTCCTAGGATGATGAGTTTTGGTGAACAGTTCGACCGACTGATCAAGAGTGTTAATGGAAAATAGACGAATAGCACTATGAAGAATGTGTTGACGGATGAAGTGACAGTCGGTTTCAATATACTTAGTGCGCTCATGAAAAACATCATTGTGAGTAATCTGAATAGCACTCTTATTATCACATTAAAGAACAATGAGAGAGAACTGAGAAATATCCAAGTCATCAAGAAGCCATCGTAACCAAAGTATTTCGGATGTAGTGTTAGCTAGTGTCTGATATTCTGCTTCAGTACTGGAACGTGCAGTGAAAGTCTGTTTTTTGCTTCACCATGAAATAAGTGCATCACCAAGATAGATACAGTAATCAGTGGTAATCGACAATCAGTAGGGTCTTCAGCCCAATCAGTGTTAGAATAAGCCTAGAGAACCAAGAAAGAGTTGACTGAAAAATGAAGCCCATGAAACAGAGGTCCTTTTATATATCGAATAATACGTAAAATAGCAGCATAATGAGTAGTGCGCGGAGTTAACATAAACTAACTGACTAGATGAATAACATATGAAATGTCTGAACAAGTAACAGTAAGATAAATTAAGCTGTCAACCAACTGCCGATAAACAGTATGATCATCAAGTATAGTACCATCCAGAGGTGTAAACCTAACATTATGTTCTAAAAGAGTAGATTCGATGCGACTGTTTGAGAGATTAACTCGAGAAATAAGATCTGAAACATATTTAGCTTGAGATAAAGAAATACCATCAATAGAGGAAAAAACCTAAAGACCCAGAAAATAACTGAGAAGACCAAGATCCTTCATCTTAAAATTGCGGCTCAAAGATGCTTTAAGATCAGCAATACCAAAAGTATCATTATCGGTAATAATTATGTCATCAACATAAAGAAGTAGTAATACAGTGCCACTATTAGACTTACAGATGAAGAGTGCTGAATCATGAGAACTAGAGAAGTATCCAAGTTGATTGATGGTGTAACTGAACTTAGCAAACCAAGCTCAAGGAGTTTGTTTAAGACCAAACAAGGCTTTGCAAAGAAGACAGACCTTGTTAGGTGGACAAGAGTAACCTGATGATGGTCGCATAAATACTTCTTCTTCTAAGTCACCATTAAGAAATGCATTCTTCACATCCATCTGATTAAAAGTCCAGTTGCGAGTGGCAGCAATAGCAAGAAGAGTGCAAACTGAAGTAAGATGAGTAACTAGAGCAAATGTTTCTTCATAATCAATCTCATATTCTGAGTAAAACCTTTAGCCATCAAGCTGACCTTGCAACGATTAACAGACTCATCAGATCAAGTTTTAATCTTGTAAACCTATTTACATCCAACAAGAGCCTTATCAGAAGGAATATCAATCATTTCTCATGTACCATTATTCTCCAAAGCCTGTAATTCTTTATTCATGGCTTGTTACCAATGAGAATCAATAGAAGCCTCTGAATATGTCTACGGTTTGTAACATCCCAAATTTAATTTATGAGAAATATAGGTGTTGTATAATTATTATCATTACAAGGCTCATATTTTCTGTATAAACGTTGTTGTTATATTAGAAAATGCATAGTTGTAGAAAATAGCATGTCTGGATCTAATTACTGCGATATAATATAAATTATATTATTGTTATTAAATTTGGAATGTTACACGATTCATGAAGGTGAAGCATGGTAGAAAAACAATGATAATCACGATTGACATGCAGTAAACGGCTAGCAAGAAAAATAGGAAATAGTGCATACTATACAGGTTGGATCTGAAATCTGATATTGGACCGAGAGCCTAAACTCTCTGATACCATGTTAAAAACATAAATAGAGAACAAATATTGATAATTTGTATATATTTCTGAATAAATGAATGAATACAATAAAATTATTATCTATTTATATAAAAAGATAGTTGTACAGAGAAAAAAAAATAAAATATAATTATATATTAAATCAAATTAATTTTATACTATATTAATTATAATTATTTTTAAAATCAATCATATAATCAATTATAATTAATTATACTAACAGTAATATTCTTATGCACCGCTGAAGGTGCTGCTGGACATTTCTACATCACTAAGACGTCAACAGGAAAGAGGAAATATTGCTTAAGTTGATCTAGTTGTTTTCTCAAACTAAGTAAAATTGGTTACCCGTAAGGTTTTTCTGTTGTCCTCAGTTGTACTACCTCTATAATATTTCATTTCTTAAAGAAGACACAATGTTTCGCAGATCTGCTATTATATTGGTTTTGTTTCACTGTAAATTTTCTCCACCCTCAGCTCTTTTAAGTGTTAACTTGTCAATCATATGCATTTAGCAGTGGAGTAGGAGAGGGCTTCATTATCCATAGAGCAAGCAAAAATAGTGCCGGTCTTTGTCTCTATCATTGAATTTCCTTTTCCTTTAATTGATCTTAGAAAGTACTGTAGTAATTAGTCAGATTGAAGGGACCGTTTTTCGTGTTCATGCGCGCACAAGCATGTCCCCACACTTCCACACACAAAAGATACTTACAGCATCTTTTGTACTTCCAATGGTTCACTCTTCATCATATGAAACTCGGCATACCATATCTTTAAGTAAGAACTTTTTGTAAACTGTTAATCTTTCAACACTTCGTAAAAGTTAAACTCTTTCATACATGGTGATTTTATAAAAGTGCAAAAATTTAATGAGGAATGTGTACATCTGTTGCCTCACTTATAGTATCTCAGCTTCTAACTTTCTATCAATATAGAACATATAAAAATACCCTTTTTCATAATAATAATATTCACAAATACTTACACATATATTATTTTATATTTGTATTATATTATAATATTTTTTCTAGTCCTAATTCGTATTTCGCATATCTAAATTCTAATTATGTCATCACCTCTAAATTTGAAAGATGTACACTTGTACATACATGTGATCTACAATAAGTTTAATACTTTTTTTAATGTGATTTAATATGATTGTGTTGGATTGTCTAATGCTATGAAATACTAACACGTCGTTTGGGAAGTGTGCTCGCGTGTTGGACACATGTCCGATATGAACACATGAGAATACAAGTATGACACATGTCTCCTGTATGTCTGAATATGTCGAATTTTAAAAATTATTTTTTTTGACTCGAACACGTCTTGAACATGACGTAGACACGATTTGGACATAGCGTTGACACAACCCATTAATATTTTTAAAAAAATAATTTTCATGTAAATTTGTAACCCACAAAACTAATTACATAGAGTTATCATCACCTAGACATTTCTTTCAGAAAAAACGTATTCCTTAATAAGATGTATATCATTTTGCTGTTCACAGCTTACATAGAGTAAAATAAAGTTAATATTTAGATATTCCCTCTATTTAATTTTTTTAGATGCACATGTACATATACATGATTAGTTCTATTAAGAGAAGTTGGTTTAAAAAATTTTTTAGAAAATATCAATAGAAATTATACTCCATATTTTTTAGAAGGGTCTTACTAGATAGCAACTAGTAAATATTGACACATATGACATATATTAAAATGTTGTAAATCTTCAAATTTATAAAAATAATATCAATGAATTATGATTTTTTTAAAAAAATTACAATTATATATATACATAATCTAAATTCTTTAATTTACTTTTATATATATATATATATATATATATATATATATATATATATATATATATATATATCGTATCCACATTCTATTATTGTTTGAATTTAATATATCTCTATATATCTATATCTATGTCGAGTCTTATATTCGTATTTATATCTATGTCGACTCTCATGTTGATCGGCAAAAAGTGAGCTGACTTCGTGAGTCGATCCACTATTACTCATATTGAGTCATATCCTCTCCTAGTCCTTGGTAACTCGACAACAAAATCCATGGCGATACTATCTCATTTCCATTCAGGAATAGTTAAGGGTTGTAGTAATCCAGCTGGTTTTTGGTGCTCAATCTTCGATTTCTGGCAAACCAAACAAGACGACACGCATCTAGCGATATCTCTTTTCATCCCATGCCACCAAAATAACTTCCTCAAGTCTTGATACATCTTGGTCATTCCAGGATGCATACTCAACTGACTCGAATGAGCATGTTCAAGTATGTACTTCCTGAGTTCCTCATCTTTAGGCACACAGACCCTTCCTTGAAATCTCATAATTCCATCACTCCCTTCCTTCAATGTTGATACACCACCCTGCCTTATCAATTCTCTTTCTTCTTGCAGGAATTTATCGATCTTTTGTTTCTCTCGAATATCATCCATTAAGTAATTTAAGATAGTGACCTTATTCATGCAGATTTTACCCAGTGTTAACTCCACAAATGACCATATGTCTCTGAACTGCTCTATCAGGTCCTTTTCTCTGATCATCATGGTAGAAATACTAATCGTCTTCCTACTCAAAGCATCGGCCACCACGTTCGCCTTTCCAGGATGATACTGAAGTTGAAAATCGTAGTCTTTCAAAAATTCTAGCCATCTTCGTTGCCTCATGTTCAGCTCTTTCTGATCGTACAAGTATTTCAGACTTTTATGGTCACTGAAGACGTTGAATGTGGCTCCATATAGATAATGTCTCCATATCTTTAATGCAAACACCACTGCAGCTAACTCCAAATCGTGCGTTGGGTAGTTCTTCTCGTGCATTCGCAATTGTCTTGAGGCGTAAGCCACCACCTTTCCATTTTGCATAAGAACGCACCCCAAACCTTGATACGAAGCGTCACAGTACACTTCTAATGGTTCATTAGGATTCGGTAAAACTAACACGGGCGACGTAGTTAGTTTCTTTTTTAACTCTTGAAAACTTCCCTCACAGGAATCTGTCCATTCGAAAGGTTGATTCTTTCGGGTGAGTTGAGTGAGTGGTCCAACGATCTTGGAAAATCCTTCTATAAATCTCCGGCTAATCCAACGAAGCTTCGGATCTCTGTCACCGTCGTTGGTCTTTCCCATTGTAACACAACTTCTACCTTCGAAGGATCTACAGCAATTCCTTCCTTTGAGATTACATGCCCCAAAAATTTCACTTCATCTAACCAAAACTCGCATTTAGATAGTTTCGCATATAGCTCTTTCTCCTTCAAGATCTGGAGAACTATGCTGAGGTGTTCAGCATGGTCCTCATGATTTCATGAATAGATCAAGATATCGTCGATGAAAACAACAACGAATCTGTCCAAGTAAGGACGAAAGATCCTATTCATGTAGTCCATAAATATCGCAGGTACATTTGTCACACCAAAAGGCATCACCAAGTACTCGTAATGACCATAACGAGTATGAAAAGTCATCTTAGGAATATCTTCTACTTTCACTCTAATTTGGTGATAACTCGATCGTAGATCGATATTGGAAAACACAACTGCTCCCTTTAATTGGTCCATCAAGTCATCTATCCTTGGCAATAGATACTTATTCTTAATCGTAACCTTATTCAACTGACGGTAATCCACGCACAATCTTGAAGTCCCATCTTTCTTCTTAACCAACAATACAGGTGCTCCCCAGGGTGACACACTGGGTTTCACGAATTGTTTTTCCAAAAGCTCTTCCAACTACTTCTTAAGTTCCACGAGTTCTGCTGGTGCTATACGGTAAGGCGCTATGGAAATAGGACCAACTCCTGATACCAAGTCGATAGCAAAATCGACCTCTCGTTCCGGTGGCAAACCAGGTACATCATCAGGGAAAA
The DNA here is from genome assembly GCA_029884605.1 of Ormosia emarginata. Classification (NCBI taxonomy): domain Eukaryota; kingdom Viridiplantae; phylum Streptophyta; class Magnoliopsida; order Fabales; family Fabaceae; genus Ormosia; species Ormosia emarginata. Next base: position 3,995,765 of record JAQQTP010000055.1, on the reverse strand, counting down.
CCTCAAAAAATTCTCGTACAACAGAGATTACGTCCATGTCAACTTCACTCTCAACATTCAAAGAAGATAACAGCATGTATCCCCGAGCTCTTTCTTTCAGTAAAGCCTTCACTTGGTTAGCGGTAAAAAATCTAGAATCCTCATCCAAAGGAAAAACTATTATTTTTCTAAAACAGTCTAACAGGACACAATTAGCAGATAGCTAATCCATTCCCAATATCACATCTAACTGAGATAATGGTAAACAGATCAAATTAACAGAAAAGATCAGACCTTCTATAACTAAAGGACAACCTAGACAAACTTTAGCAATAACAACAGGTTTTGCAGTAGGAGTCGAAACAGTCAAATCAAAAGGTAAGGAAGACACAGACAATCCAAGTCTTTTCACACAGTCATGTGAAATGAAAGAATGAGTAGCACCAAAATCATACAATACAATTAAAAGATTACTTTTAATGATACCTTCTCCTTGTATCAGATCCTCGGATTTAGAGGCCTCAGCACCACTCAGGGTATAGACTCTGCCTTCAGCTTGTGGTTTAGAAGTCTTAGCAGCATTGACGGATGGTTCCGCCTTGGTCTAGTTATAGTCTCGAGAAACGTGATCAGGTTTCCCGCACTGAAAGCAAAAAATTCCTTTGATTGTGCAGTCTCTTGTAAAGTACTCCTTTCCACACTTCATACACCTCGGAGTAGTTACAGCATTCTGGCCCATCCTTCTTGGACTTCCCGTTGGGCTTCCTCCTTGAGATCTTTGTGGTTGTTGGCTTCCAGAAGGTCTGGAATAGGGCTTCTTTTGATAATGACTCGCGTTACCACCACCTCCTCTTTGGGACCGAACGGGCCCAAAATTTCTATTTCTCGCCTCACATTCTTGTTCCACATTTTCTAATCGACAGCAAGTATCAAGTAGCTCAGAAAACTGAGTAATCTTCAACGCTATCACAATTTTCTTAACTTCGTGCCTCAGGCCTTCCTCAAACTTCCGGCACTTCCAGACTTCATTGGGTTGAAGTTGAAAGTAGGTCGAGAATCTGGACAAGTTCTCAAACTTGGCGGCATACTCGCTCACAGTCATGTCTCCCTGTCGCAATCTCAGAAATTCTATTTCTTTTGCGTGCCTAGCGCTTTCAGGGAAATACTTGTTCAAGAACCTTTCTTTGAACACCTCCCAAGTTATCACTCTGTTTGCGGCTTGTAATAACCTTTGTTCTCCTGTCCACCAATGCTCAGTGTCTCCCATCAGTATGTATGCAGCATAGGTCACCTTTTTATCGTCAGTAAAATTCATACCGGTAAATATCTTTTCCAGCTCTTGGATCCACAACGTAGCTTTCTCCGGATCAAACTCCCCTTTGAACCGCGGAGGGTTAGCACGACGAAATCCCTCTAAGTTCTGAACATTTGTCGTAGCTTCCAATTGTTGTGCAGCTCTAGCCTGTTGTTGAGCTGTCTGCTAGTTCTGCTGTAACATTGCCTTAGTCATCTTTTGTATTGCCTCTGTGGCAGCAGCCATATCACCTCTACGAGCCATCATTCCTTCCCAAATCAAACTACGCAAAATACAGAGAAAGTCAGATGTATCCTTATGAATACCAAATAACAAAATCACAGAGAATAATACAGCACAAATAAGATAGCCCAAAACCACATGACCCAAAAGAAACATAACCGGGAGATCTGATACCAAGACAATGTAACGCCCTTTTTTCCAACTCGATACACGCGAAGAAGGAACGTCACACTATAGTACTTAGTTAATAATAAAATTAAAATAAATAGCATTGCGGAAATAGTATTTGTTTGAAATTTCCAAAACCCGGTGTATTAAAGCTGGTCTAAAATTTTTCTCTTTGTTTTTGTTTTTTGTAAGATATTGTAAGTGGTAGAATAATAATACTAGAAAAAAAATCCCTGCTGTAGCAGAACTTCCAACACTGAACAGTTATAATACAGTCAACAGAAACTAAACCATACATCGAAATTACATTATCATAGTTATATGTACAAGCTTGTATTAATTACATTTCCAAAAAATATACAAAAAGACAAAATGTGTACCTACCCCAAGAAATACAAATATATACCCACTAATCCAATAGCACGTTAGGCTCCCTCAAAATAAACAGACAGCCATCAGTAGCCATCTACCTAAAACAGTCTCTAAGATTGACGAGAACCAGAAGGAACCGTAGACGGATCCTCCTCAGGATCCTCGTCGTCCGACGAGACATCCATTGGAACGACGGAACAGCGGGCAGGAGCCCGAGCAGTAGACAAGAAAAAGTCGTCACGTGGGGTATAATACATGTCCGCCCACATGTCTCTCACAGGCATATAAAATTCCAGCCAAACAAAAGCATGGAAGTCAAAAATAGAAGCAGTGTAGCATCCCCACGCTAAGGACACCGTCAATTTGTCGTGGTACACATATCGATCAGTCTACACATTGATATGCCAGCAATCTAGACCACCATGAAAGTTGATCCGCACGTAACCAAAAAATCCACGGGGGCGATATGTCATCCTCGACAACCTCAATCTCAATCAAGATACGGCCAGAAACCCTGAAACTCAGTGGTTTCCTTATCCTCCTCATGGACGTTTTCGAACAATCATATGATAATATACAATAACAAAATATACAGTAAAGTGGTGAGATACTCGTCATTCATTACCAATAATAGTAGTAGGAAACTAAACGGCGTTGAACGCCCACGCACAGCACATTTTATATATTTAATCATAACAGCTTTAAATTTACAGTAAGGCGGAATCACAACTTTAAATAATAAAAATATTATCAGCAGTCAGTGGTTCAAGTGACTAACAATTATCACAAAAATAACAGTAAATGTGCTTCATAATTATCAATGCTCATGCTCAATGAGATATATGATTGACAGTTCACTCATGCAGAAGTGTAACAAGACCCTACCCCATGGAGCTAGACAGAAATATTTTTAGAGTGAATGATGAAGGAGTAATACCAGTATATCATTAGCCTTTAAAATACAGTGTGCTTTATTTCATAAAAATGTTTGCGCAATGGCTTTTACATGGTATCTCGACAATTGATCGCGATATAGGACAACGTCTCATACAGGATCGTCGGTGTGTCACATTGGTCTATCCCAGGCCCCAGTGGAGCTACCACTGTCTATTGTGAGACACCCACACCCCGACGTCCCCTAGGGTCAACAACGTATGACACCTACGCTTAGTCTATTTGCACCCACACATAGGTGTTATTCAAACTCTTAGGCTCACACAGCCTTTCCCAACAGTGTCCAATGGACGACACATATGTATGACGACATAATGTCAAATCATATATGATCATTACTGTATTTCACAATGGTACACTCTACATATAAGCGTACATAAATTCATTTATTGATATTGTCACATTAAGGTATTTCGATAATCCATAATCATCAAATGTCCATCCCGCATAAGAGTCCACAATTGCATTAAGGTCAAGTTTTATGTCAACATCACTTTCAAATGTTCATTTAATATTTATGATTCATATTAAGAATTCCCATTTTCAAGATCACATGTTATTAATTTAATGTGTCACTTTTAGGTCACTTTAATTCCTTATTACCATCACTTTCAAGAATCTTTAAAATTGTCATTCCTTAATCATATTACTCAAGTCCAAAACTGTAGCCCTCACTAGATCCCTAAGTCATATGTTTATTTTCATTTTTAATGCATTAGTAACTTATTACTAATTCTCCTAATGTGTTTAGCTCAAAATTCCCTCAACTCACGCACTCAAGTTCTTTCTTTAGGTCAAATTATTCAAGTTACCAAATTTAGTCTTTAATTTAGCTTGTTTAGACATTATGAATCCCTAATTGTCCTCTAGATTCTCATTGTCAATTTCATCATCCAAGTCACAATTTCCACCATGTTTGCCTCCCATGGCCGTGAGCCATCATAGGGCTAGGGTCCAAATATTTTTATTTTTCCTTTATTCATCATCCATTCAATTATCACCATTCAATTAGGTTACAAGTATTTTAAACATCCACACCCCACCAATGGGGGACTTGGCCGTGAGCCTCCTTGCATCATGCAAGGGGCAATTGTCTCAAGTTCATCAATTCCAAATCCATGAAGGTGATTACAACATTATCAAGAATCAAATTCATACAAAATTCAAAGAAAGAAATAAAAAGATAAATAATCAAATAGAAGACAATAACACTTAAAGGAGTAACCCTTATTAGGGTTTCTCATAAATACACAATTAGCAAGCCTCCAACCACCATTGCAGGTTGAATAGAGTGGTCTCCCTCTTACTAAAGAGGAGAGCGCGAAAATGGCCACCAAAAAGCTCCTTTGTGAATTCGGTTTTGGCTCCTCCAAAAACCCTAGAAATCAACTTCAAGGAATCAACACCACAATAAGAAAAAGAGAGTATCTTTGGCTATGAAAGTGGTCTTAGAACACGAAAAAGAGAAGAGAAGAGAAGAAAGTTGTGATTTTTACCTTAAAGTCTCAAACTTTGCCCTTGAAGAAGATTAGTAAAGATGAGGATTTTGGTCTTGGGTATGGAAGGAAAAGGTTTTAGAATGATAAAGAGAAGTTAGAAATGAGGTTAATGAAGTTAGAAAACGAAAATGGTGGTGGTGGAGATGGTAACCCGAAATAGAGATGGAGGATTTTGGTGAAACCTTGTGAAGAAAAGTGATAGAGATGGTGATGGAGAGTAAGAATATGTGGTTGATGAAGAGAAAAGATGAAGAAACCTAAAGGAGCGTGGGTTGCAAATTTCGGATGGCCATGGAGGTTTAGAGAGAAGGAAGAGCAAGGAAGAAGATGAAGAGGTAGAGAGAGAAGTTGTTAGGTTAAGTGGTGATGTGTTTGAGTGAATTAGGTTAAGTGATGCAAACCAATTTCCCCTCCTTTTCCCTAGTGAATGCCGCGACATTGGAGAGAGGAGAGAGGGAAATGACAAGCTTCTCAAGCAAGCCAAGGGTAGTTAGGTCCTTTCTTGGGTCAAAGTTTCTAGAAACTTGATTAAAATAGCAATATATTTGAATTAAAGTGGATTTGTTATGACATAAAGTAGATTATATTGGGATAAGGTGATAGGATTTTTATTACATGCTATTATTCAGAGGATAATAGTTACGGTCAATAGAAGTCAGTATTATTTAATCTGATGGATAAATTCTTACGCAGTGTTTTATTATTTCGTCTGTTAAAATTTTTTGAAAAATGTGAAACCTTGGAAACTGTGTCCGGCCTCGGATTTAGTAAGATCCCCCGTTGACATTTCCATAATTCAAGGTTTCGCAGAGAATATCTCATTTCTTCGGCTCCGCTCATCTAGCACGCAAAATGAGAAATATATTAAAATATTCGACGTTCCCGAAAAATTCCCAGAAAATTCTCAAACACTGCAAATATTATAAAATGACTATTCATCATATAATTTTTCAGCTTTTGAAACGTTACAGTCATTTTCCCGACTTTGTCCATTGTGCACGTAAAATGAGAAATATATTAAAATATTTTGCGTTCTCAAAAAATTCTAGAAAAATTCTAGAAAATCTCAAATATTATAAAATGAATATCCATGACGAAATCAATAAATTTTGGGGTGTTACAACTCTCCCTAACAAATAAGAATTTCGTCCTCGAAATTTTCATACCTTAAAATAGTTCGGGGTATTGCTCCTTCATCTTATCCTCGAGTTCCCATGTCGTGTCTCCAGTTGCTTCATTCCAGATTACTTTCACCAGTGCAATGTCCTTCCCTCTGAGTTGCTTTGTCCTCCTATCCTCAATCCTTACAAGAGTTGTCTCATAAGTCAAGTTTTTCTTTAATTGTACAGAATATGGTGCTATGACATGATCAGGACTTGGAATATATTTTCTGAGTTGTGACACATGAAAGACGTTATGAAGGTTTGAAAGAAAAGGAGGTAAAGCTATTTGGTAAGCAACGGGACCTACCCGACGAAGAATTTGGTAAGGTCCAAGGAATTTTGGAGTGAGCTTTTTAGATTTGAGAACACGACCGACCCCAGTCGTAGGTGTGACTTTCAAGAAGACATGCTCTCCTTCTTCGAACTCAAGAGGTTTCCTTCTTTTGTCCGCATAACTCTTTTGCAGACTCTGAGCTATTTTCATTTTCTCCTGAATCATTTTGACCTTTTCGGTTGTCTGCTGAATAAGTTCAGGTCCAACGGTAAGCCGTTCTCTATCTCGATACCAGCACAGAGGTGTCCGACACCTCCGTCCAGATAGAGCCTCATAGGGTGCCATCCCTATACTTGAATGATAATTATTATTGTAGGTGAATTCCACCAATGGTAAGATTTTATCCTAACCTCCAGTTTGCTCTATAGCACAAGCACTCAACAAATCTTCTAACGACTGAATTGTTCTTTCTGATTGACCATCAGTCTGCGGATGGTATGCCGAACTCAATCGCAACTTCGTTCCCATAGCCTCTTGAAGACTCTGCCAAAACTTCGATGTAAACCTTGGATCTCTATCGGAAATAATACTCGTGGGTATCCCGTGAAGTCTGACAATTTCACCAATGTATATCTGAGTCAACTTCTCCAATGGATATCTCATGTTGATTGACAAAAAGTGAGCTGACTTCGTGAGTCGATCCACTATTACCCATATTGAGTAATATCCTCTCCTAGTCCTTGGTAACCCGACAACAAAATCCATGACGATACTATCCCATTTCCATTCAGGAATAGTTAAGGGTTGTAGTAATCTAGCTGGTTTTTGGTGCTCAATCTTCGATTTCTGGTAAACCAAACAAGACGACACGCATCTAGCGATATCTCTTTTCATCCCATGCCACCAAAATAACTTCCTTAAGTCTTGATACATCTTGGTCATTCCAGGATGCATACTCAAGTGACTCGAATGAGCATGTCCAAGTATGTACTTCCTGAGTTCCTCATCTTTAGGCACACAGGCCCTTCCTTGAAATCTCATAATTCCATCACTCCCTTCCTTCAATGTTGATACACCACCATGCCTTATCAATTCTCTTTCTTCTTGCAAGAATTTATCGATCTTTTGTTTCTCTCGAATATCATCCATTAAGTAATTTGAGATAGTGACTTTATTCATACAGATTTTACCCAGTGTTAACTCCACAAATGACCATATGTCTCTGAACTGCTCTATCATGTCCTTTTCTCTGATCATCATGGTAGAAACACTAATCGTCTTCCTACTCAAAGCATCGGCCACCACGTTCGCCTTTCTAGGATGATACTGAAGTTGGAAATCACAGTCTTTCAAAAATTCTAGCCATCTTCGTTGCCTCATGTTCAGCTCTTTCTGATCGTACAGGTATTTCAGACTTTTATGGTCACTGAAGACGTTGAATGTGGCTCTATACAGACAAGGTCTCCATATCTTTAATGCAAACACCACTGCAGCTAACTCCAAATCGTGCATTGGGTAGTTCTTTTCGTGCATTCGCAATTGTCTTGAGGCGTAAGCCATCACCTTTCCATTTTGCATAAGAACGCACCCCAAACCTTGATACGAAGCGTCACAGTACACTTCTAATGGTTCATTAGGATTCGGTAAAACTAACACGGGCGACGTAGTTAGTTTTCTTTTTAACTCTTGAAAACTTCCCTGATAGGAATCTGTCCATTCGAAAGGTTGATTCTTTTGGGTGAGTTGAGTGAGTGATCCAGCGATCTTAGAAAATCCTTCTATAAATCTCCGGTAGTATCCGGCTAATCCAACGAAGTTTCAGATCTCTGTCACCGTCGTTGGTCTTTCCCATTGTAACACAGCTTCTACCTTTCAAGGATCCACAGCGATTCCTTCCTTTGAGATTACATGGCCCAAAAATTTTACTTCATCTAACCAAAACTCGCATTTGGATAGTTTCGCATATAGCTCTTTCTCCTTCAAGATCTGGAGAACTATGCTGAGCTGTTTAACATGGTCCTCATGATTTCGTAAATAGATCAAGATATCGTCGATGAAAACAACAACGAATCTGTCCAAGTAAGGACGAAAGATCCTATTCATGTAGTCCATAAATATCGCAGGTGCATTTGTCACACCAAAAGGCATCACCAGGTACTCATAATAACCATAACAAATACGAAAAGCCGTCTTGGGTATATCTTCCACTTTCACTCTAATTTGGTGATAATCCGATCGTAGATCGATCTTGGAAAACACAGTTGCTCCCTTCAATTGGTCCATCAAGTCATCTATCCTTGGAAATGGATACTTATTCTTAATCGTAACCTTGTTCAACTGACGGTAATCCACGCATAATCTTGAAGTCCCATCTTTCTTCTTAACCAACAATACAGGTGCTCCCCAGGGTGACACACTGGGTCTCATGAATTATTTTTCCAGAAGCTCTTCCAACTGCTTCTTAAGTTCCACGAGTTCTACTGGTGCCATACGGTAAGGCGCTATGGAAATAGGACCAGCTCCTGGTACCAAGTCGATAGCAAACTCGACCTCTCGTTCCGGTGGCAAACCAGGTACATCATCAGGGAAAACCTCAGGAAATTCTCGTACAACAGAGATTGCGTCCATGTCAACTTCACTCTCAACTTTCAAAGAAGATAACAACATGTATCCCTGAGCTCCTTTTTTCAGTAAAGCCTTCACTTGGTTAGCGGTTAAAAATCTAGAATCCTCATCCAAAGGGAAAACTATTATTTTTCTAGAACAGTCTAACAGGACACGATTAGCAGATAGCTAATCCATTCCCAATATCACATCTAACTGAGATAATGGTAAACAGATCAAATTGACAGAAAAGATCCAACCTTCTATAACTAAAGGACAACCTAGACAAACTTTAGCAGTAACAACAGGTTTTGCAGTAGGAGTCGAAACAGTCAAATCAAAAGGTAAGGAAGACACAGACAATCCAAGTCTTTTCACACAGTCATGTGAAATGAAAGAATGAGTAGCACCAGAATCATACAATACAATTAAAAGATTACCTTCAATGATACTTTCTCTTTGTATCTGATCCTCAGATTTAGAGGCCTCAGCACCGCTCAGGGTATAGACTCAGCCTCCAGCTTGTGGTTTAGAAGTCTTAGCAGCATTGATGGATGGTTCCGCCTTGGTTTGGTTACAGTCTCGAGAAACGTGACTAGGTTTCCCGCACCAAAAGCAAAAAATTCCTTTGATTGTGCAGTCTCTAGTAAAATGCTCATTTCCACACTTCATACACCTCGGAGTAGTTGCAGCATTCTGGCCCATCCTTCTTGGACTTCCCGTTAGGCTTCCTCATTGAGATCTTTGTGGCTGTTGGCTTCCAGAAGGTCTGGAATAGGGCTTCTTTTGATAATGACTCGCGTTATCACCATCTCCTTTTTGGGATCGAACGGGCCTAAAATTTCTATTTCTCGCCTCACGTTCTTGTTCCACACTTTCTAATCAACAGCAAGTGTCAAGTAGCTCAGAAAACTAAGTAATCTTCAAAGCTATCACAATTTTCTTCACTTCTTGCCTTAGGCCTTCCTCAAACTTCCGGCACTTCCAGACTTCATTGGGTTGAAGTTGAAAGTAGGTCGAGAATCTGGACAAGTTCTCAAACTTGGCGGCGTACTTGCTCACAGTCATGCCTCCCTGTCGCAACCTCAGAAATTCTATTTCTTTTGCGTGCCTAGCGCTTTCAGGGAAATACTTGTTCAAGAACCTTTCTTTGAACACCTCCCAAGTTATCACTCTGTTTTCGGCTTGCAATAACCTTTGTTCTCCCGTCCACCAATGCTCAGCGTTTCCCATCAGCATGTATGCAGCATAGGTCACCTTCTTATCGTCAGCACAATTCATACCAGTAAATATCTTTTCCAGCTCTTGGATCCACAATGTAGCTTTCTTCGGATCAAACTCCCCTTTGAACTGCGGAGGGTTAGCACGACGAAATCCCTCTAAGTTCTGAACATCTGCTGTAGCTTCCAACTGTTGTGCAGCTCTTGCCTGTTGTTGAGTTGTCTGCTGGTTCTGCTGTAACATTGCCTTAGCCATCTTTTGTATTACCTCTGTGGCAGCAGCCATATCACCTCTACGAGCCATCGTTCCTTCCCAAATCAAACTACGCAAAATACAGAGAAAGTCATATGTATCCTTATGAATACCAAACAACAAAATCACAGAGAATAACACAGCACAAACAAGACAGTCCAAAACCACATGACCCAAAAGAAACATAACTGGGAGCTCTGATACCAAGACAGTGTAACGCCCCTTTTTCTAACTCGATACACGCGAAGAAGGAACGTCACACTATAGTACTTAGTTAATAATAAAAATTAAAATAAATAGCATTGCGGAAATAGTATTTGTTTGAAATTTCCAAAACCCGGTGTATTAAAGCTGGTCTAAAATTTCTCTCTTTGTTTTTGTTTTTTGTAAGATATTGTAAGTGGTAGAATAATAATACTAGAAAAAAAATCCCTGCAGTAGCAGAACTTCCAACACTGAACAGTTATAATACAGTCAATAGAAACTAAACCATACATCAAAATTATATTATCATAGTTATACGTATAAGCTTGTATTAATTACATTTCCAAAAAGTATACAAAAAGACAAAATGTGTACCTACCCCAAGAGATACAAATATATACCCACTAATCCAATAGCACGTCAGGCTCCCTCAAAATAAATAGACAGCCATCAGTAGCCATCTACCTAAAACAGTCTCTAAGACTGACGAGAACTAGAAGGAACTGTAGACGGATCCTCCTCAGGGTCCTCGTCGTCCGACGAGACATCCATTGGAACGACGGAACAGCGGGCAGGAGCCCGAGCAGTAGACAAGAAAGAGTCATCACGTGGGGTATAATACATGTCCGCCCACATGTCTCTCACAGGTATATAAAATTCTAGCCAAACAAAAGCATGGAAGTCAAAAATTGAAGCAGTGTAGCATCCCCACGCTCAAGACACCGTCAATTTGTCGTGGTACACACATCGATCAGTCTGCACATTGATATGCCAGCAATCCGGACCACCATGAAAGTTGATCCGCACGTAACCAAAAAATTCACGGGGGCGATATGTCATCCTCGACAACCTCAATCTCAATCAAGATACGGCCAGAAACCCTGAAACTCAGTGGTTTCCTTATCCTCATCACGGACGTCTTCGAACAATCATATGATAATATACAATAACAAAATATACAGTAAAGAGGTGAGATACTCGTCATTCATTACCAATAATAGCAGCAGGAAACTAAACGGCGCTGAACGCCCACGTACAGCACATTTTATATATTTAATCATAACAGCTTTAAATTTACAGTAAGGCGGAATCACAACTTTAAAATAATAAAAATATTATCAGCAGTCAGTGGTTCAAGTGACTAACAATTATCACAAAAATAACAGTAAATGTGCTTCATAATTATCAATGCTCATGCTCAATGAGATATATGACTGACAGTTCACTCATGCAGAAGTGTAACAAGACCTTACTCCATGGAGGTAGACAGAAACATTTTCGGAGTGAATGATCAAGGAGTAATGCCAGTATATCATTAGCCTTTAAAATACAGTGTGCTTTATTTCATAAAAATGTTTGCACAATGGCTTATACATGGTACCTCGACAATTGATCGTGATATAGGACAACGTCTTAGACAGGATCGTCGGTGTGTCGCATTGGTCTATCACACGGCTCCAGTGGAGTTACCACTGTCTATTGTGAGACACCCACACCCCGACGCCCCCTAGGGTCAACAACGTATGACACCTACGCTTAGTCTATTCGCACCCGCACATAGGTGTTATTCAAACTCCTAGGCTCACACAACCTTTCCCAACAGTGTCCAACGGACGACACATATGCATGATGACACAATGTCAAATCATGTATGATCGTTACTGTATTTCACAATGGTACATTCTACATATAAGCGTACATAAATTCATTTATTGATATCGTCACATTAAGGTATTTCGGTAATCCATAATCGTCAAATGTCCATCCCGCATAGGAGTCCACAATTGCACTAAGGTCAAGTTTTATGTCAACATCACTTTCAAGTGTTCATTTAATATTTATGATTTATATTAAGAATTCCCATTTTCAAGATCATATGTTATTAATTTAATGTGTCAATTTTAGGTCACTTTAATTCCTTATTACCATCACTTTCAAGAATCTTTAAAATTGTCATTCCTTAATCATATTACTCAAGTCCAAAACCGTAGCCCTCACTAGATCCCTAAGTCATATGTTTATTTTCATTTTTAATGCATTAGTAACTTATTACTAATTCTCTTAATGTGTTTAGCTCAAAATTCCCTCAACTCACACACTCAAGTTCTTTCTTTAGGTCAAATTATTCAAGTTACCAAATTTAGTCTTTAATTTAGCTTGTTTAGACATTATGAATCCCTAATTGTCCTCTAGATTCTCATTGTCAATTTCATCATCCAAGTCACAATTTCCACCATGTTTGCCTCCCATGGCCGTGAGCCATCATAGGGCTAGGGTCCAAATATTTTTATTTTTTCTTTAGTCATCATCCATTCAATTATCACCATTCAATTAGGTTACAAGTATTTTAAACATCCACACCCCACCAATGGGGACTTGGCCGTGAGCCTCCTTGCACCATGCAAGGGGCAATTGTCTCAAGTTCATCAATTTCAAATCCATGAAGGTGATTACAACATTATCAAGAATCAAATTCATACAAAATTCAAAGAAAGAAATAAAAAGATAAATAATAAAAAAGAAGACAATAACACTTAAAGGAGTAACCATTATTAGGATTTCTCACAAATACACAATTAGCAAGCCTCCAACCACCATTGTAGGTTGAATAGAGTGGTCTCCCTCTTACCAAAGAAGAGAGCACGAAAATGGCCACCAAGAAGCTCCTTTGTGAAATCGGTTTTGGCTCATCCAAAAACCCTAGAAATCAACTTCAAGGAATCAACACCACAACAAGAAAAAGAGAGTATCTTTGGCCATGAAAATGGTCTTAGAACACGAAAAAGAGAAGAGAAGAGAAGAAAGTTGTGATTTTTACCTTAAAGTCTCAAACTTTGCCCTTGAAGAAGATTAGTAAAGATGAGAGATTTTGGTCTTGGGTATGGAAGGAAAAGGTTTTAGAATGATGAAAAGAAGTTAGAAATGAGGTTAATGAAGTTAGAAAACGAAAATGGTGGTGGTGGAGATGGTAACCCAAAATAGAGATGGAGGATTTTGGCGAAACCTTGTGAAGAAAAGTGATAGAGATGGTGATGGGGAGTTAGAATATGTGGTCGATGAAGAGAAAAGATGAAGAAACCTAAAGGAGAGTAGGTTGCAAATTTCGGATGGCCATGGAGGTTTAGAGAGAAGGGAGAGCAAGGAAGAAGATGAAGAGGTAGAGAGAGAAGTTGTTAGGTTAAGTGGTGATGTGTTTGAGTGAATTAGGTTAAGTGATGCAAACCAATTTCCCTCCTTTTCCCTAGTGAATGCCGCGGCAATGGAGAGAGGAGAGAGGAAATGACAAGCTTCTCAAGCAATGCAGGGGTAGTTTGGTCCTTTTGGGTCAAAGTTTAAAACTTGATTAAAATAACAATATATTTGAATTAAAGTGGATTTGTTATGACATAAAGTAGATTACATTGGGATAAGGTGATGGATTTTTATTACATGCTATTATCCGGAGGATAATAGTTACCATCAACAAGATCGGTAAATTAACTCGACGGATAAATTCTTACGCAGTGTTTTATTATTTCGTCTATTAAAATTTTTCGAAAAACGTAAAACCTTAGAAACTGTGTCCGGCCTCGGGTTTAGTAAGATCCCCCTTCGATGTTTCCATAGTTCAAGGTTTTTGGAGAGAATATCTCATTTCTCCGGCTCCGCTCAGCTCGCACACAAAACGAAAAATATATTAAAATATTCAACGTTCCCGAAAAATTCTCAGAAAATTCTCAAAAACTGAAATATTATAAAACGACTATTCGTCGTATAATTTTTTAACTTTTGGAACGTTACAGTTATTTTTTAGACTCTACCCATCAGACAAGTAAAAAATGAAAAATATATTAAAATATTTCGTATTCTTAAAAAATTCTAAAAAATTCTCAAAAAATATTATAAAATAAATATCCATAACAAAATTAATAAATTTTAAAGTGTTACATGTCGAATGAGTCTCCTAAAGTATTCTTGTTAGCCATTATCATATACCCTATTTTGACCTAAACTTTTATGGTCTCTCTTTTTCTTGTATTTGTTTTTATGGGTTCTTTTGGTTGGACCACTACTCTATCCACCCATCAATGCTGGCCCATGGCTCTCTGGTTGTCAATGTAACGAAACTGGGGATTGGTCAGACTTGCTACTAATGTAGCTCATCCAAGTGGATGACCTATTGATGTCCCATATCGTGGAATGACTTTTACAATCTCCTTTAAAGATTTACCCTAATGCACATGAAACATGCCGCCGGCAAATGGGAAAACCAGGCCTAAAGTGAGCCCTACGCTCCAATAGGACAAATCATTGCTATGAAGTCTGCATTTTCTTCTGGGAATTTCTTTGCATATATGCATAGGACTTGTTTGACTCTCTAAGTTGGCATCTTTGGGAGTCTGTTTGATCGTGTCTATATTTCTGAATTGTTGACAGGGGAAAGGACAGACGAACAGATGAGTCGGTTCTTAGTTTTGGTGAAAAGTATATTGTAAATCGTAATTCTACAAAAGTGATTTAAAAAATAATAATAATAATTTTATGATTACTTGATAGTTGCTCGAAATTTTAAAATTAAAAATCATATCAACAAGTATGTAATTCAGGCTTAGAAGCTAGTTGTTTATAATTTAGTTTGTGTATTAACTAATATAATTGATAATTGAAAACATTGAATGAATCATATAATTGAGAATTGGATTAAATAATGGAGACTATATCATTCTTTTGTGCTAAACTGCATCAAACACTTAACAATCATGCATGGTCGGCAAGCCAATAAAAAAATATATGCATGGCAATGGCACTCTGATTGATGGATTGTTTGATTCAATGAATAAAATGAACTCATATTAGATGAGTTGATAATGTAATTGATTAGACATTAGACTTTATATATATATATATATATCTTAATTAATCCTTCAATTTTTATTTTTCTTAAAAAGATTTTAGAAAAAATAAGGTGGTCCTACAATAGTGACTTGTGGGACCATCCACTTGTCGCCATGCTTTGTGTCTTGAGGTCAGGAATATTAACAAAATAAACAAAAAAACAATTAGATAATGGTGGGGCCCACAGTGAGAATCACCGATTAAGGTAAGAGTACACATGGCGGTGCTACAGTGCCTGAAATTCAACACAAAATAATAAATAAAAAAGAAATAACGTCACAATCGTGAATATAATCATGGTTTGTGACAGTGGGAGTGGGATTAGGTTACATTACATGAAGCCATTAGCTTTATATTTCTTACACCTATTTTTATTTTCATTTTCAGGAGTTGATGATATTTAGTGTGAGTTGATAAAAATTTATTGAATGTTATTTTATAATAACTATTTTAATATTTATGAATTTTTTAAAAAAATTAAAATAAGAAATTTTAAATGAAAAGTAGATTTTTTTTAATTTTTAGTACATTAAATATTTTACTTTTCATAAAAATTCTTATTTTAGATCTTTAATAAATACACTTAGAGTACTTTTTAACAAAACTCAAAATTTATTAAATATAGTTAACCGTTATTAAAATGTTACCTTAAATATCAAATGGTCCAAATCCAAAAAAAAAAAAATGAATACTAAAATAATTTTTCCTTCTTTTTATTCAAGAAAAATTCTTATATATGTCTATTTATAATTTAGAATCAAATGTGTGTAATTTTTTTTAAAATAAGTATATTTTTAACATGATTTACATAATTCAGATAAAAAATTATTTATATAATTTTACACATATAATATTAAATAAATTACTTATAATAAATAATACCTGCCTACAAAATTTTCCCACATTCAAATTCTCTATCCTTATTTGAAATAATTATTACTTATTTTCATAATCACGCACCCAATGATATTTTTCTTTTAATAAATTCTGTATCACACATTATATTTTAATTAGTTCAGTATATCATTATCATATTATATAAAATAATTTAATATTTTATCATTTTAAATTTTAATAAAATGCTATCAATTAAAAGAAAAACTATTACTCGCTTAGCATTATTTTTTGCTAGTTAATAATATTTTGTTAGGAAATAAAAAAAGTGAAGCAGGAATATAATATAATTAAGATTTGATTCTTCCTCTTTCACGCACTATTTGCCAGTTAATAAAAATTATCAAACTTAAATATATATTAATATTTCTTATTTCTTTTTGTTTTGACTATTTTCATTTTCATAATCTTGCTAGCAATAGCGTTTTTTTTAGGAAAATAATATGCAACTCTCTTGAACTTTGATTATTTTATAAATCAACACAATGAATTTTAAAACTTTCTCAGTTAGTCTCTAAACTTTAATTAATATCTCAATAAATCTTTATGTGTAATTTGGATTCATTAATTCACTAACAATAATACTACATGATATCATTTTATTTGTATTAACATTAATTAAGAATTGTTTATTAATTTATTTATTAAAATTAATTTTAAATATGTTTTTTGTTACAAAATAAATAAAATAAATTTGTTTTTTTAAAATAAATTTGTTTTTTATTTTTTTATAAGGATGAAAATATATTTAAAATTAAATTTTAATAAATAAATTAATAAACAATTCTTAATCAATGTATATACAAATAAAATGATATCATATAATTTTATTGTTAGTAATTAATAAATCCAAATTAAACATAAGGATATATTGGGACATTAATTAAAGTTTAGGGACTAATTGAGAATATTTTAAAGTTCGTGATAGTAATTTGTAAAATGATCAAAGTTTAAAGAAACTGCATACTCTTTTTTCTTTTTTTTTAGCAAGCATCTTTATAGATATATATGTAAGACTAACTCTCAATATTATCGCAAGCAGGGACAGATCTAGGAAATATTTAGTGTAATTCAAAAGTTATGAATTATATTATCAAATTATATCATAATATCTATTAATAAAATTTAATAATAACAAAATAATATATAATACTTTTATCGAACTCAAGCATGATATTTTTTAAAAATATATGCATTTTACTGTTGAAATCATTCGTGCATATATTTCAAGAAATTATCCATGAGCAACTAATTTTTAGTATAAACAAAAACAAAGATTTACTCTAAAATAAATAATATAAACTATAATGAAAAGAAATTAAAAGCAAAAATAAAGGCTAATTAGTAAAATACCAAACCAAAAAGAAGAATTAAAACATAAGGAGACACAATTTTAATAAAATACTAGATAGATGAAGATCTTTAGAAATAAGAGATGAAGACTTACAACAAAGTTAGGAAGGAACAGATAGATAATTTCAATCGATTCAATAAGAATAATTCATGAAACAAACAATAACCCAGTTCTATGATTATTAAAGAGTTATGAAAGAGGTCTTTTACTTTCACTGAATGAATGAAGAGTTATAATCCTTATGCGCTTGTGTTGTGTGGGAGTCTGAGAAATAGTGAGACAAATTAAAAAGTGAATGATCCTTTTTTTATAATTTAAAAATACTTTTTTATAGTTGTAAGATTTTAATTACTTAATATTAGAAGCAACCTAACTATCAAAACTCACTTAAAAATAAGATTGATGAATTTTACTTATATTTTTTTAAATCTTTTAACAAAATAACTTATTAATATTTGTCATCAAATAAATTTTATTCGTTAAACTTTAATTTTTGTTTCATGTTATAAGTATTTATTAAAATATTTTTTTATTTTTTCTCAAGGGGTCATCGGCTATACACGCCCCTTTCAATTCGTCCCTGATTGCAAGTATAGCTCATTTAGCACTTTATTTAACCTTTATTGATTTTTAGCAATAGAGTATGAGATATCCATGTCGCAATTTCACTCCAATAAAATTTTATCACAATCATTTCCTTGCATGGACGACCTTGAAATAAAATTTTCTAAAGATAAATTAATAGAACTAAATTGTTTCCACCACCAGCTCATTAAGAAAAAGGCAATGACAGTAAAAAAAAAAAAAAAAAAGGCAAAAAGGTGATGTGCCAGTTCATTTTAATCTCAAATATTTTGCTTTCTCAGTGAGTGCGATATAATTCCAATATTTGTATATTCATTTTTTACATTCAATTATGTGATGATTAACGTGATAATAAATAATAACTTAAATTATTTATATGATGATTTTTTTATTATATATAATGAGTTAAAATTATAATTTATTTAATTTTATACACACATCATATATATTTAATACTTACTAAAACACATTTCTTAACATAAATTAAGGATATGATTATCAATGATATTATAAGTAATGATTTTTATTATTTTTTTAGTGATCTTCTTATATTTTCTCTAATTTGATCTAATTAGAATTTACTATATCTAATATATGAATTATTATTTATTTTAAAAGCATTTATTACATCTTATAAGTGCTAAAAATAGTGTACTTTTTGGAATGTAATAACGTGATTACTTCTTTTTTTCTCAAAGTATTCTCATTTGATAAATGAAAGATTAATATCTTAAAATATAATTAATTACCTAAATAAAAACTCTTCTTAAAATCAAATCATAGACTACATACTTAAAAAATTTAAACTTCTTTTTAATTGGACCAATATATTATTAATCTATCTAACTCTCAACGACATGATTTCAACGAGTAGTTGAAGTAAGGATTAAGAAACACTTTTTGGGGGGCGGGGAGTGTGATCTAAATTGTTGGATTTTGTTCTGCCAATTAAATGAAAGACAAAACTTAGTTTAAGTTCTTTATATTTTGTTTATCTAATTTTCAAATCAAACAATGATATATAGACTTTTTTTTCAACTAACTACCGTTTAGTAGTGTTAAATGTGTATTGTTGAGTTGAAAAAAAATTATACGTCTGTTCTGGACCGAGATCTGGGATCCCGATCCATGGGATCAACCCGGCATGCGCGTAACCGGATTCCCCCCAGCCGTCGTGGAGAAAAACTCACGACACGCTTCTGACCACGGGTCAAGACAAGCAGGTGACCACGACTGACTAATCTATTCTCGAGGATAAATCCCTAAATATACGTAATCGCTACTGTCGTCGGTTCACGATATTATAGGATTTATAGATATCTCGAATGATTGGATACCTTCCTTATATAAATCCCAGATTATAGGGATATATCTTACAATAAAGGAAGGATAATCTTCACTAAGATATCAATCCGATTCACCCACATCCAAGACGAGTCCTTCAGGATTCTCGCATATGCTCCTATAAATACTAGGCCAAGCGCCAAAGGTAGGCACTTCCTCCGAGATATAAGCTATTCCTATTGTGCACGGTCCTAACTTGAGCGTCGGAGTGCCTTTTGCAGGTACCCACCCACTCACACCACCGTTGCCGCTGCCAAGCTTCGGAGGAATCCACTGCATTGTGCCTATCACAGGTACCCTACTGAATTCACTTCAGAACATTGGCGCCGACTGTGGGGAACTTTAAAATTCTAATTCCACCCAATCATGGTGAATACGAGGCAAAACTCCAGAAGAGACGCTGCTCAAGTCTCAAACCAAAGACAAGATCCTCGACACGCAAATCCACCACCGCCATTACCTCCGCTTTGCCCTCAAGCCTCTGCCGTGAGGAACCAAACGCCCGACCAGGGAAGCCGACGTGATGGCCACTCCACCTCTTTTCTCGAGGAATCTCCTAACCCATCACGCAGATTCCCGTCGTGATAGACTCGAATTCCAGCCCCGGAAGGGCGGCGGAGCCTTCAAGAACGCACCTGTGCACCAACGCTTTCGACGATCGTGCGTCACACTCCGAACATACGCACCAATCTCGGGCTTCTCAACGCCAACTCCAGGATATGTTGCAACAACATATGGATCTACTCAACGACCAGTTTAGGAGAATCGAAGACATGCAGCGCGCCATGCATGGAGGTCAACCAGAGCCTCGCCGACGTGATAGACGAACCGACATGGAAAATAACATGACGAGGGCCCACGATGGTGAGAAAATTCCTCATAATGGAGACAACAACCGGAACCAAGGAACCGTAGAACAACCTTTCTCCGACAAGCTCATGGAATTCCGGGTTCCAAGAAACTTCAAGTTTCCTCCAAACCTCGAAATTTATGACGGAACCACGGACCCTCAGGAGCACATCAATGCCTATGAGCAATCCCTATGCTTCTACGGCGGATCCATGGAATTGTTGTGCCGAGCTTTCCCACTCTCCCTCAAAAAGGGGCCTCAAATGGTTCACCGGCCAATGCCCACGAGGGACCATCGTGGACCGTCCGACCTCAAGCGGCGTTTTACTGTGCAAAGTACACCACGAGTAAGGAACAGCCTAAATCCATCGAATCCTTGGCCAAGGTCCGCGGTGGAAAGGATGAAAGCCTCCGGATTACGTCGACGTTTTATGGCTGCTGCGCCAACGTAGAAAACTTTGAGGACAGAATAGCCTTGCACTACGCCGAAGCGGTCTCCGAATAGGCTCAGACTTCTTCAAGTCCCCGGCAAAAAGAAGCCGGACAATCGACCGACTTCCGAAGCGTTCGAAAGTACGTCTATCCGGAAGAGGCAACAGAAGACCACGGGAGGTGGGACAACAAAAGCGAACCTCCTCACCAAAAGCCCTACGAGAATCCCTCAAGGTCACGACCTCCAAAGGGTAGCCCACCCCGAAGAAACTATGCGGACTATACTCCTCGAACACAACCCGGAAACGATCTTGAGGGAAGTAATGAACACGGAGTTTCAAAACGTCCCGAGACCACCCCTATCAAGAGGCGGGCGAAAGATCACTCCAAACACCGCACGTAGCACAAAGCCTATGGCCACGATACGAAGATTGCCATCACCGCGTGACGCCATTGAATTCCTAATCAAGGCCGGCGCTGCAAGCAGTATGTCATCCGTGCCCAAAACAAAGAAAGGAGATGACGGGCGCGAGAGACAGAGAAGACGAGTCCGTCCCTCCGCGCATAAGAAAGACGAGAAGTCCGAGGAGAAGATCCCGACTCCACCTCGCGTAATAACGGCGACCGACAGGCGGGGATAGGAATACTCCCCGCCGCAACAATGATCACCGCGCCGAGCCCAACAGACGATCCATACCATTGCTCGGTGGTTTCGCCGGCGGAGGATCCTCCAACGGAGCTCGGAAGAAAGCCCTTAGAATGGCGCTTTTTAGCGTGGCCCATTCAGATCAAGAACACAGTCGAAAATAAGAAAGCGTCTCTCATCACCTTCTCGGACGAAGACTACGGCGGAATAATCCCGATCATGATGACCCACTCGTCATCTCCGGGGTAATTTCAACGCCGAGGTCCGTCGAATTTTCGTCGATCAAGGAGTTCGGCCGATATTATGTTCTTAGACCTTTACCAAAAATTGGAACTCCCGCAATCCGACTTGACCCCCATGCTTTGGAGAATTGACGGGCTTCACCGGTGAGAAGATCACTCCATAGGATATTACGAAACCCATCTAACCCCGGGGTCATCTACACTCTTCTTGGACCGTGAAGGTAAAATTCTGGTCGTGGACGCCCTCGCCTACAACATTATCTTGGGCCGTCCGTCTCTCAACGCTCTCGGGCGGTAATATCCACCACTCACCTCGTGATGAAGTTCCTCAACAAGAACAATGACGTCGTCACTATTAAAGGCGACCGTGTTTCACCCCGAAAATGTTATAATGAGAGTTTGAAGATTTGCAAAATACCGGACATCAAACGCCCTATATCTACCCCGACTATTGACCAGGTCAACATTCTGATGACCGAGTTGGACGTCGAGAGAAGAAATCCGGGATACCCGACCACAACCCGAAGGCGAACTGGAATCCCTTCAACTCGGGAACGATCCTGGGCAGGTAACCAAAGTCGGAGCTCGTCTGGATGAAGGAGAAAAGCAGCAGCTTTCAGAACTCTTGTTGAAAAACAAGGACCTTTTCGCCTGGACTTCCTCCGACATGCCTGGACTCGATCCCAGCTTCATTTGCCACCGGCTGTCGATCAAAGAAGGCGCCAAGCCGGTCGCACAAAAAAAGAGAAAGGTCGGTCCCGAGAGACAACAAGTCGTCGAAGACCAGGTTAAGGAACTGCTAAATGGCAATTTCATCAGAGAAATCTCCTACACCACATGGCTTTCCAACGTGGTCCTGGTAAAAA
The DNA here is from genome assembly GCA_029884605.1 of Ormosia emarginata. NCBI lineage: Eukaryota > Viridiplantae > Streptophyta > Magnoliopsida > Fabales > Fabaceae > Ormosia > Ormosia emarginata. The sequence continues at coordinate 3,973,451 of JAQQTP010000055.1, read as the reverse complement.
AGTCCAACGGAAAATGGAGGATGTGCGTAGACTATACCGACCTGAATAAGGCTTGCCCCAAGGACCCATATCCACTCCCCAATGTGGACAGGTTAGTAGACGGATCCTCCGGGTTCAGATGGTTATCATTTATGGACGCATATTCCGGATACAACCGATTCCCATGTACACCTGGGGATGAAGATAAAACCGCTTTCATCAACGATGAGCGAGCTATCGCTACAAGGTCATGCCTTTCGGCCTAAAGAACGCAGGAGCCACCTACCGAGGATGATGAACAAGGTTTTCGAAAACCAAGTGGGAAAAATGCTAGAAGTCTATATAGACGACATGATAGTCAAGACCCCACACACCGGCTCCCACACGGCGGATCTCGAAGAAGTATTTGCACAAATCAGAAATACAATATGAGGTTAAACCCGAAAAATGCGCTTTCGAGGTCCGTAGGTAAGTTCTTGGGATTCATGCTAACGCATTGAGGAATCGAGGCCAATCCGGATAAATGCCAGGCCGTCCTCAACATGAGGAGTCCTCGCAACGTCAAAGAGGTACAACAGCTTACGGGGCGCATAGCGGCCCTTACAAGGTTCTTAGCCAAAGCCGCTTACAAGTCTCTCCCCCTCTTCAAATTGCTCAAGAAGGGAAGAAGTTTTGAATGGACTCAAGAGTGCGAGGACGCCTTCACATCTTTGAAAAACCTTTTGTCCTCCCCCCTATCTTGACAAGGCCGGACAGCGGAGAGACACTTTACTTGTACCTATCCGTCCACGATGAAGCCGTAAGCTCAGTTTTGATCAGGGAAACCGACGAGGGACAGAAGCCCGTCTATTTCGTGAGCAAGGTCCTCCAGGGGCCTGAACTCCGATACCAAAAGGTCGAGAAAGTCGCCTTCGCGCTCATCATTACTGCAAGGAGACTTCGGCAATACTTTCAGTGCCACCCTGTGGTAGTAAGAACCGACCAACCTATCCGAGCAGGTACTACACAAACCGGACTGGCGGGCGAATGATTGCGTGGTCGATTGAACTCTCAGAATTTGGAATTACATACGAACCACGACTTGCAATAAAAGCCCGGGCGTTGTCCGACTTCCCTGGCGAACTCACAACAGAGATAACGGCGACCCAAAGAAAGCCTTTTGGACCATCTTTGTTGACGGATCGTCGAATCCCAAAGGAAGCGGGGCCGGGGTGATAGTCGAAAATTCGAAGGTTTGACTTTAGAGCACTCCCTGAAGTTTGAGTTCTCAACTTCAAACAATCGGCCGAGTACGAGGCCCTGTATCGCCGACCGCTAATGGCAAAGGATTTGGAGGCAACACGGATCAAACTCTGCAAGTGACTCCCGGCTAGTAACCTCTCAAATCGAGGTGACTATCAAGCTAAAGAGCCCTCCTACAGAGATACTTGAGCAAGGTCCAAGAAATTTTAAAACATTTTGAAGAAGTCGATAGAGCACATCCCAAGGGAGCGAGAACTCCAGGCCGACCTCTTATCTAAGGTCAGCCGGACAAAAAGCCCAAGAACAACCTATTCAGTAATTCAAGAAACTCTTTCCCAACCCTCCATCACGGATCATAGCGTATCCCAGTGGAGGACCATCAACCATCTTGGATCACTCCTATACTTGGGCTACCCGCACCACGGAAAGGCGCCAACGGACCCAAAGGAGGCTTCCAAATTAGTAAAGACGTCGGTCGGTACACCATTTACAACGGTCGACTATACTGGGCGTGGTTTCTCTTCCCCCTTCTAAAGTGCTTGACCCCAAGGAAGCATACGCCCTAGCTGAAGTACATGAAGGAAGTCTGCGGTCACTACTTAGGCGCCAAAGCCCCAGCCCAAAAGTATTAAGGGCGGGATTCTATTGGCCAACGATGGAAGCCGACTCTCATGCACACGTACAAACTTGCGACAAGTGTCAACGTCATGCAGATCATTTTCAAGCCCCTCGAAGAATTGTCCACGACGTCGGTCTCATGGCCCTTTACCGGTGGGGTATGGACATCCTAGGTCCGTTCCCGTGCCCCAAGCGCTTTAAATATTTGGTGGTAGCAGAGACTATTTTACCAAATGGATCGAGGCCGAACCCCGATCACCATCACCTCGGCCCGACCCGAGTTTACTTGGCGCCACATCATCACCGGTTCGGCGTACCGAGATCGTAGTCACGACAACGGAACCCAGTTCAAAGACAAAGCCTTTGAGGAGCTGCTAGCCGGTCTGAAAATAAAACACCATTGTAGCTCCGTCGAGAACCCCAGGACGAACGGACAGGCAGAGGCTGCCAATAGAATCATCATGCGGGGCTTAAAAAAGAGGTTAGACGAAGCCAAAGGGAACTGGGTCGAGCAACTGGACCATGTTCTTTGGGCATACCGGACCACCCCCCATTCCACAACGGGAGAAACCCCTTTCAAGCTAACTTATGGCTGCGAAGCCATGATCCCGGTGGAAATAGGGGAACCGAGCTGGCGATACCAACATTTTTCATCCGACAGCAACCCCAGCCTAATCAGAGAGGACCTGGACTTGCTCGAGGAAAGGAGAAACGTAGCCCACATCCGGGATGTCGCCTCAAACGTAGAGACACGCCAGATACAACAAGAAAGTGGTCCCGAGAAAATTCCGGCCGGCGACCTAGTCCTCGGAAGAGCCGACATAGGAGGGAAAAATGCCTCCTAGGGAAAAGCGGCCCCTAACTCGGGAAGGCCCCTATCGTGTCGTCACCGAGACGGGTAAAGGAGCCCACACACCGGAAACGTTATCCGGGACCCCGGTCCAAGAACTACTAGAATACGGACAAACTAAGGAAATACTATAGCTAAAAGCCCATACGGCTCACCCTTCGAATTATCTTCGATCCATTCTTGTTTTAAATAAGTACGCTATGTACGGACTTACTTCTTCTCCCAAGTTCGGTAATAAAGTTACTATTCACGGAAACCTGGTTCGATTTAACGCGTTGCTCTAAAAATTCGATAGGAGACAAGATTTTAACATATGTACACACTCCTTCCTCACACCTAAGCTAAGAAGGGTTCCTAAAATCTGAACGATTAATAGGATACTTACCCCGGCGGGGTCAAAAGCAATGCTAGCGCCTACAAAAGGGCCTTTACGAAAAATGCCCTAACCAGGGCGCCACTCTTACCTATGTTCAAATTCCAAACGCTTCCCGCAACAAGCAAGCTTGGAATACGGATTAAGGTTTCATTTGGCTTAAGTCTAAAATCTCTTTACGTTTCATTATTATAAGCGTTAGATTAAAGACCAAGGCCTCTTTCCTACCTAAGTCCTCAGGAATACCACTCAATTAATGACATGAGTGAAGGATCCCGGACCATGGTTTTCACAAAGACACGATTTTCTAAGTCCGCATAACAACTACCAAAATGGGCGTTGGACCCAGGTCGGAACATGAAAAACAAAAATGAATAACCAAACAAAGCTATTAGATATAAAACCCCAAACACGGGGTAATTGTCCTTACAAACAATAAAACCCCACGCAGGGGGCAAAAAAAAAAAAAGGGCGCTTCAAACACCGGCTTCTTCCTCTTCGGGGACTGAATAACCTCCGGGGTGCCACCGGAGCCTTCGCGGCTACGGCCTCGACAACCTACAAGCTGGCCGTTATGAAACATCTTGTCGAGGGACACACCCTCCAAGATAAGCTCGACCCCGGGTTGAAGTCTTGGATCTGCTTCACGGCATTTTGGACCGCTCCTCCCCAACGTTTCCACCACTCCGTCCGGTTCCTCCACCTCCTTCTCAAGCTCCGCCACCTCGGCCCTCGGCGCCAATGCTTCGGTCGGCTTCAAGCTTCTCGGCCGCCTAGCGGCTTCGAATCCGCCAACGCCTTTTCCAAATACTTTTGTTCTCCGATTCGACGGCCCTTTCTCTATTGTCTTCATCGGCTTTTAGAGACGCGCGCCAACTTCTCGCTCGGTCTCCTCTTTTTCTTTCTTCAGATCCTCGGCTCTGCCGACGCCCTCGGCGATCGGCTTTCTCGATAGTGACCTCAATCACACGGATTTCGGCCGCCGCCCGAAGAGCTGCGTCTCGGGCGCGGCTAAGGTTTGTGGCGACCCCACATTCGGCAATATCTTTGCCTCACCTCGCCACTCGAAGTCGCCCATCTATGAAGGGCCCGGCTCGACCCCCGTGATGACCGGCAAAAGTCTGCCATTTCCATATCGCCGCACTCCGACGACCGGCCATCATGCTCAGAAGGCCCTTCGACAGCTTGTCTTTTCCGGGACCTAAGAATGGGGGCAGGGGACCCCGACTCGTCTTGCTCCTCGATCGCGGCCACACCCCGATCGGATGAGTCCGGAATGGCTGTGGAGGAAGAAGCCGCAGTTTTCTTCCCTTTCCTCCGGTTCCTTGAAGACCGCAGCGCAACCATGGAAGATCCCGACGTCATATTGCTAACTGAAAAGAAACAAAAACAAATACAGTCAGTACATCTCGAAACATTGATATATGAAGACTCCTAGGGACACACTAAACGCCCTAATCCCTACCTAACAAAGTGTAAAGAAGATCATCACCAGGGACTTGAAGGACGTCTCTAATGTTGATGTTCCCATGCTTCTCAGCATAGCGGGTTATGAATTTCGCGGTCCTAAGTTCCTCGGGGTCGAGATCCCGCTCTTCTTTCTCAATCATGTTGAGAGGCACGTCCCAGCACCGACGCGTCCAATACAGCGGAAATTCCGGCTCCCCATCCTTGAGGAAGAAAGGATGGCATCCTCCCTGGCTTTTATCTTGAAAAACGAGGTCTTAAACCCTTTGAAGCTTTCTTCGAAAACATCAAAAGACTTACGACCAAGCCGGATCGAATGACAAGCCGCCTCGTCTCCGCCTCACCGACCCCTAGGTGTTTATTCTTGTATAAAAATAAAAAAAGGTCTTCGCCGAGCATTTGAGGCTCATCAACCGACAAAACCTCTCGAACGAAATGATGTAGGCCCAACCGTTAGGATGGATCTGCGAAGGGGCTACTTGAAGAGTGCGGAGTATATCCATCTGGAAGTCAGAGAACGGCATCCTCAGTCCCAACTTAAGGAAAAGCGGCTCGTACAGGAACATGAAATGTGAGCCCTCTTCCCGCAGAACACACCCTCTCGTTCCAATTCGGACAGACAACTTCAAACTCGTCATCTCGAGCCTTGTTCACCGTCAACTCCAAGGCAAAGAGGACTCTTGGAGCACGGCCTCTCTCGAAAACCTAGATTGACGTTCCCATACGTCATCCACCACCCAAGTGCATACCAACCGGGACCCCGCCGCACTCGAACCAACTCGTCTACCGCCGGATCACGGGCATCGAGAAGTGGGGCGGAACCTTAGCTTTCTTTCCTTTGGCCATGGAAACCCTGAGAACATCCAAAGAAGTCGGCAAAAAACTGCATCGAATCAATAGTTTCACAGATTCAGACACAGGGAGAGCGGGGTAACCCTAACCTCCCCTACCGACCTCCTGTCCCACCGGAAATAAAGCATTCAGGGGAACTCCCCCACCGCGCGGGGCGCGGCGAAGTTGGTGCCTCAGGGAGGTGACCGTATCTACCTAAACTGCTAAGCCCAACTTGAAAATAAGCAAAAACCAGAAACACCTAGCTATTCTACTTTCTGAAAAGCGCAAAAGAAATTTGAAAGGAAGCAACACTTACTGGGTAAAAGCGAGAAAACAGAGAAGGTGTGCCAGAACAATGGAAAAGCAACGAGGGAGCCAAAGCCTTCAGCAAAGTTGCAGCGGTGTTTGAAAACGATAGAGTTGAGAAGACAAATCTCTGACCCTTATTTATAAAGGGTCCATCAACGGATGAACGGTTAGAGGGCATTCCCGTCCCCTCCAAGGCAAAATTCAAAAGACGCCCATCATGGCTCGCGGAGCTCTAGGCACGTCCCTCCAACAAAAACGCGACACGTAGCCCACACAGTTTGTAGTAGTAGAATGCGGTGAAAGGACGGTTACACAGTAATCTAAAGCGTCGTTGGATGAGAACCCGGGTTGGTACCACGGATTCCAGGACCAACTAACTACTACACACGACGTGTTAATTTCAAGGCATATTTATAGCCGTTACTAAAGGCCGGAATCGAAACAACCCCTAAGCAATGTCTTTATTTGGTTTTTGGGATAAGCGTTGTACTCACCCGTGCCGACAGAATCGCGTGGGACAAAAGGTCAAGCGAAATATAGAACGAATTCGAGAAAAAGGAAAACATATATTGAGTCATTTTCATTCCACACATCGTCATACAACCGAATAAGAAGAAAAGCAAAATCTTGAGAGAACGAAAGCATAAGGAAGTCCGGAAAAGGGGCAAGTATCTTCGGCCACTGGTGGTACCCCATCCACATCTCCAAACCACGGTCTCTTAAAAAGTGGATTGGTTTTGCGAGAACATTGACCAACCGGGATCGTGACCACGGAAAGAACGCCAATGCTCTTTGCACGACCTATCCGCGATGCAATTAAAGACCGGGATCTTCTTGCGCTCGTCGGAAGGGAACTCGGCCTCTCTAGCTGAAGAATCCCCCGGTGTCAGCCATTCCGAGTTGCCTCAAGTCATGGAGCAGCCACAACGGGTTTTCCACCGGAACGGTGAAGCCACTCGGAATAGGAACCCTTTGTTCACCCGTCCTTCTCCCATCTTCTCAACGGACGGCGGCGGAGCGGATACCCGCTGCTTCTGCGCGGCCGAGCCAAAGAAAGCGACCACCCCGTGTTGCCCCAGGAGTCATCACTCCTTCGGCCAGGCATCCTTGCATCTCCGGTCGTTACTTGAAAAAGACCGGCGGATGCTCCGCGAAAACCGCCGAGAAGACGGAGAGAAGAACAGTGTGCTCCAACGGGTTCCCATGCAACGGAGGACGGAAGCATGATTCCATCCTAACAACACGTAGGGTCAGACTTCCCCGCGTACGCCAGGATAGAAAGGCTTCCGCCTCCCCAAATGCATAGCTACCCGGTTTTACGCCAAGATAGAAAGGCCTCTGTAGGGAAGAAAAAACGCGAGGGGAAGACCGAATCTCTTTAAGAACTTTGGGAAAAATAAAAGTATGGTTTCTATAGACGATGAAACTCTCTTCACAGCAGAGGAGAAAGAAGAAAGAACTACACTCAACCCCTGGGGAAAAATCATCTTTGCGCGATGAAGAAGAGCATGCAAGCTCATGAAGAAGCATCCAGTACTTATAGCATAAATAAAGGACTCTGATTGGTCGCGTGAAAGGCGACCTGATCCCATGAAGTCACCAAAATAAATGTCCCGATCTTTTATTGGCCACAAAGATAGGGAGCAGTTAAGGAAATCCCCACGAAACTAACGTTTTCCTAAAAAGAAACGTTATTTCCCAAGAATCTTTATATCCCAATAAAGTCCACGTATCGCTTTCTAGAGAATCGCAAGCTGAAGTCACCAGAGATCACATCTGGGATTCGCATTGAATATATCTTCAGCACTCGAACTGGAAAACAGTAGTTTCTGCTCATAGCCAAGTAAAACAAGGACGTTGGTAATAACTTGAGGTCTAACACCTTCCGGCGGTAAATCGTTACGTCAGCCACGCGGTGGTTGATCCATCTTAAACTTGACTCGTCCATCTCATCCAAGAGCCAAGTTCGGGGCAAATCGTTTCCGGGCCGAGATCCGGATCCCGATCCATGGGATCAACCCGCATGCGCGTAAATCGGATTCCCCCCACCCGTCGTGGAGAAAAACTCACGACACGCTTCGACCACGGTCAAGACAAAGCAGTGACCACGGTGACTAATCTATTTTGAGGATAAATCCCTAAATATACGTAATCGCACAATCGTCGATTCACGATATTATAGGATTTATAGATATCTCAGATGATTGGATACCTTCCTTATATAAATCCCAGATTATAGGGATATATCCTACAATAAAGGAAGGATAATCTTCACTAAGATATCAATCCAGATTCACCCACATCCAAGACGAGTCCTTCAGGATTCTGCATACGCTCCTATAAATACTAGGCCAAGCGCCAAAGGTAGGCACTTCCTCTCGAGATATAAGTTATTCCTATTGTGCACGGTCTAACTCGAATCGGAGTGCCTTTTGCGGTACCCACCCACTCACACCACCGTTGCACCGCCAAGCTTCTGGAGAATCCACTGCATTGTGCCTATCACGACCCTCACCTCTTGAATTCACTTCGAACAACGTCATTATTTGATTTAAGTGTTAGGCCACAGGGGAAGCCTAAAAGTAGGAAAGATTTTTATCAATAAGTTAAGAAAAAAAATCACAATAGTGAGTTTGACGTCACATCTTGACCCAAAACTTTAAGACTACGAGTCTATAAGTTTTCCTACTTATATAATAGTCACTTAACTCATTCTTTACTAATGTGAGAGTTCAACACTCATACTTAAAATTTTCAACATTATCCCCCTACATTTGTATGCTCTCCCTTAAGCAGAAACAATTTCAAGTATTTACGAGGTTTACAAACCAAGACCTAAGTCTTGTTAATGTGATCCACAACATGAGTTAGGGCTGAACTCGAGCACAAACCATCGTCTCTAAATACTCGACCCAGACGAATGGTCGTCTCTGATACCAATTGTTAGAAATTTAAACCCACAAAAATAAAATTAATGGAACAACTATTAATATTAATTTATGACATGTATATAAACTAATCAATAATTAAGATTTAGGATATAGAATTACTTTATTTCAAAGAAAAATCACATCTTTGAAGAGACACCATGAGAGAAAGATAGTCAAGAATCTTTATCGTTATAAAACAGAGAAACTACTCTTATTTCTTATATACGCAAAAACACTTGTGACTTCAATGAGACAACCACAATACATATATAATGAGAATATGAACATCTCATTGTGTTTACAATATGAGTTAATATATTCATTATAGAAAATCAATACACAAAACCTACAAACCTAAAACAACATTATCCACATGAGTTTAAGTGCTTATAAAAACTTAATAATAAAACTGATCACAAATTGACTAAACTAATAGATGTTTCACAATATTTAACATTCAATTAATCTAAATTTTAAAAATTTAATAACTATACTAATCTACACATATTAAAAAAAATAACATTAAGAATTATATAAAACAAATAAGAATTTTGACTTAAATTTTGCCCTTAAATGAACCTGATCATATATAATGGCCATCAACCAACACATGGCTGCTGTTAAAATAATTTAATTTATAATAGAAGTTTTAATGTTTTTTCAAATGACTTTTACATTTATATTATCAATATAAAAAATCACTATACATAAAATATTAATTTTAAGTTAAGAAATATTGGAAGTTATTACTAATTGATGATTTAAGCCTAGAGGTTTGCGATTTGTCCATATTATTTCAATTTTTTTTTCCTGACAAACACTTCGAAGTGAAAGAGAGTGAATAAGAAAGATTTGATAAAAGAAGGGCCACTTCACAGTTCACAGTTCTCGTTTTGCGATATCTGTTTCCTTTCCTCCATTCCAAAAGCACCATATGTTTTTATTCTTTAAATAAAAAAAAAAAGAAGAAGAAAAAATTAAAAAAGACCATTTGTTAGGCTCACCCGTTCATCTCACCTTTTTATGTTATGTTTCCTTTTTCTCCTTGATACGCGCTGAAATTATCCACTGCTTAGAAGCATCGTTTAAAAGAAAACAATTTTTATATTTTTAAATTAAATAGTGTATGTATATATTTTTATATTTTATTTAATATTATTTTATATATATATTTTTTATTACTTTTTTATTTAATTATATCTATTAAAAATAATATAAATAATATCTACCTTCTTCAAATAAGTGTAAAATAATTATTTTCCAAAAGAAAATGATACTATTCCAATTTGAAAACAACATGTCAAAAGAATCAAAACCAACTGCATGATTGAGAATATGTCACATTCGGTTTTTTGATATCGAGAATATGCCATTTTAGACTATATAAGCTGGAATGTGCCTTTCTTTTTTACTTTTTAATGAACGGAAGTTTACCAAATAATTACTTTGCACTGCTATTGAATTTGAATAACTAAAATAAAACTAGAAATAAAAAATAAAATAAAACATGTAAACGTAAAAAATTTAAAATACACCTAAAATATAATTTCAAAAACTCCCGTATCCCCTTAATTGTTTTTGGTTTTAATCTTCTCAATTACATCTTAATAAACATAAATAAAGTTGAGATGTGACTTTTTCTATATGCAAAAAGGAGTATATTACATTACAAAATCATACTTAAAGAACAAACGTTAAATTATTTATAAGATATACGTGTCTCTAAAAATATTACGGCATTGACTCTTTATAAAATTTTAAAATACAAATAATACAGTAGTTATAAATAAATAAAAATCAAGAATAGACAAACGATGAAGAGGATTGAGTAGCTTTTAGGAGATCTTAAATTCAAAATCTTTATTATATTGTTATTATAAATCATAAATTACACAAGAGAAGGAAACAAACACCGCAATTACTACACATCTAAACTTAAGTTGTAAGAAACTTCCTAATCTTTTTAAGTTAGTACATGATAAGATTTTATTTTATTTTATTTTAATTTGGATCTTATATAGTAAGGATGAGAAAAATAATAATTTAAGATTTTATAAAATATAAACACCTTTATAACATATCATGATGAGTATGTAATAATTCAATTTTTTATTTCTCATGAATTATTGCAATTTTACACTATTTTTTAAAACATACCATTCATTTTAAAAGATTGAAAGCCATTTTCTTTGATTTGACTAGTATATCATTTTTTTTTCAAAATACTTTATTGGGTGAATTAGCTGATACCTTCGTTAGTACATCATTAATTAAATTATTATCTGTAATCTAATTAGTATATGTTTGTTTAATAGTATAACATTAATGTTATAAGACATATATATATATATATATATATATATATATATATATATAATATAAAATTTATCCTAAAGTTTAAGCAATAAATATATGTTTTGGGTTCTAAATAAATAAATATCGTTAATACAACATTAACTAAACCTATAAGATTTTATCCATAATTTCATATTTAGTTAAAAATATATTAATGAGTTTAATATTCATATATCGACATTAAAATTTTTTTTTTTACACTATCAACTAATCATATATTATCACATGTATAATTTTTTGAGTTTGTTATTAGAAGAGGCAAACATTTTTAATAACGTAGCAATATATAATTAAACGATAGTATAATTTTTTTTACACTAATAGCATATTCAAATTAAATTCTATATTTATTTCATTGCATTATAGATATAAATAAATGATGTTGACTCAAAATAAATGTAAATTTGGTCTGAATAACTTGTCGTTTACAATATTATAAAAGTGAATTAATCAAAATCAAAATACATAAAAATTAATACAAATACCATTAGACTTGGAAAAATAGGTTTGACTTGTCGAGTTAGTCCATTTACCTCGTTATTTTTAGCATGTGAGGTTGCATTATTGAACCTATTTTTAAATTTGAACTTGCCTAACCCTGTTATGCAAAACTCGTGGATTGAGATAGGTCAGGGTGGGTTGACTTGTCAAGTTGGAATTTTTTTCCCATTCTTTTATTTGTTAGGTTAAAAAATGGTTTTAAAGTAAGCTGGTTATGATTGACCAGCTAACCTGTCATTTTGTTTAATTTTTAGGCTAAGTTAAGCAAATTAGATGAGTTAACTTGTGAGTTAATCTGCATAACTTACCATTTTTGTTTAATTTTAGATAGGTTTAACCAACCACCTGTGTATCCATTTTTTTATATAAATTATTAGGTGAATTGACCCATTAATCCGCTATAAAATAAGATGAGTTAAGTTACCTAATCTATTTGTAAAAAATGGGTCAACTTTCACCCGTCCCGTTTTTTGTCAACTTGAGGTGAGTTATGGTGATGTCGACTTTAAATATTAGGGGTACTTATGACATGATCCGCTAATTTGATCGTGTTGAGTTATTAAATTTTGGCATGATGTAAATTACATTGAAACTTATAATTTTAAAAAAATTAATAACAAAGAATAATATTTCTTAATTTAAATTAATATTTTTTATTAATATAATTTATTTTAAAACATCTATTATATAATTTTTTTCTTATTTTTAATATTTTATAATTTAATTATATATAATATTTAAATATTTATATTTTATCTAAATATTAAATTGACTCAATTACTAATAATGCCATAATCAAGTCAAATCAAAACCTAAGACATTAGATCAAATGAAAATATTTAATTAAAATTGAGTCAGAATAAACCTCACTTAACTATACCACCTAAATGCAATAGCAAACTTGTTTGAGAGGAAAAAAAAAAGATGATTTCATATTTTTTTTAAAAGTGTGAGTATTATACATATTTTTTTTAATAGTGTATAATTAAGAAATAAAAAATAAAAAAAATAAATATAATAAATAATATTAAATAAAATATAAAAAAATTAAATATTATTTGTAATAAAAATATAACAAAAAAAATGACCATGAAAAATAAGTATTGACGTAGCCGTATAGCGAAGGAGGGTGTACCAAATCCAAAGGGGGAGTGAATGGATATGTGTCAGAATTTTTATATTTTATTTTAAAAGAGATTAATAAATAATAATAACAATAATAATAATAATAATAATAATAATAATAGAATAATAATAAGAGAGAGAGAACAGCAAGAAGCTAAACACAAACAACAAAGGACAGTATCTGTCACTGCCAAAATTGAGAGACAGAGAGAGAAGAAGAAGAAGAGAGAGAAAGTAAAGAAAGCTGAAAGGAGGGTTTTTTCCGATCGCCAGCGAAGCGAGCACTTCACTCTCTTCGAAATCCGATCTATCTTTGGAAGTTAAGAGAATCATTCATACACAGATTGAAACTGAAAGCTGAGCTGAGTCAGTAAAATGCAAGTGCACTGCTCCCATTCTCATCTCAAACGCTTCCAGGTGAGTGAATGAGTGAGTCTGTGTGTCTGTCAACTCGATTATCTTTATTTTTTTTTTAAATTTCTATTTTTTATTTTTTTATTTTTGGATAATAATATGCTTGATTGTTTGGATTTGATGGATCTTTCTATTGAGTTTTGACTCTTATTTATTTTTGTTTCATTTTTATTTTCCCTTCCCCTATCATATATGATTTTTTTTTTTTTTATGGTGTCAAATATGGGGTCTAAGGGATTAGATCTGATAAATTATAATTATTAGTTTCCTTTACTGGATGGTTTTAGTTTTGGATTTATGGGAATCAAATCAGCTAACAGCTTGTGATGGATTGTTAATGTTACAGGGTGAGCAGTGCTTGGAGGAAATTGGAAACAAGAGAGCAGCAGAGTATTCAGAAGGCAGCAAATAGTAGCATTTGTGGTGGTGGAAGTCGCTCATGGCGTCTGCTAGCCTTGGAAATGGTGGGGTCGGCAGTTCCAGGTCTGTTAATGGCATCAGGGGTTCATCTAGTTCTGTGGATTGGCTCGGAAGAGAGATGCTTGAGATGAGGTTGAGGGACAAGGTCGACCATGACGACGACAGAGTAAGTTGCTACTGAACTTCTCTACTATCAATTATTGCAATTCTCACAACAGGTTTCACTCTTCTTTCTGATTGATAACTTGCAGACACCACAATGGCTGTCAAGTGATTTCTTTTCTCTGAGGACACTTTTGCTTGATTAAAATTAAAATAAATATTTACAGCAATCTAAATTTGCTGTCTTCTGAAATTCAATTTTTTCGAGCTTTTCTTGTTTTTGTTTCAGTCATTTTTAGTTGCCATTGTTTTATACTTTGCAGGACAGTGAGCCCGACATCATTGATGGTGTGGGTACTGAAACAGGACATGTGATAAGAACCACCATCGGTGGCCGAAATGGTCAATCTAAGCAGGTGCAAAAAATTTCTGAGTCATTTGGTTTTAGAAAACTCTTGTGAGTATGGGATCATAATTGAACTATTGACAACTAACAACTTCTATGACATTTGATTTGTTTGAGTTGGCAGAATGTTAGCTATATTGCGGAACACGTGGTTGGAACAGGCTCTTTTGGTGTTGTTTTTCAAGTGAGACAGAACCACTTGGTTTGCGTTTGATATCTTTTTGTAAATGGCATCCTGTTAATGTATGATATACTGATACTTTTTTCATTCCCTTAATGCTTTTATCAGGCAAAATGTAGAGAAACTGGAGAGATTGTAGCCATCAAGAAGGTTCTCCAGGACAAGCGCTACAAGAATAGAGAGTTACAGATTATGCAAATGCTGGATCATCCAAATATTGTGGCCCTTAGGCATTGTTTCTTTTCAACTACCGACAAAGAAGAACTTTACTTGAATCTTGTACTTGAATATGTTCCTGAAACTGTGAACCGTATTGCAAGGAACTACAGCAGGATTAACCAGCGTATGCCTTTAATATATGTAAAGCTTTATACCTACCAGGTATGTAGTTGCTTGCTTCTCAATTAGATCTAGGAGTGGAAACTGAAATAAATAGAAGAATATTGAGAGACAATCCCGCAAAGTATTTGATGATTATAAATAACCTGCATGTATTAATATGATGTTAAAAATAATGTATAATTGGCCCATGAAGAGCTAGCTAACTCATCTCTTTTAATTCCTACCTAATTGTTTTTCTTACATTCTTATATTAAGTTTCTTAGCCTTAGATTTATGTGTTCTGAAGAATTTGAGTTCCAGTTTCACATATGGAATTCTTTTTAAACAGAATTGTAAAAACAAGGAAAAAATCATAATGGATATTGCCTTTTGTATTTGGGCAATAGACTTTAATATGGAAAAATCATAAAGAATTTGAATCTCTATTAATTTCTTGTCTGTTGACATATTTCTTTTCTCTTTTCTCTGATATTTTCTGCAGATTTGCAGGGCCCTTGCTTATATACATAATTGCATTGGTATATGTCATCGTGATATCAAACCTCAGAACCTACTTGTAAGAAATTTCTTTCGGTTATTGATTTGTTTGTTACCTGGAACTCTTTTGGTATAGTCAGTGCCTCAGGATGGGCTCCTTTAGTATGATATTATTTATATATATATATTCAGATACTAATTTAGAAGTTGAAACATTTTTAACACACTCACATCGATATAAATCCACACTGAAGGGAAACATTACTGAATTACAATTAATATTTTATGATCACAAACAAATAATTAATGTAGGATTATTATCCATACAGCTTGTTCTGTTGAATTTTCATTTTATTTATGGCGAAATGTATGCATGCCTGCTTGCTTTTACATGTGGAGGTTTTAGAACCTTTACTATAATGAGGGAAGTACAGACTGTTAAGGAACAGTGCCATTCTGAGGATTGTAAATCAATTTAAAAACTGCATTTCTTAGACCATCATGCTATAAAAAAAAACTGAGGTTGGGATGCCTTGTTATTTCTTTTTTCCCTTGTATATGTTCTATATAAGTGATTGCGGGAGGGTAAGCCTTGGGGCCGCCATAGAAGAAATCTGACTTGTAGGGGAAATTAGGAGTTTTCTGGAATAATTAGATAGCTCTTGCTCTTGCTCTATGACAATGCCATACCTGGCTGGAGGATTTATTTTTTTATTTTACTAAGTGTTGAACGAGAGGATTGGATTTGGATAGAGCCTACCTTAAGGGGAGTATCCTGTTCCTTGGATATTTAGGAGCCTTACAATATGATCACCTCATTGTCTTCTAGCAATCATTGTGAATTTAAGTTTTGCTTAACCTAACGGAAAGATGATAGAGTATATACATGGTATATATTAATAAATGTTTGTGTTGGCATCAGTTACTATCTGTAGTGCTCAAATACATGTTACTCATGTCAGGTGAACCCTCACACTCATCAGCTGAAACTTTGTGATTTTGGGAGTGCAAAAGTGTTGGTAAGATATTGAGCTAAGTTCAATGGTGGTTGACAAAAGCTTTTTTTTTTTTGCTCAAGTTTCAGCCATGTTCTTATTCACCAGGTGAAAGGAGAACCTAATGTTTCTTACATCTGTTCAAGATACTATCGTGCCCCAGAACTTATATTTGGTGCCACTGAATATACTACTGCCATAGATATATGGTCAACTGGTTGTGTAATGGCTGAATTACTTCTTGGACAGGTAATTTGATTTTTGAATAAATATGTGACAATATTTTTCTCATTTCAATTTCATCGTTTCTTTGTTTTCTGCTGTCTTTTTTCATTTACCCTGAAGTTCAACTTATTTTGCAGCCTTTGTTTCCTGGAGAGAGTGGAGTTGATCAACTAGTTGAAATCATAAAGGTGAGGATTTACCATTCATATTTTTCAAATAATCTGGATTTGGCTATCTTAGAATTATGTAATTCTTGAATATTCAGTAAATTGTGAAATATTTTGTTTAGACTTTATATGTATGTTAAATTCAGTCGGATCTGCTGGAAATGATATACTTTCTGTGGATTTTGTCATTTTATCTACATCCTGGCTCAAGGAAAGGGATATAATTTATGTTGTTTTTGTGCAATAATTTCCAGTCTTGCATGTAAAGATGCTTTTCTAAGCTTGACTATCTCTTCTTGGTTTGAGTGCGATAGAGTAAAGAAAAAGCAAATTTTCCTTTACAAATGCATTTTGTAATTTAGATTTCCCTAGTTCTGTTACATTATGTAGTTTTACTGTTCCTCAATGGATTCATGAAAAATTACAATCTAAATAAAAATTTTCTTCAGGTTTTGGGAACTCCAACCAGGGAGGAGATAAAGTGCATGAACCCAAATTATACTGAATTTAAGTTTCCACAGATAAAACCTCATCCATGGCACAAGGTCTACTCTCTTTTCCTTTGCTTACATTCTGTAATCTGTAGTTTATTGTGAATGCTCTTAGTAATTCAGGATTTAATTTAAATCTTTTTATACTAATTCTTTGCCTAGATGAGCTAGTTTTTAATCATTGTTGAACACTTGAGCCTGTACCTGTACTAGATATTTCTTAAATGATATTTGTGTCAGCATGGTTCATTTGATGGCATTGTGCATGCATTTCCTTTAGTGTTTCTAAGGAATCGACAAAACTGGCTGATTGAGCTGCTAGAATTCATTTGATTCTTGATTTCTGGGATGCGTGGAATTCTGTCTTATTAACATTGAGCGTCTTGAATGCAGATTGTTCCTTATGTTATTAAGGGAGATGTTTCATGGAAAAAAAAGGATAAGATATTTCAGATAGATAGGAAGCATAATCCTTTCGTCAGTTGTATTTCCTCCCTATCTTAACAGCCTAAAGAAGAACAATAATTCTACTATTTTACATTTTTAAAAATAAAATTCTTTTTGAAGTTAGTACTGATGAAGTAGTCTTGTTTACTCAAGGAATTTATTGTGATATTATTTTAATCTGACAGGTCTTTCTGAAATGTTTTCCTGCAGAAGCAGTGAATTTTGTCTCTACTTTCCTTATTTTTCTGCGCTTTTATCCTCAGCACTTTTTCTCTTTATTTTTGAATATTGCTAAAACTTGTGTGCATGTCTAGCCTACATTACTTAAAAGGAATCTTGTTTGCAAGAGGAATTTAAAATGATATATTTTCCTAATTTGACAGGTCTTTCAGAAACGTTTACCCCCAGAAGCAGTGGACCTTGTCTGTAGGTTCTTTCAGTACTCTCCCAATTTGCGATGCACCGCTGTAAGTTTAACCTCTCCATTTTTTGTACTTGTTTTCTATTCTCATCTTGGATGTACAATTATTGTATTATTGTAATATTATTTGATGCTCACCATATTATGGTACTGCAGTTGGAAGCTTGCATTCATCCCTTCTTTGATGAATTAAGGGACCCAAACACCCGCCTTCCTAATGGTCGTCCACTTCCTCCTCTGTTTAATTTTAAACCTCAGGGTGAGTTTAAGTACTACCTCATAGATCAGCACAATCTTGTATTGAAGTTCTTTTAAAGAGCTTTATTTGAAGTAGTAACCAATAATAGAATTGTCTCACAACATTGACGTCATTTGTCAGTAAATTGTGTTCCAATAGAGAGGAAAGAAAAATTAAAAAAAAAGAAGTGTCCCAAAATTTGGGGTCAAGATCATAAAGAAAATTGTTTATTGTACAAACTCTGAATAACTTTTACAAATAAAGATGAGTTTTATGATAGTATAGTAGGCATTTAGCATCGCTTACCATGTCTCTAGCCACAGGAGTGCACGACACGAGGTTTTCTCACTTGTCTTCATGAGAGAATCCCTGTTCCCCTTCCCCTTCCCCTACCCCTTCTTTATGTCCTACCCCAGTGATATACCCCAAAAAATGAGCCTTTTCGTTTTGCGTTTATTATTCCATATTCTTTAATTTCTTTGCTTCATGAATTATTTTTGCCTGGTTTACCCTCTAATCTGTTTTTAAGTAATAGGTTAATCTTTTGGAGAAACTAATGTTTGCATGCATTGATTTGTTCATTTTTGCAGAACTTTCTGGTATACCCCCTGACGTCATCAATCGGCTTATTCCAGAGCATGCTCGTAAACAGAACTTATTTATGGCTTTGCACACCTAGCAAGTTTTATTTTTGTCCTCGCGTGTCACTTACTAGCAGGCTGTAAATTATCCAGTGCATTTGAGAATGAATGCTACAGAAAGAGTTTCTAGGATATATATTATATAATATGATAAGTTTCAATTTTTTGAATTTATTGTCGACAGAGTTGTTTTCTATTCATGCTCAGGAGATCACGTTTTCATGTATATTTATCTCAGACATGTGCTACTGATTATTTTAGTGAGATATATATCAGGTATGAGAATATATGTGTATATTTATACACCTCGTGAACTTGTTTCGTGTCGAATTTCCTCTTTCTTAAATTAGGAGAATACGATTGATATTTTGAACATGTTACCCGTTCTTTCTTTGGCGGCTATCTATTTTATTCTTTTGGTGCTACAGCAGAGATTGAAACCCAGATGTTGATCAATTAAGTATTCATGCTGCCTTTTTCATTGACAATGATAGTCACACTTATTGCAATCACCTTCTTTGTCAATCATATGATATTAATTAGGTTCTATTCAAATTTTGTCGAAGTACTTCATATTCTTCACAAATTTGTACAAACATCGTTCATTTTTCGTTTAAACAATAATTGCTTAAAAGTTAAAGTATAACCCGGTGCATGGCCAAAAATTTATTTGAGCGACGAAACTGGCGGATTTTTTTTTTAAATTAATTTCAGGGCATCAAGTCCAACTAGCCAGCAACAACATGAGAAAAAATAGTGTGATTACAATCAGACACAAAACAAAGCAAAAGAAAAGAAGGTAAAACAAGAGAATGATGAAAATCCGAAGGGTAGTCATAGCCTTTCCTAGGTAGAGCATCAGCACAAGAGTATGCTGCCCTATAAGTACGTTGAACGAACACTTCCCAATCCCTTCCCATAAGCTCCTTGATCCGAGTCATCAAGGCAAAACAAGGGTGGCAAGGCTGTAAAGAGGAATGCAACAATTGAATAACACTCTGGGAATCTGTCCCAAGAATAACACATTTATAGTCCAAGGAGAAAGCCAAAAAAAGCCCAAGCAGAATCCCCCACATCTCTGCCATCATTATGGTACACCAACCAAGGTTGTTAGTGAAAGCAGCAAGAAGAACACCATCATGGTCACTAATAATTCTCTTACACGCCGCCTTGAATGAGTGCAAAAAGAGAGAGCCATCAGCATTTATCTTAGTCCATCCTCTAGGGGGTGACCAAGAAAGTTGATGACTTATGGGGAAGGAATAATCCACTGGATACGATCACAAGCTGCCATAGCCTGTCTATACTCCGCAGCCCTGGTGAGGAATGAGATGAAATTCATCCTGATAAGCTTCAAAAATAACTTTGTTCCTTTGAAACCACGGCATGACACACACTGTAACAAATAAAATCACCCAATCATCACTACCACACCTTTTTGGATCCTCATAGAAACTAGCTTCCAGCCAAGTAGGTCACGTCTACATAATTAAAGAAAGGATGGAATGGACTAATTCCAAGAGCTTCCCATGTACACTTCGCTGGGTAGCAATCACGTAGGACATGGAAGACATCTTCCTCTGCACAGCCACACACACGACAAGTGGCATCACTAACCAAGTGACGCCTAACACGTTCAGAATTGGTGAGTAACACCTCATTAGCTACAAGCCACATTAAAGCTTTGAGGCACTGAGGGACTTTCCGTTGCCATACGGTCTTAAACACCTTATTCCTCACTTGATTATAATTACCAGCACAAATAGAGTAAGTTGTGGACACAGTAAATGACCCCAAAGGGTTAGGAAACCACGCAATAGAGTCACTGAGCCCAGAAGCAGATGGCGGAGAAATAGCCATAATTAGATGCAAGAAGTCTGAAGGAATAACCATAGCAATCCTTTCCCAAACTCACTCCCCTATGTCAGTACAAAACTCCTTAACCGTACATCATCAAGAGGCACAACAGCAAAGTCATGGAAAGCATGAACACCAAGAATCCAATGGTCAAACCAAAAGCGAACCTTATTCCCACTCCCCCAAAGCCAAATTAAATTTCTCTGAAAATCCTTCCAAACAGAAATGATACCCTTCACAAACATTTGAAGAAAATATGCCTACGATGAACATAAGGAACATACTCATTATTGCACCCATATTTAGCTCTTAACACGTTGACCCACAAAGCATCAGATTGATGGATTAGTCCCCAGGCAAGTTTCATTATGAATGACTAATTAATATATCTTGTTGTCCTTAGCCCAAAATCTCCCATATTCTTCGGTTTGCACACATCCTTCCAATTCCAACCAACTAAATGAACTTTCCTTCCATCCTCCGAAGACCCTCATATAAAGTCTCTACACAGCTTGAAAATATTATTACAAACTTGAATTGGGAGCTTGACAATGCATCACATAAGATGGGATTGTAGACAAAGCTGATTGAATCAAAGTGATTCTACCTGCTAAAGAAAGAGTAGATGCTTTCCAACCATTCATACGAGTAGACATTCTATCCAAAATATATACGGACGGAAATTAATTTTTGTTAAGTTGGGGTTGGATGTGGTTTCCATGTCCCACCAAAAATACAATTTTATCATTTAGTGTGTGTTTGGATTTGGATTAACGTATGTAAATATGATTTTATAAATTTAATTTTGTTTAGAAGTTTATAATTACAGTAATTTTATACACTGACCTCCAATTCTTGTATTTTGTTTTTCACCTGACATTTTTTTTTTAGAAATTACACATACATTTTTTGGTAAAGTTAAAAATATCATTGAATGAGTACCACATTCAACCAATAAATGACTCACACACACGAGGAAGAGGAATGGTGAAGGCTGAATTTAATCCTAGATCCTTGTATTCACTTGTAAAGAACTTTAGCAAGTGAACTAATTAACACATTTTTTTTAAATGACTTATTAATTCAAAAATTTTATTTTATTTTAATTATTGGCAAGTCTTGAACTAGGAGTGTTTATAGCCCGACCTAGCTCAAAGTTAATTTAGCCGGGTTAGGTTTTTGAAATTTGACCCCATGTAATTCTTGAGTTGAGTTTAGGTCATACTTCAGATCAACTTAACTTGACTCGATGTTACTTAATATATTGAAATTATAATTTTATAAAAATTAATAATAAATTATAAGATTTCTTGACTTAAATTATTACTTTTTGTATTAATATTATATGTTTTAAAATATATTGTAAAACATCTTATAATTTTTTTTCATACTTTTAAAATTTTATAACTTAATTATATATAATATTTAAATTTATAAATTTTATCTAAATGTCACCTTGACCCAATTCTAGTTCGATTACTAATTAAGTCATTATTGAATCAAATTTGAGTTTTAAAGTTTGACATGATAAAAATATTAAGTCGAGTTCAAGTCAGGATAAACTTGAACCAATCTCGCCATGGGCAATCTCTATCTTGGACAAAAAATATTAACATGACAATTATTTATTAAATGTGGGAGGGAGGGTAATTAAAATTAAAATCATAACTAGTCTAGGTATATATTCAAAGAAAAATATTTTATGTACATCAATATATATATATTATATTTATATCATATATTAACGTGAAAAAGATGTCAAATCATATTTAATGCGATTGTAACATCACATACAAAATAATTTTATGAATAAATTAGATAAAATTTAATGTATTTTCATTGGACAAATAATATTCAAAACATATGTAGACTTTTTAGAATATTAAAATCAAAATATAATATAATATAGCCTGAGTTAAACTTAAACGCAGAGAAAGAGAAAGAAATAGCAGAAGAAGCGAAGAAAACTGAAAAAGAGGGTGGGCAGGTTTGAAATAAGTAGCAGTTGAGTAGAAGGAAGGGAAAACAAAAGGCGGCAGCTCCCAGTGGCAGAGCAGGGCAGAGGAGTTTTTGTTTTGAGTGAGTTTGGAGGTTCACGTTGCATATTTTTGTTATAAACAAACCAGACGTGAAGTGGGTAATTTTGGAACTGTAATTAGAATAGAATATTATGTCTCCAAATGCCAAAGAAGAAAGGGTGGTTCTTCTGGTTATTGGTGGAGGGGGACGTCAACACGCACTTTGCTATGCCTTGATGCTGTATTTTGTGCACCAGGCAATGCAGGAATTTCCAGCTTAGGAAATGCTACTTGCATTCCAGACCTTGATGTCAATGATGGAGCAGCACTAGTCTGTCTCATTTTGCCGTAAATGGGAGGTGGGACCTGAGGCTCCACTTGTTGCAGTTGGTCTTGTAAATCATTTACTTAAGGCTGGCCCATCCCCACATGCTGCTGCTTTGGAAGGTTCTAAAAATTTCATGAAGCATTTGTGAGACAAGTATGAATGATATTCCAACTGCCAAGGTTGTCGAGTCATTGTTGAGGAATTTCTAGAAGGAGAAGAAGTGTCTTTTTTTGCATTGGTTGATGGATTCTATTAACCAAGCAACTTCAGTCTATAGTCATGGATTCTATTATCATCCCAACGGTGAAAGGAATGTTAGCAGAAGGTAGCAAGTTTGTCTGGCATGCCTAAGTTAATTAAGTATAATGTGCGATTTGGTGATCCAGAGTGCCAGGTAAGTCATAGATACTTGTTTGCAACAAATCCACTATCTAATTATAACTACTAATTCCTTGAAATACACTATAACAGGCTAGAACTCAGAAGGCATTAGTGACAATAAAATTGCCTTTAAGGAATCTAGTTTATGCACAGAGCATAGTTGATAGTTTAGATGGGTCCGTTGTCAACTTGTCATCGAGCTCATGTTATAGTGTGATACTGTGATATATACTGTTTTTAAGTCAAAAGATTTGCATTTTTTCTTTACAGTTCTTTTGTCCCTTTGTACATTTCTTATCTTGCTGTGATAGTCCTTTTTTTCAGTTTGGGGTCATTATCATTTGGTTTCAAATAAAAAATTCATCCCCCTTTGGTGATAGACAAATTGGTATCTACATCATAGATAGCAAGGATTAGTTTTACACCCAGAAGGGTGTGGGGAAATTATGTAAGAACAAAAATAAAATAAAAATAAACAGATGGTTAGATTTGTATCATAATTCTTTCAAAGCTTTCTTTTTAAGTTTTAATCATCTTTGCAGTTCACTGATATCTTGTTAGATCTAATCTGAGTTGATTAATTGATCGTCTGTTTATTTTCAGAACACAAGGGGTACAATCTGTGGTAACAGATAATCACATTAACTCTATGTTTTATGTTACTAATATTTAAGCCATGTTGTTAAACTGATGCATATTATTTTTCCCTTCTGGAATTTTGAATAGGTCTTGATGGTTGGGTTGGAGTCTGATTTGGCACAAGTTCTGCTCGCAGCTTGCAGAGGAGAGCTGAGTGGGGTATCGCTGAACTGATCTCCCGAGTCTGCCATGGTTGTGGTATCCAGGATCATACGAGAAGGGAACTTTGATTAAAAACCTTGAAGAAGCTGAGCTTGTTGCTCCAGGTATCAAGATATTCCATGCTGGAACTGCTTTTGACTTTGAAGGAAGATTTATTGCCACTGGGGGACGTGTTCTTTGGGTTATTGCCAAGGCAAATGAACTTGAAGAGGCACGTGATCGAGCTTATCAACCTGTTGAAGAGATTAACTGGCCAGCTCGGGATATTGGTTGGAGAGCCCTTCCTCATAAACAATATGCTACAAAGGGATAAAATAAATTACTGTGGCAACCTCAGTAATAAACATTGGTCAATAGTCAATAGTGGTGAATCGGATTACAAACATAAGAACATCTCCAAGATAACAGGGGGTTTCCTAGGTTGGTGGATCTTGTAATTTGTTTTGGTGTAACAGGACAAGGTAGTGTTGTTACATCTTGGGTCATAGTGGGGAAACTCACGAGCAAGCTATTCCCCCCTAAGAATATGGTATTTCCTCACATCAAAATGTTAAATTATATATTAAGATAGAGAAGTTGGATTGAATATGTCCATCCCCCCCCCCCCTTATCAGTGTGAGATTAATCTTGGTTGAAGTTCTGTGGCTATTCCTTGATTGCTCAGCACAAACTAATTGAGCCATCCCTCGTGGGTGTATTTTCATTATTATATGCATTGAAATTTTTGCACCAATATTAGTTTTTTATTCAGGTGTTGCGAAGCTACTATATTTACAATAAGGCTATAAAAAAGATAGGGACTTATGCCAACGACTACCAATCTACCGGTCAATTTGTCAACCACATCATTCATGTGGCTTCCCGAGAATTCTATGGTTACTATTTACAATTCTTATATTATTGTAATTTATTCTTTTTCTCTGTTTTTCGCTCAGTCTGTAGATGTCAATCAAAATTGTAAAAATTCGATACATGAGTGGTTAACAAAATTACAAAAGGGATGATTAGAAATCGAAATCCTCTTATTCCTTGGGAAAAATCCCATCCTAGAAGTTTGTGGAAGACCCTGGCTTGGAGCAATTGTGCTAGTTGTGCTAGTGTAAGTAGACTATAATTAATATATTATTATTTAATAATTTGATGCCATGTCAAATTTTATGAAATATATCACAACTTTTCACTGTAAAAAAAATAACAGTTTATTGGATTTCAGCTTTTAATCAAACGAAGATTTTTATCAAAAAAATTTTAATAATGAAATTTTAATATCTTACACAGCATAAATTATATACGTTAATAAATAAAAATGAGAGTTTCAATTTTTTTTGGGTCTCCAAATAATCAACATTTTGATAAAACCGATTAACAAGAAAAATAGATGTATAATATATCTGTAGACAGTTTTGACAAAAATTCATTCATAATTATATTCGGTGCAAAATAGTATTCTTTATACGTGTTATTATTATTAATATTAACAATTGTACTTAATCTAAAGCAAAACAAATTTGTTTACTCTATTTCTTTCACGGTGCATAATATATCATATACAATATGAATAATTATAGGTGGTGACTAAAGTTAAAGAAAACAATTTAGACAACTAAATAAGAAGTGTTGAGTCGTGAGATGTAAGAAATTTTTGTCTCTTACACAGTACAGCACAGTATGTATATGAATAAGAATTATGAAATGGGCAAGAATAACCTTGTAAAATATTTAATTTTTATGTGGATAATTCGTCTTTAATTAAGTTGGAGAGATAAAATAGTCAAAATGTGTGTAAATTAATTAAAATATAAAAAAGATTTTGTTAAAAAAATTAAAAGAAGAAAATTTTAATAAAAATAAAATATTTACTATATTGAAAATTAAAAATACTTTATCTTTATATTGAAATTTTTTTACTTTATCTTCCTAAATCAGGGGCTTAGCAAAATTTAAAAAAAAATGAAATATCATATATGAAGAACCTAACCAAACCTACCTCCGTTTTCTCATCAAATAGTGCTAGCAAATTCCAATCGGAGGGCCAGAATGAAGGAAAAATGGTACCCTCAAAATCGAACGGGCAAGCAGAAGATGATTCTAGAATAAATCCACGTGGCACCACACATAACCCTCATCCTCTCCCAAAACCCTTCGTCTTCTATAATTCTATCCCCTTCTTATATATATATATTTCTACAAGCCTCTCTACATCTCTTTCCCTAGTTGTGTTTGTACATCGTCATCTCCAAATTAGGGTTAGGGTTTTTGCCCCATTCGCTCCTCCTCCTCCTCCGCTAACAGATGGCTTCTTCAAGTGCTCAAATACACGGTCTTGGTACCCCATCTTTCGCTGGTTCACTCAAGAAGCCCAATCCCCGAACCGTATTCTTAGGGCAGAGACTGAATAGCACAGCGTTCCCGCGTTCTGCATTTCTGAAGCTGAAGAGCACCACCACCACCACCACCACCAAGAGGAGGGTGGGTCCCCTCAGAGTGGTGAATGAGAAGGTGGTGGGTATTGATTTGGGGACCACCAACTCCGCCGTGGCCGCCATGGAAGGCGGGAAACCCACCATCATAACGAACGCGGAGGGCCAGAGAACGACGCCGTCTGTGGTGGCGTACACGAAGAACGGCGACAGGCTGGTGGGTCAAATTGCGAAGCGGCAGGCGGTGGTGAACCCGGAGAACACTTTCTTCTCAGTGAAGAGGTTCATTGGGAGAAAGATGTCAGAGGTGGACGAAGAGTCCAAGCAGGTCTCCTACAAGGTCATCCGCGATGAGAACGGCAATGTTAAACTCGACTGCCCCGCCATTGGTAAGCAGTTTGCAGCTGAAGAAATTTCCGCCCAGGTATTCATTCTACTTATTCTCAACTTTTATTTTATTTTGGATCTTAGTTCTATTACTTCATGTTTTCAACTTGTAATGTTCATTTGTTATTGCTTGCTTGCTTGCTAGTTTAATTACCACATATTTGCTGTGGTGATGAGTCTCTTTTCGTTTATGATATATATATATATATATAGGTCTTGAGGAAGCTTGTGGATGATGCCTCGAAGTTTTTGAATGATAAAGTCACTAAGGCTGTGGTCACTGTGCCTGCATACTTCAATGATTCTCAAAGGACTGCCACAAAGGATGCTGGTCGTATTGCTGGTTTAGAAGTTCTTCGTATTATCAACGAACCAACTGCCGCCTCATTGGCCTATGGTTTTGAAAAGAAAAATAATGAAACAATCTTGGTATTTGACCTTGGAGGTGGTACTTTTGATGTCTCAGGTATCAGAAGCGACTACAGTTTCCCTTAATTTATCTTTTATTTACAGATTCTTGTATTCAGGCATATTGACTGATTTGTTTTTAACTTCTTTGCAGTACTTGAGGTTGGTGATGGTGTCTTTGAAGTACTGTCTACTTCTGGAGATACACACTTGGGTGGTGATGACTTTGATAAGGTTGGAATTCTTTCTTATTTTAGTATTATAAGTTGGTTTATGTTGTGATTAAGATATTTTTGCTAACTGTTTCATAATATCATCTGTTGGCTGTAGAGAATTGTTGATTGGCTGGCTTCAAACTTCAAGAGAGATGAAGGTATAGATCTTTTGAAAGACAAACAAGCTCTTCAACGCCTCACTGAGACAGCTGAGAAAGCAAAAATGGAGCTGTCATCATTGACTCAAACTAACATCAGGTATTTACTTTGCCATTCATAACTGAGCAATCTACACTCAATCCAGTAGTTTTTGAGAGTGCCTCTTAAGCTTTGTGCAAACCACTGAGCTATTGATGCGCATGTTTCCAGTTTGCCATTCATAACTGCTACAGCAGATGGCCCCAAGCATATTGAAACCACCCTTGCAAGGGCTAAATTCGAGGAATTATGTTCAGATCTTCTTGATAGGTAATGATAACTGAATCTAATTTTTTACCCCATAATATTTTAGTGCACTGGGTTTGAATGAGTGACAATCTGGTTTTCAAGCTGCAAGATTTTACTGATTCCTTGAGGCTCCTGCCAGAGCTAAACAAAAATGTATGAATTGTGTTTCAGGCTCAAGACACCAGTTGAAAATTCATTGAGGGATGCAAAACTCTCGTTTAAGGATATTGATGAGGTGATACTTGTGGGTGGATCAACACGTATCCCTGCTGTTCAGGAGCTTGTAAAGAAGATGACTGGGAAGGATCCAAACGTCACTGTCAATCCAGATGAAGTGGTTGCCCTTGGAGCTGCAGTTCAGGTGGGAATTTAGCCGTTTTCATTGAGAAATTATTCAATTTTAAAGAGGGAAAACTGAGATTTTTTTTGGAGGGGGGGATGCTTAAGCTCAAGATTGCTACATGTGAAAACATTGTTTTCTGGGTAGTATTTTATGTTCGTTGACTAATATTTTTGTAATATTTGAATTGATTTTAGGCTGGTGTCTTGGCTGGAGATGTCAGTGACATTGTGCTGTTGGATGTTACTCCATTATCCTTGGGTCTGGAAACTCTAGGTGGTGTAATGACAAAAATTATCCCTCGAAACACTACTCTTCCCACCTCAAAATCAGAGGTTTTCTCAACTGCTGCTGATGGACAGACCAGTGTAGAGATCAATGTCCTTCAGGGAGAGAGAGAATTTGTTAGGGACAATAAATCTCTTGGTAGCTTCCGCTTGGATGGTATCCCTCCTGCACCTCGTGGGGTTCCTCAGATTGAGGTGAAATTTGACATTGATGCCAATGGCATCCTCTCAGTCACTGCTGTAGACAAGGGCACAGGGAAGAAGCAAGATATTACCATTACTGGTGCTAGCACCTTGCCTACTGATGAGGTATGCTCAATGACTGTGAATCAATTACTTATATTGTCTATCTATAGTATAGTATTTATCTGTTTTCATTCCCAGTTACTTTTTTTGGGATTTTTTTATCAAAGATTGTCCAATATTATGGGACATTTGAAGTAGGAAGCTTGAATGATGCTTACAATGATCCTCTTCAATGTAATGCCAGGTAGAGAGGATGGTAAAGGAGGCTGAGAGATTTGCAAAGGAGGACAAAGAGAAGAGGGATGCCATTGACACGAAGAACCAGGCGGATTCTGTTGTCTACCAGACCGAGAAGCAGTTGAAAGAGCTTGGAGACAAGGTTCCTGGCCCTGTGAAAGAGAAGGTTGAAGCAAAACTGGGAGAGCTTAAAGATGCAATTTCTGGTGGTTCAACCCAAGTCATTAAGGACGCCATGGCTGCCCTCAATCAGGAAGTTATGCAGCTTGGTCAGTCCCTATACAACCAGCCAGGAACTCCAGGCACAGGGCCTGCACCACCTGGTGGTGAGTCAGGCACCTCAGAATCATCAGGCAAGGGACCCGATGGGGATGTGATTGATGCAGATTTTACCGACTCTAAGTAATAGTGATTATCTAATAGCGTCTTTTCTTTTATGTTTTTTTTGTGTTAAATGCGTAGTGATTTTTGTCAATGAAGAGTGGGCGTTTGTATCCATTAAAATTAGAGACGGGTTTTATATAGGTGCTCATTGATGCTCGTGTTGTACGGTACCTTGGAATTTTTGTCTGTGAAATACAAAGTATCATGGATGGAATTTATAGGCTGAAAAGGTCGTAATATTCTTTGTTGATTTTAATCTCCATATTAGAGAAAATAAGAGGATTTTTACCAATCTCAGTGAAAATAATATTTCTGATCCTCTTGCTTTCTGAAGTGGAAAAAAATTGAAGTAATGTTGTCTGTTACTTGTTAACTTCCTGGTTATTTTCTTTCATTTAGTTATATGACAAACATACAATTATTTTGTATGATAAAGTAACAATTAGCTCGTCTGAAAAATTCGACGAGGTACTTTCCTTTAAAACAATACTAGGCGTAACACGAAATTTGCAGGGTTCTTTGTTTGGAATTCAAAAGGTTTAAGAGTACAAAAGAATAAGTCACGTTTATATCTGAATAATTAAATTATGAGTTTTGTTAACAAGTGTTATTTTTAAAGACATATCAAAATAAAAAATTCTTAATAAAATATTAAGATTTTATTAATTAACAATATATTGAAAGTCTTATCTTTATAGAAATTTTTTTATTTTAATATCTTTAACAAATATCTTAACAAAATTCTTAAATTATAATTTATTTTTAATTATAGCTTATAACTAAATAAGTCACATTTGGGTTATGAGACAGTTAAAGTGGTAGGTCTGCAAAAATTAAAATTGGATGAGATGTAATAAAGTAGTAAAAACTATAAAGTAATGTGTGGATTAAATTAAGATTAAATCAAATAATATTCGAATAAGAAACATGATTAATTTATGATTTAACCGAGTCAACCAATCAATTCGATTCAATTTTTAAAATATTACTTTGAACCATTTCCTCTTTGGATTCTATGCCCCGCAATGATAACACCTTTCAAATTCGGAATTAGTAAAAGCTGTGAGGTTACTTATCCTTATTGAAACACCTAAGAAATTTCGTTTGGTATCGATCGAATAGATAAACTATCATATCCTATTCATTTGAAGCTATTGTTTGGTGGTAACCGATATGATAAATTAATCTTGTCACTTATCACTATCCCGACTATTTAGTTCAATTTTATCCTGAGGGGATTAGTTAGAACTGAACCAGGATAGGATAAGGTGATTTAAAGTATGATATAAAAAATATTTTAAATATAAAATAATTAAAGATAATAAAATATAATATAGTTACCTAAAAATATATAATAAATATAAAATATTTAAAATAATAAAATACTAATAATTAATTTTAAAAATTATTTTTATTTTGTCTCAAGGCTAATTTTGTTATTTATATTATTTTAAAAACTAAAAAATATAAAATTATTCTAATAATTTAACTATATGTAAAGTAAAAACTAAAAATGAATATTTAAAATTATAAAAAATTAATTTAAGTTAAACAATATTTTCAAAATTTTAAAAATTATATGTAATTTTATCATAAGGATAAATTTGTCTTTTTATATAATTTAAAAAAATTAAAATTATAAAAAACAAAATCAAATAAAATATGAAAACATTCTTAATAAAAAAAAAAATTTTAAAATCATAAAAATTATAATGTTATTCTCAGCTGTGAGGAGATAAGATAACGATTTATCCTGCTAATATCTTATCTTATCCTTATATGAAATCTACTTATCTTATCCTCGAGCTCTTTTCACAACCTCTTGGTGGTCAGGTATTCCATCCCCAAGTAAGTCCTTGTTCTGTCCCCGTGTGCTCTTATAATCTGATAAAACCACAAAATAAAAGGAACAATATTTCGAGGGCCTTAGGTTAAACAACAGTTCGTAATAAAAAAGATCGATAGGGTGTCCAGTCCAACTTCCAATTCTGGTAACACAAGAATGAAAGAATAAGCAGTAGCACTGTACAATCTTCCACTTTCTTAAACCATTAGTATAGTTTACAAGCAAAGAAAAAAAAAAAAACAGTATTTACAATTTACTGTTTTATCTCCCCGTTTTTCCGACTTGTCCTCCGATAAATCATACCATATATCAACCCCATAATAAACCTTCACTCATATAACGAACTATAGCAATATAATTCAGAGGGCAGAGGTGTACCACATTGGCACCTCTCCGGGCGAAATAGTAATACTCTATTTGGCTACTCCCATATAGACTTTCTAGGACTCCGAGGCACACTATTAAGTCTTTCAACCATAGGATGGCCGTAAGCTGCAGAGTCATCATGATATGCAAACCCTTTGTGGGGTCTGCCTGGTGAGTAATAATAGTTAAAACCATTACCCTTACTACTAATATCTGTCTTCCCCAAGGACATAATTGGGGGTGGCCTTGCCATCCCAACTCCTACTTGTGGATCTTGTGCTGCTGGTCTGGATGATGGATAACCAAGAGGGTGGTGGGTCAGGTGGTGATAATGAGTATGATCATGATGCTGTTGAATACTGGGGCTACCAAAGCCATTCCCATTGGTGTGAAGATTGCTTAGGTTAGTAATGCTGGGAGAGCTTCGCACTCTATGCATTGAATTTGGAAGCCAGCCGGGGAATGGTGAATCATGGGCCAAATCAGCAGTATGACCATCTGGGGAGTTGGATTTAGGGGAAGAACAAGCAGAGGAAATGCTGAATGCTCTGATTGGACTGAGCTTTGCCTTGGGGCTTGTACGGATGATGCCATTGATGGCATCAATGTAACGTTGCTCTAACACATAAGGTTCACATGCTGCTGCTGATGCATGGTTCTCTACCAAAATTGGCTTGGAAGGAAAGAGGAAGGCACGAAGCAATGGGGCTCCTCCAGCTTCATGGCGATCGTGCTCATCAATCATGTGCTTGAGATCTTCATCTGTTCTAACTGAGACCAAAGTATCAAGATCTTCAGGGACCAGCTGGTACTTGAGGACCATGTCATCATCAACCATGGCACTGAGCTTCTTCATAAGGTCTGAAGTGTTGATGACAGACAGAGACAGGACATGAGAAATTACCTCTTTCAAAAGTTGAGGATTTGGTTAACAAAAATACCTCAAGACTCGAGACAAATTCTTTTTAACAAACGATAGATATTATTGTCATTAATATATATATACCAAATAGCATATGCATATGCTGTCCATTTTTCCAATGAAACGGAATTATTCAATTCTTGTTAACTTGTTGGAAAATCAACTTTGTTTGCTAAGTTGTATAGAACAGCCACAGAGGCACAGCGTAGCAAAGCTGAATAGGAGGCAATGTGGAATAATGTGAGTCAATGTTAATGGATTCCTTCCAATTCCAATTCTTGTGTTCGATTATTATTATTATTGAGTTATGATGAATGAATAGAATAGAAGAGTAGGGAATAGGGTAAGGCACCAGAGAAAGTGAAGTCGCGAGGCACAGAAATGACACGAGTCTCGCCGCCCACATACTTGAGGAGACCATCGGAGGGTCGGGGAAGAACCTTACCGCCATGGCTGCACAAGAACTTCACTTTATTCTTCGGAGAACCCGATTCTTCCCCACATGATCCACTTTCTCCCGCCATTCTATGCGATTTTGTTTTCTTGAAACACAAACCACCGACTCCAAATTAATTCAATTGGATGATCTAATCTGATCTGATCAAAAAATACGAAAGAGACTTTGAGTTTAAAATTGAAAGAAAGAGAAAAACATGGAAGAAAGGAAGAAGAGTGATTTTGTGAAATTTATTATTGAACAACAATGATTTTGGGATGAAAGGATCCAAATTTAGGACAAAAGGATATAGATTCATTTGAGTCTTGACTTGAGAGGGTGAATTTGGGTTACTATTATTATTTGTGTGAGGCTTTGGCTATGCCTATTAATATTATTTCTTTCAATTCAATTCCAATTTCTGTTAACTTAACCCTCCCACCCAAAAATCTCTCTCTCCCTCCTTTCACATTGAATGTCAAACACAAAGACCTAAAAAGCATATTTCCACTATTCCTTCCTGAATTCCCGATTCTTATACCCTAAATCGCATCAACTTGTCATATTACTATTTTAGCCTTTTAGATAGATTAAACTTTTTACTTATTTGTCGGTAATATTGTGACTTGTGATGTGAATTAATACTTATCACAGTCTAAGGCTAATATTTTTTTTATTTTTTATTTTTTATTTTTCTACAGAAATAGCCATTTTCTAATACAATCGCTTGACTGTGAGCCTCTTATTTATTCTCAACTCTCATTCCAATCCAACCAATACGGCATGAGTCTTGAAAATTTTACACTGGACGGCTTGACTTGACTGAGGAACTTGAGTGCAATTGCAATTTCAATTTCAATTTCAAACAACTAACATTACCAAACATGACGGATGTTTATTGTAGTATCATATTTTATTAATTTTTATTTTTTTATAAAAAGTAATTTTTTTTATAGCAGGTTTCAATAAAAGAATTATTTGTGATTAAAAAAAATTTCATAAAAAAAATTTCATAATAAATTAATATTTACTAACAAAAGTTAAACAAAATTTCATCTTTTTAGGAATATTTATGCAGCATTCTAATTTGTAACGCCGCGGTTCTTTTTTCATATTTAAAAAAACTTTTTTAAAAATTATAATTTTTTAAGTTAATTTGAAAAATTTGAATAGAACATTGTTCACGCAGTATTTGAATGTATGATATCGCGGTACTTTATTTTAAATTTTTTTATTTATTTTTTGAAAAAAAACTTTTTTTATTTTTTAACTTTGTATTAAGAAGTACTGTTCACACAACAGTTTATCTTTTAATGTTGCGGCACCTTGTTTTTTAAAAAAAATTCAAAAAATTTCCTTTTTCTTATTTATTTATTTGAAAACTAATCTAAAAAATTTGAGATCACTATTCATGCGGCACTTCATTTTGATGCCGCGGCACCTTTATTTTTAATATTTTAAAAATTATTCATGTGGCACTTATGCAGCGACACTTTTTTTTTTTTTTATTTTTAAAACTTTTTCAAAATTATTTTTAATTTTCAAAGTCTTGAAAATTTTGAATTTGGTACCACTGTTTACTATTCATAATTTTATGGTTATAAAGATAACTTTTATTATTTTTTTAAATAAAACTTTGACTTACTATGAATATAATTATGAATATAAAGATATAAAGATTTGAATATGGTGAACTATTCCCGCGGCACCTAAAGTGTGCCGCGGCTCCTTCTTTAATCTAATTTTTTTAAATAAAACTTTTACTTTCAATTGTTATTTATTTTTTTAATCTAATTTATTTGTAAACTTTGAATTTAGAATTACTATTTATGCGCTAATTCAGTTTGTGATGCCGCGATACTTTTTGATATTTAAAAAAAATATTTTTTAGACAATTTAAGAGCACTGTTTACGTAGTACTTGAACGTGTGATGCCGCGACACCTTTATTTTTAATATCTTAAAAAAGTGTTCGCGGCACTTGAATATGTGATGCCACGACATCTTATTTTAATTTTTTTTATTTAAAAAAACTTTTTTTTGTTTCTTTAACTCTGAATTAAGAAGTACTGTTCACACGACAGTTCATTTTTTATGCCGCAGCACCTTGTTTTTTTAAAAAAAAAATCAAAAAATTTCCTTTTTCTTATTTATTTATTTCTAAACCAATTTGAAAAATCTGGGATCACTGTTCACGCGGCACTGTTCAGCTGCCATGAATCGTGGACCTATTTATATAGGGGAGCCGCATTCAACCCTCTAAGATTCTAAGACATTTCTTGCTACTTCTATGGCTACCCGTCCATTGACATAGTATTGCCACACAACGGCATGTACACATCAACTCCACCAATCAACTCAAGTAGTTAAAAAAGCAGAACTTGGTTAACTTGGTTACAGAATGCTTGCAACAGATTTCACATCAAGCAGTTAACTTGGTTACAGAATCAGTAAGCAGAATTATATCAAGGACAGAACCAAAGCTCCTCCTACCAGTAAATGTAGAAACACCATCAGCATGGACTTGATAATGTAATTTTCAACCATAACCTACTGATAAAACCCCTAGTAACATAAGAGTTGTTGAAGAAAAACAGAGGTACATACAAATTGAGCTTTTAAACTCAATCTTGTGCCTGATTATGCTTGACTGAAAAGTTGGAATTAGCTCTAATCAAGTATTAAATTAAGGTTTGGTGATCACGTGGCTTCACTGTATATCAAAGACTAAAGCTACTTTCTCTCAAGATTATGTAGAAAAGGAAAACTATTCTAATCAATCACAACAAAATTTGCTTAGCTTACCGTTTGAAGATGCAAGCAATTCGAAACTCTACTGCAAAAAATATATATATTAAAAAAATTAGAGAATTGAAGTTTATGGATGGGAGTGGGGAGATAGATGTTTTACCCTGTGATATCTCGGAAGCATAATTGCCAACATTAAACTAAATATTTGCAATAAGAACGACGACAGTAACACAACAGTTTCCAACCTACAACAGATATCACCAATTCACATACTTTTTCAGTTGGCTAAACCATTTTCATTCTTTTCAGTTGGCTAAATCATTTTCATTCCTTGTCAATCTAAAAAAAACAATTATTAAAGTAGCAAGAGGCATAACAACATGTATCATCCTGGAGGGGTTTCAAAGTAAAAGCATATTGTTTCGCTTTCTATATTGGTATAATCCTTTGTTTGAGCTCCATTATGTGTCATTATTCTATCATCCTCAACCCCAGAAATTAACTAACTCTTCAACATGCAAACCACTTAAATCTCAATTCAATGATTGCATAAGCCAATCTGAACAATCAAGCTTCCAAATTTCAGTAAAATTGCAAAACATCCTCAAACTTAGCTCTCAGTTTGTAGTCAAAATAACTCAAGCTTTTTCAACTACAACCTACACATGCAGCTCTATCAAGACATTATCTCGTAAAATTGATAGGTTAATAGCCATATACATAAATAGAGGATGATATTACAAGGGGATATAAGAAGAACTACAATGTTCAGGCAAAAAAATACCAATTTACAAACATTCTTCCAAAAATGGGAGTTGGGCTTTGCAGTAAAATACGCTCCTTGCAAAGCCAATTATTGTTCCTTTGACCACCATTTCAACCCCAACCGCTTACTCACCAGCCCCGAAAACCACCACCAAACCCTTTCCACTCTTCACCACAACCCATCTTTGCACAACAAACTTGGTGATTAGGATCTCAGACTTAGTGGTGGTTCAGGTTACAGAATTGGTAGTGGTTCGAGTTTCGAACTTGGTGAATTGGGTCTAACCCTGTTCTGCGCCTGGGTTCGTCCCCGCTGAACCTGACCAAAAATAACAACTCTCCTAGGTCCGGGGATACCGACCCGAACGAGCCGATGAGTGACGATGGTGGGGTTAGGAAGGGTGTTGAGAAATTGGTTGAGGTTTCAGAGAGGAAAGTGGGTGGGAAAGGGAAATCAAACATCTCTGTTTGGGGTTTTCAGGAGAAGAAGGGTTCTGGTTCCAGTTCTGGCTATGCCACCAACGAAGAACAAGAGTTGAATTTTGTGAAGACTTATAATCAGATCGACATTTTATCTCACAAATCTATAACTTCTGAGAGAAATGGGGAGAGAGAGGAATAAACAGCGTAAAAAAATTTCATAAATAATTTATTTAATATTAACCGATTTGTCAAGTTTTATGTAATTAATATCTATCTTTAAATTGATATAATATTAAATCAACGATTTAACTTTTAAAGTGTATCGTACACCCTCTCTACGAGGGTGTATATTAGACGTCACCTACCAAACATTATTCTGATTAGACAACAACTAATGGAGGATTCTATGATGCTTACAAAAAAAGATACCATTAAAAACCGGTCAACAAGTTATAATATTTATTTTATTGTAGTTTTATTTTTTTTGGTGCAAAGGTGGGCCAAAGGCCCAAACTACACAGAAGAAGAAACTTGAAGCCCCTGTTACATCAGCTAGCAAGTTGCAGATCAATCCGTTAGGGGGAATAGTCCATTCACTTCCCTCAATCGTCGGCAACAATGAAGTTATCACGTTAGCCCCTCCCCAATTATGCCTTCCCGATGAAGATGGTTATCATGGACCCAGCCATAGTATAAGTATAAATATAATGGAACTTTAAACTCAACTACCAAATTGAAACAGAATATGCTTTCCTGCTTTACAATCATTTCCCTCCCTACGTATATATTCTGGAGTAACCAAAGATTTAATTGTCAATGCCCGTGGCCTTGTGTTAATTGCTGCATTTGTACTCCTTTCTTCTGCCTCTTTATGTACAAAGTTTAGACTTTTTGTAGTCAAAAGAATTCAGGTGAGCGAGTTATTACACAACTAAACCAAGTACATCGCTATTAGTAATGATAGTTATCATTCCATTTATAATTATTCTTGGTACCTTTTGTTTGATGTACGTTGCTTTTTTTTTTTTTGTTAGGTGCATGAATGCTTTATATTTCATTTTGCAGTGTGATATTACGTAAACTGCAATTACAACAGGTTTGATAGATTATAAATTATTTTCAAGTATGGATTTCAAATCTCATCTTTGTTTTTTTTTTTTTAATAAAAAACATCAAGGGTAATTAGTTCAGTTTCTTTGGAAATGGACCTTTAAATCCTTACTTAAATATACATAACTCATAATTGTTTAAACTTAATAATAATCATTTTCACCTCAACAGTCAACATTCTTCCCAAATGAAACTAGCCATAAATCTACTTTTGCTCAATGAATATTTAATCGTCGTAACACAGATAGAAGAAGTAAAGTGCCTAGTGATTGGTAGATTTGGCCAAAATATACAAACTTAAATTATTGAAAAGAAATTACAATTTACTTTTTCTTAACAAAACTGTAAAGTAAAGCAAAATTGCAGTCTCATGAGTCATGAATCATTATTACTTGACTGATGTATAATAAGAGAAGAAGACTAGAGTCCAAGCAAGCGCTTACAGGCTTTAAAGATCTTGCCTCCCCTGTGCTTCTTTTTTTTAGTGGTAGATCTTCTTGTCCCTATTCCATCCCCATCCATTTCATCTGCAATAGGTGATGGTGATGCTATTGCCATATACTGGTCATGGATCCTACAGTACCTCTCTGAAACTGATGAAGATCTTCTCATTGAGAATGCCCTCTTCACTGTAGCCTGAAACCCAGATGCTGAAGAAACTGAACAACTCCTGCCCAGTATCATCCCAAATCTTTCTCCATTCCCTCCTCGCCCTTCATCTTCCCTCTCAGCCTCACGGTGGCTTTTGGTCTTCTTGACCTGGTTATTAGCTTCCTGAGGTGTGGCTGTGTGAGTGTTCCTGCTAGGTTTTGGGGTTTGAGGAAATGAGAAAAAATCTGAGAAATCTATGGATCTTGATTTGTGGGTAGTGCCAGTACTAATCTTAGAATACCCGTTCATTTTCTGATTATTTCTGCCTCTCCTTTTCTTTATATAATATGTATGGCCTAAAGGAAGTGATGGGTAGAGAGGGTGGGGGTAGGATAGGGTAATATATACAAGGACAGTGAAGCTATAATTTTTTAATTTAAGAACGACAATGAGTGAGGACGAAACATTTTTTGACTAAAATGTCTGAGAGGGCAAGGAAGTGAAACATGTGGTTGAGAGCTCACATTGACATGACTAGTGGGAGATAGATTTGGTTTGAAAGTAAAACCTGGCAGCAAAAATCAGGGTAGTTGGATTTGGTAATCCGAAATCAAGCAGATTAATAAATACTTTACTCATACACCTTTAATTTTATGTTTAAATGATAGGTAACGAAAAAAAATAAAAATAATTTTTTATATTTAAAAATTTTAAAATATACAAAAATAAATTGAATATATAAAAAATTATTTTTTTAAAATATTTAATTTTTATTTTTTAAAAAATTGAGATAAAATAAAAAATATATATATTTTATTCTGTTTTATTAATAAATTTTTTAAATAAAAAAATAAAAAATATATTTTATTTTTTCCTTTTTTAATTTAAATTTATTTTTATTTATTTTATTTTATCTCATCAATAAAAAATATTCAAACACAAAATAAATACGAAGGTGATAGATGAAGACAAAGCTGTGACTAAGGAATTTCTACGGTATTTTACTGAACACATTCCGAAAGTGTCTCCAATTGCAATTTTGCATGCACGGCCACAGTAACAAAAATATTGAAAATAGCATTTAACCAACCATTATTGTCTGCTGATGTAAGAAGGCCAGAAGGGGTTGGTTGGTGCCTTGGTACCGGAAGTCACATGTCCTCCTCATGTGAGAGTGAGACATTCACGACACATGCATCTGGGTGAGAAACTTAGGACTTAGGAGAGTAATAAACACGTGGATCGCAACTTTCTGTTACCATAATCAGCAAATCATTCACTGTTGGTTGACCATGGCATCATTATTCATTGCCAATTTGCCATGCCTACTATCAGGCAGATTTGAAAAGGAAAAACATATTTTTATATTTTTTTAGGAATATATTATTATTTATATTTTTTAAGAAATATCATTAAATAAAAATAATAAAAAAAAATATATAATAAATAATATTAAATAGAATATAAAAATAAATGTATATATTATTTAATATAAAAATATAAGAGTTAATTTGAAAAATAGTTTGGCATATCACACCAAACTCACGTCTGGATACGAATTTCACATACTAACTTGATATAGTATATTAGAGTAAGAGTCACGTTCACATGTGGATACATCGTATTTGGAATGTATAAAAACCATTTTCCTTTAAAAAATGCTTGGTGCAAGCAGCACATTTTTTTCCATATCTGTGTTTACTTTATCTAAAATTACCGGTTCATTTAAAAAATAATAAATTATTAATTTTTATTGTAACTTTTTCTTAGTATTAATATTAATAAATGAGAGAGAAATTTAGTAGAATAATAATAATATTTTGAGCATTTTAATAAAAGATCATTGATTAGTTAATCAAATTAATTTTGATTATAATCAAAAAAATTTAATGACTTTTTAAATTTTTATATAATTACCTTAACGAACAAATAAAAATAAACAAGAGTGAATAATAAACTCATCCATGGTAATTGGTAATAATAATAATGCCATTTTCACAATAATAAAGTCATACCAATTTATTTACTATTCTCATTATATTATATTTTATTTTATTTTATTATAATAATTTATGTACAGAACATTAAATGTAATGGTTGTTAGTCTTGCTCATTGATTGTTACATTTACTTGGCCAATACAAGAGTCATTATCTAAAATTATAAGTTCATTTAAAAAATAATAAATTATTAATTTTTATTTTAACTTTTTGTTAGTATTAATAAATGAGAGAGAAGTATAGTAGAATAATAATAATATTTTGAACATTTTAATAAAAGATCATTGATTAGTTAATCAAATTAATTTTGATTATAATAAAAAAATTAATGACTTTTTAAATTTTTGTATAAAAATAAACAAGAGTGAATAATAAACTCATCCATGGTAATTGGTAATAATAATAATGGCATTTTCACAATAATAAAGTCATACCCATCCATTTACTATTCTCATTATATTTTATTTTATTTTAATTTATTTTATTTTATTCGAATAATTTGTGTAGAGAACAATAAATGTAATGGTTGTTAGTCTTGCTCATTGATTCTTACATTTACTTGGCCGATACAGGAGTCATTTTCTAAGTTTTGAATGAAGGATTTTGAGGGAACATTTACAACTTTCATCTCATAACTACTAATAGAAATGAGATTAGTAAATTGAGAGCTAACAATTTAATGAGATGAATGTAAGATTCTAATTTGAAATTAATTGAAATTAAGTGAAATAATCTAATAGATATATAAATTATACCAAAAAAATTGAGATAAACTTAGTGAAAAAAGTGACGGAGATGAGATCTTTACTTTAACATCATGTGAGATTTCAACCTAAAATTAATTGGTATTAAGTGGAGTGACCTAATATATATATAAATCACACCTGAAAAGATTGAGGCAGGTGATGTGAAACTCTTAACAATAAAACTTAGCGAACTTTAAAAATTAAAGTTTTTATAGTGTTATCTAATTATTAGCTAAGTAATCAACGATCATAATTTATACAATTTATATATATTCTTACATCAAACATCATTCCTTATTTCGTTGAAGATATTACTAGATATTTCTCTTCAAGCGTAATTGACATGTACATTCATTTTCACACATTATTTAATATCATTCATTATACATATTTTTTCTTATTACTTTCTCTTACTCAATCACATCTATTAAAAATGGTGTAAATAGTACCTACACCCTTAAAAGAGGTGTAAGATGATTATTTTTTTAATTTATATTAAATGGGGATTTTCTTTTTTAAGTTTTTTTTTTAGATTTTTGCTAAAAAGTGTCTTAAGAGCATTTATTAATGATTCAAAATAAGGTTTTGCTAAAAAGTGTTTTGATGACATCTCTTAAGTATTTAAAATTGAATTTTTTTCATAAAAATAGAATATTCAATATATTGAGAATTGGAAAAAAAACTTACTTTACATGCAAAACTTTCTATTTTAGATTTCTTAACAAGTATTCTTAGGATACTCGTTAAAAAAATTCTATGAAATTTTCATAATTTATATAAAGTATAGTATTCAATGCATTGAAAATTGAATTTTTTTTTTACTTTTTATATAAAACTTAGTATTTTAAATTCCTTAACGAATGTCTTTAAAAATTAAAGTTTTTATAGTATTATCTAATTATTAGCTAAGTAATTCAAAAAAGAAAAATGTTAGTTGTACATCTTTTATGTCTCACATTTCTCACATTTGAGTTATGTGATAGAATTAAGTGTAGGTGTATTTAAAAATAAGGTCAGATCAAATATAATTAAATAGTTGAAATTATTTAAATATGAGATGGTGTGTGCGTAAGTATGTATGAGTAACATTATTCTTAAAAAAAGTTTAACTTTTTAGATAGTTATTATTATAGTGAAGCTTTTTGAATAGTATGCTTAAATATGAATAGATTATCAGATTAAAAAAACATAATTAAATAATAATTTTAAAAAATATTAACTACGGATCAAAATTATAATTTTTTTTTTTGTAAAGCTGGAATAAATAATTAGCTCCAATGAGAAAGAACCTCCGATCTCCATTTTTAAAAATCGATTTCGTGGTTTCAACATTTTCATTTTTTTTTTTTGTTGCTATTCCTTATTTCGTTGAAGATATTACTAGATAAATGTATGAACTTGTTTTATTACGACTCTTGGAGAAGGGATCAAGCGTAATTGACATGTACAGAGTAACGAGAATAATATTTTTTACTTAACAAAATTATGAGGATTTAATTTTTAATGAACTTAAATTTGAAATAATAAGGTAAACAACAAATTCTCTCATTATTTGAGACAACATTTATTGATAGCATATTATTATCTTCTTAAACTACAAAAAAAAAAAATTGGTTTGAATTTTGAAAAAAAAAATGCTTAGTTAAAAAGTAATGTATTATGACACATTTACATCATTTTTTTTTAATAAGAGCAATATGTATACATAATTTTTGTTTATCTAATTTATTGAAGGCATATTATTATCTTCTTGTCTAATTGACTGCTTATATAAATAGCTTAATAATTCATATAATTAGGCATAATTGCAAATAAGGAATGCCTCTTTCACAACACAATCACAACACCATGTAACAATTGTATACAATTACCTCATTTCAATTTAATAACTTAGGATAATGATTATTACTTTCCATTAGATATATAAGAGTTTCAAATAAATTGAGCATGAGTCATTTGTGCCAATTATACTAAGTTGATTTGTTAGCATTAAGTAGAATTAATTTTCTACTCAATTAGTGAATTATTCTTGTTACCTTCTTTATCCTCAAACTATAATAATATAAAAAGGTAAAGTTAAAAAGACACACTTTGATACACCTAATTTACAGGGTAAAACTAGTTTTATGTACTTCACGTTTTACGAAAAATTTAATTTGGTTCAAAAGTTTTTTTTTTCTATTTAAGTTTTAAATGTTGTTGGTTTTTTTTTAAAATGTCATCTTTTCATTCAATGTTGTCTAAATTATTGATGGTGAATGTTAACCTGAGTTCTACATGGCCTTTTTTTACTTGATGTAGATCCTGTATATCTATTTTGAAATCAAATCGAAACTTTCATAAAATCCAAGAAATACAAATAAAGTTTTAACCTATACAATAAACATATGTTCTCAATTTTAGGATTAAAGAGATTAATTTTATGTTCCAATTTATTTTAGTCTAAAACTTTCTAAGTAAATCAATGACTTCAATAGCGATAATAAACTTAAGTCAACCCAAACACAAACAACAAAAGGTGACAAATCTCGTTTTCTCGTTTTATCATAAATCCTAAATTGAAGCAAAGTCAAAACTCATAACCAACAAAAATACAAAACTCTTTGGAAGAATCATGAGTACACAATCACAACATCTATGTGGAAGTAAATGGTTTTGTAGATGGTTTCTCGATGATTTAGGCTATGTGGATGCTAGATGTTTGGTACAATGACGAAAATTGGGCATTTGGGTCTTTGTATTGAAATTGCAATAGTTTTGTATGAATGCTTTGGTGGAGGAACAACAAGGGGTTTGGCCATGGTGGAGGTGCGGTGGTTTGTGGTATATTGGAATTGTAGAGATTTTGTATGGGTGCTTTGGTTGAGTTTGATGTCAAATAGGGGTTAAGGTAACACATTGAGCTACAGTGGTTGGGTTGAGAGAGTAGAGATCTTCTTCTTCTTCTTCAACTCCTTATTAATCATAATTTATTTGAAAAAAAATTGTAGAGGATAATAACTAGGGTGACTTAATTTGACTTTGACAGCCTGTGAAAGTCATTGTTTTGGCTTGAAGGGTGTCAAAGAAAGGGTGTTTGACTTAGGTGAAAGAATGATAGTTGAGTTGTGCATTTTTGTGATGGCAAAAAAAGAAACTT
Source organism: Ormosia emarginata (assembly GCA_029884605.1). Lineage (NCBI taxonomy): Eukaryota > Viridiplantae > Streptophyta > Magnoliopsida > Fabales > Fabaceae > Ormosia > Ormosia emarginata. The sequence continues at coordinate 3,929,052 of JAQQTP010000055.1, read as the reverse complement.
AGTTGTCGATGATTGTGGTTTTGTTTAATGAATGTGTTGGAAGTTCAATTGCAAGGGTGGATGGTGGTGATTCTACAATATTAAAATTTAGAGAATAAGATGACATGTTTATGATTTGAGAAATGATTTATCTTCCTATCTAATCTTCCTACTAATCTTCTTAATAACTAAATGAAAAAAAATATTGAATACTTTTTATGTTCTCAAGATATTAGATGTATTTATTTTTTTATTTAATATTTTCTTTATTTAATATTAAAATTATTATTAAGATGGTTGAGTAGGATGATATAACATTACTCTTATGATTTTAAATAGGCTAAAACCCATTTTGCATCCTTTTACATTTTTTGAAAGTTTCAATTTGATCCCAAAATAGACATATAAAATCCATGTCAAGTAAAAAACAATCACATGTAATCCATGTTAGCCTTTGTAGTTATGAATTTGGATGACATCAAGCAAAATGATAACACTTAAACAAAAAAGTAACATTTAAGGTGTAAATAGGATAAAAAATAAAAATTTTGAGGATCAGATTAAAATTTTTGTGAAACGTAAGTAATGTAAATAGAGTTTTAACTTAATATATATAACTTTTTATTAATTAAATATTAAATTTATTTAATTAAATAATTTTTTATAATTAATTAAGAAAATTGTAGCAAAGATGATAATTAAGTGGAAATAGTTAGTTACAAATAAATTATTAATTAAATGAATTTAAAATTTGATTAATGAAAGTGATGTAAAGTGTTTTGTGTACTTATTATAAGCAGCCAATTATACCTTTCTGCCGCGTTAGTCATTAGTTTGGTTAAAAAGTTCCAGTCCACAAAATCTGCAGTTCAAACTTGCAACTCTAAACTTTCTCTTTACTCTCTTTTCATAGGGTTTCATTTTTCTCTCTCTATCTCTGTAATTCCCTCCGCCCTTAAAAATCCAATCTTTACGTTAGGGCTTCGAAATCCCAGATACAAACTACGACCCCGATCGCCAATTATCGGGCTTAGCAATCGGGTGACCGCCTCCATTTTAACGGGTTTTACTCCGATTCCAAGCCTAGAAACATTGATAAGCAGCTCTCCTCTCATGCACCGTAATTGTGTATGGTTTTGCAACAAATCTTGGTTAATTAGAAGTATTGAATGAGAATGCGTTTGTTTTCAAGTACATGGTGGCCTCTGCATGTGCTGGGGTGGGGCACCAAATGTCTGAATCGTAGCCAAGCTTTTTCATTTGTGGGGCAGTATGCGGAGTTGAGCGAGCGGGCAAATCATAAATCATAATGGATTTTTTTTTTTAATTTTTTGGTTGGGCATATAGGATAGGAGTTAAAAGCTTTGCCAGTTTCGCGTGGACTTGAAAATTTCTCATATATCGGTTTTGAGATAAATCTGTCAGTTTTTTAGGTTCCTTACTCATCCGAGTAATCATTAATTGTTCACTTTTATATGCATGAGCATGATTTGTGTGTTTTAGTTACTGAATTGATAATTTATTTATGTGTGAAGTAAGTTTCCAATTTTCTGACTTAAACTGAGTGCAATATGTGCTTAAGTATGCTGAATTATGGAGTTCGGTTTTGATTTCAGTGGAGAGTGATGTGCTGAGTTATGGCACTTAAAGTTCCAGCTCATAAAGCTGCTGAGATAGCGATTGGGTCCATTGGGCGTGGTTATGATATATCTACTGATCTAAGGCTTAAGTATTGTAAAGGAGATTCCATAAATTCACGTTTAATTGAGATAGATGAAGATGATGGAAGAGAAGTCGTTTTACCTGGTGTAGTTTCAATACCAAATGTTTCCAAATCAATAAAATGTGATAAAGGCGAACGTACTAGGTTCAGGTCTGATGTTCTGTCTTTTCAACAGGTAAATTCATAAACTTGTTGCTTGAATGAATCTTTTGGCTGTTAATTACATATAAATTATGAGCAGTGTCATGCATCATTGAATCCATTTCCTTTTGTTTCTTAGTGCTTTGCTTGTGACCTCTTATTCGAATACACTTTCCTTCTTTGTTAGATAATAGATGGAACAAATATGTACATTAACAACCTAATTAACTATCATGGGAATTTAATTTTGAATAAACTGAAATGTGGGAAGGCCATTACTCTTGCCTTAGATTTCCAAAGCGGCATTGTCATCACTGTCAAAACTATGCTGTAATGTGCCCCAATCCCTGATCTATACTAAAGGAAAAACAGATCAGCCCATTGGAAAGAATCCCCTCCCCCTCATTTCTTGTGTTTTGTTTTGTTTTAACATGGAACTCTCTCCATTTGGTCATTTGGAGATGAAATTTGTATTCAGAATTATGTGTTTTTGCTTTAACACTTAGTGGCCAACACCATAGTTGTTAGAATTGTACGATTCGATACGATTCGTCGTCCCAGCGATTCAGAAATGACTTTGAATTATGAATTGCTCTGAATCGTGGATGAATCGCCTGAATCGTTCCGATTCGGAATCGCAAATATGAATTGTGCGATTGTGCGATTCATGAACCAGAATTTTTGTGCTTTTTTTTCACAGATTCTGATGAGAATCTGAAGGGGCAGATGGTTTAAAATAATAATAATAAAAAATAGAAAGTGAAGGGTCTTTTAATTCTTCACCCACGTATCATTTTTCACGACTTCGCGTCATGCTATGCAACCAGAACCAGAGTACCAGACTCTGCATTCATTCTTCACGTCTCACTCTCCAACGTGCAACCATACTCTGCATTCTGCTGCAAGTCTGCAACTCCGTCGTGCCTGACTATCTGCAACTCCTCCGTGCCTGCAACTCCGTTGTGCTTCTGTTCGTGACTTATCTTCATCATGTGGGAACATTGTATTAGTGGGTTGGCTCTGTTTTCTTCTGTTCTCTTGTACTGATCTTCGTGACTCCATTGGCTCTGTTTGACTCATCTTCCCCTGCTTCTGATCTCAACTGCTTATGTTCTATTTTGCATCAATTTGGAATGACTTATCTATATTTAAGTTATGACTTATGAGTTTACTTATAACTTATGGCTTATGATGGTATTATTTAAGTATTTATTTGAGACTTTTTAAATATTTTCTTTTGTGTTTTAGGTGTGTAAATGTATATTTAAGTTTTTTATTGATGTGTTTCTGAATCGTACGATTCGATACAATTCACGATTCACGATTCGAAAATTAAGCAAACGATTCTCGATACGATTCATGATTTGACAACTATGGCCAACACCAATGAGGATTGGCTCAACTGGTAGGATTGAACGACATTGACTCAAAGGTCTTGGGTTCAATTCCTGCTGGTGGTCCTTCATTTACCCCTCGTTGAGGCTTGGGGCATGCCACCTTGGAATGGGGCAACCTCCCCACCCTCTAATCTCTTCCTAATAAAAAAAATACACTCAGTGGCCAAGTCATCTCAGAATTATGAATTTGTTCGTTTTCTAAAGGCTGTTGAATTATATTTCTGAATACTTTTGAAGGAGCGGAACACAATATTTCTTATTTATAATTTGCAATTTAACAGTCGTGATGAGATTTATTTTTGTCAACAATTTAAGTTTTAAGCAATGTATGCATCCTCTCCCTCTCACTGGCTGTTTGCTTCTGTTTTCAGATGTCAGAGCAGTTCAATCAGGAATTATCTTTGACTGGTAAAATTCCCTCAGGCCTTTTCAATGCAATGTTTGAATTTTCTGGGAGTTGGCAGAAAGATGCAGTCCATACCAAGAGCCTTGCTTTTGATGGGGTGTTAATTACACTTTATACTGTTGCATTAGAGAAGTCTCAGATGGTACTCTGTGATCATGTTAAAAAGGCTGTACCATCATCATGGGACCCACCTGCATTAGCAAGGTGAAACATCAAGCTTTGTTAATGTAATCTTGATCAATTGATGAAACTACTTTTAATTTCCATGTCAAGGGAAATATTATTACTCTCTGAATTCTAATTTTGACATCTTAGTCAGTTCTTGGAATTATGGGTACCTGCTCTAATGTCTGGCTTCTTGATGATTTGAGGTTCTATGGGCCTTTGGCTCTCTTTATATAGAGATTCATTATATCTAAAAGATAAAAAGAAATTTAATGATAATTGAATAGACGTAAATCCTTAAGAATTCAGTAGAAGTTTCTCCAATATATTAACTATTGTTTTATGCCCCGGGATTTATATTCTGTGCTTTGTATTTTCGCCACTATATGTTATGCACATGTGGTAGAAAATTTCTAGTAATGACGGTATCAATGAGCTTAATGACTTGAGTTTGATCTTTAGCCAGGGAGATAGTTATAATACCTGATTTATGTCAGTGCATGGTTAAATCTATCTGATTGTTTCTTCAGTGAGACCCAATTTCATTAAGTTAACATAATTTTTATTCGTGGAGTTAAACTCACTTTTCCTTGCTTATCAACATCCTCTTATATAGAAGAATTTGATGCAGGCTGCTAAATGATAGTAGTATTTAGGCGGGGCTTTGTTGATGTATGCCAACTATTTGCCAATTTTATTTTATTGTAACTTTTTGTTTATTATGGCATGTTTCTTCTCTAGTTTCTGTGGTTTATTTGCATTTAAATTGAGAATATATAACCTCATAAATGGTTGTAATCAAATTAGGACTGATTTGGATCTGTAATCTTCTGTTCGTTTAGTTTTGTAGTTTCAAATGTTTGTTTGCATTGGCTGAATGCACCAATTATGTTGAGACTAACTATAGGGTGCAACTTAAACTGATTGTCCTAAAAATTATTTAATTCTATTAGGATAATTCTTCTCTTTTATCTTTTAACTATATGTTGATTTGACACTTTGGCCAATTATTGCTATTCACAATTATCCCAGGTTTATTGAGACCTTTGGCACCCATATTATTGTTGGTATGAAAATGGGAGGAAAGGATGTAATATATTTGAAGCAGCAGCACTCATCAACTCTACAACCTGCTGATGTTCAGAAAAAATTGAAAGAGGTGGCAGATAGGAGGTTTCTGGATGCCAATGGTCAATATAGCATTGCTTCTGATCAAGTTTTCTCAAATGACAAGGTTTGTGAAAAACTTCACTGTGCTTTTCCTTTTCATGATTGATTTAAAATCAGAATATTAAAAATCATTGTTATGATCTTTCTTTTACTTTTTGTCTCTGATTTTAGCAGTAGCTTAGCTCTTTTCACATTACAAACACAATTATTAAGGTAATTACTAAATAAAAAAAAATACATGACTGCATATAACCTCTAGTCTTATATAAATTTCTATACCTTCTTTTTTAACATTTAGAATATCTTTTTTCGCAAGGTATTTTTCATGAAAAGATAAATAATAAAATCAGTAACTTCGTACTGTGCCAGTTTGCCCACATTATTTTTATGTCCCAAAGAGACTTCAACTAAGGGGCCAAATTTGTTTGAGACTTTCAGCCGTGTGTAGGTCATTCGTTACAAATTACAGGCCCAGGTTTTCTGAAAAAAAAAGGAAGGAATTTGAGGCTTAGATCCCAAGAAAATGTGTGGTGTAAATGGAAATGGATGTGTAAGAGGAGATGGTTGGAGTTTTGAGCCCAGGGACAGATCATTGATCATCCCGCGGTGTATATAATGCTATTTTATGAAGACACCAGAATATGGTTTCTCAAGTGCGGATGGTTCTGAGATTTTATTCACACTATATTGTGCTTCGATATGTCATGCATTTAACATTGGTTCCAGTCCCCCCCCCCCCCCCCCCAAAGTTCTATATATATGATTGATAAACAATGTTTAAAAAAAAAAGGAAAAGATGCTTGCACAAACTATGTGAGATATGTGCACAATCTAGACCATTCAGAAAAAGTTACAGTGGGAGCAGGGTGTTATCCAATGGCTTGCATGGGAGTATGTGAGGAGTGTGTGAGTTTAAGTTTGTGCAAGTATCATTACTCTAAAAGAAATTATTATTTAATTGCAAGGTTTGTGAATTGTAATCATTGTGTCAAACTAATTGATCACAAATGATAATCTGCTCTTTGTAATGTTAACTCATGTCAACTCTTATGGGATTGGAAGTATCTAATCAATTTTGCTTGCGTTCAGTTTGGAATCAGGGAGCAGAGGCTAACATTTGCTAATATTAGTCCATCAAGTTCTTATTCACATAAAGAGGTGAGCTTAGAACATTAACCTTGGAAATAATTTTATTAGTTATATTTATATTAGCACATTGTCCTTACATTTTTTTTTATTGCAGGATATTGTATGCATTTTCAAGAGGAGGGGTGGAAGTGATAACAGAAACCTATCCCATAATGAGTGGTTGCAGACTGTTCAGTTGGAGCCTGATGTAATCTCAATGTCCTTTATTCCAATTACGTCTCTATTGAATGGAGTGCCAGGGAGTGGATTCTTGAACCATGCCATAAACCTTTATTTACGATGTGAGCAAAATGGGTACTTCTATTTGCATATTCATATTTGCATCTTTTCTATGTGCATAACATTACCGTATGCAATTGGATTATATGTGTTGCCCATGATGTCTTAGACCAAGCTGTTCTATCAGGTACAAACTTTTGGCAGAAGAAAGGGCATGAGAAAGGACACCCTTATTTGTAGAATAGTAATTAAATGTTAATATGGCTCATATACATTGTGACATTGTCCCAGGCCTGGATTTTTGGCAGCTTGAAATTAAATTCACATGGATCACCTTTTATTATTTCTTTGTCTTCGTTGTTGGTTCCACATAAAATTATATTAACTAGTTTAAAATGCTTCATCATTCTGCATTGATTCCTGCAGATAAACCACCAATTGAAGAGCTCCACCAGTTCTTGGAATTCCAGCTGCCAAGGCAGTGGGCACCTGTATTCAGTGAACTTCCTCTTGGTCCACAACGGAAGCAACGGAGCTCTGCATCTTTACAGTTTAGCTTCATGGGACCAAAGCTTTATGTGAACACCACACAGGTAAATGTTTGTACTTGGTCCTGGACGTCTAGGTATTCATTGGCTGTGCCTCTGTGAATCATAAGAAATTATGTTTATGTCCTTTGGTTCAATGGTTGGTTATATAGTAGGGCCAAGAAGGGAAAAAATATGTGGGAGGAAATTTTGTATGAAATAGCTTTTAGGATTTATAATTTTATATTTTTAATAGCATCTAGTGGAACCTCGTCTTGCAAATAACGATGCATCTTTCTAGTTCATATGGTATAAACTAAAGCTATTAATGCATCCTATTGTTAACATTCATCAAGTCAGTATTTTTTCTAACTTGGACATTCTAAAGATTGTGGTCATTGATTATCTATTTCATTTTCTTTTTGGGTGGAACTTGGGTGAGTTTATTGTACTATAGTTTCTTTGTTTGTAATAGTGCAGCACACATAAGTTCTTTGAAAGCATCCTCAACTCATGAATTATGGTATTGGTAACTTGTAACCTCTGCTAAAACCAGGAATTCTTGTCATGTTATAACAGGTTGATGTAGGTAAGAGGCCAGTGACTGGTCTCCGTCTTTATCTTGAAGGTAAGAAAAGCAATCGGTTAGCCATCCATCTGCAACACCTGTCATCTCTTCCAAAAATCTTCCAGCTTGAAGATGATCCCAATGTTAACTTTCGGCGGGAGTCCTATGATAGGAAATTCTATGAGAAGGTTCAATGGAAGAATTTCTCTCATGTGTGCACTGCTCCTGTGGAACCTGAGGAGGATCTTTCAATAGTAACTGGAGCACAATTACAAGTGGAGAATTATGGTCTAAAAAATATACTCTTCTTAAGACTTCGATTCTCAACTGTGTTGGGAGCTAGACAGGTAAAGCATCCTGAGTGGGATGGATCTCCTGGGCTGGGAGCCAAGTCAGGACTCATATCCACTCTAATTAGCCAACACTTCACGGCAACATTTCAGAAGCCACCTCCACGTCCAGCAGATGTTAATATAAATTCCGCTGTCTATCCAGGTGGCCCTCCTGTTCCTGTTCAAGCTCCAAAGCTTCTCAAATTTGTTGACACAACTGAGATGACCAGAGGACCACAAGAGACTCCTGGCTATTGGGTTGTCTCTGGAGCAAGACTTCTTGTTGAGAAGGGCAGAATCTCTCTCCGGGTTAAGTATTCTTTGTTGACTATAGTATTACCAGATGAAGAGATGTTGGATGATCAGTAGCTGATTCTTTCTTTTTTGGTCTTGCCTTCAGCACAACACTCAAGAGTGTTTCATTTTTAAGGAGTTGGAGAGAGAGAGAGGAGGAGGGAAGTTATCTTCAAGAAAATTGGTTTTAATTTTGGTAATGAGGAGGGCATTGATGTGTAGGGATAAGTGTAAGTTACTTAAGGATTATCGCCTATTGGAGTTCTGCTTTTAATGTAGACTTCTACGGTCCAGCACAATGACTTGTTGAAAATTACTATTGCGTTAGAAATCAATTCCATAGGCTTCTGGCGAATTACTTTCTCTTGTTATGATAAGATCACATTGAGAAATTTTGGTGTAAACACTAAATATATATAAATATATATCTATCAAAGTGCGTTGGGAAATTATGCCATCTTTCTCAATATTCTCATTCCGGATATGAGTTAGCTGGTTCTTGAGTAAAGCATTTGTGAATTGTGATGGTGGAGAGGATGGACGAGTACTGATGGGGATCAAGAAATGTTACAGATGGATGGGTAAGTGGTTACAAAAGTTTGACCCACAAACTCATATCATATTGTTGGTATAAATATAAAATTTTCGATTTATAAAAGAAATGATTGTGTATAAAACATCTTTGACTAATCTGGTTAAATTTCGATAAAATCAATCGAAGATGGCTAATTCGATTAAGGTGTTTAATTAGTTTTACAAATTGAAGGTTGTGAAGGAATTTTGAAAACATGTTTCGACCCGACAAAGGGAAAATTTTTTTCCAAGTCATAATCGAGATCAAAGCAGAGAATGAAGTGAACACTTAGCAAATTTTTAAGACTGCGAATGACACTTTTAAATTCAAAGACATTTAGAAGCAAATTAAGACAGTTACACTTAATTCAAAATTTAAATTTAAGTGTTCAAATTTAAATTTAGAATATTATTAGCAATTGAGTCTGTAACATTAAGACAAGATAATCTTTGTTGTCAGTTTAGAAAGTTATTTATGATAAGGACCCTTGTCAAGATTTTGTCAAAATAATAGTTAACACCCTTGTCTATAAATATCAAAAGGGTTGAAAACATTTAGTTGATTAGAAATCACTTGCATACATCTCTCATACATCCTAAAAGTCACTCTGATGCACACGGATACAAAATGATTAATCAAGTGTGCCTTTCATCCTACTTTATTCGTGTAAACCTTTTCAATCAATATAAGTTTAAAGTCATTCATTAATATTTCTTGTAATTTCCTTAATCTCTTGATCAAGTGATTTTCATAACCATTTAATTTCTTTACTTTCTTACAAGTTTATTTCTCTGTATCTTTATTACTTTTCTTTTATTGCTGTCAATTTTTTTATTTATTTTACATTGCTTCTCTTTACTTGCATTTATTTAAATTTCAGTCGAATTTACCTTTATGCAAGTATAAATTTTATTATTTACTTGTTTTCTTTACATACTTTCTTTTATCTATTCAATTGTCATTTTCGACTGTTATTTACATTACTTGCATTTACTGTTTTCAGTGTACTTATATTCCTTTAGTTTCAAGTATAAATCTATTTTTTGACTATTGATTCATTAATTTCAGTACTTGAGAGTCTTTAGAAAAAAGAAATTTCCTTTCCAGAGTAATAACAATGAATCGAATTTGTACTTTGACAAAATTTCCAATAAACACGTATCATATCATCTCATCTCATCTAGGCAATTGCTTACAATGATCCAACTGTTGCCGGATGATTGTCGCATTAAGATTGTCAACTTGCCATTCAAATTCATAAATGCTGGCTAATATACTTTTAGGATCAAGTGCATATTATCACTTGTTACATGATGTTTGTTTGTTTGTTTGCTGCTTGTTTCTGTACTTAAGATTGCAAACTATTTGTTACATTGAAAAATACTTGGACAGGCATGCCTCTCAGATTTCAGCCAAGAACTACTCTAGATACATGGTGCTTTTGAAAGGTCGACGGACTTGAACTCTAGAAACTGCCATTTGGATTTGCTGGTCTGGTGCCTTTTTTCTTTCACCACTCCTCACCTGATTTCCCTCCCAATACATATATGCCACTGTTTTTTTAACTAAACTAAATTTCCAAGGCTTATATACAATAACTAGACCTTTGCTGATACTATATTTTTTTTTTAAAAAAAAAAAAACAAAAGAATTACTGACTGATTTGTTTGAACTATATAATTCCTAGCCATTCAATTATTTTACCCTACATCTAAATATTTCCTTTTTCTCCTCTTTTCCCGTATGTGAATTTGTCAAGAGCAAGAGGAAACATATACGGCCAGCAATGGCGTTGTTTTAATTTCAGTTCAGCAAATTTACATGATGAATGCTAAATTGGGAAGTGTCAGAAAGAAATATCGATTTCATATTTGTGCTAAAAGTTGAGAACTTCTCGTATTTTTGTATCGATGTTGAAGCATTTTTTTTCCCTCCAGAGGTCCTTCTCAGCGCACGGCTCAAACTTCAGTCTTTTTTTTTATTGAGTACATAATACATACTACTAAATAAAATAACGTAGGGTAGAAAGTAATTTTCAAAAGCCAGGACTGCATGCAGAAAAAATATTCGGACCACTCAGTGTGTTCATTTCACTTATCAGAAGTGGCTGTCACAACCACACTTTTAAGTACAAAATATGGGTATATTATATACATTATTTGCGTGCTATAGCTGGTGATTTGATACTGAGTTATGACTCAAATATGTTGTCACTTTGTTTGTTAAAATGAACGCAATATGAGTAAATGTGCTGCTGCTGGCTTATAGAATATGGCCTTGAACTTGATTTTAGTAAAAGGAGTGATATGGTAAGGTTATTGGTTGTTTCGTTAACTTAAGAGTTGGTGATCACAAGTGTTAGTTTCTTACCATTACGCTCAGCACATTTGGCATCACTCTCCTTTCATGATGAGAAAGTTAAGTGGAAGAATGTCCTTCATATATACACTACACTAATCAGCCAACACTTGTCTCATATATACACTACTCATCGAAAATGCATTAAGAAAGCATTTTTGATGGGGAAGATGAAGGATGACAAGTGGTGAGGTGACAGTGATTAAAAAATGGTGCAGATGAATAGGAGAGTAAAAAGGAAACATAATCTGCTACTACAATCAAATGAAGGACGTAAATGGAGCAACTTCAGAAGAAAATTATGTTGCAAGTTCACAAATTTGAGGCCACCCCTTACAATGACTGGTTGATGTTGGCAGGGCAGGACCGCCAACTTAGAAAAAGCAGGCTCTACATTTTGATATATAAATACGATATTTATATAAAAAATTGACATAAGTTGGTCGTATCTAACTCAGTATCTCTCTATACATAGAAATTCATTGATAATATATTGTAGGTTAGAAAATTTTGCGCTAATTAAATACAAAATTATGTTCATGAGAAGGCCAATAAGTCCCTTCCCTTGGACAAGGCAGAGGAGCAGGTTGGGCGATGTAGGTAGGATATTGCTGCCCTGGCATCAAGACTGAGAAATCAGACGCATAAGATGATGGAACCTGTGACAAACACATATATGTGTTAACAATGATCCTCAATAATGTCCATATAAATGTTGAAACACGAAGCACAAACAAAGAATATCACATTTTATAATTGAATCTGAATGACAACAATTTTCAAAATATAATGGTCACTTTTTTAAAATGAAGTAATCACCAATTTTTCATGATCAAACATGTTGTCTGGGTGGCCTGCATCTCATTCTCCTTTACTTGAAAAGCAAATGCTCAAATTTTGAAGAATTAAACAAGATTATATATTTCAGAAATCAAGTTAGATGTCTTCATTTTTTTGCCTTTATGAAAGTGGATAATTATTTTGTTAAGTTCTTAACTAACATGGGTTAATTATCAGGTTAACTATTTTTTTCCAAGCATAAAAATGTAGTTTGTTAAACAAGCAGAGAGATGCCAGGTCCCAGAAACACCATCATATAGGAATAAAACTGAGGTAAAATATTATGAAAAGACTTACTGTTTGTGTATTTCCATGCTTTCCGGTTGGTACTGGCTCCTGAGAACTTCCCAGCATAGATTCTGGCGAGGAAAATTGTGGGCTCGGTTTAAACAAATGTTCAAATATGGCCATTATAAGAAACATCGAAATCAAAATGGCTGTGGCAACAAAACCAAAATAAATAGCACTCATAGATGTCCCAAAGCTTTTCCATGGAGCTTCCTCATCAACTCCTGTTTGCGATGGACCTGGGTTTGAAGCTGTGTATATGTTCCATGGCTTTGATCTTTCAGTGTTTAAATTGCTCATAGTAAAGGTCACTAAATTTTTTCCTTTTCAATCTGTCAACTTCTATTTTTGTTCTTCCAAAGAGAAAAAGAACAGATAAAGAATCACTGGCTGCAAATAACCATAAATATCATGGAAGCCAAGTTAGATGAGGCTGCGGCTTACAAGATCTCTTTTAAAAATATCCTAGTTAATTTGAAGAGAAATTCTATCCTGAAACAAAAGAAAAGAGAAAGGATTAATAGTGTCTCATATAGAGAAGTTCATAGTAGAAATGGGAAAATTTTAAAGATGCTGAGTAACATCAAACATTTCTTAAGAGGTATTTGTTAGCTACTTGTGGATAACAGTCCATTACACAATTAAAATCACCAAGAACAGGATAACTCGTAGTGCTCCGGTAAATAAATCATCAAGTGGTGTCAAAACTACAATATCAACAGATCCCCTTGTAAGGCTAATTATATATATGAATCTGGAACAAAGTGGCATCCAATCTTTGCAACAGTTAATGCATTATTTATTTAGCATCTACAAATACGAGATGATTCAAAACAGAAAAGAGTGGAGAGAAATGATAGTGACATATGTAAAGCTTACAGCTCATCAATTTTAAAGGCATTAACAGGTAGTCATTGACATTGGACGAACAGAGGAATCACGTAACCATGAGAAGTCTTAAAGGGATGATAATATGAAAACTTCAAGTAAAGAAGTTCAAAAAAAAAAAAAGATGGCCTAAGGTAATTATAACAATGCTACAAGCACATGTATGGCCTAAAAGAAATCTTATTCTTAAATCACGATATAAAAAAGAAATTCACCACAAATAAATTGCATTATGGCCAGACAAATTGATAGGTTTCAAAGGGCATGATAAATTCAAACAGCACCTCTAAGAAAAGATTTAACCACAAATAAATTGCATTATGGCCAGACAAATTGATCAGTTTCAAAGGGCATGATAAATTCAAATAGCACCTCTAAGAAAAGATTTAAGAAAGACATAAAGAGTTAATATTACCCAGAAAATGCAAATGCAGCAGATCAGTTTAGAATAAAACATTTGGAAATGCAAGTGAGACAGTAAGAGCAAGATTGACACAATGCCTATCCTTGACGAAAGACTATGTATCATTCTCTAGTAAATTAACAGAAATAACACAAATTAATCCCAAGAGAATAAACTTACCTTTCAGTTTTTCTTTGTGATATGGGATCACCACCATGAAGTATGGTGTTCCAGTTTCTTAACAGCCAGCCATCTTTTAAGGCGAGAAAAGCAAACTTCTCTATGCTTCACACAAGCATGATGCTAAGCACGGTTAGCTTTATACACAATAGAAAATGTAAAGACAAAGGTATGTGATAATCCTATTGGTAAACTTATCTATTTATGTTCCCATGTCGATGATCCTGATGCCTAACTTATTGAATACTATACGTTGTCAGAAGAAGCAAACTCAAAGAAATAAAAAAGGATGGGCCTTGCTGTCTGGAGAGGCAGAACAAGAATTTTCAATAAGTGCTTTTAAAACTAAAAGTAGTCGGTCATATTTAAAGCTGGATTTCATCTAGGTTGTTGTAGTTAATCCAAGCCTTTAAGTCACATGAACAGTGGTTCTTGGTGGGGACAAGTGCAAGCAATAATTTCCAACCACTCCTATTAGAAATGACAACATTCCTTAGATGAATACGAATCTTATAATTATATGCATTTATATTCAACAATTTTCATGATAAACATGATTATTTCTATAATTAAAAATTAATACAGCAATGGATAAGAATGTAAAATGTCATATTTTTTTTTTCTTAATGTTTAGTTTTTTATACTTATTTGGTACCTAAATGTTCTCATTATTCTTATATTCGGATTTATGATATAACCAAAGGTGTTAAGTGCAAAACGAAGTTAATTGGGTGATTTTAGACTGTTTCGACATCGTTTCGTACTCCGAGCATAACTTTCTCATCCAAACTTCGACTGCGATGATTCACTATAGAAACTCAAGAAAAAGTTTTACAACTTTCATGTTTCGAGTTTTGAGATATACTAACTGCATTAAGGTCGAAATCAGACTTGAAATTGTTGTACATGCACTGTTAACATTCTAGGACGTACACAAATATGACGTTGTGTACTTTTGAAAATTTTCAGATTTGGTGCAAAGAAATTTCAACTGAAAATATCACTTTCTTAGTTATATTAGGATCTTATTTTATTTTAAATATTTTCTTTAATTAGTTAGATTTAAATATCGTTATCTTAGGATAATATTTATAATATTTATAGAAGATTTGGTAGAAAATTTTATGAGAGATTTTATAAAAGATTTTATAAGAAATTTTATAAAAGATTTGATAGGAATTTTTATAAAAGATTTGATAGGCTTGAAAAGTTGATAAATAACTGATAAATGAGAGAGTAATGACTGGATTTATACACATCGCTCCTCCCTCTTCTCTCTCTTCTCATTCAAGTTTTTATACATGGCCCAATGGGGCTAAATTTTTAATTGGTAGAAGAAAATGGAAACATAAAAAACAATAACATTGTGAGATCTAATTTATTTTTATTATTCAATTTATGCTTTAGGTATCAAATATTTTTCTGTGACTATTTTCATGATTGTTTCATTTAATTACTAAGAGACCTATTAATTTATTATTCATTGCAATCTATTGCTAAATTAGATATCAAATTCGTAATTGTTTGATCATTCTAATTTGTGAAGCAACTAAAATTTAATGATTTGTTGCGTTAGAAATTATTAGATCTTAGGAAGAACGATTGACTAAATTAATTGAAACCGTTTGTACTTGTTTTGTTTAGTTTCATCGATCTCTCTAATTCTTAAAATTGTTACTAGATTAAACTTTTAGTAGGATGTTTAGTAGTTAGGGTTTTTTAGATTATTTGTTTTTTAATTAATTACGGATAAGGAGATATAGAAAAATAATTCTAATTATGAACATCGAAAGTGTGAAATGATATATACTTGCATCGATGATCAAATGTAAAATTTCGATAATGAATGTTGACTTAGACCAACGTTTACTCTTTTGATTAATTTTAATAATTTAATTTAAATTGTTCTTTAGTTATTTTTCTTATTACATAACTCTCATCTATGTTTACGTAATGTAAAATAGACTAAATATTATCTATAAAAACAATTTTTACTCACACTACTACATATATTTTTTAGAACAAAATTTTTATTTTTAATTACATGTGACAGCACACCATCAATACACCGAATAAAAGGAGATACGCACGAGTTTGGGAAGTCGAGGAAATATTAAAGATTAGAAAGAAACTGAAGGCAGGAGCTGAGCCTGTTTAGTATGACATTGAGGATTAAAGCCTAAAGGTCTCTCTTTTATAGTAACATTAATGTTTGGAATCCCCCTCACTTCCAACATAACTATTCAAATGTAATCATGAGAAAGATTGCACTATGAATCTTTCATAATCTCATAAAATCTCTACTGATTAAAAGATATAAAAAGAAGAGAAAAAGGCTGCTGCAATATAGTGCAAATACTAACTCATATCATACATTACAAAAGAAGCCCAAAAAATAAATATGAATACAGCTCAAGTAAAATAGTGATAATGATTATTATAATAAATAATTAGGAAAAGGGAGAGGGAGAGTGATAGTTGGACATGTTACAGCTAAGAAGTAGCAGAACAGCCATGATTCAAGTGAAGAAAGAGATGGGATTTATAGGGAAAAAGGAACAAAGCTAGTAAAGCGGTGATGTAGACCACTTTCATTCCTCATGTTTTGCCGAAAATAACTGGTTAAGGGAAAACCATAGCTTTTGTCAGAAACACAAGAGGTAAAGAGCCAATTACTATTGCCATCTGCAAAGTTCAAAGTTTTATGTTGAACAAAATGCACAAGAACACACATTTCTGTTAATCCTTTATCACCAAAACCCAAAGTAATTACAGAAAAGAATGAAGCAATAATTAGCAGAAGAATGATTAAAAGAAATGCATTGAGTAGTAAATCTCTTTTGTCAACGAGGCAATCACACTGTCTAAGTGATATGAAAGCTTATCTAGAACTATCTTAACCGAAAAAGGTAAATAACACCCCCCCCCCAAAAAAAAAAAAACAAAAGGTAAAAAAGAGATGAATTTGAGGAGAATGGGAGGGAAATAGATGCAAACGTCACTTTCACCTTACAGTATGGCAATCAATGGGTTTTAGATGAAATTGTATAAACTTCCATCAATAATTATTGCCCAGTTGACACGGATGAAGGAATAAATTGTGGGCTCCTTACTCCTCAGGTTTTCTCAGTACTTGCATTTGAAGTAATGCAAAAAAAAAAAAAAAAAAGACGAAGAATTGGAGTACGAATTCTGAGTTATATGAAAGAGAATAATAAATTACAAACCCTGTTTCAAAGCATAACAGCTAAAGGGGTCAGTTCAAAAAAAGATGAGTGTTCGCCATTTGCATGTAAGACATGTTTTTAACAAAAGAAGTTGGTCCCATGACAAGAAAGCGCACTAAAGAAAATGTTGAAAAACGGATTGAAGCATATATGTCTCCATCTTAAGCAACCTTGACTTTTAATTACAACAAATTTAGAATTTCTATATAGTTCATACAAGATAAAGATAGATAGATAGATAGTATAATTGGTTAAATTGATGAACATGGAGGGCAGGCTGTACAGTGCACTGCCAATATTTTATGATCTACTTACATCTCTGCCACGTTCATGGTTTGCTTTTCCTCTGCTTAGCTTGTTCAGACCATTATGACACCCCAACCTCGCACCCCTTTCATGCAACCTTCACATTATTGTAATACTAATAAGTAATAACACAATCTTTTTCTTTTTTTCTTTTTTACTTTCATTAAAAAAATTATTTTTTTAAAAAACTTTCGTCACCATATAATTCACTAATTGTATAAAACCGTATATATTATCAGTATATCAAAATTATAAAAACAAAAAAAGGTTCTGATATTTAACATGAATTACATTGATTATCAGCTTATGTGGTGCTCCTGCATTAGTGATCAACAATATAAGAATATTAAATTTAGAAAAAAAAAGCATCATAAAAATCTGTAATTAAATTTACCATTTTTGGTTGGTGTGGAGTGTGGACATTTTATTTCATCATCGGTTAAAAAACGAATTATGATATAAATAGAATTGTTTGGTACTTATGAAATGTGAATTGGAATCGCAGCAGGAGAGTAAGATGAAACGAAGCTGTATAGTATGCCATTGGATTGGGCTCCATGGAATGGTGTGTAACACAAATAAATGAGTTGGATCAGCCCATTAAATAAGTTATGGACTTCGTTATATATCTCTTGATCAAAAGTTGTCCACTAATGGTAAATACCTAAACTAAGCGTGAAACTCTCTGAACATGTCACATAGTTGACCCAAAAAAAAAATGTCACATAATATCTTAGGGAATACAAATTTTTCAACAAAAAATGGGAAACCTAAATTTACCCTCAGAATAATTTTAAGTCTTGACTTTTGTAGAACGTATGACATATCGTAAACAAACATGCCATGGGTGTTTTCTTGCCATATTTTTGGATGTCTTCACATTAAGTTGATACTTTTTTATTGATTATATAACTATTTAAGTTGTCATTTTTTTTTTGAGGGGTACAGATTTAAGTTGTCATTTGGAGACCAAAAAGAAAAAATGTTGTTTGAAGTATAATGTGATTGGAATAATGCAGATGTCATAGTTCCATTCAATATATATGAAAATTCATTTGCTTTTCTTTGTTTTGATAAGGATACCTATATATATATATATAGACAACTCACGCAAAAGGAAAAAAAAAATTAAAACTACAATAGCCCGTGTGCAGCAGTTCCTCCTATCAAGTCTTTAAAAAAGAGGGACAAAACACAAACCAAATTATATTTGAGCATTTCAACATGATTTTTTGTTCTTTTTAAATTGCGACAGTAGAATAAGATAACTAAACTCGATAAGTTAAAAAAAATTATTTATTTATTGCATTTATATTTCATACACTTATATTAACATTTTAAAATTCAATTACAAGGTTAATATATCGCAATATAAATTTATAAGTTTTTGTTTGAGTTTAGGGTTGAATCTCATTAGCAACACTTTATGATTATGGCATCAGATCCTCAAACAAAAATTTTTTTTACAAGATATGAAGTCACCTCATGAGAAATAAATGAAACGAAATTTTATTTTTATCATATAAAGAGAGTAAGAGAGATATACCATAAATGTAGTGAAGCATCATTATTAGAGATTTTTTGTTATTTTATTTTAGAATTTTATGTTGTTATTCAAGGATATTATCTATCTTATAATTATGATTTTAATGAGATTCTATCAAATCTTAAATCTTATCTTTAATTAGTTGTATTTAATTTAAATTTAATTTTTTAGGATTATAAATACTCCTCTGACATATTTTGTAAGTTGTTAATTGTTTATTATTAAATTCAATAAATTATATTCTTATTTTGAAATCAAATTTCTTAGCGCTGAGTGCTTAATACTAAATGCCTTTGGAAGTTAAAGAATTTTTATTTTTTTCTCTATTAGTCATACGTTTCAACGAATCACTACACTATTATATATAAAATTTAAGATAAAATTTAACTTAATTTTTTTATGTTTATTATATCTATTTTATTAATCAAGTTATGATATGTTTATATTTTTTTTAAAAAAAAAAGAATAAGAGAAAAAATATTAATAAATATATATTAAATTTAATTAATAAAATATATATAATAGATATAAAAAAATTGAACTAAATTTTGTCTCTATTTTTACTTTATGGTGGGCTTGAATTGATGCATGAGGTGTCAGACTGAGAAAGATTGTGTGCCCAATATTGTAACGGACACCAACTTAAATGGGCTACCCTATCTGTAAGATCTGTATGACTTCCAATGAATGGATGAACCAACCCTTACAAATCGGGCCTAGACACTTTGAAAGGGTGAACCTACACTTTTAGACGTTTCATCATATCAAAATCCATCCAAAAGAGTTCTTTATTTTTTATTTTGTTAAAAAAGTAAAAAAAATACTTAATTTCTTATTGTAATTTAATTAAATAAAATTATATAACTTTATCATTCATTATGTATTTTTAAAAATAAATAACTCTCAAACAATGAAACTCAAGATATTGTTAAATTATTCTGTCATTATCTTTCTCCTATTTCTTCTTCATTTTGTACATTCTCTTTCAAATTTATTTCACAATTATCTTATTTCTTCTCTGACATTTTACTGTAATTTTTTTCTTGTTTATATACATATAAATATATGTGTTTTTTGGTCTATTATACAATTTTTTTTCAGTTATATTATATATATAGAGCAGGAGGAAATTTTGCTATACACGTTAGAATTTTTATTTTATTTATTTTTTTATGTTTTGGGTTAGAAAGAAGGTCTTGCCAGTTTGAGGAAGGGAAAGGTAGACAAATTGAGGCAGAACAGCCTTAGTAAAATCTAAACTCAAGATCAAGTAGTTTCCTAAGAAGATTGGAAAAAGAATGAAACCTTTAAACCCCACTATTGAGATTTTTTTTTTGGGTATATCGAGTCTTTAAAATAGAGAAAGAAGGTATCCAGGTGATGGAGATTTGGTGGAGTTATTAGGGATGAAACTGGTCGCTGGCTAAGGGGTTTTACACCCACCACATAGACATAGGATCTTGCACTGAGTACAAGGCTGACCTCTGGGGTGTGATCTCTGGTCTTCAGGTAGCTTGGCAGATGGGGCTAAAAAAATATCATTATTGAAAGTGATTCTTCAGCAGTAATCATGGCCATCAACAATGTCAATGTCAACCCTCCTCTCAATAAAGGGAACAGGTTTCTGGAAATTGAAGTCTCCTTCCAACATACTTACAGGGAAGGAAACAGATGCGCAGATTGGATGGCTAATTGGAGCCTCGCTCTGGATTTGGGTATGCAGGAATGGAGCCTCCCTCACCCAGACTTTTGCTATCCCCCGTGATGTGTTAGTTGCTTGTTTACTCTTGCGGGCTATGCCCTCCCATATACCAAATAAATAAATAAATATATATATATATATATAGAGAGAGAGAGAGAGAGAAGGTGAAAGAAATAGATGAAGTTATATTTTATGTCAGCTTAAAAGGAATGATTTATAAGAGGAGGAGAGATTGAAAAAAGAATATGCTAAGGAAACTCTTATTCTTTTTTTTAGTTTAATTTCAATGTACAATTTAAATTTTTTATATTATTATGTATATAATTTTTTATTTTGATTTTAGAAACACAGCTTAGTCAAAATATGAACCCAACTTCTTGTTTTGTGGACCACGGAATGCTTTCATTGTATCGCACACTTGTCATAATAATGGGCTAATGGATTATAATGATTCAAACGTGGGCTTCAATTGGCTAATTATCACCCATGACCTACCAATATTGAGTTAATAATGATGAGCTAATGACCCAACTTTCCTGTTTAGTGCCTACCAACCTTAATTAGGGGTGGTAAAATAGGTTAATCCGTCCCGTCTTGCATTCAACCTGTAAAAATATGGGACGGGGCAGATTAGTCCATTTTGAAAAATGAGTTGGAAGAGTCAACCCATCTCACTTTAGTGCGAGTTGGCAGGTTGACCCGTAAAAAAAAAAAAAAAAAAAAATAAATAAGTTGATCATAAAAAATAAAATAAAATATAAAAATATAAAAAAAATCATAAAAATTAAAAAATAGAAAAATTATAATTTATAAAGATAAA
The DNA here is from genome assembly GCA_029884605.1 of Ormosia emarginata. Lineage (NCBI taxonomy): Eukaryota > Viridiplantae > Streptophyta > Magnoliopsida > Fabales > Fabaceae > Ormosia > Ormosia emarginata. Next base: position 3,907,850 of record JAQQTP010000055.1, on the reverse strand, counting down.
AAAAATAAAATTAAATTTAGTATCATACATATAAAAATATACAAACACAAAATAAGACTAATTTGTAATATTTTTTTAAAAAATTCAACTCGACGGCCAACCCACTGCAGCACCAAGCCGCCCGCTTACTTAACTCAAGGGTTAAGCGGGGCGGGTTATGCGAGTTGGAAATTAAAAGTGGGTTGAAATCTTGAACTCAACCCACAAAAAAATAACGGGTTGGCGGACCAACTCAACGGGTTGAACTCGTTTTGTCACCTCTAACCTTAACACTGTTAAGTTTATAACTCTAACTATTGTGTTATTAGGGGTGGAAATCAGTCAAGTCATCTATCAGAGACCTATGACTTGGACTGCTCAGGTCTAACCTATTTATTAAACAAGTTAGATCTTAATTTTTTTAAAAGTTTATTTAACTAAAAAAATTAAGTATCAGGCCATTTAATAGGCTTGACAGATTAACTTTGACATATTTAATTATATATAATATAATATATATTATTATAATAATTATAATTATTAATTTATTATAATATATTAATATATTTTTAAATTAAATTTTAATAAAAGTTAGCAACTAAAACCTAAGTTAATAAGTTAGAATGAAAATAACATATTAAAATTATGTTATAATTTAACACTCATCATCTACTTTTATAAATGCTTATCACTTTCTTACTCTAAACTTTAATTAATGTGAGACTTAGAGATATATCAAGTTATAAAATTATTGAAGATATCTAGCTGCAAAATATAAAGATTGAACATATACTCCCCTAATTGCAACATAAAACATTGTTCATATCCACCTTCATGTTTGAAACAACATCTAGTCTTTTTTGTTTTCATTTCTAGTCACATATGACATATATATACTAGGATGTAGAAATAGAACTACCTTTACGTACTAAAAAGAAATATAACTACCTTAAATTTTCATCCCAATCACATAAAGCTTTTTTAAATTGCAACAATTTTTATTAAACATATTAAATATATATTTTTTTCATGTTTCATGAAATTCCTTTTAAAAGCAAAGATAAATATTTTATTCAGTTGTAGAATGAAGTTTCAAGATTTTCCTTCAATTTATTATATTATAGGGATTATGCTTTTGGTTTTCAAGCTTTTGTGCTTTGTTAGACTAAACATTTTGTTTTATGTTTTGTGTAGCTTGAGAAATGGCAACAAAGACTTTTCTATTCACCTCTAAATTCGTCAATAAGGGTCACCTTGACAAGTTGTAAGACTAGATCTCTAATGCAGTGCTCGATGCGTGCCTTGAACAGGATCATGACAACAAGGTTACCTTGAACAACGTAGGTTTGATATTTATGTTTTGTAACTATATGCCTCTAATAATTTTACAACTTGATATATCTTTAAGTTCCACATCGATTAAAGACTAGAGCAAGAAAATGACGAGTATTTATAAAAATAGGAGGTGAGTGTTAAATTATAACAAAAGTATATACTAGTCTATTTCAAAGCTTAAGTTTGTTAGCTTATGTGCTTATTGACCTATTTAAAATGTAGGTCTGTTAGCATATTTAAATGCTTGTTGGCCTATTTAAAAGTCTTACTACAAAAATATGCTTTTAAATAGTCTTACATGTTATGTCAAACTTTTAAAAAAATCAGATCAGAATCGGCCTAATTTAAATTCACAGGTCAAACTCAAGCTTTATAATTGGGATACAGATTAAACCTTGACCTAACCTGTTTCCACTATACGTTGTTGTCAATAGTAGCAAAGTTTCTAGTTTCTATAACCCTTCAACCTATTTTTTCAATCTTAACACTCATTAGAGGTTCAGGTAAAAACAAAAAGGAGTAAACTTCTTATTTGGATATCGATTTTTTTTTGGAATAAATAATCTTTCAATGATAATTTTTTGATATTAAAATAGTTCAAAAATTACTACAATAAAATTGATGTCATTCGATAAAAAAAATTATAATTTAAGAATGAATTTGATATTATTAATTTTTGAGGACCAAATTGATATTTTTTGGAAACCAATTTTGGAGTTTACTCAAAGAATAAAAAAAGTGACTAATTAAAGGTGAAAATTAGCTTGACTGAATAAAGTCAAACGATTAAAAAAAAAAGGAGACAAAAAAACAAAGTGAAAATGAATAATGAAGTGCCATGTTGGAAGTATTCAACTTCAAGATCAAGCAAATTGCGAAAAGATTTGGTGTGACTTAAGTTACAAATCCTGAAACAAATATGTTTTTATTATCACTCCTTTATTCTTAATAAAGATAATAAAACATGAAAATATTTATGTGGTGAGAGTGAAAGTAGGTAAGCAAGAGCAGCAATGTGCATTGATGATGTTCAAGTGTTTGCTTGTAAATTAGTGTTGCACAATCCGATCTAAAGACCTAAGAACCCGATTAATCAAACACAACCTAATATAAAAATATTCGAGTTCGTTCAAGTCATCGTGTATGTTCGGATAGAACTCGATCAACCCAATCATTATTAGTTCAGGTGACGGATTTGGTAAATCAATCCGATGACTCAAACAAAAATAATGTCATTTTGAGTAATATTTATATATCATTTATTCCTTCTGCCCGAACACAGCTGCACTCTCTTTCTGCATTCTGCAAAATCCCCAAATTGAACCCTCCCCTAATCCTAAGCGGCACCCCACCTTTGCTAGCTGCTGCTCATCAATCTCAGTCTCTTAACCCTCTCTCTCTCTCTCTTTCTTTCTCTCTCTCTCTCTCTCTCTTGTTGCTTTGCTAGCAGTGGAAGTGACGCAATTTGGGTGGCTAGTGGCACTGCTGGTGATGTAGGTGGTTCTATTTGGGCTTTGGGCAGTGGAGCTCGCCCCCAAGACCGGAGTAGGTTCTTTGTCCAGTGATAGACGTCGGCAAGGTCCGATAATGATAGTGATCGATAGTGCTCGAATAGGACAGCGAAGTCAGATCTGGCAATGTAGATCGCATATCCAAGGGCGCGAAGTCAGATCTCATGACAGAGAAGTCAAGTCTCATTAGCGGTGAAGCCTCTGACGTCGGCCAGTCGCCGATGGTTCTCTTGGTGTTATGCTTCTGTTGTTCGATCCAACACCATGCTTCGAGTTTTGCTGCTTCTAGTGTTGTGCTTCTAGTTTTTGTCACGCCTAGTCGCTGGTTCACCCTCATGCCTCTGGTTTTGCTGCTCCATTCCAATCCATGGCTTCTTGTTGAGTGTGAGTAGTACCGGTGAGTGTAGTCACCACTTTGTTTAACTCGATGACCGATTTGAATAGCAAGACAAAAAAGTGCATTGAGATAGAAAAGTGGAGGAGTTTATTTGAACAACCCGACCCTAATCAACTCAATTGTGATTAGGTTGGTTCGATTCGGGTTATCAGGAAAAAAAATTTCAAACCTGATCCAACCCAACCCAACCCAACCTCAACTAATTGGTTTGAATTTTTATTTCCCCTAAACCCGACTCAACCTGACCCATGTGCAACCCTGCTGCAAATCTTATGGTATCGAAATTCCAACCTCCTTGACACCAAAAACAAGAGAGTGAAAAGAAGGTGATGAGAAAGTTACAATTTAAATAATTTCTCTCATTTTAACTCACATTTACTTATGTCAGTTAAACTTAATCAATCGGTAAAATTTAATCAATCCCGTCTTAAAAGGAATTTGAACGGCTAAAAGCTAAAGCCTATTAAATATTTTAGTTAAATTAAAGTTTTGGTCTTTATAATTTATATTTAATTTTTATTTAATTTTTATTTTTATAAAAAATTATTTTTCATACTTTCAAATATTTTTAAAATAATCTTTGTCATTAATTTTGGTTTTAATATCGTTGATTTAATCTCCACTAATTATCTTATGAAGAAATAAATAACATCTAAAAACACTTATTAGACAAAAAAATCGATTACTAAGAAGAAATAAACACTTATTAGGATGAATAAGCACCTTATTTGATTTTTTAAACAGAAAATGAGCATTTAAATAAGTCCATATTAGATAAAAAAATACTTATTTTATAAGTTAACGATGATATTATAATGATATTATAATACAAAACTAATGACAATGATTATTTTAAAAAAAATTATAAGTATGAGAACTAATTTAAAAATAAAAAAATTATAAAAATTGAATTAAAAATAAATATAAATTATAAAGAACAAAATTTTAATTTAACCAACATTTTGTAAGACGAACCTATAAAATGTAAGCGTGAAAACATAACATGCTTCGAAATATATTATGATATAATGTGATACATGATTTTTATGTAATATATCATTTATCTGAATAAACTTATCGACTAATAGTCTAGGTCTTGTCCGGCTGAGCCTAACGTGATTATTGAATAGGCCAGTTTTAAGGTTTTAGTTTGATTAATTAAACAAGTCAAGCTAAACTGACCCCTTATATGCTGCCATAAGAGACTCAACCCATTTGACTCATTTTACCCCTAGTCGTCATATGTCTTTTTTTTTTTTTTTTCAAATGAAAGTTTAGGAGGAGAGGTTGTCTAATCTAACGCAAGGTATGCCACAAGCTTTAACAAGAATTCGCCTACTAATAAAGAATTTTTGGTAGGAATTGAACTTGATACTTCTGTGTCAACTTAAACCATTTCTTCGGTCCTATTAGTTAAGCCAACCAACCCCTTTGTATAACTGTTTTGGTAAAACATATTTGACAGTAGCTTGTACTTTCTGGCTATTTGGTGAGTTCAAAATTTCTGCTACCAAGTCTAAACTAGATTGCTAGGGTAGCTAATTACACTTAATTAAGTGGAATATCAACTGTATATTTTTCCATTAACAATTGTGGTAGATGATGGTGAGAGTAAATGTGGAAAAAACAACAATAGGAACATTTAATACACTGATAATTGCACATTTGCATATTAGCTCAAGAAGGTTAAAATCTTAAGAAAAATATTTGCCTACTAGTTTCTTTTATTATATATTTCCCCCTATATTTTAGTGGCATAGAAGGGGGTTAAAATGAAAGACAAGTTTAGTCCGCAGATTTTTAATTCATGGCTGTGAATTAATAATAAGAGGGGCCGTTTGCAGATACATATATAACCAGAGTTATAAAAGGAAAGACACTGCAATTATCTTTTCTAATTAAGCATAAGCAATATAGAGTTACAAATAGTTTATATACTATTTGGGTCTAAAAGCATGTGATAGATATAAGTATCATTGACTAAATTAAATAGGAATCCGATTACTCTTGGAATGTTTATAAAAATACAAAAGAGTACTTTAGTAAGAGAATCCCCCACCGGCTAAAACTTTCAAAGAGGACATCAATGCAGACATTGATGAGGAACCTAGCTGAGCTTTCAGTGAATGATATATAGCAGCATGGATGCCTTGCAACCAGGATATGGAAAGTAATAATACAGGAGAATGATGAATATATTCCTTGAGAACAGAGATGGCTATAAAAAATTGAGAGAGGCCATGAGTGACAATGATATCTGGGAAAGACATGTGTGGACAAACTCATTTGAATATGACTTGGATTTCCACCAATGCCAGGATGATGCAAACCCCACAACATACCAAGGTCAATTCCATAATGTCGTATAGGGAACATCTAATTATTTACAATACTACTCTAGGCTTATATATTCATGGGTATCTCTGGCTGCTTCGTAGGTACCCCTTTACCTCCCGAAAATGATTGTCTTCTCGCGTACAGAACATACACTATTTTTAACACCGTTTTATTATATATTATTACATGCGGTATGTGTTAAAAAAAAAAAATTTAAATTTTTTTGATAAATATTGCATGTGATAATATATAAAAAAGTAACATTGAAAATGATGTGTGTACTATACATGATAAAAATATCAAAAAAATTTTAAAATTTTTTTGATGATAATTATATAATATATAAAAAAGTAACATTGAAAATGATGTGTGTACTATACATGATAAAAATATCAAAAAAATTTAAATTTTTTTTGATGAATATTACCATTGAAAATATCATACATGATAAAAATATCACGATTCTTTACTCCCTTTGGCAGTTATCGTGTCTACCCCTTTTGTGGGAAGGACTGTACCCGTCCCTCATGTCTGATAGCCCAACTATGACAAGGAAGTAAATTAGCCCAACTATGACAAGGGAGTAAATGGGGTTTGATGAAGAAAATAATATTTTACACTTTCGTTTATTAATTTACAAACTATATTTCATCAAGAAGAAGAAGTAACAAAACTACCCACCTCAACAATGAAGGATATATAGTTTACTTTTGCCTAGTAACTGTATCAACCTCTGAATCTTACTGTTAGCATATGATTAAGACTTAAAAGAGCTAAGATGAAGTGACTCTGCTTATTGAGTCCAATATATGATAATAGCATATTTTGTCTTGTGGGGTGGGACATATGGGGCACAATTTTGACCTAGAGATAATATTTTTTTTCTCTTAAGAGATTGACATTGACGTAAGAGATTACGAGTCAAATTAAAATTTGTTAATTAACTTTGTGCACCAAAGCATCACTATAATGACGTAAAACATACAATAATATATATTTGATTAATTATTTAAACAAATTATAATAATGCAGGTTTGATGAAGGGGTTCATTAGTGGAATCCTTGGTCATATTAGGTTTTGATTAAATCTTTTTTAATTTGTTATAGTATTCTTCACCCCATCAAATAAGTAAGAGACTAATTTTTTGAAATACAGTCAAACATTTAAATGTGATTCATTTCAACAATATTATTTTTATATACATAAATTTTAAGATTGAACTCAGAACTATATACTTAAAAGATGCGAGTCCCTTCTACTCAGATTAACACATTGATTTTCATTACTTAAATCTGAAACTCAATTAGTAATTAAGAGCGCATTAAGGAAAAATAAATTTCATTAATATATGTGATTTCCATTTACAGTGTCAAACACTAACAGTTTTCGTTTTTTTTTAACCCATAACTTGTGGATTTTACTGAAGTATGGTTTTAACACATAAGTGCAATAGCGATGCACATCAGCTCATGCGCGTGTGCAGGGATTCTCAATGAAAGGGAGACGGGGAAAATGATGCTATATAATGGTCATAAAATATCTGGACAATCTTTGCAGTGCATACGTTAGTCAACCAGCGGACAAATGGGAGATATTAATAAAGGAAAACCAACTCGGGACAAAAATTTTGCAGATTAAGATGATATAGTTTTTATTTGGTTGCTTTAATTACGTGCATTAATGTGGCCTCTGGGAAAAGAATGCAAAAGCATGCAATCTAGAATAAAAAGAAACCCTACATATATAATCTTCGTGAAAGATACCAAACTTGGAAGCATAATTCAATTTTTTAAAATTATTTTGCATATCAAACAAGGAAACAAAAGTTTTTGCTGATTATGAGGTCCAATTGTTGCTAGCATGTGTTTTGTGGTTAGTGACAAATTTCTCAGGAGCTTTTCGGTTCCATTAATGCCAATCTTTGTCTTATTAAGCTTTCAGAGTTTGTGGAGTTGAGCTTTTGAGACAATGCAGTTTTTTATGATTATGCAAGATTTCATGAAGTAATTATGGAAAAGTAAGAATATAAAATATCATGTAGCATAATTAAAGGCTTAATTATTTGATTTTCCTTGAAAAATGTGAGAAAGATTGAGCAATTTCATTAATTAATTTAACAGAAATATTGGAGCTAACCTTACCAAAAGAGAGAGAGACAGAGACAGAAATGAAAACAGATAATACAACTGCTATGTGCTATCTAGTTGAGAAAACTCGTATGATTCAGATTCAGAGTATTGCAATCAATTTTTTTAACTAATTAATTTGAAACTTAATGGGGGTAAAAGAAAATAAAATCAAAGCCCACCCCACAGCCACTGTCACAGCAACTGAGAAGAACTTGACTCAGCACTGTCTCTCCTCACTCACAAGAATCAGAGCTTCGTACGGGTTCATGACAACCACTATATCACGCTTTGTAAACTGTAACTTTCAAACCAGGAATGGTAAAAGGGTGAATCATGCAGGTAGGTGCTGTAACTTTATAATAATTAAAGAGTGATTGTGATGAGAATTCCTTGTCACTGCTGTCTTACTTGGAATGTGTGCCTTCATTTTTCTGTTAGCCCTGTAGGTTCCCTTGGCTGAGTAGCTTGTGCACTCTTTAATCAAGGTACACTTCTTAAGTGGCCCGCATAGAAAATTTGATCAATTTTGCTTTATACTAGGTGCTTTTCGAACTATAAGGCTTTTGGGTTTTTGTTGATTTTTATGTACAATTATTTATTAATTTTTAGTACATATTAATATTCATTTATTTTAAATTTACATGTCTTTGTGTCTTATAGTAGTTTGCCCATTAAATTTAGAATAGGGTAATGTCTTTTATATTTTTATCAAAAAGAAGCATATACAACAAAAGAAATTTTATCATACACATCAATATAAAAATTTGTGAGTTTTTGAGTGAGAGCAATTAACTCCCCTTTCTTCTTATGTAGATCTGTCATTGGATAATTGTTGAGTGTAGAATGAGAAGATTGTGAAGCAACTACACTTTGAACGTGGATAAGTACTTTTTTATTATAATAGTAGAATTTAATTACAAATAAATTACGTCTCAATTAGAGGAATAAAAGAATGAAAATTAATAATTACAAATCAATTACATCTCAATTAAAGGAATGAAAAAATGAAAACTAATTATCTCCTAGAATCAAGGTAATAGGCTACAAACAAGAGTCAAGACTAGTCTCCTAGAATAAAGGGTCAATGAGTTATGTACGGGAAGCCTTAAGCCTTAGATGTAGGCATATTTTCTTTGACACCCCTCGCAAGTTGAGCGTTGAATTGGAATGAACGTGAAGCTTGGATCAAAAAAATTCAAAAAGGGGTTGAGGAACACTTTTGGTGAAGATGTCGACAACTTGTAGATAAGAGGGAACATATTGAGTGCGAAGCTTGCCAGCGACAACAAGTTCGCGAAGGAAATGATAGTCTAATTCAACATGTTTGGCACTCTTGTGAGAAACTAGATTGGAGCTCAAAAAAAATCTTCCTTTTATTGTCATATAAAAGAAGAGGCCTTTGTGGAATTTGGACCTGGAGGTCACGAAGGAGATGTGTAAGCCAAAGAAGTTCGGCGGCAGTGTTGGCAAGAGCATGGTACTCAGATTCACAACTGGAATGAGAGACAGTAGGTTGCTTCTTAGCACTCCAAGATACCAAATTGTCACCAAGATAAATAGAGTAGCTAGAGGTAGAACAACGAGTGTCGGGGCAACTAGCCTAGTCAGCATCAGAGTAAGCAACTAGGGAACCAGGAGTAGTAGGGGATCTAAATGTAAGACCAAAATAGAAGGTGCCCTGACATAGCAAAGATTACGCTTAATAACAAGAAAATGATCTTCAGTTGGATCATGCAGAAGTTGACTAATAGAGTTGACAACATGAGCAATGTCTGGACGCGTGATGGTCAAGTATTGAAGGGCACCAACAAGTGACCTATAAAGAGTTGGATCTGAAAATAGAGGGCCATCAGCAGACAAGTGTTGAGAGATAACCATAAGAGTATGGACTGGTTTGCTGTCAAGTAACTATGCACGAGTAAGAATATCTCGTGCATATTTCAGCTGACTGAGAAAAAGACCATTTGTAGTTGGCGATACTTCAAGGCCAAGGAAATAACTCAGAAAACCCAAATCTTTAGTGGTGAACTCAGAATTGAGTTTACAAGTAAAGCTGTCAAGAAGAGATGAGTTGTTGCCAATAACAATAATGTCATCAGCATAAAGAAGCAAATAAACATCAAAGTTCTTATGAAAAACAAATAAAAAAGTGTCAGCGCGGTTGCAAGAGAAACCAAGTTGAATGAGAAATGAGCTGAAGCGTTAGAACTAGGCACGAGGAGCTTGCTTGAGACCATAAAGGGCTTTCTTCAACAAACAGACATGATTAGGGAAGCGAGGATCAATGTACCCAAGTGGTTGTTCCATATAAATATTTTCAGTGAAAGTACCATTGAGGAACACATTCTTGACATCAAGTTGACGAAGAGGCCATTTGTTGGTAAGAGCAAGAGAAAGCACAACATGAACACTAGTGGCCTTGATAACGGGACTAAAAGTGTCTGTGTAGTCAAGACCAGGGACCTGAGTATAGCCTTTGGCAACAAGGAGAGCTTTGAGTCACTCAACAGATCCATCAGGGAGATATTTGGTCCAAAACATCCATTTAGAGCCCATAGTGTTGGTGTTCATAAGACGAGGGACCAAAATCCAGGTGCGATTATTTTGCAGAGCTTGAACTTCTTCTTCCATGATAGCAAGCTAGGCAGGATTCTTAGCAGCAAATTTGAATCCTTTATGCTCAGTGGAGGCAATAAGAGCAGAAAGCATCCCGGAAGAGCCTAAGACACCAAAATTCGCTAGATGGTGGGTCTTGAAAATACCAACTTTAACTCGTGTTTGCATAAGGTGAGAGCCTAGCGAAATTGCATGAGCAAGAACATGAGGAGCAGGTCGTGCCTCAATAGGAGGTGACCTAGAGGCCCGAGGCAATGAAGAAGGACCTACAAGAGAATCAGTAGCCTACAAAAACTCATCCATTGGATTAGTATAGATAGCACATGGAGTAAATCTGGATTGAGTAATATGTAGAGAAGATGGTGCAGGGACGGGGAGGAGGGTCAGTATGTAAAAGACCATGTTCTATAACGTTGGAAAAATTTAGTGAAGAAAAAGGCTGAGCCTGAGGGGTTTTGATGAAAGAGAAATTGTTTTCATCAAATTAAGTATGTTAGGTGATATAGAGTCGAGAGGTGATGAGGTCAAAACAACGAAACTCTTTATAAGAGAGACTGTAACCCAAAAAGATGTAGCGAATACTGCATGGAGAAAATTTGTTAGGCATATAATAACGCAAACAAGGGTAAGCACAACAACCAAAAGGATAAAAATTTGCATAATTTGGAGAAGAACCATACAAAAGCTCAAATGGAGACTTACCTCCAAGAAGCGGTGTTGGCAAACGGTTAATGATGTAAGTCGCAGTGCTAAAGGTGTCAATCCAGAAGTAAGGAGAAAGATGAGAGTGGAAAAGAAGAGCTAGGCCAATCATAGTCACGTGGCGGTGTTTGCGTTCGACACGACCATTTTGGGTAGGTGTATAGGGACAGGAAACTAATGGTGAATGCATGAGGCACAAAGATGTGCTTGAAAGTAAGTGCTAGTGAATTCACCGCCATAATAACTTTGAAAATTTTTAATACGAGCAGAGTATTGAGTTTTCACAAATTTTTGAAATTGAGTAAACACATTGTAGAAGTTAGATTTGAATTTTAAAGGGTAAAGCCAAGTGAAACATGAATAATCATCAATGAAAAGAACATAATAGATAAATCTCAAATTAGTTTTGACGGGGAAAGGGCCCCATATGTCACAATGAATAAGATATAAAACAAGAGATGACCTATGTTCATTATGAGAATAAGGCAATTAATGATTTTTCGCAAGTTGACATGTACTGCATAATGTGGGAGAAGACAATAAAGATGTAAGATAAAGATGTCTTTTTTTATTTAAATGGGAAATAACATAGTGATTTACATGTGCAAGGCGAGCATGCTATAAATCATAGGAAGCATGTAAATATTTATTTTTAAGGACAAAAATGAAAGCAGAGTTGCCACGCTCTAGAACATATAGGCCACCATCTCTTTTACCTAAATAGAGAAAAGGTCATTAGTAAAGGTAACAAATAATGGAAAATCATATATTAATTTACTAATGAAAAGATGATTTTTAGTGAGATGAGGGACAATTAAGACACCTAATAAATGAATATTAGGAGCAGGAGAGAGGGCACCAATATGTGCAATAGGTAAGGAAGCACCATTTTTCATAATTACAAAATCCTTACCATTGTATTGAGTGGACTAGTCCAAATGAGATGGGTCATTAGGCATATGGGTCAAAGCACCAGTGTCTAAGAGCCAATCAGTCACCGTTGGTTCATTGAAAGAGCAAGAACTGGTGAAGGCTTCGGCAAGATGATCAGAGGACTCTCCATAGGCATACCTTTGGTTGTAGCCATCGGCATAATGACCAGCAATGCGACAAATTTGGCTGCGAGGAGGGCAGCGTCCTTGACCAGAGGAATGACGACCACAATTTGTTGAGGAATTTCGGCCATGGCCAAGTGTTCGACCATGTGAGTTGCGGAATGAGCCTCACTAATTTAATCGCTCAGGACCACGATTTGTAGTGGTGAGTGCAGCAACAAGAGGAGCAAGAGGTTCAAGAGACTTCTAACAAATATCAAAACTCTCAGCTTTTGAGACTAAATCAACGAAATTTGGGAGAGACGTGAGTACCATTTAGGCAGTGGAGAAGCTGGAGAAATCAGCACCGAGGCCACGGAGAAACCAGTGCACCTTATTGGTGCCATCAATAGGTCGACCAATTGCATGGAGTTGGTCATAGAGAGACTTGAAGGAGCGAGCATAGTTGGCAATAGATCGAGGGTCGCGTTTCATCAATTGAAGTTCATATTTGAGTTGGATTTCTCGAGCCTTTGAATGGTGATTGAAGGTAGTCTCCAAGGTAGACCAGACCTCACGTGTAGTGGTAAGTCCAACAACTTTGGCCAATGCTTTTTCAGTGACAAAGGAATGAAGGAGACAAAGATTTTTTTTTATCAGTAGCCTTTCGTGCTAAGTGTTTGACACTGTGTGTCTGAAAGGTTGCAGGGTCAATTTTGGGGGGGGGTTAATGGTGCCATCAACATAGCCGAGTAAATCTTGACTTTCAAGAAAAGGAAGACGTTGCCTTTGACATAAGAGGTAATTGGTGGAGGAAAGTTTGATGATGATCATGTGGATTAAAGTGTTGAAAGGGAGAAGGTTAGAGGAGGTTTCGACAACTATTAGAGATGGAGGGAGGATCGTAAAAATGAGGTTTAATCAAATTGGAATTTGATACCATGAGAAGATTGTAAAGCCACCACACTTTAAACATGGGCAAGTACTTTCTTATTATAATAGGACTTAATTACAAATAAATCACATCTCAATTAGAGGAATAAAAGAATAGAAACTAATAATTACAAATCAATTACATCTCAATTAAAAGAATGAAAGAATGAAAATTAATCTCCTAAAATTAAGGTAATAGGTTATAAATAAGGGCCAAGACTAATCTCTTAGAATCAAGGGTCAATAAGTTATATATGAAAAGCCTTAAGCCTTAGATGTATGTATATTATCTTTAACATGAAATCACACTTAATATATAATTTGAATTCTATCTTTTTACTTATTAACAGAAGAGAGTTTTGTTATGAGAAAAAAATATGAAGTGTATTTTTATAAAATTGGTAGATTCTAACACAAATCACGATGGTTCATCTATGATAAATTTATATTTTTTTCGTCTTGCATGTTATTCAATAAAAGGAGAGGATTTAAATTACCTACTATGAGTCATATAAAATTTGTTCATATTTATATAAACATTCTCATTTAGCAAGTGGGATCATATAGGTAAGGAGTACTGTTAGTCATAAAAGATAATACCTGTTTTCCGGAAGTTGCCTATTAACTATCAACCAAATTAATTAATAATTCATAAAGGGCAATTATAATTTTTTGTGAGTCGAATAAGTGAGGCCTAAGCATTACTCCTAATAAAAGGCCTAGAATTTCTGTTTGACAAAAGCGATTTTAGTCTTTAATAATTAACTAATTAACAAGGATGAACTCTGAGCCGGAGTAGTTAGATCCATCATATACTTTTTTTTTTTTTTCATTTTCTATATAATAGAAGTGAATATGGCAGAGGGAGAGAGAAGTCAGGGTCCCTCAAGAAGAATGTGATATGTTTCAGTAACAGAAGGTGGGATGGGATCTGCCATGTATTTCTTCCTTTAACTTCAAACAATTGTGGTGGAGCCGATTTGTTTATTGCTTTATTTACAAGTGTTGGAAACAGTTTCTTTTTCCCTTTTCCTTTTTTACCCCCTTTTCCTCTTTAGTTTCAATTTCTTTAATGACCCTTTTACTAACTGATGCTGTATGCATAAGAATGAGGACCAAGTGCCACCTTCCAGAGATGCTTCCTTTGTCCTCTAAGTGAACACAAGCTCAGCCATCTTTTAAGGAAAGAACTTTGGGGCAATGGCCAAAGGTGTTCAAAGTTAGCAGGCGTGAACTCCATAGAGCCTCGTCTTTCTTACCTTATGCTTGGCTTTCATCAAGTCAAAGGACAATTATGATCCTACCATCCCAACGTTGATCTCTTTAATATGACGGCAATTATGCTGTCTGGTACCCTCATTTTACTCAGAGTGTCTTGATCATAATATAACTCCTTTTTATATTATTCCTTTTCTCTCTTTAAGATTTCTTTTCCATTGTATTAGTTTGGGGCCATCTAATCTCTATTTAGTTAAAGGGCTCTAATCTAATCATACAATGTCAAAAGACCACTAAATGTAAAGGTTTAACCTATTATGAAGGTCAAAAAAATATTATTTATCTTTATTCGTTAATAATCCAACCACCAATTAATCCAATATTTTAAGTTTTATACTATAATCTTATGCGTAAGTTAATCTGGCCAAGTGGTAATTTAAAAAGAAAACTAGCTAGCAGATAAATCATAAGAAGAAACAGGAAAAAGCTTGCTTTGATCCCACTATATCTCAATAGAGATCTAGCTTTTCTGCTAAGTCAATACTCAATGAGTTACTACTTAATTAGGAATTAGGACAAATCATCACCTATTCAATGACTAAAGCATGGAGTTTCCATGGGACAGTATTAACTGCTGGCATTTTATTTTTCCTTTTCCTTTTCTTCGTCCATTTATAATCTATCTTATCTATTTATCTATAATCTATCTATCTATAATTTATTTATAATCTATAATCTATTTATAAATCTATCTATAATTTATAATAATATATAAAAGTTGTTCTACTAAAATCGTCACATAGCATTTCTCCTAATTTTTTTTTCATTATAACTTCACTTTCTTTTTTTTTTTTCTCACTTTTCATTTCACCCCTTCATATTTTCCATGATTTATCATCTTTTCCAACCTTTCAATTTTTTAATTCTTTATTTTTTTAAAAAAAATAGCAATCAAAGTATATTAATTTTTATTAAATTATAAAAAACACATATTTTATTACATATATTAATCTTAAATAAAAAAATAAAAAATGTGCATTAGTAAAATGCCATTTAAATAATTTTTTTTACATATTTATAAAGTCTATTATCTTTTAACTTTAATTTTGCAAGTTCTAATGATCATAAGAATATTTGAGTAATATTTATAATTTTATTTAATTGCTATAGATTTTATTGATAATATAATTATTTTATTTATGCTAATAATATCAGCATAGAATGTGTCTAAATTTTTATAAATAATAAAAATATATAAGATAGCATAACAAACATAAATCTTGCTTAGTATATGATGCGTTGAATTTTCATCAAATGTTTAAGCTTTTGCCAAACAACAAAATTATCAATAATTTTTAATACTCTAATTTTTCATATTATTTATCATTACAGTTAATTTAAATTTTATATAGAAAAATTGCTTTGAGAGGCATTTAATAATATCATTAACTACATATGAGTTTTAAAAGAAGAGAATGGAAAAGTAAACTTAAAAAAAGACAAAGTGTAAATGTGCTTAATATAAAAATTAATCATGTAATAGTGGTACCATATTATAAAATTGCACGGAGAATTAAAAAAATTATTTTAAATATAAATATTAAATATTAAATAAAAAATAAAAATTAAGTTAACTTTTAAAATAAAATAATTAATAGACTAATGAAATTAAAAATACAACAATATTATTATGTGAGAGTCAATAAAAAAATTAATCAAGTAATAGTGATGATAGCATATAGAAAACTGCATAAATAAAGTAAAAAAAAATATTTTCAATAATGGAATAATAAAATAAAAAAGAAAATAATACCAGAGTCTATGCATTGGTAAGAAAAAAATGAATCAAATAACAATAATAGCATATAATAAAATTATTTATTTGAAAAAATGACAACAATATAAAAAAGTGTAATATTGGTATGAGAAAAGATTAATCAAATATTACTGATAGAATATAATAAAAATAATAATATAAAATATAAAATAACCTGTGCAACTCAAAGATAAGATAACTATTAACTAGTAATAAATTATATATACAAGGTCTGCCTTTCATATAATGGTTAGGAGGATTTTCACAGGAATATAAATAACTTCATAAATTTCATTTCCACATTAGCCAAAACCAACCATTAAACTCTACAGTTTCTTACTTAGGACATCCTAATAGTTGATCACTTAAAACCTGCCATATTAAATTATATTAAAATGAATATATGTTGTGAGATTTGTATAAGAGAATAATCTCCCTTGTTGCAAAGTCGAGTTTAAAGAGAAAATAGAGAAAAAAAATATAAAAACTCTTTAAATTTTGACTATTTTGTAAATTATCATCACGACTTTTAATTTTTTTTAATTAGTTTTTAAACTTTAATTAATGTCTTAATAGATCATTATGTTTAATTTGAATTTGTTAATTCACTAACGATAATATACTACATAGTATCATTTTATTTGTATTAACATTAATTAAGAATTATTTATTAATTTATTTATTAAAATTTAATTTTAAATATATTTTATTTTTACAAAATAAATAAGATGTTATTACACGATATCATTATTAATAAATTAATATATTCAAATTAAACAAAATGATCTATTGAGACATTAATTAAAATTTAAAAACTAATTAAAAAAGTTTTAAAATTTGTGATGATGATTTATAAAAATGTTAAAATTTAAGGGACTCATACTCTTTTTCCCATAAAATACTAAGAGCAAATAAGTTGTAGACCATGCTATCGATGCTTATATTTGCTTTCCCCAACCTTTTTGAAGTCATAATTTTATGAATATAGGTGCTTACAAATTGAATTGAATTGGATTAGTTTTGAGAGAAAAAGTCATTCAATATAATCTAATCGATTTTCTTATTTTATCATTTAATCAATTTGGCTCAAAATGCAAATCTAATCCAATCAAATCTAATCTACATCGGTTTAGATTGAATTAATTTTTTAATTTTTTTATACATAAATTCATTAAATTCATCAAAATATAAAAATTCTAATTTATTAAAATACATCAAACATAAGTTTAAATTAATTCATCAAAGTATAGATTTAAAATATAAATACAAGTCTAAATTAAATGTTAATCATTCAATAAATCTTCAAATTCAATAAAGACAGTTAAGTTTTATTTGGGGAATTGTAAAAAAGTTCAAAATAATAAGTATAGGTACATAGGAATTTCTTAGATAAAATATTATTTTAAAAAATATATATAAATTTTGGTTCAATTTAAATTGAATCAATTTTTAAAATTAGATTCAATCTAATTAATTTTTTCGATTCTTTGGTTTTTCAATTTTTTTTATTTTCAATTTTTTAGCTCGATTTTTTCAATTTTAATTAAATTAATTCAGTTTTAAACACCCTAATTATAAGTGTAGGAGTTAACACCCTAATTATAAACACCCTAATTGCTTTTTCCACTTTTTTTTCCTCTCAAATAACATTAGTATTATTCTTATTGAGAATCAATAAACCAAATTGTACTGACATACACCGCATGTGAGAACTTGTTGGTTCTTTTCTCATGAATAATGGACGCCATGGGCTTCAATGACATGATGCACTATGTTTCCCAATGATTGGAGCGTGTTCTGCACACGCAATGCAATTGTCATGTGTGATTTTATAAAGGCATAAAGTAAATGATAGATAGAAAGGCCTGTTAGTGTAAGTTAAAGTAATTTAAATCTTTTAAATCTGTAGTTTTGAATTTGATTTTAAAATTTTATGTATATAAAAATAATGCTGTTTAGAAAAATTTTAATTTCAATGTTTAATTATATTATAAAAAATTAATCTTTTACTAATTTTGGGATATTTTAAGAAAAATAAAAGTAAATAATAGATGATTTCAGATTGGGAAACTTTGGCATGGAATAGCATAGTACTATCAAGACATTGGCTGACCAATATTGTACATCAATCTTATCCTTCTTATGCAAGGCAAATCTTTGCCCTGTAATAGTTCCTTGCATGACACTCACAAGGACATGCACTCATGGCAGGACTTTTTTTGTTCAGACTACATGTGACTATGGTACTTTGGTGCCATTCATTAAATCCAACTGATCTTTTAATGACTCAAGTTGCTGACTAAACTATGTTGACAATTGGTTAAAAAATTTTGGTATTAATGGGAGATTCTTTGTTCTATTTTACTTCAGAATCAGATATATGATAGCAAGCCTGAGAATCATAATTGGCAGAACCATTTGACATTCCTAGTAGCTTCTGCCCTGACTCTTTCAGAAAGACACAGAACCTAATTCTCTCCTTTTGGGAGATGCAGCTTATGCTGTGATGGAAAGCATGTTCTTCCTATTCATCCCTGCTTACGCCTTCCTTTATTTTTTTTCTTCTGTAATTTCTAACATAGCTTTAACAGATCACACTGCAGTGTGCAGAATAATGTTTTCTAAGGCACAAAATAAGATAAATGTGTAATCTATATTGTTTATGTCCAATTTTAAGCCATCCTATGGCACCCCGATTGCTGTGCAATTTTAAACAAATCACTGCAAAATAATACTGCCATTCTCACATAATACAAAAAAGGTTCAATCAAAATTAATGTGAGATTAGTTATAATACAAAACATATTTGACAACGATGTCTCATCTTTTCATTGGCAAATCTTAGGATGGCCAATCACTTGACTTCCTTTTTAGCTTAGTTATCCTTTAATTTTTAATTTTTTGATAATCTAATAAATTGTAAAGTGGTGTCAAGCTAAATATGACGAGGCATGGAAGATTTGTGCAAAAGTGAGGTTAAGATCGGTGTTCCTTCTTGGAATTTAGCTAAACATGAGACTGGCCATCCTCCGATGCGTATGATCACTAGGCTAAACTCCAAGTAAGTGACCACAATAATAAGGGTCTTTTACCCCAGGAGAGAGCCAGGCTACAAGACAGTGACGCTTCAAAAGGGCAGCAGGCCTGCCCGTCACTAAGACTGATGGAGACACCTCGAAAGGGCAACTTACTCCAGCTTCTTATTGCCATTAGAGCATCAAAGGTTTTAAATGTGGAGCCAAACCCACTATTCTATCTAATTACAAAATCCACATGAGAGAGAGATTGGTGCATGTTGAAACAAGAGCATTCTTTCCCATGACATGAGGGGTCATGGATTTTCCTTTTGAGGGAGAAAGCGGTTGTGAATGAATTCAAGTTAATACAACAGCACTCTTTTCCATGTGAGAAGGAGGGAGGGAAGGGAGAAAAGAGGGCTGTCATTGTATTTTACTATTTTCTTTTGCTTTTCTTTTGAACTAGTGGAAGATCAAAGGAAGATTATCTCCGCTTTTACTTTTCAGCCCTCTCTTTAAGACTATTCCATCTCCTATATATTGTTAAAGCAAAGCTCAAATACCCCATTTCATTGATAGTTGGTCCCTGCCCTGTAGGGCAAGGAAGAAGAAAGATAAAGTTGAAGCTAAAAAAGCTTCCACTGGTTCCTTCTTCCATGCAATCTATCTGGAAACACATTATAAATTGATCATTCAAACAACATAGTCATGATTTATTAATAATCATCATCTTTTACTTCTTACAACCTCTGCTTGTTGCAGGCACATGTTTCCAATTTCGAGATTATAAATTGCAAAAGAGAGGTTAAAATTGTGCCAATATGATGCTGTGATAGGACTTGCTTGGGAAGGGAAACTATCAGTATTGATGAGCATACCAGCTTCTAGACATCAAAATACACAAATAGTATGCAACGTAGCCTTCAAATTCATTTATTGCGCAACCAATTGAAAATTGATACACCTGCTGCTGACAGCATGGCATGACAAAGAGAGACAACGATAATTATCAAAAATATCATAAAACACTTTTTGATGGGTCCTCCATTCATTATCAACGAGGTCATATTGCTTATGGAAATCTTTTCCTCAATATGTTGTTTAACAATTAAAGCCAAAGCTACCCCCAATAACTCCTATACAGCCTTCGGCCTTCCTTTTACCATTTTTCAGTTATCATTTATAAGAAACCCAAAATAGGCATTTATGTATAAAGCTTAGATATATCATATGCAGTAAAGTAGTCCAGTAGCACAAGTTGTAAACGTAAGACATAGGATTATCATCCCCATTGTTACCAAACATTGCTTCAAGTTCACTAACCCGAAGGAATTGGTATTTTTTAACGGGCATATGTGTATGAGTACCAAAAAATTATGTTTATATGTAAACCAAAGTGGGAGGGAAGGCATCTCTGGTTTTCCATGTAAACCAACCCTAAGTTAGTAGTTTGTGGTTGGGAAGCCTATCCTATACGCGGCTGAATATAATTTTTGAGTCCCACTAGCCACTATACTGTTGTTGCTTTGAGGCAGACTAGAACAGTGGCAACCACTGACTGCAGTACTCACTTTCCATTTTTGTTTTTTTCATTATTAAATAAAAATTCATAAAAATAATAAGGTGGAATTATGGTCATTTAATAGAAATGGCTGGGCAATTCAGCCATTTTGAATCATTGAAAGTGCAATTCCATCACCTCTCTCATTCAAAGCAATAAAGAGGCATTCTTTGATTAAAGCTAAAGGGCATTTTTGTCATACGAATGAGGAAAGAAAAGAGCATCAAACTTTACTTTTTGTTACCCTAATCTAAACTTTAAATTTCTGTTATCCAACGGCTTTTTGTTTTAAAAAAAAAATTCATTTGTTTCTTCACCCATAAAACAATTTTCGGAAACCACCCTCTTCTCTTTCTTTCCTTCTCTTTTCCTTTGCCTCTGAGCTTTTCCTAATAAAACCATAAAGGAAATATAGAAAACAAGTATAACCAAACCATTTGTGGTAGAATTCATCTCCTTCTCGTTCTGTGCTTTCATCTCAAAGAGAAAAGATAGATAGCAAAAGAAAGGAAAAGGGAAAGAGAAAAAAGGAGAGGCTTAGCTTCTTCCTTGTATTTCAAGACACTTTGTGTGAAGATGTTTGATTTCATAAGCCCTTACACTCTTGAAGTTTCTCAGATTCCTGTCACTTTTCTTCCTTTTTGCCCAAAATCTGATATTCCCCGAGCGCTTAAAACCTGTCGTCTTTGCTTCCACCACTACTTCCAAACTCAATCTTGTTGAAACAAACATATTCCAACCAAACAAAAACATGGTCCCCTTGACCTTGACCTTGACCTTGATTGTTTTCACTCTGGTTTCCTCTGTTTGTGGTTCATCCTTGCTCAGTGATTTCCATGTCCTAGTCTCACTTAGACAAGGATTCCAATTCCCATACCTACTTCTAAACACTTGGGACACTTCCAATTTCAGTTCAGTTTGTTCATGGGCTGGAATTCAATGCCACCGGGGACGAGTTGTGTCGGTGGACTTAACAGATTTGAATCTGCATGGCTCTGTTTCCCCTTTAATTTCAACACTTGACAGTCTCACCCACCTTTCCCTTGCAGGCAACAACTTCACTGGCACCATTCACATCACCAACTTGACCACCCTTCAATTCCTCAACATCTCCAATAACCAGTTCAGTGGCCACTTGGATTGGAATTACTCCACCATGGACAACTTACAAGTTCTTGACGCCTATAACAACAACTTCACTAGCTCGCTTCCTGTGGGGGTTTTGAGTTTGAAGAGGCTCAGGTACTTGGATCTTGGTGGCAACTTCTTCTATGGTGAAATCCCAGAAAGCTATGGGAATTTAGTAGGGCTGGAATATCTTTCACTTGCAGGCAATGATCTTCGTGGGAAAATCCCAGGTGAGTTGGGGAATCTCACTAACTTGAGGGAGATATACTTGGGCTATTACAATTCTTTTGAAGGTGGGATTCCAGTGGAGTTTGGGAAGTTGGTAAATTTAGTTCACATGGATCTCTCAAGCTGTGATTTGGATGGTCCAATTCCAAGAGAGTTGGGCAACTTGAAGGAGCTTGACACTCTTTACATGCATATCAATCAGCTTTCGGGTTCTATACCAAAGCAGCTCGGCAACTTGACTAACTTGGTGAACCTTGACCTTTCCAGCAATGCACTCACTGGAGAAATCCCATTTGAGTTCATAAACCTCAAGCACCTCAAGCTTTTCAATCTTTTCTTGAACAGGTTACACGGCTCCATACCGGACTACATTGCAGACTTGCCAGATTTAGAGACACTTGGGCTGTGGATGAACAACTTCACAGGAGAAATTCCACACAACCTTGGCCTAACTGGGAAGCTGCAAGTACTTGATTTGTCCTCCAATAAGCTCACTGGTGTAATTCCAATTCACCTATGTTCCTCAAATCAACTCAGGATTTTGATTCTCCTCAATAATTTCCTCTTTGGGCCCATACCTGAAGGTATGGGAACATGTTACAGCCTCACTAGAGTAAGGTTAGGACAGAATTACCTGAATGGTAGCATTCCAAATGGCTTCCTTTACCTTCCAAAGCTAAATTTAGCAGAGTTGCAGAACAACTACTTGTCGGGAACTTTGTCAGAGAATGGTAATAGTTCCTCCGAATCCTCCCAGCCTGTTAATTTATGGCAACTTGATTTGTCAAACAATGCCTTGTCTGGTCCTTTACCACATTCACTTTCAAATTTCTCCTCCATTCAGACCCTTTTGCTTAGTGGAAACCAATTCTCAGGTCCAATCCCACCTTCCATTGGAGGACTAAATCAAGTGCAAAAGCTTGATGTAAGCAGGAATTCATTATCCGGAGAAATTCCACCTGAAATTGGGTACTGTGTCCATCTTACATACCTTGACATGAGCGAGAACAATCTGTCTGGCTTCATCCCACCCGTGATTTCCAATATCCGCATTCTGAATTACTTGAACTTGTCAAGAAACCATTTGAACCAAACCATCCCAAAGTCAATAGGAACCATGAAAAGCCTCACCATTGCTGATTTCTCCTTCAATGAATTATCTGGTAAATTGCCTGAATCGGGGCAATTTGCCTTCTTTAATGCCTCATCTTTCGCGGGGAATCCTCAACTTTGCGGTTCTCTCTTGAATAATCCTTGTAATTTGACCAGAATCACATCCCCAACTGGGAAAAGCCATGCAGATTTTAAGCTAATATTTGCCCTTGGCCTATTGATATGCTCCTTAGTATTTGCCATTGCAGCCATAATAAAGGCCAAAAAGTCATTCAAAAAGAATGGCCCCGCTTCGTGGAAGATGACTGCCTTCCAAAAGCTGGAATTCACAGTTTCTGACATCCTTGAATGTGTGAAAGATGGCAATGTGATCGGAAGAGGAGGTGCTGGGATTGTTTACCATGCAAAAATGCCAAGTGGGGTCGAAATTGCAGTGAAAAAACTACTTGGTTTTGGCCCAAACAGCCATGATCATGGCTTCCGAGCTGAAATTCAAACACTAGGGAACATTAGGCATAGAAACATAGTGAGGTTACTTGCATTCTGCTCCAACAAAGAGACCAATCTCCTAGTTTACGAGTACATGAGGAATGGGAGCCTAGGTGAGGCATTACATGGTAAAAAAGGTGCATTCTTGGGTTGGAACTTGAGGTACAAAATTGCCATTGACTCCGCTAAAGGCCTCTGCTACCTTCACCATGATTGTTCACCATTGATCGTCCACCGAGACGTCAAATCCAACAACATTTTGTTGAATTCCAATTTCGAAGCACACGTGGCTGATTTCGGCCTCGCAAAGTTCTTGGTGGATGGCGGCGCATCCGAGTACATGTCTTCAATTGCAGGCTCCTATGGTTACATTGCACCTGGTATGTTCCTCTTCTCTTTACTCTTTCACTTGTTGCTTTTTTCCAATTCTAAGAATATTATTGTATTCCACATTTGTAATGACAATGCTATTACATTACTAATTAATTAATTAATTAATTAATTTGTTTAGTGTTAATGAATATTAAAAGATAAATTATGAATTACATAGATTATGTAAAACACGTTCAGTATGCAATGTAATAGTATTATATTATATATCTAGTGTTCCTAAATATCTCTTGGCATTTTATTGTAGAGGTTTCTTAGCCGGTAGTTACTTTGGAAGTTAAGTTAGTTTACCTGTGATTTATTTTATTTTAGCCCTGTTAATATAATTTGCGGGTCATTTTGATAGGATCACTGCCGTTAGATTGTACTAACATGTCCAATCAAACAGTAGTAGATCTAACGGTTGCAGTGTGATGGTTTAAACAATTTGGTCTAGGAATCTCATGATTGAATGATGTAGGAAAGGCACATGCTAGAGAAATCACTTCATGAGCTCAGATCAAGTATTTTTAAAAGATTTTAATTCCTTACATTTGTGTATGTGATCTATCTTCGTCGCCCAACTTGTTTGGGGAGCCTAATGATAAAAGCTGTGTCATACCATTTCAATCATGACAATCCAAAAGACAATTTTGAGTTTAGCTGTATGATTATATATTTATATTTATTTTAAACTCTTAATCATGCTACCCAAACTTGCTCCAGATCCATTTGCTTCAACACCCATAATAATAGCCAGGGAAAGTATTTTGTATGATTAATAATATAAAAAATGTGTTATTGAGATTATGATTGAGGGAGGGAAAAAAAAAACAATGGGGAAGGGTATAGCTGGATTTGGAAAAGTGGGATTTAGATTTTTTATATCATTTTTTTTACGTAATTAAATAAAAAAAAAAGAGATAAATATAAAAATTATAATTTTTAATTAAATCTCATTAATAAAATTTTTTATATATTTTTTTTTATTTGATGATTTAAAATAAAATGACATAAAAAAATTCAAATTAAAAAGATGCAAAAAGAAGCATGAATAGGTGTGATTAATGCGATGATGCATGGAATTTTTTCGAGAAACGAAAAGGGCATTGTTTTGTTTTGGAACACAATGAAATGACTGTACTGTACTGGGTGTCTGTGGGACTGCGACACCCTTTCATTGTGCGGCGTGCCAGCGACGACCGTCACATTCACATCACATCTTCGCTGGGACCATCTATCTCACTTGTCTCCTCTTCGTTCAGAATCTGTGAGTCAGAGGTCAATCTGACATTTCATCCCCACGCACCTTTAGTTTCGTTTTTTGGGCCTTGGCTTGCAACTTGTCATGATTTTGTTTTGGACCAATTCATCATGTGTTTTAATTAATTTTAGTCAATTCATATGTTTTCTTGATTTATTAAATCCACCTCCACATATATGCAAAACTCAATTAAGCATCATAACGAAATTATCATGAAATTCTAGTTGTATATATGATGTGATTATTATATTATGTATATTCTCAAAGATTTTGTATAATAATTTGGTTGATATTGGATTGCAGAATATGCTTATACATTGAGGGTGGATGAGAAGAGTGACGTTTATAGTTTTGGAGTTGTTGTATTAGAGCTTCTAACAGGGAGGAGACCGGTGGGGGATTTCGGGGAAGGTGTGGATCTTGTACAATGGTGCAAGAAAGCAACCAATGGCCGCAAAGAAGAGGTTATGAACATAGTTGATCTAAGGCTCACTGTGATCCCCAAAGAGGAAGCCATGCACATGTTCTTCATTGCCATGTTATGCTTAGAAGAGAACAGTGTGGAGAGACCCACCATGAGGGAAGTGGTTCAAATGCTCTCTGAATTCCCTCGCTGCTCACCCGACTACCAATCTTCTTCCTCTTATTCCACTACTCATCCACCAACCAAAAAACTACCTTGTCCTCCCACTTTTAAACAAGACCTTTTGGTTTAGTAGTGAAAATCCTAGCTATTTCCTTTCATTTTCCCCCCTTTTTCCTTTCGGTAAATGTTCATCTTAATTATATGTTGGCTTCCTTTTGTAATAGCCTTGCTATGTGGAACATAAATCTTTGTTTATTTTCTCTCTTCTTTCTTTCTTTTTTTTTATTTTTTTATTTTGAGGAGGGGGGTGGGGTTAGATTTTACTTTAGTCATATAGAGGATTTGGTGACCAGAAAGAGATCTAGGAATAATTACTACCGTGTGCACTTCTTTAAAAGGAGTGCTCTAGTTTAGGTTAATGAGGCTCAAAATAATAGCGGGTTCATGCACGTTCTTTATTTGTATTTATGTTATATTATATGTATAATAATAATAATATATACATGTCAAATTTGATTGTCTTATAAATTGTTTCTTTCGTTTCCTTTTACCTGGATTCGTAATTTGGTTGTCTTTCTTTTCGTTAAAGCGATTGCATCCATGTCACTAAACATTAATCAATTATTACAGGGAATTAGAGAAATTAATGTGAATCAACTGAATTATTAAATTACATCACCACTATTAATAAGTAACATAATGCAACTTGAAAGTTTATTAGGAAAAAAAAATAACGCAACCTGAACTTTTAATTTATTTTCTGAATCAACAAAAAAACTAAGAAAAAGGAAAAATTGTATGTGCTACGAGTGCAAACGTCAAATGTAATAGGGTAATGCCTATGCATATTGTTGGGTCAAGCTCCAACACATGTTATTGGGGTATATCCTTGGACTCGTAGCCCATGTTCGTTTTACCGATGAGGTGAGCCGATGCATCTTTTTTTATTTTTGTGGCCAGGAAATACATCCCCCTCTCACCCGACGAGGGAGGGTCAAGCTAGAGTATACTAGAAAAATGGGCAAGGACTAAAAGCTGATGTTGCCTAACAATGAGAAGATCCAATAACAACACAATCCAGAAGGTACATGGCCCAGATTAAGCCCATATTTCGAGAAGGCAATGACGTGAAGAAGCCCAAGTTTAGACTCTTGAATCGAAGCCATGATTTCTACAGACCAAAAAAAAAAAAAAAGAGCCATGATTTCTGATAAGATTTGAAGATATTTTGTTTAAAATAAAAATCTTTTCAGATCTATATAAGTAAAGTATTCCAAATTACTCACATATATTAAAATTAAAATAATAAAGGTTCAAGGTTATTAGTTAAATACGTTCAAGATTAGAAGAGCAAATGACATGCAGTTAACGTGTAAGGCTAATGAATCTGTTGTTAGAAGCATCAATTTGATTTAGTTGAATCTGTGTTGATGAACATCAAGAATATGAATGTCCATGCTGTCCTCCCTAAAAAGTCAATATATATAAGCTATGAAATAATACAAGTTACAAGTAACAATTAAGGGTTGTTGTTTACAACTATATATATATAAATAATTGATCACACAATTTGATTCCTTCAAGTCATCAAAGAAGTGAGAAAATGGGATAACATATTTATAAGCAACAGGACAGCTATTGCAGTCTTAAAAACAAAGAAACGTAACTCTTAAATTGAATGGCTAATATAATAATAATGGAAAACAATATGATATTCTCCCCCATGAAAGAAAAATGTACAGTGCGTGTGCGTGTGCGTAACAAGCAAACACAAAAAAGATTTGGAGAAAAAGAAAAGAAATTTAATTGGCGGGTATAAGTGGGTAACCAATGCCATGCCTTGTGGTTGGAAAAACCACAAAGAGGAGGCTACAGATAAGGCCAATCCCGACGGGGACAATATCCAGAACCTCTTCAGTTTGATGGAGTGGCTTTGGGTAAAAGCAGCTCAACACATTCTTGTCCCTCAAAGCCACCGCACAGAAGACCAACACAGACAATAAAGCGTGCACCCAATCCATGGGCCTAACCTTGTATTTCCTCAAGTCGGGTAGACCGGATCCGGATGGGTCCGGGTAGTCGAATAGGCACAGCCCATTCAAGGTTGCCAACCCATGGTACACTTGTCCATCGGATGCCTTCACGGTGTCAGTGAAGCAAGCCAGGAAGCAAGAGAGGGCCAAGAGTAGGAGGAGGAAGAAGGTGAGGAGGCGCGTCACTGAGTCACACGTGCCGTTGTTGGTGAACACAGGCGTCAGAAGCTGGAAGGCTAGGAGGGTACCCGTGGGAAGCAGGTTGGCTAAGTTGGCTGTGCTGGTTAGAGTTTGGGAGAGTGCACGTCGAGATAGTGACGGAGGTTGTGGTTGTGGTTGTGGTGATTCTGGGGTGGCGGTGGCGGTGGCGGTGGGTGTAGGTCTTTGTCTAACCGACGACATTGTTTGAGTAATGGTCTTAAACTAATGATGATTGTGACTTAGAAGAATAGGGTAGAATTGAGTTGGCGTAGAATGTATGTGTGTTAGGGGAGCAGGCTAAATGAGAAAACACTAGTTCATTGATGCTGATTGTGATGAGTTGCTGGGTATGCATTTATATATATATATATATAGGAGAGAATGAATTATAAGGCAAGTGTTTGCTTGTCCTCTTGGATTTTGTTGTTTCCATGGAGTTTCCTTGTACTAGTTGCCAAAACTAATGTTGAATTGGCATATTCAACGTTCATGTGTTGTGTGTAAATTGAAGGCAAGGCAGACGCGTATATATATAATATATTCTATGTTTGATATATATTCTCCTACCTTTTTTTTTTAATACGATGATATTAACAACTTTCACTTTTTTATATAAGACAAAAAGTCCAACATTATTTCTACACATTAATAAAACTCTTAACACCAAATTTTTACTTTTAGACAAAAGGTCCAACATTACTTCTACCCGTTTTTTACACCATTTTTTAAACTTTGATTTTGTTTGAATCTAATAATTCAAAGTTAACTTCTTTAATAAAAAAAATAGTAGACATTATTTCTACACGTTATTTAATAAAATTTGAAATGAATAGTAGACATTATTTCTTCAGAGTGAAAATTGTTTCATACTAATGATAATTTTTTTTATACGTTTATAATCAAATAAGTCAGACTAGACTAGTAATGAGAGGCTTAAATTATTTGCATGGGATCATAAATTTAAACTTTAATATCGCTATTATATATATAAAAAAATACATATATAATCAAATGGATGGCGTGTGTGATTGTTATGTTCATGTTCAATGGGTTAATGTAAATGGAGTAGTTAGTTATTTTGAGAAAGAAAGCGTCATGGTCAATGGGTTAATTTGTAAGGACGGTTCACTTAAAATCGAAGGCACTAACAATTAATAGCTATACAATTTGGTTAGCCTGTGCTTTTACCTTCTCTACAATATAATATCTCCTCAATTTTAATTTTTATTCAAATTTTCATGATATATTAACTAATATATTAAAGTAAGTTACAATTTTCATTTTGCAAGTCAATGGAAGGAAGAAACTTCTGTAACGTTTGTCTTTTAATGTGGAATAGATTAAATTTCTCCATATAGCATTTACCTAACTGTTAGCTGCGAGATTTTGAAAAGGAGGTAACCTAACTAATCATGTAACGAGGTTTGGGAAAAAATAAGTCCAAACTCCCAACTATAAACGGTATCCTCTCGAAACAAGTTATATTAAATAATATGTTTGCAATATGCACTGCACGCGGCCTTTCCTAGAGTTTCAATCGTAAAAGTAATTGAAGAGTTTAAATATTTACTTTTCTTTTTTAACAACCCTACTAGAGCACATGGTCCATTTCCCATGGTTTTATGCTATCAAAGAATTCGTTGTTTGTACTTCAATTTAGTAGGAAACCTAGCTTTCCTTTTTCTTTATCTCTTTTTTATCAGGAGTTTTCCTTTCGTGAGGGTGTTGGAGTAGGATTATCATTTTCTTTCTTTAGTGACAATTTTACTTTCTATTTTTATTTTATTTTTATGTATTTTTTAAATAATTTGTTCAGAATTGATAAATTTTGAACTTGATTATCTAGATCTACTTCTTTCAATAACAAATCTTGTAATTTTGTTATTCCTTTTTATGAGTGTGTTTGTTGTCACTTTTATAAGTATTTTGATTTTCAATTCTTAAGATATCTTTTATTAGTCTTTTTATAATTGGTCATATTTTGATAGTTTTGCAGATATAAGAGGAGAGTTTTAGATATATTTTGAGAAAGAAGACGTCACTTTTCAAGCTGTAACACTTTTTGTATTGTTCTCTACTATGGAAGATACTTAAATATTGATAGTCTTTGAACAAATAATAAATCTATAAATTGTTGGTTAGTTCAGAGGATAAATTGTATTTTTTTCTTTCTGAATTTGATATTTTTTTTATTCATAAGTATTATTAGATTTCATCATAATGAATTTTTTTTCTTGTAAAAAAAAGAATTTTTATTTTTTTAAAGAGTAAATGACCACTTTAATTCTTGAATATTTCATAACATAATATTTTAGTCCCTAAAAAAAAGACATATACTTTAGTCATTCACAGTTAAAAGAAAAATAACACTTTAATCTCTAAAAAGGATGAATGTGATAGAGTTTTGAAACTTTCAAAGGTTAAAGTGTGTATTATTTTTTTTTTTGTAAAAATTAAAATATTTTGTTACTTATATTTAAAGATCAAAATGACTATTTACTTTTTTTTTATGAGAAATTCGTTGGTTTTTTTTTTCTCTGTATAGATGCGATATATATGTCTCAAGCATCACAAGAGAAACACATCCATGCTAGAGTTGTCATTGTTGATTGAGTTTTGTCAATATCATCATGTCAAAATTCCAGCTTGATGCAGCAGATTTCAGTTAATATATAAGCCTTTTCTAATCGAAGGCACTAACAATTAATAGCTATACAATTTGGTTAGCCTGTGCTTTTACCCTTTCTCTACAGTATAATATCTCCTCAATTTTAATTTTTATTCAAATTTTCATGATATATTAACTAATATATTAAAGTAAGTTACAGAATTAATAAAAACAGATGATTGTAAATAGAGGGCAAGCCCATTGCTGAGAGAGATAATCTCAATATCTCTTATACTCGTGAGAATATTTGTGCAAAGAAAAAAAATAGTCTTGTACTCGTGAGAATACTTGCGCAAAAGAAAAAAAAAATGTTGTAATTTGAAGTTTTTTGTCAGACACGTGCAAACCATGTGGGTTTTACTCATTTAATAAAAAAATTAAATGAATGAGAATTTATAAGTGAAAAAACTAAGTGTGTGTTTAGGATAATTGTGAAAATTTAATTATTTCAATAATCAATTATTTTAATAATCAAGTTTTGAAAGTTTAATTATTATATTTGAATATATTAGTTAAAAAGTGATTTTAAGCTAATATATTTTGTTTGGATGATATAAAAAAAAAAGAATCGACTTTTATGTATTAAATTACTAAAATACGTATAAAATGATTAAAAAATTTATTTGATTGAAGATAAAATAATATTTACATATCAAAATGAAAAATAATCAAACAGTTTTTTTTTAATGCTCAACTTTTAGCTTAAACATTTAAGCTGTTGTCGTACAATTTTTCAACTGCAACAACTTTTACTAAAATTTCTCAAAGATGTTATGAAATGCTGCAACAAATGACTTAAATGTAAATGTGAGATGAAGTTCATTGTCGTGTAAGTGAGTGCAAACCAGAAATCGAATACGATGGAAGAAAGGATGAAACGATTCCCAAGTCGGAAGTTGTTGGTTTAAACTTTTAAACCTGAACCTAAAAGTTGAACCAAACATACCCTAAATAATGTGTATGAGAAGTTTAATTATTTCTCATAACGATTTTTTATTTTTTGAAAAAAACTATTATGAGTAAAGTTTGAGATGTTTGATAAAAATGATTAGAATGATTATGATTATATTTCTTATACTATGAAAAGCTTTTTATTAAAAAGTTCTTTTTTCAACATTATGATTATAATATAAGAGCGGTTATTTTGAAGTTGTGAGAATTTACTTATTTAACTTACTAGCCATTGAACTTTTTTGAATGCAACCAATTAAAAAAAAAAAAAAATTTTCATACACTTTTTCAATAATTTATTATATAAAAGATAATTTAAACAAAATATATTATCTTAAAATTACATTTTAATTAATATATTTAAACATAAAATTAATTATTATAAAAAATAAATATACTTATATTTAATAAACAATTATAATCAATTATTTCAATAATCCAATACACGCGGTTTTGAAAAAATATTTTTTTTCAACAGTAATCCAAACACTTTATTGTAGGATGAAGATGACTTTTTTTTTGGGTGTAATTAATGATTTTCTTTTTTAAGAAAACCTATATCCTAATGAAACGAAGCGTTTAAAGTTGAGAAGAATAGGAGATGGAGGTTCCCATTAGCGAATTGCTTACGGCGTCGTCTTCTTCCTCCAACCGTGAAGGGTTTGCAGGGTATTCGCACTCACCACTCACCACTCACCACTCACCACTGCCCCCATGGCTTCCACTTGGAGTTGGAGCTCCATAGCCATCTAATGCCTTTCTCAGACCCAACGGACACCTGAATTCCTCCATACTTACGTTTCGGTCACTTGCCCAATTGAAAGACATCCACACCTTCGTACGATATTTTTGTTCCTTCTATTCCTCAACTATGTAATTTGTTTCCTTCTCATCAAAAATATAATCTTTATTTGATACTTAAACTTTTTAATATGATAATTTATCTCGATCTTAGCTAAAACTTTAACCATTTTTTTTTTGGTTCATTAAACTCATGTTATTATCCTTGGGAAACACATGTTAGTATAAAATTCACGGTTTTGTGCTTAGTGCTTTGTTTTAGAAGTTTTTAATGATCTTAAGGTGCAGAAATTTTAGTACTTTGTAGTTTGGTGATTTAACTTTGGTCTCTATTTGATCTAGAGTGCAGTGCTATTTGGTTAGAACATGAAGCGCAAGCGTGGGCATAAGAAAGGGAAGTCAAAAGGCACCACCAACCCTGTAATCAGTTCTAATGAGAGCATTAGAAATGTTGGGGGTCAAAATAAGGAAGAAACCTCTGGTTTCGATGAATTTGGTAATGATAAAGATAACTCTGGAATGGAAGTTGACACACCTTCTTCGACGGGGACCGATCAGCATTACAATCTTGCTAACATAAATCCTGATGGTTCCATTGACAAGGCTGTGGGGAAGTCGGTTGGGCGTGTTAAGGTGAAGCTCAGGACACCAAAAATGTTGGACTCCCAACCCCCCTCATCTGATGCTCCCACACAAAGTGATACTGATAAGAGTAGCCAGCAACAGGGGTTTGAGAAACAAGGGGTGAATGGCGAGAGAATGGAAGATAGTGCAAATTCATTGCCTGACATGAAATTGGGTGCTCCATCAAAGAGAGCTGGTAGCATAAAAATTAAGTCATCAAAGGTGTTGGGATCAAATGCTGACCAGACAGGCATACCTTTGTCAGTTTCCAATGAGATTACCCGTCCAAAAGAAAGAAAGGCCCCCCAACAGAATCCCCAATATAATAAGCAAGAACTGGATGCTTCCTTAGTGGTGTGTTGGAACTTTTCAAATTGGTTTTCCTTGTTGTTTTAGTTTGTTATCATCCAATTGTCCAACTGTTATATTCTCAATTATTAATGCATTCGTTGCTAGTAATTTTGTCCTTTTGGGGGTTTCTTCCGCACAGGTTATAAGGAAGGTAATGAAAATGGATGCTGCTGAACCCTTCAATGTTCCTGTTAATCCTGAAGCTCTGGGAATTCCTGTAAGTACAAATATGTTCAAGCAGCATTTTCATGGATTGTTTTTAATCTGGATGACACTTATTTTATGTTTGGTTCCCTTAAGGCATTAGATATTTGCCTTCCTCAACTTCTGCCCCAAACCCTAATGCTTTTCACCTTTTGCAGTTTTTCTTTTTTTTTTTTTTTTTTTTGGGGGGGGGGGGGGGGTGGTGGGGTTTAATTTTTTTTTTACTCAGTCACTTGCACCATGCATATTTCAGAGATTTTGTTTAATACTATAACTTCTCTTCACCCACCATGAAGGAAAAACAAAAGTGAAAAGCAAAAGCAATTATGTAAATTACTAGATTTTACCTGACATGCTTTCTGTAAACACTGGGTGGATATTATTGCTGGCTGTCTTTCTCTTTCTTGGTCTTGGTCACACAGGCATCGAGGTTATTCTACAAGGATATATGATATTTGTTCAGCCATCGAGTATAATGTGATTCATTGTAAAACTTGAACAAAAAAATATGGATTTATTTTAATTATGATTACATGTGTCTAATGTCATAATGCTGTATGGAACCAGGACTATTTCGATATCATAGACACACCAATGGATTTTGGAACCATATGCAGCAATCTTGAAAAGAATGAAAAGTATATGAATTCGGAGGATGTCTTTAAGGATGTTCAATACATTTGGGACAACTGTTATAAATATAACAATAAGGGTGACTATATCTTGGATCTTATGAGGCGAGTAAAGAAGAACTTTATGAAGTACTGGACTGCAGCTGGGTTATACAGTGAACAACCAAAAGGGACTAAGGGTGAGAAGTCCATATATATATATATATATATTATCTTTTTCTACTTAAAACATTCCCCCTTGCTTTTCCCTTTGTAAAGATGATAGACAAAGCATTTAGTGATGTCATTCTTGGCTGTGCTTTCTCAGGACCTGTTCGGCATGAAATATGTTTGGAAATATGTATCTTTAAGATAGATCTTATAATTTTGAAAATTGAGAAATTTTAGTTAAGCAATATGCCTTTCTGAGATTTCATTTTCATAAATCTACCTCCAAAACTTATAGACATATATGAATTTTTAGAATGACAATTAATTCGATTTCAGCTTCCTGTTGATTTTGTTGTCTAAACCAAGAGCTAGACCCTTTGGACAGAGTCTGGGAAGCTCCTACAAAAGCAACCAACTCTCTTATCTTAACAGGTCATAACCCTACCCCACAAAAAAAGAAGAAAATTACTCATGTAAGGAAAGTAGAAGTGGAAAAGAAATCAGTGGCTCTTATTTCTTGTGTGTACTTTGTACCCTTTGGAGGAAATGAAGGATAGTTGTTTACTGTTGCATAATCTTCTGAAAGCTGACAATTTTAATTTCATTTAAGATATTACACCATGGTATTCTGATAGCAGTACATATCCTTTTCTTATGTATCAGGTCTAGAGAGGACTACAGCAGATGATATTGCACTGTCTGGTGATGGAAAAGTAGGGAAGGGTGGTCAATTGAAGCAGAAGACAAAAAAACGTCATGGGTGTGTATTCCTAAACTGCAATTTAACCCTATTTATTATATGATATTATAATTCCTTATGTGGTAATTGTTCTTATAATGGAAACGACTGGGAGTTGATATCACTTAAACTGAATGAAATCTCTTGTTGATCATGTGTTTGTGTGTATTTTGATCAAGTTAACAATATAAGTTTACATATGGATTGTAGACTAATATTCTTGTCTCCAGAAATTTGATATACGCCTGATAGTGTATTTTTCATTGAAGTGAATTATAAATCTTAAGTAAGATAGAGGGAAAGAGAAGCTTTGGTTACTTTGGGGAATTGCATTTCCTTCGGCTTAAGTTTTATAAAATGTTTAATCTTTCAGTTCATTTGTAAACTTGGGTGATTCTAAAATAGATATTAATGTCATAAATCATGACTTTCTGACAAAGAATTCCTTGCTGTTAACTCATATTCTTTCCATGCTTCCAATTTCCATTTTTTATTGATCGTGACAATTATTAGATTCAAATAGTTTGCATGCTGAAGTTTTATCTTATTTGCAGAAGACACCATAAACACGATTGCTTATGTGCTATTTGTGTGCTAAAGCGCCGTAGGAGGGAAAGGGAAGAGAATGCCCGAATTGCTAAATACAATTTTGGATCTGGTGGTGATAAGCACGCTAAAGAGTTTAAGCAAGAGGTATTGTAATGGTTTATTGCCTACATTTTATCCTTTAAAATGGATGTTTGGCAATTTTGGAGGCAGTTTTAGGGTATATATCCTGTCTCACTATGGTAAAATTCTTGACCAAAAAGATGGGTTGACTACAACAGATTTACTTTTTCTATTTCATAGCTTGCATATATTTTGCTGAGTTGATATTTGTCTTCATGGTTATTATATAGTAAATTCATTTAGAAAAGGAAAGAAAAGAATGTCATTGGACGGGCTTTATATATCTACCTTGGTGCTATTCATTATGCCGATTATCATAAAACAATGTTTTGTTAAGTGACATCTCCCGTTTGATTTCCATTACCTTTGGGAACATCTGATCCCAGATATTAAAATGAGGGTCAGAGCATAAGCAATGAAGAAATCTAAGTATCTACTTTGTCCATGAAATCCAAGTATTGACTAGCATGTACCATAAGTGGACAAATAAATAGTTTTGTAACTTTGTCTTGTTTTTAAGGAATCAATGCTTGTAGAGAGCCCTGACGGCGAGGATTCATCATCAAATATGGATGAATCGCTGGGCACTGATGGAGATACTGAGGAGGGCAAAGGAGAGGTAGTGAAAATGGAGATTAGTGAGAAGCAGTGCAGCCCTTCTGAGGGAAAGCATGGGGACATTGATGTTGATGATGATGATGAAGACGTTGAAGATGATCATGGCCAGGAGGAAGGGGAGGAGGAGGAGGATGGAGAGGAAGAAGATGTGGAAGAGATTGAAATGGACAGCCAGAAGAGAGAGATGGATGAAACTTTAAAGCAGTCACAGCATGATGGAATCTTGATAGAGAAATCAAACGTTGGAAATGCAAACATTCTTCATGATGAATATAAAACAACGCAACAAGAAGGACAAGCTACAGTAGTCCAACAACAGAAGCACAAGGTATTTCAAACACTATTTGATCTAGGAAATTACAGTATTTGCATACCCTTTATGCAAGAAATCACAACCTAGAATGCAGTTGCATTAAGTTACTGTTATAATTATTTGCATGTGTACTTAATAGTTTAATCTGTTTGTAGGAGTCACAAGATAAACATCAGAAAGCAAAGCTGCTTGAGAGCTTATATTTTGAAAACCCCAAGCTTTCAAGCTTATGTGGAATTCTCTTCCCCAAAAATAGTCAGTCTGTGTGGAGTGGACCACACTCACTCATACAGCGTCGGAATTCTGCTCGTACTAGTTCAATTCACGCAGCTATTGGGACTTTCATGGAGTAGCTTCTTATTTTAATCGGTTCACTACTTCCTACCAACCTAAGTTATTAAGTTACTAACATTTTAGTTGATATGCCTTCATTGTACGATAGTCAATTTATTAAGAGCAAAATAAATTTTGTAGTTCTGCATTCTGTTCTTTCTTTCTCTTCGTTTTCGTTTGATTCTGAGATCCGCATAAGCGTATTACCAGACAGGTATTGTGACTCTACCATAACAAGCAAAAATTCGTTTTCGTTCTCATTTTCATTTTTTGCTATCTGGGTACTGCTTCTAACTTTTAAATCTGGAGTTAGGTTTAAAGTTTAGGGGCAAGAATTTTGTGCTTAACCCCATTTTACAAAAGTAAAATAGAACGCCACCTGCAGTCTTAAGTAGTATTAAGTTTCTTTAAAGATTACTTGATTTCGGTTTCGGGTTCAACTCCCATAGACTGTTTATCTCTCAATTCTACAGCGTCGTGCTGTCCTGTAATCTAATTGTTAATCTTAAACTCCTGCATCACCGTTGATCGTTTTTTTTTCAATAAAACTAATATAATACTGAGATGGTTTAACTAGCTTGGAGATTCTATGTCATAGGCTTAACTTTCTCTAAAATCTGATGAAATTATAGTGACAGTCTCTTAATTTGGAAAGGCAAGGCAATGGCTTGATAAGATAGATACTGACTCGTTAATTTACTTTGAATTCTCGACGGTATGCCTGCAGATACGAAACTTGGAATCTGTTTGAACTCTTTCCTATGAGTTTTTTAGAGCAGGGATAATCCAACCAACGGCTCAGTCCAAGAAGGCAAAGATGAAGGAGAGTTTGCGAAAGGCTTCTTTACGCCCTGTTCTAATTTAAAAATGAAAGAAAAAAAAATAAAAGTAATGTTGGGAGTATTGTGAAACGAAAATTAAAGAGATACATGGGTCAAAATTAATCCACTGCTGGTGGACTTTGAAATGAAATAAAATCCCCCATAAATGGCACATTAAACATGGACTAATTCAGGTGCATTGGTTTGAGTTTGACACCAACATCGAGCTTCACTTGAGTCCATGACGTGTTTCCAACAAACCCAAAATGTCTACTCACTAGGCAGATCATATTTTACCCCTCCCAGGTAGAGACCACAGGCCGGGGCCATTGGACTTGTGGCTGTAATAGTCTTCGCATTCAAAATTCTGTCAACTGAAATGGTGCACCATGTGAGACAATTTTTAGTCCAAACCAGCGTGCATGTATATGTAATAGATATTAACACACGTAAATAGAAATAAGTGGCATGAGTACCGTCTGGAATTGTTATATTTCCAGTGCCAACAGCTTTCAGAACACCAACAAGTAGTCTAACCTGAAATGAATTAACATCTGTATTCAGACCAAAATGGATTGTGCAACTCCCAAGAGAAATTAAAATATAATCGGTTTTTGACATTTTCTGTGATTTTTCCTTTCTTTATTCTTTTATTTTTTCCAGGGTGTGCAAGAAGGATTGAATCACAACGCAGACCATATAGAACTTAGAAGCCTCAATTAAAAGGAAGATACCCAACCTGATGGTAAAGAAATGAACGTGCACGTGCTGTGACCACCAAGCAACGATGCCTTCTTCTCTTGCCAAATCCTACATCTTCACTTGATGTCGTTACTTTATCGATGCTTGCAATAGAGCTAGGTGGGATGTCAGTTTCAGAGTTGCTGAGGCAGCCATGAAGACCATCGCTGACTTTATTATGTCGTTCTCTTTCCATTACAGATGGAAAATATGGACTTTGAATTACCTCACAGACACTGAGTTCATCTAAAGTTCTAATTGGTGATCTTGCCTGTAATGGGGCAATTTTATGTCATATTTTATAGATAGTTCAAATAGACATTACATGATATGATGTATAACCTGAAAACAGGAATGCTAATTTAGAAAAGAAAAATGCGTGCTAAAAAAACTTTAGAAAGAATGTGCAAAGGGCATTTAACTAAAAAAATCTTTTAAACAAAAACTCAATAATGACTGCTATTTGATAATTGGTGAAGCTCAACAAACAAATCAATGTATACTGTTCAGGCCCCATCATCCCTCAGAGGAATAGAGGAGAGGGTTGCATTGCAAACAATCTTCCATTTTGGGTAAAACTACTGATTACTCTGAATTTTATCTTTTTAAATTATTGTTTACAATATTAAAGAAAAAAAAACAACCTGACAACCAGCTGCTCTGAAGGAACTAAAATCATGGTGTCCAACAAGAACTCTGCATGCTTCCTGTATGTATATCATTAATAATTTCTCTCTTGTACAGGAATTCTGAGAGCATAATCTAGTAAATTCAGGGAACTGTTAACTAACTTGCATAGTTGGAAGATTAAGCTCCTCCGGTACATGCCATGCTCGATCTTTCTCAAAGGTTGACAAAGGCTCTGGCCCAGACAGCAAGCGATAGAAGTATCTGAATGGAAATTTCAAATAATTATCAATTACTACAAATTATCATAAACAAAATAAAACAGAATTCTATGGCATTGCTCGGAAAAGTATTCGGCTTCATAAATTCTAATATTATCAACCTTACTGTGCTATTCTTAACTGTCACTATTATATAGAATCAAGTACAACACAGATCAAGCAGCTCCTCAGTCCATAGTCCAACAAATATCAGCTGAGAATAACAGTCTTATATCTTACAAAAGCCAGTGATGCTAGATATAACATAAGAAGTACATTTGTGACAATTAATAATCAATGCATGCATAACTCAGTTTAAGAAACAAAATCTAGATTCTTGAGTACTCACGTGCGCTCTTGTGCTTTATATCTGGCATGAAAATCAGATGGAATACAACGAACATCAATAACCATTAAGTCGCTGTCATGCTTCTAAAGTAAATCAAATTGACAAAAAAAATGTCATGAGCTTTTGTGCACAGACAAGATACTCAAGTGACATCAGCTAATAAATGAAATTTCACAAACAGTTTTTTCAGAACTGTAACTCCAACTTTGTATTCAAGCATAACATGTAGTTGATAAAAAACTTAGGGACACAAACTTTTATAAGAATATATTTAATACTTCATTTATCTTCTTGCAATATGCATTACGAAGTTGTAGTTAAGTTCATCGTAAGTATAAAAATTAAGAATCAACTAGGATGGAAAGCTATCACAAACAGTACATCTACTCTTAAAGGAAGAAATTTCTGTACCAACGATAAAAGTATTAGCAAAATACATACTGAATACACCAAAAACAATAACTCTGGTATTAGGTGTGGTGCAATTTTTGGCCTCTACATGATGCACATTGCAGACAGTCCAATATAATTGAGATACTTTCAAGCATAGGATGACAGAGTTAATTGCAATTTATATTGACTTATT
Source organism: Ormosia emarginata (assembly GCA_029884605.1). NCBI lineage: Eukaryota > Viridiplantae > Streptophyta > Magnoliopsida > Fabales > Fabaceae > Ormosia > Ormosia emarginata. Next base: position 3,867,416 of record JAQQTP010000055.1, on the reverse strand, counting down.
CAAGCCAACAGCTAAAAATCCAATGATTTAGGCATTATTGGTAGATATTGCAAGCATGCAGTGTTTGCAGCTAGCTGGGATTCAAAAGCATGTTTGATTTCCCATTCAGTTATTATTTGGCATGGACACCGCTTGTTGTTCAGAATTTCAGTTGAATATTAAAAAAAATGTTGATACTGACGAATCACAACAAAATTGGACATAATCAGGGATTTAATACTAGACCGAGAAAAAGGAGATGCGGAACAAAACTGTCTTTGCAGTTTCTTCTTCTACATCATGTAACAAGATGAAGCATTTTCTCAAAGACAGAAGAAGCACCGTATTTAAAAAATCTAGAATTTACTAGATCATAGAAGAACGTACTTGTAAGAAATGGTTCACAGCCCTTCTAACCACAGCAGGTTCATGAGGTGGTAACTGTATTTTCACCAAAAAGGAAGTTACTAAAAAACTACTACTAAAGACATTCGCCTCTGTCAATTTAATCGATACACTCAATCAATAAATGGAAAAAAAAAATGGTAGAGTGAATCAGCAGTTAAAAGAATGATGGGGGTGCACAGCCCCCAGTCCATACACATGTGAGGAAAATGCAAAAGTGGCAGGCAAATAAGATGCAGAAAGTAGCTATTAAGCATCAATACATTGAAGTGAAAGAGTTGAGTCAGAAGTAAACATTTGTGAAGAGACAAAGTTGAGTTTACCAGTTGAGCAGGCCTCCTTTTGCTGATGCGTTGAATATCAACATGACAAACATTTGACAAGGCATGCACTCCAGCATCCTGCATGCAGTGGGAGAAATTGTTGAAATTTTACATTGCTTGAACAATTAGGAGCAGTGGCAGTGATACGATACTCACAGTTCGACTTGAACAACACACAGAGACTGGCTGCCCAATAAATTTACAAAAAGCATCCTACATAACAATGACAATGACATATTTGATATCAGCATAACCAAACCAAAGCAATCAATTGATTACATTGAAAAATGAATTAGTTAGTTAGTTACCTCAAGAACACCGACGACGGTACGGCACGTGAGTTGCTTCTGTGAACCAGAGAAGCGAGTCCCAATATACTCAATTGCCACTAAATACCGTTGAATCCTCCCATTCATAGGGTTTTCGCCCTCGCCAATCACCGCCTTTTTTGTTTCTTCTTCTTCTTCTTCAAAGTCACTAAGATTATCGGTTTTTGATATCTTGGAGGGCCTATTACCAGATTCTTCAACTTCAACGTCAGGTTCCAGTGTATGCTTCGGATTCTGTGTCATTGAAATTTCGAACTCTCTCTATTCTCAATTTTCAAATCAATGTTTACTTCTCAAACAAACTCCGCTTTTCTCTTGTTTTTTACTGTAGACTATAAGGGTTTAAGCGTTGGGCGAGGGTCCTCTCTGAGTGGGTATAGGTTTTGCTATTTGTATTCCCAAACAGGACTCCTATTGGCTATTACATTGCATTCTCTGTCCTACCTACCCTTGAACGTTTTCCTAAGTTTTTTTTTTTATACATTATATTATATTCCCTTCATAAAAAAAATGTAATGAATAAAAAAATTTCAGAGGCTTTTAAAAAAACATTTGAAAAATTAAAGTAATTCATTTTAAAATTAATTTTTGGTATAATTTGTCATGTTAGAATCTCTAATTAAGTCCTGAAAGCATTTTTTTCTCAAAAATAAAATAAAATCTTTGAGTTGCTGTAAGTTCTTTAATTGGTATAATTTTTTTCTCAAAAACTTGAGATTGACACTACCCCAACCTGCAGCCCAATGTGTAAAAACATTGTTCGGATATAAGTACATTTTTTATATATAGGTAGAGCCGTTTCCAGACGAGCAGAGAGACTCACTTTTGTCAAAACATAAAGTTAGAAATGTGCTTGCTTAGCCCAAGTTTGATTCTTCTATTCATGGGCAACAATGAATAGAAGAACACTATTCAGGAGAAATCAAAGTAACAAAATTTTCAACAAAAACAAAGCTTCTACCGGCCACGTCATAATTTAAAAACAAAGCTTTTTCAACAATTGCATTGGTTGACCATAATATCAAATAACTTCTCATTTTAAAGACTGTTGCCAATGGCAAATATCAACATCAAAGTTATATAAAAATAATAATTGGTCGGACTTAAAATGTGTATCCCTTAAAAAGGGAACGCGTCATGCTCTTCTATATCTATTTACATATCACATAAATAATATAATAATTATAAAACAGAGCAGAATATGAGAGGAGCTCTAACAAACCAAACTGCAAGTCTGCAACACTAAACTGCTTACGAGCAGAAATAGAAATCTGGGTATCTTTTTCTTTTTAATTTTTTGTCATCTAGCAATCTGGCTATCTAAAGCGTTCTTTGCCAGAGGGATTAAGAGAAAGATTCTTTGTAAGGTTGACGAGAGTGACTTGCTTGGTACCACTTGATCGCATCTCTATTTTCTTCTCTCCTGCTTTGGCAGTGTTCTACAGAAAATTGAAAGACAAATGATCACAAATGCTCAAGTCAATATTAAGAACATATACACGAAAATAAAAATGTTTCTACAGCAAGCAAAGGAGGATCTAATAACTAATTTAACAATATAGCATTACAATATTCCAACTGTGCATACTTACACATACTACAATTCATATATCTTCCATGCTCCAAATGCAGAAATAATTAAGAATCATTCTAGACACAACAGTGGAACTTACATGGTAATTGTCATTGCCATATACTTCCTGTTCTGGGCTTGTATGCTTATGCTTAGTACTCCTTTGGGAACGAAATAACTTCTCCCGATTCTCGTAGAAGTCAAAATCATCCAATAGAGATGTCTTAACCGAGTAACTTTTAAAAATATTCAGCATTTCCAAACCCTGCTTCAATCCAATCTGCAAACCATATATAATTACAATGTAATGATAAATCACGTCTAACAAAACATTGAGTCATAAACTGTAACATTATTCATATGACCAACGTAAATGTCCGGTACCAAGATTTGTATTGATGCATGATCTAATAATTGATCAAATGACTTCATGCATTTATTATAATTGAGATTTACTGTTTCCTTTTAAAGCAAATTTCCCACTTAAAAGACGCAAGAACATTGACTTACTATATTACAAGAGTAATGTCATTTACACAAAAATATTATACACACTACTCACAATTTTCTTTGACAGTCAGTAAATAACAACTAGATCCAACTTAAATAATTCTGGACAACTCAAATTTAGCACAATCTTTTTGCATGGTTATGCAACAACCATTTTCCTTAGTATCTATAATAAGCAAGCATAGGTGCACTTCAACACCATCAAAAGTAGGAATTACCTCTTGTGTGTCCCTAGTGAAAGTTACAGGCCTTTTCTCATTGCTTTCTAGGATGATGTGCCGAAACTGGTTGTTGGGAACATCTTTTATTATATGCCACTTAATTGGGAAGAATCCATTATATTTGTCAAGTTTCCAAAAGTTCATATCTTTTTTGAAGTCCACTGGCCCAAGCATCTCAGCTACTCCAACAAACTGCCTGCTAGCATTAACCTGATTTGACAACAAAACTCATCCGGGATCTATGAATTTTCATAAATAAAAATATAAGGACATGAACACCTAATTCTACAATATATATAAGCTGATACATAATTGTGAATGGCAAATAAAGCCAGATCAAATATATTCCTATTATAATTTGGAATATTTTTTTTTTTGAATTTTTATCAGATAATCCAAGAAAGCATTTGATTTGTGGCAATTATTGGACATAAATACAAAGGAAAGTATAAGCTGGTGTTCATCTTCTTCTAATGAGCTTTTGAAGATAATTTAACCTCAAGAAAAAGAAGAAAAATAGAAGATGTCTCATGACAATATATCAATATCTACAATTTCTATAAAAAAAAATGGTTCCTTTTTTTCATGTTACGCTTCTTCTGAAGAAAAAACAAGAGACAACTTGCGTACAAAGATTTGAACTCACCGAGAAGAAGAGGAAGACTGGACACTTCATGCCTGTTTGTCTTAATTTAGCTTCTGCATCATGGAATGCTGCATTCAACTTCTTATTTCCATTTGGAGTACTTGTCCAAACATCATATTTAATGCACTTATGAATGTCATCTTCATTGAAAGATTTAATCACATAAAATTTAGCAGTTTCATATTCCGTTTGGAAATCTGGAAGGTTATATTGATCTCTACAGATTGTGATTGCAAACTCATTCTTAACAGCTGATGATTGTAGAGGAAAATTGTTGTAATGACCCCGAGGACCACGAGTTAGTTCTATTGACATTTCAGATTCTCTGCTCCTGAATTTATCTCTCAACGAAAATCTATCATTTACACTAGATACTCTCCCATTTGGCCTGTAGTTGGTAGGGGGGTAGTCATGGCGCCTTGGGTTGGCTAATGATGAAAATTTTCCCATTTGGTTACAGGCCCTAGGAAGAGTGGCTGCTGTAAAATTGGAATGCAAATGAGGAGCCTGCAACATAACGATTAAAACATCATAGTTCAACAGGAGTTTTAATGAAAACATAATATATTTAAAATAAAGTTAAGTTTATGGAATTTTTTTCTCCTTTTCTTATTTGTATAAGTAGATAAAATAAAAGAAAAACAACATATACTAGAGGTGACAAACAAGGCCCAGGGGAAAATTTTCCTTTACAAATTATCCAAATATGTGAAGCAGGTATTAATGAAACAATGGCAAATAGTACCTTTCTAAATATTCATCATCAATGCAACAACTCTACCATCCCAGCAAATGAATATATAAACAAGAAGCAGAGATACCAAGTGATATCATTAACTATCCGAAACATCATAATCATCCAACTGATTACCTTGTTGAGAATTTTGATATCTTTTTTCATATCAGCCACTGCCACAGTCTTGGATAATGTGCTGGTTAAACTGCCATTTTTATCTATAGACTTTAAGCTATCTGGCTTCGCTAAACCATAAGATTTTGGATCACTTTTTGCAATTACAGAACCATTGACGGTTTCATTTTGCACACCAACAGAAGTTAAGACTGATGAATAACAAGGCAGAGGTTCTGATTCATGCACACCTGGTTGTTGAAAATATCCAGTGGAAGGAAGGTAAGGTTGTTGACCAACACAATGCCCACCGGCACCCACAATAGTCCCTGACAAGTAAAGGTTATAGCCAGGAAGATAATAACGAAAGGGCATAAGTTTGATTGCATGACACAATCTATAACATTCCATGTTAACTCATAAATATCTGCTATCCAGGATATTCAAATGTATGAATATGCTTGTGTGAACGTGTATATTATAAATCATTACAGTATTACACTATTGGCAGGAAATAATATCAAAGCACCTTTTTTAACCCTTTGCTTATGTCAAGAATACTGTTTCCATCTAAATTTTAGTTTTTTTATAACTGCCACAGATTAGTATAATATAAGAAGTATGAACCAAATGTATCGTAATTATGCCCACATCTCCATTTTACTTCATTGGATCATGCATATAATCAAAATTCATATGCTTTTGGTTATGTTAAATGTTAAAAAAGTTCAAGATAATACTTGATTTAGACCTCAAGGAAGTGAAATTTTATTTTCAGATGTGATTATAATTGCAGTTAGTTTTCAGGAATCTATGCCTAGTTAGTTATAAGTTTAGAGCAACTTCCAAGACGGATACATCAATATCATTATCAGCAACATTTTATGTGGACCAGAAACTATTTTAACATCTTTCCTGTGAAAGAATAGTGGTAACAGTTAGTAGGTGTAGTATAAACAAAAGCTCTTCAACTGACTCTTGATCAGCCTCACCTGTGAAGCCAGAAGTGACATCTTCAGAAGAGGTCATCAATGATGTCAAATCAGATTGGATTCCATCTTTTATAGACACCTGCATAAATATTATGAAAGATTTATAGTGAATATGAAGAAATCATGAGAAGGGTAAAAGTAACAAAAAAAATACAAGAACTGCTTGTTACTGTAATTAAAAAATCAATCCCAGTCAGGAACATTTTAAAAATGATATGTGCCCATAAAAAAGTATTACGTCCAGGCAGTGACTTATATGTGTTCACCATGATGTAACAACCAATCAACTATCTTCATGCTAATTACCAAACTGCAATTTAGAGTATTTCTTATACTTATGAAGAGAAGAGCTATCACACCTAAACAATGTGTTTTGTAGTGTGAACGCCACAATGAGTATTGAAGTGCCATGGACTATGACACTTCAATAGCAAAGATTAGCAATACTTATTTACTAAAGAGATGAAGGAGTCCAAGATAAAATTTAGAAAGAAAAACAGAGAGACACACAAATTGATAGAGAGAATCAAGAAAGTGGCAAAGAGGCAGTCGCCTCCCACATACCACATCTGCCTCATCCTGTTGCTGGCTAGGATCTGCTGTTCCTGTTGGCACAGCCACAGACTGAGCTATATCACATGGTTAAGTATATCATAAATAAATATTTGATTAAGGTTTGATTAGGGTTTTGACTACATGAATACTCTTGGATTATAAAGGCCTGTGCCCCATGTTGTAAGTATCTCGTTCATATTATTATTTATCAATAGACAAACTATTGTGAGTTTTCTTGCGAGTTTAGAGTCCGTGGGTCTTCATAAAAAAGAGAAGACAAAATAATCGTAAGATGATGCCAATTTTGTAAGCATTTAATGTCACTATGTAGCAAGTAAGGGGGGGAAAAACAGCTGGAGAGTGAATTATCAGCATATAATAATATACATAATGTTCCAAAAATATGGGCGTTAAAGCATATATTTGAAAGTGTGTGCTGGAGTTGAATAAAAAATGTTATCCAAATCTCCAAATTCTCAAGAACTGATTTGATGAGATCAAATTTGGCAGGCAGATTTAACAAATAATAAAAACAGCAGAGGTGAATTAACGATGGAACAAAGGATACTTTTCTGAATTTCCTTGTCACAGCTCATCATCAACAATATCAGTCTTTAAAATCAACCAAAGTCAGCCTAAAACAGAGGGTGAAACGAAACAGGTTAGCCAGAAAGAAAAACAATCTCCAAAAATCGCGAAAAACACACGTACAGTTATTTCTTTTCTCATAAATGAAATACTGCTACTATTCTTCTGTTAAACTGTCTGGATTTGTGTGATATATAGAAATTGAGGGAGAACTTGAATCTCTGCATTAAAAAAAAAAAATTGTCGGCTACAATTAACAGCAGGGTAATGCACATCCTCGATTTCAGCGGTAACCAAATATAAGCCCCCATCGGAGACACAGAGAGAGAGAGAGAGAGAGCATGATAATGATATCATTTCATTCAAGAAGGATTCTACAAAATCCTAGTTGTTGGCTGTTTTAGAACAGAATGGAAAGATGAAAACTTAACGTTAAGTTAGGAATAAATGAATGAATGAAGAAGAAGAAGAAGAAGAAGAAGCAAACCTATCAATTACAAAAGGTGGACCGAATCGGCTACGAGTAGGAGTAGGAGTAGCAGACCAGAGAGGCAGAGACTTGAGAATAACATTTCTGCACACAACATGATAGGGTTAGTTTTGTTGCTTACACTTGTCAGTAAGAATCATGCCCTACTATACTATCATATCATATTCTACTTCTACGACACAATTATTTTATCTATTTATTAATATTAATATCAATATTAATATATATGCTCACATTAATTAATTCATAATTGTTTGATATGACAATTAAACTGTAGCATCTTACATCTTGCCCCCCATCTCATTACTTGTTACTAGGAGTAAAAATAAACCACCTTTTCAAATCAAAAAAGTAAAATAAAAAAAATAAACTACCTTATGTTACGTTATGTTTTATTTAAATAAGGCACTTCAATCTAATTTTTTTTTACTTCGATAAGAAAATCAGGTATCTCTATGTATACTGTTATGAGATTAACTCTCGATTATTATCGAGATTAGAAGATTTTTTTAATAATTACTTTTTTAGGATTTAAGCTTTGATCATTTATCTAAAAATGTAACTCACTTATCATTTCATTCAACTCTTATTGATAAATAAAATATTTTAATCTAACCTATTATTTATATGTTCTTTTAAATTTAGTTTGGCTTTTTCATATATAAACATAAAAGTTTAGCTTTTTTAAACAATTTACATTACATAAAGACTTTTAAATAAGCCAAACAAATTAAATTTTTTATTTTTTAAATAGACATAGCTTTTAAAAAATATTATATTGTGTATTAAAAAATTATATTAATATATAATTAATAAATCCCATAAATATGATAAAATTTTAATTAATACTTACGTAAATAATAAATACATAATCTATCATAGTAGATTAAATAGGTATTTTTAAAGACCTAAGCTAATTGCCTTAATCAAATAAGCATTTATAAAAGCTTAAGCTTAATTTATTTAATAAATTTTGATAAAAGATAAATTATGTCGTAAACTCCTACTAAGTTGCTTTGTTTATTTTCACCTCTAATAATTAACACTTAGTATATGTTTCACTCTTATAATTGAACATGAAATTAGAATTGGAATTGAACCTCTGAATTCTAATTTTTATATTTGGAATGTCATTTAGAATTAGAATTGTAATTCCATAAACTAATTTCATGGAATTAAAAAATAACTAAGTTAAGTCTTTCTCATTTTTTAGTCTATACCTTAATAATTACTAATTTATATCTTAAAAATTAAATTCTCTGCTCTCCATATTTATTTATGAACAATCATATTTATTGAGATTTTATATTTATATAAAAATTTTTTTATATTTATATAAAAATTATTATAATACTATTTATTTTAAAAAAAATCATGGAAAATTTCTTTATAAAAAAATATGATTATTATATTATAAAAATATTATTGTAAGAATATTTTTATTAATTTTAATTTTGTAAATATTTTTTTAATATTTTAGATCATACTTTTAAATAATAAAAATTATAATTAAATTTAAAATTATAATTTTTTATTTTAATTCTTTAATAACTCTAAACATAAAATTTAAGATTTTATACCAATTTTAATTTTAAAATTTTTTAATTAAAATTAAAATTTTATATTAAATTTCAATTTCATTATTTAAGTCAACTCTTACTATATTCTTAAAAGTACATAGTACAAACAGAGGCTAAAAGTTCAAAAGAATAACATTAAGTGTAACATCCCAAATTTCCTAAGTTTTCGACAGTAATTTTGACAGTTAACAGAATTTTACTATTTAGCGATTTTTGTCTGTTGTAAAATTATTTTGATTATTCCGTCAGCGTATTTGATCGTTTTGAGTGATCTACTCTGTGTCATGAAAATAAAAATTTTTGGTAGGAAAACTTTACGTAATTTAATTTTTACCGTTAGGTTTTAATTATTTTACGTGTAACGATTTGATATTTGTGCGTTTTAATATTTGTGATTTTTGTGAATGATTATGAAATTTTTTTGTTTGTAGGCCCAGGGGGTGTATGTGGCTCAATTTGGCCATACGTGGCCAGCGGTGGGTCAGTAAAGTGGAAATTTTTTTACTCATAGAAAAATTTGTATTGTTTAGACGGAGACAGGAGATCTTACTAAACCTGAATCCGGAAACAGTTTTTGAAATTTTTTTTTACTGTATTTTGTACTGTATTTTATCGGACAATAAAAAATACAGTAAATATAATTTTGTGGGGTTTTAGCATATAAAAAGAAATATTATACTGCTTAAGTCAACATTGGTAGTTTGGATATCCACCATTAATTTAATCAATGGTGGAGATTTAATCTAAACAAGCTTAATAAGGAAGGTTTTGATATCAACCGTCGATTTAATTAACGGTGTAGAATTGGTCAAATAAAGTGGCTATGACCATTTGTAACCATTGGATACTGGATTTAATCAATGGTAGAGATTTGGTCTCAAAAAGTGACAAAGACCATTTATGACCACTGGATGAAGAATTAATCAAGGGTAGATATTTGGTCTTGTAAAGAAACAAGGACCATTTATGACCATTGGATGTAAATTTAATCAATGGTGGAGATTTGGTCTTAAAAAGTAGCAAAGACTAATTATGACCCTTGGATTAAAAGTAAGAAGGAGTAATTTTGACCCTTCATTTTGGAGACACATCTAATGGCTGTAATTTAAAGGAGAAATATCCAATGGCCTAGATTAAGTCTTCTAAATCAAAAGTTTACCTAAATCATAACCATTGATCTAATCAATGGCTTAAATGGCTTCAAATAATGGCTAGTAAAATTTGTCACACTTTAAAGAAGCAAGAGAAGGGGGGACGGTTTTGTGTTTGTCTTAGGTGTTAAAGGAGGTTTGATGACCATTATTGGTGGTCTTGGTCAATGGTGCATCATTATTGATCATTATTGATCAATTTGCACTCAAGAAAAATGCATTGGAGGGGGGGCTACGGTTTTGAGAAGCTTTAGGACATAGGAAAGTTTGAAGACCATATTATTGATATCCTTGCTTTCCTTTGTCTTCTCTAAAACCAATAACTCATCGCCTTTTCTCCACTTTCTTTTCATGGAGGTTTCGCCAAGCACTCCAAGAACACCTTCTATCACTCAAAAATTTCATACAACCTAGTTTCTTAAATTCTTACCTTATTCTAAGCAACTTTCATGTTAGAGACTTTCTCTAAATCATTCATCTTCAAGGACTTTCTTCAAGATCAAAGTTATAGGGTATTTGTGGTGAAGTGTAAGAAGACTTCATTTCTTCTCTTCTTTTTCATGATCTAAACCATGTTTGATCCATGGTTCCTCTTAATCAAGCTTAGTATACTAATTTCTATGTTTTTTTTTTTTGTATTTGAGAAGCCCTTGGTGGTGAAGGACTTGGAAAGAGAAGCAAAACAAGGACCTTTTGAGGATCTTCAAGATGTAAGAGGGAGATCCATCTCACCAACCAAGTATGGTGGTGAGAGATGGTTTTATATTTGATGGATGGTGAATCCATGTGAGGATTCATATCCATGGTCTTGTAATTTATTTATGGGTGTTTATGTGCTTTAATTATTTGTCTATGCTTGGTATCTTTGCATGATTTTATGGCTTTGATAGTATGCTTAAAATATGTATGATAAATATATGGCATGCTTGTAGTATTTATGATGAAATATGTATGTGTATGCCATGATGTGTTGATGGAAAGGAAATCAGTTTTTTGCTTCAATAGCCAAGGAAGGGCTACGGTTTTGATGCCCATAATTAGAGTTTTATGTTGAAATTTTTCAAGAACAAGGAAATTGATTTGTTTAATGAAAATTATGAAGTAGACAAAAATAAATTTTCTTGGTTCTAAAGGCTATGGAATTTTCGGCCAAGATACCTCAAAATAGGTGTTCACAAATTAGTATTTTCATGAAAGATGAAAATAGATTATTTGAAGAGAATGGAAAATAAACAAAGGGTTTGTTTTTCCAAGAGTACATGAACACGGTTTTGAAGGACTTTTATTGATATATTTTGTGTAAAAAATTTCTAAGTGTTTACTAATCATGATTTCGAAAAATGAAATAAGCAATGTTGATTTTAAGGATTTGCAAAAAAAATGAAAAAGGATTTGCAAAGAAAGTGAAAATAAATTTGAACAAATGGGTTTGGTTTTATGACCATGAGTCACATGGTTTTGAAAATAAAATTTTAATGGTTTTGTTTGTGTAAAAACAAAAATGATAAACAATAGATTTGGAAGGAAAAAGAAATGATGGCTTCAATGGCCAAAGACTCCACTATTTTTGGGAGGTTGGAATGATTTTAGTTTTGTGAAACAAATTGATTTTCTAGTGGAAACAAAGTGTTTTGAACAAAGTGTTTTAGTACAAGGATTAAAGAAAATGGAAACAGAGTGTTTTGTCACTTGAAAATATTTGATGGTTTCAATGATCATGTCTACGATTTTTTTTGAAGGATTTCGAATGCTTTGATTTTATGAAACAAAGTGTTTTAGTACAAGGATTTTGGAAAGAGAATCAGAGTGTTTTATCCCTTGAAAGAATGAAAATTTTCGTAAATGAAAAACAAAGAGAGGATGAAAATATTTTAACTTCAATTTATTTTGAAGAAGATTGATTTGAGAAAAATGGAGAATATGATTTGAAAATTTACTAACGTATAACTTATTTTTGGGTTTTGGAGTACGTTAGAAAATGTTAAGTTTTGAAATGTTGATTTATATCAATGGAAAAGTGATTTTTGTGGATTATATTTTGGAAAATGATTTCTTGAGTAAAGAAATGTGGAAAAAGATTTTCTTGAGTAAGAAAATGTGAAAAATGAAATACAAAGTTATATTATTTTGAGAAAAGTTGAAAAGGAATTTTTGAAGGTTAAGAAATATTTTCGTAAATGAAATTGTGATGAAAAATGTCTTACGATCTTAAAAACGTGATTTTAAAAGCCTACGCACTTGAAAAATATGTTGAAAATGATATTGATTTATTTAAATCCAAAATAATGTTTGGAATATTGAGGAATATTTTACGTGATTGTAAAATATTGAAAAATATTTTACGTATCTTAAAAATGATTTGAAATACAGTAAAATATTTCTATGCGATTTGAAAAATGTTTAAATATTTCTACGCGATTTGGAAAGCGTTTAAATATTTTTCGCGACTGAAATATTATTAAAAAATCACTACGTGATTTGAATAATGAGAGAATATTTTTATGTGATTTTGAAAATGGCGGAAAACTACCATGAGATTTAGAAAGTGTTTTAAATATTTTGAGAATGATGGAAAATGATTTACGCGACTTAAAAGAATGATTTTTAAGTTATGCGATTTTGAAAACGGTGAAAAATCGTTACGTGATTTGAGAAACGTATATTTTTATGCGATTGAAAAAACGTTGAAAAATTAAATACGTGATTTAAAAGTGCAACTGTGAAGAATAGTTGCGCAAGATTTTGAAAACGTGAATCAAAATGTTATGAAATTTTGTAAACGTAATAGTAGTGTTACGGTATTGTAAAAACGTAATAAAAATGTTTTGGAATTTTAAAAATGTAACAAAAGTGTTACAATATTATGAAAATGTAAAAGAAGTGTTATGGTATAGTGAAAATATAACAGTAATGTTTTTGAATTGTGAAAATGTAACAGAAATGTTACACGATTGTGAAAATATGGCAAAAGTGTTTTATGACTATAAAAACATGATAATATGATGATTACTACCAAAACAGTGTATGAACACTATGTGAGAAAATGACGAGTTTTGCCTACGATTGGCTTTTGATGCATTTTATATGCATTGGAAAGAGATGCCTGTATTTGGTATTTGGAGCACTTTATGCATTGGAAAAATATGCGTTGAGACATATAATTACATTGAACAAATGAAATTGAAAAGATTTGGCCCTTGTGGTTAGACTTGCACTGATATATTCGTGCATTTTATAAAGTATAGCTAATAGTTATTTTTTTGGCTTGTGGTTGACTTTATTTGAGATATTAGTGCATTGTATAAAATATACTTTGAAAAATTATGAGTTAAACCTGTGATTGGTATTCTATCTATGATTTGGTATTTGGTGCATTACACATGCATTGGAATGGTCCGATGGACTGGATATGACTAATTGCTTAGGAGAAACGTACACCTCTTGAGTGGGTGCGATATGTGTAGTGTAGGTTACTCGTTGACCTTGGGGGCATTGGGGTGCGGGTTGCCTATAATGGGCAGTGAGTCGCTCTACTGTAACCGTGGGTTAGATCGATGCGACACACCGATGATCCTGACCGAGACACTATTCTTATTCAAGATCTGATAAAGACTGTCGTGTATATGCTAGATATGCAAAATCAAAATGAGGATTATAGCACGTGGTTTGAGGCATGTGGTACCGACAGATCTTTTCGATCATTTCTCCGACTTGAGTTTAGCTCCATGGAATAGGAAATTGAGTCTTGTGCACATAATCTGAACATTTATATCTGTGTGATATATTAATTGAAGAATATTGACTATGACAATTATTTTGAATACTTGGATGATGATGATGATAATGCTGAGGGCCTTTTCGTAATTGTTGTTTATGATAATTGAACTGATAAATGATTGGATGATGATAGTTGATTAATGTTGATGGCATGATCATAATTGTGGTATGATCTATCTGTATGATATCTTTAACTTATGTTATCTCTACATCCGCCATTGTCGTATTGGTATTGGTGTAGGTGATCTCACCTCTTTGTTTTATGTTTTGGTTAGATTTGTATTGTGAAATAAATACGTAATAGATAGAACGAGTTTTCCAAGAAGAAACTGATGGTAGATACTCAGAGATTGATGAAAACATTGAAAAGTAGCTGTCTCAAGTTCAAGATGTGCCTGGGATAGACAAGAAGTAGAGTTCGATGCATCAAGTTGGATACAAGAGAAGGAACGAATATGTTAAGATTTAACGTTAGTGTTATATACACAAGTCTTATTAAGTAGAACTCACAAAGGGTTACTACTTGTTAGAAAAAAAAGTCTGTAAGTTTTATATTTCTCTTTAAATTGTTAAATGGAACAATTGGGTCAATAGGGTATATGAATCTGTTTCAATATATTTTTTCGTATTACTTATAAATTTCAGTAAGTTTATGTTTCAGCAAAAAGAAAATTTTAAAACTCATCTTTTATAATTCAAACTTTGTGCGATCTTCTTTTCAGATTTTGAGTCAGGAGTCAGACATGTGATACCATAGGGAGGGTGTTACACTAAGTGTTTATTTGGATTGGAGTTGGTAAACTTAAGTTTGGTTAAAAGTGTATTTACAAATATAAATTTGATTAAAAGTAAATTTGCAGTAACGTAATTTATGTTTGGAAACTTTTATCGCAAAAGTTAGTTGGGATAATAACTTAAATACAAAAACAATATTTTCTTGCTTTGGAACCAACATACTTTTGGTCTAAAATTTAGTTGAAGCAAACGAAAATGAGAATCAGGCAAACATAATTTCACACCCTTCAAAGACTCCCAATATGTGTTTAAATTAGCCAACTGATATCCAAACATGTACTAATTAGCTAGCGCTAAAACGGGGTAAGAAAATGACATGAATAAATATATCTTTACTTATTTACTTTAAAAACAAAATTTTTTTTTTTTTATCTCATACATATATAGTAAAAAAATTTAATAAAATAGATAATGAAAATCATTCAGCGTAAATAAAATATTTATAAATTGATCTTTTACTATTTTTTCGTTTGAATTTTTTTATATTTGTGTCGGCCTAATTACCTAAAATTTCTGAGTGATTAGAAACCAATCAATGAAAGACCACCACCAATATTAGAACCGAAGAACTTTTAATCGATGCTGTATGACCATACTAGCTAAACTAACCCTCATTGGCTCTTCATTTTCTCTTTAACCAACCAAGAAAAAAATTTATACTTTAGTATAAATTTTTTTCTTTTCTCTCCTTATTTTCTTTATCTCAATCCAAACATATGATAAACGTTGAACTATACATGTTAAACGTATGAGTGAATGGGTGACATGGTCTGTACACATTTTTGTTTTTTTTTTTTGTGTTACAAGGTTTTCAAACACTAATCTTTACTCGACTAAAGCTGCCTATTGTTTTTCCCCACAAGTATTTTCTTACATACTTGAACTCTTGACGTTGAAAAAAAAATCTAATGCATTGTTTTAAAGACATTTTATAGTTAATTTTGTTTGGTATATATATATATATTTCTTTATTCGATAAGATTTAAATATTTATAAATTAAATTTGTATTTTTAAAATAACTTGACCTGTCTAGCACCTAACAAAAAATAACTTAAAAAGATCTTGTCCAAGACGAATTTTTTTTTTCTTTTCGATTAAATGAACCGGGGTAAAAAATTGATAGACTTTTACATTGCTTGACTAGCTTTTGGAAGTCCATTTACAATTTTGAGGGAATTTATTTCCTTTTGAAAATTTTAGACATTAAATTAGAAGGTGTGCCAACTGGTAGAGGGGTGTGTTAATATTCGTGTTAGAAAATCTTAAAGAATGTACCCAAAAAAAAAAAATCTTAGAGAAAGGAATGGACTCAGATTTTTTTGGATATATTCAACAAAAAATAAAATCTAAATTTTCTGTATGTCTATCTTTACCCGACTTAAAAAACAGAAAATGTTATTAATTGATCACTTTATAGATCAATTCAATTGCTCATATAGAATCACACATGCTTTATTTTTTGTGAAGGATCCATTTGGGGAAGCTCTCAAGAAGACGTCAAGGGAATTTGTATTTTTAGGAGAGCAACGGTGATATCCATGCATTGCTCATTTGATTGCTCCATAAAAGAACACGGAAGATTCTTTGCCGTGAAAGACGACAAAGTTTGTTTAATGGATACCCACTAGCTGAGATTACGACAACAAATAACAAGTGTGCTTTTGTCTCTAATGAACGCTTAAATATTTTTTTCCCTGTTTACAAATTTATATTTTTTAGATATTGGTTAGAATGTGTTCTTATATATGAATAAGTTTTTGGTTCACACATACTATTGAGATAAATGTTTGTCAATAAGCGTTTGTAATTAATCACGTAAGAGATTTTGATTTGTTATTAAAAATTTTAAGTTTTTATTGAATAACAGATATTTTCAAATTTTAGGATTTGTTTTAAATATTCAAAAACTTGATTTATAATAATGAGATTAATATTTTTTGTTGTTACTTTGCGTGCCCTCTTGTTATTTTGGAGTTTAGTTGGTAAATTTGCCCAATTTTCAATATATATAATTTTAAGCATTAATTTAAATAAAAGACATAAATTTATTTTTTAAATTTTTTTAATTTCTCATAATATTCTTTATTGACAAATGAGAAATTAATCTTTTAAAATATTATCAGACACTTAAACAAAAATTTTTTTTAATAATATTATTTTTATACATATGAATTCTAAAATCTAACTCAAAATCACATGTATATTCACATTAATTTATTTTTAATTTAGTTCTTTGAGTTCGGAGATCGCACAGGGAAAGGAAAGTCACGTTATGCGTCTCAAGCGTTTAGCAAGCAACTTCATGAAGAAGGAAATATTTTAATATATATTTTAAACTCTGATGAATCATTTAGCTCAAAAAAAAAAAAAACTCAGATGAATCACATTTACTGTTAAATGCATATTTTTTTTTAAAAAAAAAACATTTATTTGTGGAGCATTTTTTTTGGGAAACGTGTAAGGCCCTATTTTCTTTCTTTCTTGTTTTTTTTTTTTTTTACATGTTCAAGAGCCATAAGTTATGGCCATGCACTCCTATTTCGATATTTCAGTTCTATACCTTTCTAGTGTGCCCACTTGGGCAGCTCATGCTGACATGCTGTTGTCTTCCTAGTTGCATCTAATGTTCCCTGCGAAAAAGTATTCCTAGCTTGAGGCTTTTGTGGCCTATGCTATCTAAAATTCACTTTCGCAACTTTGTTTTGTTTTTGTAGCAAATTAATTCATTGTTCCTTGAATATCTCACGTCCTAATTAAGTAAACTTCCACTATTAACTAAGAAATTGGCCAATGGCAAGTTTATAGTAGGGGAATTATTATGAAATCCTTAATCAGATAAGTTGTTAAGTATTTATTGAATATTAATTTCATAAAAATAATTAATTTTTTTTATAAAAATAATCAATAATTAATTAAATGCTTGATAGATCTTATACCCAAGAAAAAAAAAAATAAGTACATTAGAATTGCCCTTATAATATAGCTGCTCAATTACTCTGATTTCTTACAAGTAACTACTTCTTGAAACCTTATTAATTTCCACCAACACATATGCACACACATACTTACACAAGGGATTTTTTTTTTTGCATAAATTTGATATAACCAAGTTGAATGTATTAGACTACTAAATTATTAATACATTATTAATAAATCATTAATGCATTATTAATTATTAATTAATTATTAATTAATTAATTATTAATTAATAATGCGTTAATGATTTATTAATTTAATACACTTAATTTAATATACTAAGTTTATGCAAATATTTATCCTCAGACAAGAAGGAAGTTCACATGATTTAGTGTTGAAGTTGTGCATGAAGAAAGATATAAGTTAATTATACCGATAAAATCTTTTATAACTACCAGTATAAGAATATCAAATCAAATCATACGGTTGCTAAAAAAAAATAAAGCTAAAAAGAAAACGAAGTTTATGATAGCGAAAAAGGTCTCATTTTATAACACAACAAAAAATAATTGTAAATTAAATTAATAAACGTATTGGATAAAATGGTTGTTGTTTTAATAAAAGTTATTCTAAGAATAGAGTAATGCTATATATACAACGAAATGTGTTTTACGAATTGAATTACGAATGAGTTGACCAATCACTTCATCTGATGGATATTTAAAAAACCAACTAAACAAAAGATAAAACCTAAACGACATTCCTTCACATTTGTTCGTGTGCGTTTCCACAAAATTCTTTCGTGTGAAATAGTATTTTGGCTAAGAACAACATGCTATTCTTTCATAAGAGATCAGATTATATGAATTAATGGAAGGTTTAGCACTTTAATGTCAGCTCTTTATATCTTTAATATGCCCTCAGGGTTGGGTTGTTACCAATTGAAATGGTGTTACGAACAGAAAACATTTTTTCTTGCTTGGAGGTAAGGAGGCTTCCAAAGAATGAAGAAAGGAAATTAAAGAAGAAAGATAGAAACTAACAATAAATATTCTCTTTTCAGCCTTTCTATTATTCTCATGGGTTGACATTTATAGAGTGAGTATTATATTCCAGAGGCTTCCTTTTCTAACAAACTAACATATTTCCTTCTCATTACACGTGCTCACTCACATCTAGAATATTTCCATATACTTACTACTTATTAATTCTTATCATTTCCATCACCCATGACAAACACCTTGTCCTCAAGGTATAATAATACATTGTTGCCCATGCCGCATAACTTGGCCTGATGCCATAGGTGCCCAATATCATTGCCTGGAGTAAACAGAATCTCTAACACTGCCCATTGTAGGTTTTGTTAGTCTGTACCAATAACAGTACATATAAATACATGTTGATTGAGAAAATGGTGAACGTGACATCCTGTGGCCCATTCGGTCTCATCACAAGGATCACAATTGACCTAAAGTATTACTGGGTAGAGGAAAGGAAATCACAAAAGTGGGTGATATCACCAAACAACCCAAGCCATGGAACAATATTTTACCAAACAGGTAGAGTGCAACCTCTAGCTTCCAAGCAACAACATACCCAAAGACCAAAAATGATGCTAAAATTGCGTCATTCTAATCGAAGTCTCTCAAAGAAAACATGTGAGGTAAAGCCATTTTCAACTATAAGAGACAAAGGAATAGTAATACTAGCATCAAAACTACCTCGAGGATAAAAAACCAAAACCTTTTGCTCACCATCAGGATACAACCCGTTGCCCCAGAGCACACAATCCACAATTGTATGCTCGAAGCACTCCTTGGCCATGGAGACATGGGACTTGAGGAGCTCAACGCGAACGACGTGGTCGCAAACAATGATGTAGACAAGGCAGATAGCATGGGAGAGGTGAATAAGCAAAGCTTGCCAAGGATAGATTTAGTAGGAAACTAGACGATCTTGGACTCGTCTGACCGCAAAACAGGTTGTGCTTGCCGAAGATCTCAAACCTGCATTCTGGCGTCTCGATGGTGGCCTTGAACAGCAGTAATGTTAGTGCAGTAGCAGGCATGTTGATGTCCCAAATTGACAATAACAAATGAACTTTTGGGATTTAAAGGATACTTGATGTTAAGAGACACAATCTCAAAATATGAATATAATCTACTGACAATAATCAACTATCTTCTAAATACACAGGTGGAGTATTTGTAATTCTCAAAAAAAAAAAAAAAACTAAATATAAATCAAGAAGAGTGCTAAATCCTACGAAATGAAAAATTTCATGAATAACGTTAACCAATTACAACAGTTATTTATCTGAACTTCAGGTAATAAATGTTAGAAAAGAAAGAAACAATAACGGTACGACATAAAAAACGCAAATTCGTGTGTAGTTTTACGATAACATTTCTCATAAATCAAATATAATAACTAAAGATAAGATTTGAGATTTGATAAAATTTTACTAAAATCTTAATCATAAAATAAATAAGATATTTAAAAATATAAAAAATAAATTCTTTAAATAACATAATTATTAATAAAATCTTAAATTATAAAAATAATAACTAATCTAGGGATTTAACGGGCGGAGACGAGGACGGGTAGTAACAAGAACCCCCGTCCCGCTTCCGCTCATGCTATAATATCCGCCTCGTTCAGCCGCTCTTATATCTGTGTAGTCATGCGTTTATTATTCCTCAAGTAGGTAAATAGGTATCCGCGGTCTTAAATAAATTATAAATAAAATTAATAAATTAATAAATAAAATAAAATAAATTAAAAAAAGTATAATATAATAATATTTTAATTTATATAATAAAATTTTTAATAATTTTATATAAATATTTTTATTTTTTTTTTGCGAGGTCACGGGAAACTACTCCTCGCTTTACCGCTTTATTAAACGGGGATAACTTAAACGGGTATTTATACCCGCGAAAAAAATTAAACGGGTATTACCCATCTCCGTCATGGATATTATCTGCGGGTATCCGCCCCCGAGGGTAAAATTGCCATCCCTAAACTAATCTTAATTTATTCCGTAACACCCTCCTTAGGGCATCACATTTCCGACTCGAGACTCATAATCTGAAAATCAATTCGTAAAAGGTTTGAGTTATAAAAAGTGGGTTTCAAAATTTCTTTCTTGTTGAAATATAAACTTACTGAAATTTATATGTAATACTGAAAAATATATATTGAAACAGATTCATATACAATATCTGATTACTTGACCACTAATTAATATTTTACAATTTAAAGAGAAATATAAAACTAACAGACTTTTTTTTTTTTTAACAAGAAGAAACCCCATGACGGTCCTACTTAATAAAGACGGTGACAACACTAACGTTAAAACTTAACATACTTATTCTCATTGTGTATGATCCATCTTGTTGCATCGACATCCGTTTCTACATCCGTTCTTTGTCAACACCGTACACCTTCGAGTCCCGAATGTCCACTCCTTATTGTTGTCACCTATCTCGAGTATTCATCAGCTCAAGTTATGTCTAAGACAACTCGATCCTTCTATTATTTGATTTTAACAAGATGCATACAATGAAAACAACATAACAAAGAGTGAGATCACCACTGCGTCAATATCAACATGGTAGCATAGAAATAACACAAACAACATATCATACAAATATATCATGCCATCAAATTAATCAACTATCATCATCCAATCATTTATCAGTTCAATTATCATAAACAACAATTACGATAATGCCCTCAACATTGTCTAATTATCATCATCATCATCCAAGTATTCAAAACAATTGTCATAGCCAATATTCCTCAATTAATATATCACACAGATATAAATGTCAGATTATGCATGTGCACAAAAACTCAGTTTTTCAAAAACAACTCCATGGAGGTTTTCACAATTTCAAGGAGAATGCTCTCATTAATTGTCGATTTTAAATTTCAAAGACAATCTTCCAGTTGTTGAAAAGAATCGTGTTCATGTACTCTTTGAAAAATAAACTCTTTATTTATTTTTCTTGCTTTTTCTAAACATCCATTTTTATCATTCAAGAAAATATTAATTTTGTGAACACCTATCTTGAGGTGTCTTAACCGAAATTCACCATGTTTCTAGGATCAAAATTAATTCCCTTATTCTTGAAAATTTTCAACATGAACCCTAATCAAGCGGCATCAAAACCGTAGCTCTTCCTTGGCCATTGGGACCAAAATTAATTTTCTTTTCATCATCAAATCGTAATAGATACACATACATATATATATATATATATATATATATATTAAAAGCATGTCATATTATCATCATAAAAGCATAGTATAAACATATAAACATACCATCAAAATCATAAACTCATGCAAAGCATATTAAGCATAGGCAATTAATCAAATCTCATAAACACATATAAATTATTACATGACTATGGATATGAATCCTCACATAGATTCAACACCCATCAAATATAAGATCATCTCTTACCACCATGCTTGGTTGGTGAGATGGATCTCCCTCTTACCTCTTGAAGATCCTCAAAATCTCTTTGTTTTGCTTCTTTTTCTAAGTCCTTCACCACAAAGGGCTTCTCAAATACAAAACAAAATACATAAAAATTAGTATACTAAGCTTGATTAAGAGGAATCATGGATCAAACATGGTTTAGATCATGAAAAAGAAGAGAAGAAATGAAGTTTCCTTACACTTCACCATAAATACCCCATAACTTTGATCTTGAAGAAAGTCCATGAAGATGAATGATTTAGAGAAAGTCTCCAACATGAAAGTTGCTTAGAATATCATGTAGATTCAAGATCTATGGTTGGATGAAATTAAAAGAGATTGGATGGTGGTTTTGAGTGTCTTGACCGAATGGTTTCTCTTGAAGCACAAAGATGAAATTTTTTATTTTTGATAGAAACTTGAAGCTTAGATTTGAAGCTCAAGATGAATGATTTTGGAAAAACTCATAACTAGAGATGTTCTTAGAATGATGTAAGGATTCAAGAAGTAAGGTTATATGAAATTTTTGAGTGATGGAAGGTTGGTATGGAGTGCTTGGCCGTGAGCTTAGAGTAGGAGAGAGATGGAGAGAAATTTTGATAACTTTGTTCTTGAAAATGTTCAATGAAGACCAAGGTGATCAATAATGACTAAAGTGTTCAATTATGGTCTTCAAAGCTTCTAATTTCAGACCAAGACTGTGAGCCACTTTAAAACAAAAGAGATAGAATTGAATTGATAGCATGTTTCTCTTTTACCAAGCAAGCATAGCCATAGGAATTAGAAAGAATAGACACCAAACATTGACTAATTTTGTATAACTTTTTCAATTATTGTTAGAAGAATGACCAAGTATTATTTAAATGTAAATTTGTCTTCCAAATTTGATGCATGACCGTAGCTTGCATGGAGAAAAAGAAAATATTTTTGCGTTAGGAAAATGATCAATAATTATGTATAATTGATCAAGACATCTAACAATGACATAAAGTTTTTCTTTAGCTCCAAAATGAAGCACAAAATCGTCCCCCCTTCATCCTTGCTTGTTCAAAGTTGTCATCTTTTTCAAGCCATTATTTGAAACCTTTCTATCCATTGATTAATTCAATGGTTAGGATTTAGGTAGACTTTTGATTAGAAGACTTAATCTAGGCCATTGAATCTTTCTCCTTTAAATTCTAGTCATTGGATGTGTCTCCAAAATTAAGGGTCAAGATTACTCCTTCTTACTTTTAATCCAAGGGTCATAATTAGTCTTTGTCACTTTTTAAGACTAAATCTTCACCATTGATTAAATCTAAATCCAAATTCATAAATGGTCTTGTTACTTTACAAGACCAAATCTCCACCCTTAATCAATTCTATATCCAATGGTTACAAATGGTCATAGTCACTTTATGTGACCAAATCTCTACCATTGATTTAATCTCCATCTAATGGTTATAAATGATCTTATTCACTTTTAACATCAAATCTCCTCCGTTGATTAAATCAAGATCAAGTCTCCATCGTTAATTAAATCAATGGTGGATATCCAAACCACCAATGTTGACTTAAGCAATATAATATTTTTTTTATGCTAAAACCCCACAAAATTATATTTACTGTATTTTTTTATCGTCCGATAAATTAAATACAGTACAAAACACAATACAAGAAAATTTTCTAAAACTGTTTCCGGATTCAGGTTTAGTAAGATCCACTGTCTCTGTCTAAACAATACAAATTTTTCTATGCGTAGAAAAAATTTTACTTTACAGGACCCACCTGGGCCCACGTAAGGTCACCTGGGCCCACATAGGACCACCTGGGCCGACATACAGTAAAAAAATTCCATAATCATCTACAAAAATTACAAAAATTATAAAATGCACAAATATCAAATCAGATTACGTAAAATAATTACCTAACGGTAAAAATTAAATTACGTAAAGTTTTTCCCGGCCCGAAAATTTTTATTTTCCGACACCTGAGTAAATCACTCAAAACGATCAAATACGCCGACGGAATAAACAAAATAATTTTATAGACACGAAATTACTAAACAAGAAAATTGCGTTAACTCACAAAATTATTGTTTAAGAGATAGGAAATTTGGGGTGTTACAATACTCCTCCTCTTTACAGAAATTTCGTCCTCGAAATTTAATAGCCATGATTTCACACCCTCGGAATAAATAATGATATTATTCCTTTATCTTTTCTTCCGCCTCATCGTAGTTTCACCTCTTACGTTATTCCAAACGATTCTAAACCATTGAAAGTTCTTTATCTCTTGTTCACTTCTCCTGATCAAACAAATATCTCAATAAATTTTTTTCTACGATTTTCCATTACCGTCTTAACTTTTCCCATAGACAGACTTCTTCAACTTTTGAAGAATCCACCACGCTTCCACTGCGCCACTTTGATACTCTGACCTGGATATACATAGGAATATTCTCTCTTGCAAGATATTCCTTCAATTGCAGTAGATGAAAGAAAACATCATGGAAAAGAACAAAACGAATCGAATATGTTATCGAACATATCCAGCAAAGAATTGGATGTAACTCGATCTTCAAGAATGAATTCTCGATACCAATACAAATGCTACCAACCTTCATTCATGCTGCTAGAATAGTTTTTCTCGATAACTTCCAACTAATGTAATGTATTACTTAAAATTTTCTTATCCTCATATCACTTTATTCTCCAAATTTTTAGCTCTTACCAGAAAATGTCTCACTAACCGAATTCTCCTTTCAACCGCATTTTATACCGATACTATGACATGGATTTTAAATAGGAATATCCTTTTTGCAAAATATTCTTTCTTGCAAATGCAATATATGAAAGAACATTATAGAGGTTTAGGAAGAAAAGGTAGCGAAATGATCTAATATGTTACCAAACATATTCAACAAGAATTTGATTTTGCCTGATTTTCAGGAATGAGTTTTTTTGAAATACTAACACTGTATTGAGACAATCTCATAGGATATGGTTGGAAAATAACCAATCCATTTTCAAAGATCATGTCTGTTTATGAAACAGATCAAACTAACACAAAATTTTGAACGACAGATCAAACTAACACAAAAATTTGATCTATAACAATGATTTGAATAACTTGAGTAGCTCGATCGGCTAAGAATAGAAACAGAAGTAAACAAATCAGAGGATTACGAATAACTCTATCATATAATTGATCTACTCAATCATATGCCACACAGAATAAGTAACTCATAGAAATATTCAGTGTGGTTTATAGGATTAGCTCCAATGACACAATCTCCATTGTTTAAATCTTCAGTTCGGAACACTCTCGTTCCATTCGACGTATCGACTTTCTCTACTATCTAAGATTTTACTAACAGAAAACTCTGTTTTCAATAGAACACAATATCTAGAAATGTGTCCAGGCTCTCTACACTTGAAACAAATTATTTCCTTGAACATACAATCTTTCGTTAAGTGCCCCTTTTCACACTTCTTACATTTCGGTGCAGATGTCACAGTCAAACTAAACCTGTCATTACTAGTACTTTCTCCACAAGATTGTTGTTGTTGTTGACTTCTTGGAGATTGCAAGTACATTTTCTGTTGGAATCGCTTGACCTTACGATTTCCCCTTTTTCGTAACCAATATAGTCCAACGTTACAAGGTCTCTCATCCTGAGATTGATTTAACTCTAACAAAATCATAGCTTAAGAAATCAATTCTTGCTGCAGAATAATCTTCTGAGTTTGCTGTATAATTGCTTCAGCCACTGTTTGTATTACTTCTAAAGTTGCAGTCATATCACCACCATTATGTCTCGCTTCCACACGCGTACGTCTATCACGAGTCATTTCTTTTCTTCAAAGATGGATGAATCAAAATAAAATGGAAACCAGATGTAACCATTTCAAATAAATGTTTGTTTTCTTGACGTACATTCCTTCATTAAGTACCTTCTTTCACATCGATTCCATCGCTTTTGGTTTCCTCAATGGTTGTAAATACATCTTCCGTTGAAATCAATCACTTTCCAAATATCCTTAAAAAATACCAGGTTCCAAAATTACGAAATCTTATATTCCAGGACTGATTCTCTTTCATCAGATCCTGAACTTCAACTTTCGCTTTTTTTCCCATTGTTCAATGATCCTCTTGTTCGTGCGATCGTCTTTTCCACATTGCTCCCGTTGCTCTTAGTAATACTACAAACTGCATTACTAGTAACATGTTTCACTTCCACACAAGTATAACTATCCTGAGCCATTTCCTTTTTTTTTTCTCTCGAGGCGTGCGGATCGAAATACAATGGATCTGATATCCATTATAAACAACATTGTTTCCTTTTGGAAAACAATAACACAGAGAACACAACACAAACAAAATAGACCTAATCACAAACCCCAAAAGACTCAAACCGTGCTCTGATACCAACTAATGTAACACCTTCCTTAGGGCATCACATTTCCGACTCCCGACTCATAATCTGAAAATCAATTCGTAAAAGGTTTGAGTTATAAAAAGTGAGTTTCAAAATTTCTTTCTTGTTGAAATATAAACTTATTGAAATTTATATGTAATACTGAAAAATATATATTGAAATAGATTCATATACAATATTGACACTAATTAATATTTCACAATTTAAAGAAAAATATAAAACTAACAGACTCTTTTTTTTTTTTAACAAGAAGAAACCCCATGACGGGTCCTACTTAATAGCACGGTACAACACTAACGTTAAAACTTAACATACTTATTCTCATTTGTGTATCCATCTTATCAGATCGTACATCCGTTCTACATCCGTTTCTTTGTCAACACCGTACACCTTCGAGTCTTGAATGTCCACTCCTTATTGTTGTCACCCATCTCGAGTATTCATTGCCCGTTATGTCTAAGACAACTTGATCCTTCTATTATTTGATTTTAACAATATGTACACAAGAAAACAATATAACAAAGAGGTGAGATCACTTTGCACCAATACCAACATGGTAGACAAAGATAACACAAACAAAGATATCATACAAATATATCATGCCATCAAATTAATCAACTATCATCATCCAATCATTTATCAGTTCAATTATCATAAACAACAATTACGATAATGCCCCCAACATTGTCTAATTATCATCATCATCATCCAAGTATTCAAAACAATTGTCATAGCCAATATTCCTCAATTAATATATCACACAGATATAAATGTCAGATTATGCATGTGCACAAAACTCGATTTTTCAAAAACAACTCCATGGAGGTTTTCACAATTTCAAGGAGAATGCTCATTAATTGTCGGCCTTAAATTTCAGCCTCAAAGACAATCTTCCAGTTGTTGAAAAGAATCGTGTTCATGTACTCTTTGAAAAATAAACTCTTTATTTATTTTTCTTGCTTTTTCTAAACATCCATTTTTATCATTCAAGAAAATATTAATTTTGTGAACACCTATCTTGAGGTGTCTTAACCGAAATTCACCATGTTCTAGGGATCAAAATTAATTCCCTTATTCTTGAAAATTTTCAACATGAACCCTAATCAAGGGCATCAAAACCGTAGCTCTTCCTTGGCCATTGGGACCAAAATTAATTTTCTTTTCATCATCAAATCGTGGCATACACATACATAATATATATATATATATATATATATATATATATATATATATATATTAAAAGCATGCCATATTATCATCATGCATAGTATAAACATACCATCAAAATCATAAACTCATGCAAAGCATATTAAGCATAGGCAATTAATCAAATCTCATAAACACATATAAATTATTACATGACTATGGATATGAATCCTCACATAGATTCAACACCCATCAAATATAAGATCATCTCTTACCACCATGCTTGGTTGGTGAGATGGATCTCCCTCTTACCTCTTGAAGATCCTCAAAATCTCTTTGTTTTGCTTCTTTTTCTAAGTTCTTCACCACAAAGGGCTTCTCAAATACAAAACAAAATACATAAAAATTAGTATACTAAGCTTGATTAAGAGGAATCATGGATCAAACATGGTTTAGATCATGAAAAAGAAGAGAAGAAATGAAGTTTCCTTACACTTCACCATAAATACCCCATAACTTTGATCTTGAAGAAAGTCCATGAAGATGAATGATTTAGAGAAAGTCTCCAACATGAAAGTTGCTTAGAATATCATGTAGATTCAAGATCTATGGTTGGATGAAATTAAAAGAGATTGGATGGTGGTTTTGAGTGTCTTGACCGAATGGTTTCTCTTGAAGCACAAAGATGAAATTTTTTATTTTTGATAGAAACTTGAAGCTTAGATTTGAAGCTCAAGATGAATGATTTTGGAAAAACTCATAACTAGAGATGTTCTTAGAATGATGTAAGGATTCAAGAAGTAAGGTTATATGAAATTTTTGAGTGATGGAAGGTTGGTATGGAGTGCTTGGCCGTGAGCTTAGAGTAGGAGAGAGATGGAGAGAAATTTTGATAACTTTGTTCTTGAAAATGTTCAATGAAGACCAAGGTGATCAATAATGACTAAAGTGTTCAATTATGGTCTTCAAAGCTTCTAATTTCAGACCAAGACTGTGAGCCACTTTAAAACAAAAGAGATAGAATTGAATTGATAGCATGTTTCTCTTTTACTAAGCAAGCATAGCCATAGGAATTAGAAAGAATAGATACTAAACATTGACTAATTTTGTATAGCTTTTTCATATTTGAATGTAAATTTGTCTTCCAAATTTGATGCATGACCGTAGCTTGCATGGAGAAAAAGAAAATATTTTTGCTTTAGGAAAATGATCAATAATTATGTATAATTGATCAAGACATCTAACAATGACATAAAGTTTTTCTTTAGCTCCAAAATGAAGCACAAAATCGTCCCCTTCATCCTTGCTTGTTCAAAGTTGTCATCTTTTTCAAGCCATTATTTGAAGCAACTTCAATTGATTAATTAATTGATGGTTGGATTCATTTTCTTTTGATTAGAGACTTAATATGCTAGCATTGAATCTTTCTCCTTTAAATTCTAGTCATTGGATGTGTTCCAAAATTAAGGGTCAAGATTACTCCTTCTTACTTTTAATCCAAATATAATTAGTCTTTTTCCTTACTTTTTAAACTAAATCTTCACTATTGATTAAATCTAAATCCACCACATAAAATTGGTCCTTTTACTTTACAAGACCAAATCTCCACCCTTAATCAATTCTATATCCAATGGTTACAAATAATGTACATAGTCACTTTATATGACCAAATCTCTACCCTCGATTTAATCTCCATCTAATTTATAAATGATCTTATTCACTTTTAACATCAAATCTCCTCCGTTGATTAAATCAAGATCAAGTCTCCATCGTTAATTAAATCAATGGTGGATATCCAAATCACCAATGTTGACTTAAGCAATATAATATTTTTTTTATGCTAAAACCCCACAAAATTATATTTACTGTATTTTTTTTATCGTCCGATAAATTAAATACAAGATCAAAAACACAAATCTGAAAATTTTCTAAAACTTAGCGTTTTGGATTCGAGGTTTAGTAAGATCCCATGTCTCCATCTAAACAAGAGAAAATTTTTACGTGTAGAAAAATTTTTACTTTCATGACCCACTTGGGCCCACGTAAAGTCACACTGGCTCACATAGGACCACCTGCCCACATACATCAAAAAATTCATAATCATCCACAAAAATCATAAAAATTATAAAATGCGCAAATATCAAATCAGATTATGTAAAATAATTACCTAACAAGGTAAAAATTAAATTACGTAAAAGTTTTCCCTATCCAAAAATTTTTATTTTCCCGACACCTGAGTAAATCACTCAAAACGATCAAATACGCTGACAGAATAAATAAAATAATTTTACAGTGCACAGAAATTACTAAACAGTAAAATTCTGTTAATTGTCAAAATTATTATTTAAGAGATAGGAAATTTGGGGTGTTACATATTCTACATGACGTGTATTGTTGTAGTGTCGACTCTAACTTCTTGCAGAGAGTCGTTGCCGGATTTGTGGATGTTGAGTCCTTGGCTACATTGGGAGGACATTCTCCCGTTGTTATGGACAATTCTTTTAAAGAAATATCAAGGTCAAAAACCGGTTGAAAGGAATTCAATGGATCTAGAAATGGGAAGGAACCAAAATTGGGTGAGAGAGGTGTTGGGTGTGAACGGAAGTCAGGTTGATTTGCTGGTGAGGGGGTAGAGGTTCGAGATTCTAGGACTTGAAGCTTGGTGAAGTTTTCATTAAGTTTCTTGTGCATGGAAACTTGAGATATGGCCAATTGAGTCAAAGCATCTTCGAGTGTGGCATAAGAACTTGATGAATTGATCATGGTGAGTTCAAAATGAAAGCACCAAATTGTTATGAATAGGAAACAATTTTCCTTGCTTCGAGGGAAGGTGGCCTCTAAAGAATGAAGAAAAGAAACTAATGAAGAAAGGTAGAAATTAACACTGAATATTCTCTTATCTGCCTTGCCTTTATTCTCATGGGTTAACATTTATAGTGTGAGTATTACATTCTAGAGGCTTCATTTCCTAACAAACTAACATATTTCCCTCTCATTACATATGCGCACTTACATCTAGAATATTCCCATATGCTTACTTACTACTTCCTATCAAATGGTACTTGAATTTCAGGAGATAACTCGATTCATATCCAGTGTGAATGTTAAAGTATTGATAAAAAAATTTCATGGCACCAGAGGATCGAAAGAACACAGTTTCCAGTGTGTCAATTACTAATTCACTAGTTAAATATGAGGAGAATAATTTATATTTTAAATTTAACCATAAATATATTTTTAATTAACTTTCTATTTCTAATAATCTAATGAACAATTCAATATAGTACACTATACATATGTAAATATTAATTCATTTTTTAAGTAGTGATAAAGTAGACACATCAAATTTGTATATGCTCAAAACTATAGTTGTAAAATGGGTGACATTTAACCATAGGAATCCCCCTTCTCTAAATGGAAATAGCATTTAACCTCTTATGGAAATTTTTTTAGATGCTATCAAGCTAACTTTGGAATTTACATGCTATCATAGTTAACTTTGGTTGACTGAAGTTTTGGGAGTCCAACACTTTTCCAAGACGACGACTTCTCCCTCCACCTTGACCGGCGCTGGTGACCCCTTCGTCTCCCGGCCACCACTATCATCTTCTTCCTCCTGATGAAGCTCTGTCGCACCGCCATGGCAAAACCATTTGTTGGGTTCATTCGCAGTGGCTGTAACAACCACCATCTCGTCGAATTTATTGCGAGATCGAGTAACAACCAGAACTGATGAAGCCCAGCAGTGGTTTGGGGCGACTCACAACCAGTATCGCATGATTTGCAGCAACCTAGCAAAGGCAGATCACCATTAATGGTGGACGACCAAGCTCCATGGCAACAACCCAGCTGACGATGACATTAGGGTTCACGTTCATGAAGAAAAGGAACGAGCGAGGAACATTTATATAGAACACGCTACTCTTGTATGTCTCCATTTGCTTTATGAAGAAGCTCTCTAGCTTCTAGAACCAAAAGTAGTCTAACTTGTTTGACACCGAGCCCAACAACAACCAACCATAAGTCCTCAAAATCTACTAGATCAGGAGGTTCATTGATGTCATCGCCAGCAACGTCGATAGCAACACCAGTGGCAATTACATAGTGGTTGGTGTAGGCTTGTGATGATGGTGGCGGTGGGGGGACGAAGGGTTCGTCGGCGTTGAAGAAGGTGGATGACAAATCCCAGACTTACTTGTTATGCATGTTTTAAATTTTATTCGCAACTATTCATCATTTTGGATTCATCATCAATGGTGTATACTTGATGGAGCATGGATACTCCAAAAAATTTAGAAAAACTAGCATGGATACTCAATGGTGTAAAATGAACCTGTAAAATGTAATCTAAAAATCAAATTAATTTAGGGAGTTGGTTTATTAGTCGAACATAGAAAAACTAGCTAAAGCAATAAAATTAAATAAAATATCACAAAAAAGAATTATTCATTATTCTCTTAGTGCGACAAATTATAAATTTTTACTTAATTCACTGAATTTGACTAAACAATAATCAAGATGTTTAATCAAACTGATTATTATAAGGGTGTGTTTGTTTGTGTTTTTTTTTTTAAATATTTTTTTATTAAAAAAGTAATTATAAAACATGGACATATGTTTTGATAAGATTTGAAAAAAAAGTAAAATATATAAGAAAATGATTTTCTACTTTTTTTTAAAAAATAAGAATGAGTTGTTTTTTAAAATAATTAATTATAAAGTGATACAATAGAAGAGAGAGAGTAAAAAATATATTTTATAATTATATCCAAATATTAAACTTCTATTTTCATAAAAACTTCTAAAAATTAATCAATTATTTATACTATCTTATCATCATTTTTTTAAAAGTTAAACCAATTGCATCCTAAAACTATTTATGCTTTATAAAATGATACAACATTATAATAATTTTTTTAATTATTAATAAATGATTTATTTTTCTTGAAAATTGGGGAAAAAAACCAGAGTTGACGTAGTCCAAGGTAGGTAATAATTGGGAATGGAGAAAGAGAAAAACTGTAAACTGAAAATTGGAAATGGCTGGGTTCGAGTACAGTAGAGCCCGGCTAGAGCTTACCCATGATTATCCACGAAAGGATCTCGCGAAAAGAGTGATTAAAATGAGGGTTTTGTTGACGTTTTAATGTTAAGAAATTAAAAATTAATGTATTTAATATTAAAGTCATTAATAAAAAAAATAAATATTATTTTTATTTGTTAATATGTAATCTCATCATACCCATGTTAATCAAACTTTTAAAATAATAGTTTTATTATATTTTCTAAAATAATATTTATTAATTCTTTTAATATTAAAAAAATATTAAATAAAAAATAAGTATATGTAATATCTTAACAATATAAAAAAATATTTAATATTTTTTAAATAATTAAAAAAATTAATAAAAAGATTGATTAGAAATATTTAAAATTATTCTTAAAATGTTATAAAAAATTCTCTGCGTTTTCTCTC
This sequence comes from Ormosia emarginata, assembly GCA_029884605.1. NCBI lineage: Eukaryota > Viridiplantae > Streptophyta > Magnoliopsida > Fabales > Fabaceae > Ormosia > Ormosia emarginata. The sequence goes on along the minus strand of JAQQTP010000055.1, from coordinate 3,834,201 downwards.
TCTAAATTGAGACAGAGCGCACTCAGCAATCAATGAGCATTCAGCCATCAGTATCACAACCATATACACACACACACTGAGAAGAGAGAGAAATAGAGAGAGAGATTCCAATTGTTCCATTGTAGATCCCACCCACCCACCCAAGCCATCTATATCATATGTCTCGTCAGTTGCAGTTGCAGAACTTGTTGGCACTCATCATGATCAGTAAATAAGTTATACTAGCTAGCTTGTTTTTCTTTCTCTCTAAAATTAAATTAAAGGCCTAAGTAAGCAAGCATGCCAAATAGCAATGAAGATGTTTCGAATCTGAGCCCGAACAAGTTGAAGAAGCCACCATTGAAGAGGACCAAGACGCTTCCTTCTCCGCTATCCACATCCACTTCCTTCCGTAATCTCAGAGTGTCCGTTGACAATGGAACCACATCAGCTCCAAGTAACGGGGATTTCTCAGATGAGCAATGGAACTACCCTTCTTTCCTTGGCACCATACCTAGGAGAAGAAGACCATCCTCATCAGCCAAACCTTCAATTTCCAACACCCACAAGCTTGCTTTCTCCAATTCACTTCCTACCCGCTTGGAATCTCCCAATCCCAACAAAACCTCACTTGTTGTTTCCTCTCCTCCTTCTTCCTCTGAACTCACCTTCCCACCCATGGCCATGAGGAGACCACAGCACTATAACCGCTCTCCTATCTTCTATCTGGTTAGTTACTTACTTATCTGAAACTAGATTCTCTGAGCAAAAACTGGTTTTTCTATGTCCTACAAAAGGGTTTGAAAATTGTGGGGGGATATAGTTCTTAACGGGGTTTTGTGCGCAATCATAATCAGCTACCGTTGCTTAGTGTATGTAATGGCATTATTATAGTCATGTAACACCCCTTTCTATAACCCTAGTTGTTGTATTGCCTTTCTCAACCATTCTTGGATGCGCACTATTGATGCTTATACAGACTTTGAACATTTGATAACGACTACCACCATGCATTTATTACTTGGTATGATGGACTTGTTTTTAGATATAGCCATTTTGGGCATAGCATTATATTATGTTTCTCTTTTGTATTGACCATGTTTGACAGAGAAAAGTTTTAGACCTTGACTACTTTTTTCTTTTCTCTTCTACAAGATAATTTCTATGAAGACTTCATTTTGAATAATTTGAACCCTTTTTTTTTTTTTGGTTGCAGCTCATTATCACTTGTATTATTTTTGTATCTCATTCAGCTTGTCTACAATATAGGCTTGCAAAACTGGAGGTACGCTTGCAATTCAAGAAATTTAATATGGTCATTAACTTCTTGTTTATGTTTAATAGATTATTTATCAATTTCTTTGGTTGCAGGATGAGAAACTTCACCTGTGTTGTGAAATTGATTTTTGTTCCGGCAAGGGAAGAACGTCTTTAGAAAATGATGATGGCTCATTTTCTTATATTCTGAATGCTGACAGTAGAACAGTTGCTTTGTATCTTGTGGTGTTCACACTCATTTTGCCTTTTGTGCTGTACAAATATCTTGACTGCCTTCCTCAAATAATCAATTTCTTGAGGAGAACCAACAATAACAAGGAGGATGTACCATTAAAGAAGAGAGTTGCATATATGGTAGACGTATTTTTCTCCATATATCCTTATGCAAAGCTACTTGCCCTTCTCTTTGCAACTCTATTTCTTATAGGATTTGGTGGTTTAGCATTGTATGCGGTGACTGGTGGTAGCTTTGCTGAAGCACTTTGGCATTCTTGGACTTATGTAGCTGACTCAGGAAATCATGCTGAAACAGAAGGAACTGGGCAGAGGATCGTCTCTGTCTCAATTAGTTCAGGTGGCATGCTGATATTTGCTATGATGCTTGGGCTTGTTTCAGATGCTATATCAGAGAAGGTGGATTCACTCAGAAAAGGGAAGAGTGAAGTGATTGAAAGAAACCATATACTCATTCTTGGGTGGAGTGACAAATTGGTAATCTCCTCAATGGTTTGTCCTTGAATTGTTTTGAGCTTTTGAGATTTGACTTAAAATGTGGTGTTGACTGTCATGTTGGGGGATTTGCTTTACCTGATAGTTCTTATATTGTTTCAGCTCAATATGGATCATCTAGTGAAATTTGGCTTCCATGCATATAAGCATGCATTATGAAACTTTTCCCTCTGCATGAGTTCTGTGTATTTGAGTGCATTAGTAATTTTTCTTCATAAACAGGAAAAATAATGGTTGATAATCGATATTTGATTGCAGGGCTCACTTTTGAAGCAGCTAGCAATAGCAAATAAGAGTGTTGGTGGTGGTGTTATTGTGGTGCTTGCAGAAAAAGAAAAGGAGGAAATGGAAATGGATATAGCAAAGCTGGAATTTGATTTCATGGGGACATCTGTAATATGTAGAAGTGGTAGTCCTCTTATACTGGCTGACCTAAAGAAGGTATTGATGTGGTATCTTTGTTCTATTTTCTGGTGAAAGGTAACTTTTAACAGGATCTCTGTGAATGATATAATGTGGGGAATATGTTTAAGTTGTTTTCCTCTACCTTCCTTCTTGCTAACTGTTCTCTACCCACTCAAAAATTTAATTATTACCGTTCACAGGTTTCAGTTTCAAAGGCACGTGCAATCATTGTTTTAGCTTCCGACGAAAATGCAGATCAGGTCATTCACCTAATTCATTACCCCTTTGTTTGTTTATGTTGGTAACTCTTCCTGAGGAATTTCTTCTTAGTCCATATTTTTCTCATATCTCTCCAGAGCGATGCACGTGCTTTGAGAGTTGTTCTTAGCCTCACAGGTGTGAAGGAGGGCTTAAGGGGCCATGTTGTTGTGGAGATGAGTGACCTTGATAATGAACCCCTAGTGAAACTTGTTGGCGGAGAACTCATTGAAACAGTTGTTGCACATGATGTAATTGGACGCTTGATGATTCAGTGTGCTCTGCAGCCTGGCCTTGCACAGGTTATTCAAATAACTCCATCCCTCTAGTAAGCATTACTGAAATTGGTAGGCCCCAGTCCTGGGGGCGGTAGCTTGGTGAACTAGCTCTCTTCCACCCTCTCTCATGATGGGTTGCTCGCCTTTTCTTCATACTTGTTTACAATAACTAGAACATGCTTGCTAAGTCACATACAGAATGCCTCATGAATCCTGCCTCTTACCGATGAATTTCTGAATGAGCTCTTTTCAATTGCAAATAAAGCCTGTTGCCTAGATAGTGAAAGTGACAACCTATTTTCTTTCTTTTTAGTGGCTCAAATGTTATGGACTTTATGACTTCTCTGTCGCATTTGGCTCCCATATACCCAACTTTTGTATCATTCAATGTTGGTTCATTCGTTTTCTTCTCTTGGCCAGATATGGGAGGATATACTGGGGTTTGAGAATGCTGAATTTTACATCAAAAGATGGCCTGAAATGGATGGTCTCTGTTTCAAAGACGTATTGATTTCATTTCCTGATGCAATACCCTGTGGAATTAAGGTAGCTGCAGATGGGGGAAAGATCATCATAAATCCAGATGATAGTTATGTCCTGAGAGATGGGGATGAAGTCCTTGTCATAGCCGAGGATGATGACACTTATGCTCCAGGTCCTCTTCCAGAGGTTATCTTTCTGTTCTAACTCCTCTTGCAGCAGTGGGCCCGTTTAGTATGTTTGCCTAATTGGCGAATATGCTAATTAGGTGCTTAGAATGTTGTATATCTTGCACATTGTCTTGAATTTATTAAATCAATTATAATAGGTAATTTATGTAATAAATTTCTGTAGTCAGACACCAACAGTATATATGGCACATTGTTTTTAATGTTTTATATTTTGTACAGGTACATAAGGGCCTTTACCCCAGGATACCTGATCCACCTAAATATCCAGAGAAGATATTATTTTGTGGCTGGCGCCGTGATATTGATGACATGATCATGGTAATTCCCTCAATTGTGTAGCCTCCATATTACTGCCTTAAATATCCTAATGTGTTTAGACAAGCTACATTGCTACAACGCACTATCATTTGATGTGTAGGAAGAACTAATTTTCCCTTTGAAGAAAAAAAAATATGTCCAATTAAGCCACATTTTAAAATTCTTGATATCTATTGAATTACTAAAGAAGATTGAATTTTGACACTCTCAAAAGCTTGTATTTGGAAATACAGACTTAACTATAACATATGCCAATGTCCGAAGCACATAAGGGTCATGTGATTGAATACTTTTTATCTAAGTGATCTACTATGCTCACAAGGAACGTATTTGTGATTATCACTATCAAATCAGGAAGACAACATAGACAACAGCATAGGAATCATCCCTTTGCAGGCACCAAGTCATGTTAATTTTTTAACTCTTTGAAAGGAAGACTTCTCATTTTTAATTTTCTTTTGGTCTACTACTCAATTAGTGGGGAATATTAGATTAGGAAATGAGTCTAAAGAACTGCTGAAAAATTAGAAAGAAAGTAAGAGTTTGGAAGAGTGAGAGATCAAGATGATATAGAAAGGTCGAAGGTTGAAGACTTGAAGCACAATGTGTATTAATTGGCCCCAGCCTACACCTCAATTGTTAATCAATCATCCCTCAATCAAGCCTCCATTCAATCATCTGGAATCAATTCCCAATTAATCACCCTTGATTTTGTGGTCAACACTTCCTTAATTCTTAAGACTTTTCTTAATAGTTTTCTATACTTGTTAACAATTGGACCTTTTTCTTGTTTGGGGGGGGGGGAGCGGTAAGACCACGTGGTGTCCCTATAGCATGTGGTTGTGGGACTAACCCCTGCTAGGGTGTTGGCTTTCTCAACAAAATCTTTCTCTTATTTGTAGTTAATAGGTTTACGGAACAAATTTCCAAAATCTAGGATGCAGTTGACATTCTTTGTCTAAGTTACTGTACCTTATGCATGTTAAAATGGATATCATTTGGTAAAAGATATGCAGAAGAGGCAGAATACCAAAGTATCAAATTTATTGTTTTTCATTCATGAAGAAACTACATCCAAGAATCTCTAGTAGTCTAATTAATTGGGATTTAATGTATGGATTTGCAGTAGTTTATGGAAACATGTGAACAATACTTTTATGACAATCATACATGAATTAAGATTGTACTTAGTAAGAAACTGCATTGTGTATTACTCGCATAGACTTGATGGATACCTTGAATTATGCTCTTCATCCCTCCATGGTGGATGCTGTGTTAATGTTAAATAGTCACATAACTTTAATCTAATAGATCCATGTCCTACAATATGCAACTTGATTCTAGCTTCATAATCCTCTAAAATTTCCTTGATCATTGTTGTTTATTAGGTTTTAGAAGCATTCTTGGCTCCTGGTTCAGAACTCTGGATGTTCAATGAGGTTCCAGAAAAGGAAAGAGAGAAGAAGCTCGTTGATGGTGGACTTGATGTTTCTGGGCTAGTGAACATAAAGCTTGTCCATAGGGAGGGAAATGCTGTCATTAGGCGGCACCTGGAGAGTCTTCCATTGGAGACTTTTGATTCTGTAAGTTTTAAATCTTCTTCTCTTCATATTTTATAGCATCTCAAGCTTGAATATATGAATCAGTGTGCCTTGAGGAAGGAATCCTCTAGCATTTATGCACCATGTGAATTTTCAGAGGCTCATGTCATGAATAACAAAAAAAGTAAAGCTTGACATTATGCAATGGGATAGATGATCAGATTTTTTGCTAAATGATTCAATAAGAATTCTGGATAACTGATTGAGTCAGCTTCTATCTCATTTGAAATTATTAGCAATATCCTGCTTCCTCTAAAAAAAATGATGTGATTTGAATGATTGTCACCATGTGACTGGTAGATGGGACACAATAATCTTGCTGTCAAAATATAATTATGAGCAAAGCAAGTGCTGAAGTAGGAAATTAAGTGTCATAAAATATCTCTAGATTAAAAACAGCCAAGCACAGTAAATGAAAATTTTCTTCAACTGTATACTAACTCTAAGAGGACAGATCCTTATTCTTGCAGATGAGTCAGTGGAGGACTCTGTTGCTCATTCTGACTCAAGATCTCTGGCAACCCTTCTGCTCATTCGTGATATACAGGTATCTCCCCTATTGTTGCATTTCAGATTAGGGTTGTGACGTTCATATCACTGACTACTGTCACATTGTTTTGTGAACAGTATTTTGATAAAAACTGCCTTTTTTTAAATTTTATTTTTTGTAGTCAAGACGTCTACCATACAAAGACTCAAAGTCAACTTCTCTGAGGTTATCTGGGTTCTCTCACAGCTCTTGGATCCGTGAAATGCAGCAAGCTTCAGATAAATCAATTATAATTAGTGAAATTTTGGATTCTAGGACTAGAAATCTAGTGTCTGTGTCCAGAATCAGTGATTATGTGTTATCTAATGAGCTGGTTAGCATGGCACTAGCTATGGTGGCTGAAGACAAGCAAATCAACCGTGTTCTTGAGGAATTATTTGCAGAGGAGGTAACTTATTTTAGCTATTTCTCATAATGTTGATGGATCTCAGTTGACTTTCAATTTCTTTGGCCATATCCCTTCTAGCATTTTTTACATTATTGTTTATTTTATATGGTTTTGAATTATAAGATCAAAATTACATTTATGTTGAACTTTTGTTCACTTATGGCAGGGGAACGAGATGTGTATTAAACCAGCAGAATTCTATTTATTTGACCAGGAAGAACTCTGTTTTTATGATATAATGATTAGAGGTCGTGCAAGAAGGGAGATTCTTATTGGCTATCGCCTGGCTAGCCAAGACCGTGCCATTATCAACCCTTCAGAAAAGTCAGTGCCACGAAAGTGGTCCCTTGACGATGTTTTTGTTGTTATTGCCTCAGGTGATTGACAAGGGACTAGTACCATTCTTTGTTCCCTATGTCCTGATACCTGATTCTTGCTTATACTGGACCCCCGTGATGGCCCTCCCTTTCCCTTTCCCTTCCCCGTCTCAATCTTGCCACCTGGACTAGCAGTTGACTGTTAATAGCAGCTGGGAATTTGGTTACTCCTAAAAATTGAAAGGAACCGAGATTTTGCCCGTTCAAAGATTCTTGAAGATATTGCTTATTCTCGTTATTTAATGTGGAATATTATATTTGTAACGTTACTGTAACTTGTAAAATAATCTTTCATGTATAAACGTTAGGTGACTAGGGGAGGAGTTCAATATGTGTAGGTTAACTCTAACAAATATGTAGAAACTATGAGCGCTCATTGTTAAATGAGAAAGATTTTGCTGCAATTGGAATAGTTCTATATATAAAATTCACTCGTATGTTTCTCGTTTCATATTGTCAAGTAAGCAACAGGTTGAGAGAGAGAAAAAAAAAATTAAATATATTTTGTTAGTTCAAATATCAGGTGTTAAACATTTAACCAGCTAAAACGAATTCAAACTAATCGGTAATGTGAATGCGTCCTTTAGAAACCCTTGAAATCTTAGGAATTGAAAATGAAGTGACACACTGACTAGGCTAACCACTAGTTATGAGTATATCCTTTTTAATGACAATTCTGGTTTCTTTGGCTTTGGCTATTCCTATTCTGTAGGTGAACACAACAAAAGTAGTACTTGTAAATAGGTACCCCCGTGTGTGGAACTGAAAGCAACAGCTACTCATTAAGCGCTCATCAAATTTTCCTACAAATGTCACTTATTTATTGTAATTGCGGAGTTCTTTCTTTTTTTCTTTCATGTAACTACCGCTACTTCTGAGTTATGACAATTACTAGTTGAAATGTAAATACAATAATGGGTTATTTGTTACTTGTGGTTTTTATATTTAAATACCACTTAATTTCGATATTTAAATATATATATTTAAAATTATTATGTAATTATTAGAGTAAACAATTAATAAATAAGTTTATTAAATTCATCGTATTGAGATAAAGTTTTTTTAAATAATAGCTGTTGTCTTGAAAGTTAAAATTAAAGATTGAAATTATGTGATGATATTTAAAAAATATTTGGAAAGAAATAGTTTATCTTATATCAAAACAGAGTAAATGTATGGGTATCCCGTTAAAAATAAAATTTACAGGAAAAACATCAAGCATATACAGTTCGCCAAAAAAAAAAGAATGATTGCATTATCAGATCATGCATATCTATTATTAGTACATAAATAATACAAGAAACATTGCTAACTCGATCACGGACTCTGATAGTCTCAGTGATGATTGCATTCCAGGGTACGATCAATCGTTTTTCAGCAAATTTCAGCTTTGTCATGTCAGGAGAGGCAACCCATGTGCTATAAAGAAAATTAAAAGAAATTTACTATCTCTCTTTAAAACATCTTTTAAATAATTCTTTTATTATTTAATAAAATATATTAAATAAACAAATTAAATATAATTAATATCTTAAAAACATAAAAATAAAAATTAAATATTTTTTATTTAATAATTAATAGGATTATTAAAATAAATTAAAATAATTTAAATTAAAAATTAAAAAATCTTTTGCTGATTAAATTTTCCTTAAACTACCTTGCTAATAGCGTTCAGCGCCAATCACAAACTTTGCCTTCTCGATACCATGCCCACAATTGCCAATTCAGCGTCCAGAAAGCAAAATGGCATCACATCACATATCACGTCAATGCCTTCAAGCTCGTTCAGCTTCAATCCAAGACTTTACAACGCCATCAAATAGGTGTCATTTATGGTGCTTTTAAAATCTATAGAACATCGGTGGTAACTAAATCAAAGGACCAACGCTACTATACACCTAATAATGTTTTGGTATTTTGTACACCTTGACTTTACTTATAATTAGAAGTGAACTCTTTTTTAAGCAAGTGATTGTTTTAGTTAGTAATAAAAGTTATTTTAAATAAAAATTATGTATGTGGTAAAAATTGAAGTAAAAAATAATTAGATATAACTTAGGTTTTTCTTTTGTCATTTTTCAACTCCAACGAAGTGAAGCTACTATTGAGTGTTAGAGGTGAAAGCTTCGGTAATGGAATGAAATAGCTTGCAAGCAGAGAGATGACCTACTTGGGTGTGGAAAGGTAACGATGTGTATGTTGTTGGGCTTGGGTAGGAGCTTGCGAACAGGAGGATAGTGCAGTTGCATCGACAGATAGCGGCGGTGGTGGAGAATGTCTTTGCAGTGCCGATAGGAGTGTGATTTCGACGTTTGCTATGCATATTTGCGCTTGCAGGTGAGTTTGTTATGTCAATTTTCCATTATGTGTGCATATAATGAATTTAGGGTTTGCAAAATTGGGGAATTGAAAAAGGTAAGGCAAATGATTATTTTGGAATATAGGTTGGGTTTGTGCGTTGTTGTAGTGGTATTTGTGAGTACAGTGTTGATGATTTTTGACAGGCTCTCTGTCGCTTTCTATCCCTTTTTTTTTGTGCTGGAAAGATATTTCATATTTTGTATGTTCATCCTCAATGTACTGCTGTAATTGCTCCTCACCACTACGCCTTTCTTGGGCAAGATGATAAAGGGTCACATTCAGTGCCTTCCCAAAGGCACACATAACATCCCACCATTGAACACTTCAAAGAACAATGGTGCTTTGAGTTATAATCATAGGTGCCCCCAATAATCAAATTGATGTGGGATTGAGATTATGTTTCTATTTGTATATTTTAAGTTGCACGAAAGCCTTGTTATCCATCATTAACTTGCACTTCATTGTCTCTTATGGTGTTATAAAGGTTAATGGTCAAGATGGACTTTCACAAAATCCTCCATCCGAGAAGACACTGACAGACTTGTTGCTTTCTTCACGTTCTTATGATGATGAAAGAAGTCTTGGTTTAACAGGCATCAAATGGGTACTTCATTTTATTATTGAAGCATTTCAGTTTTTGTTATGTTTTATTCCCTGATTACTGATTTGAATAATATACTATCTGAATACAGAATGACTCTTTCGGACTTTTGATCTTGGCATGCCAGCTAAGAAGCTTATTGGCGGAGACAATGGTAGCATCGGTGGATTTGTTAAATAGCAGTTTAGATGCATAAGTTCGAGACCAACTGAGTCCATCATTTTGAAGATATGTGCTTAGGAAAGAGAATAAAAAGGAAATTGTACACAATAAAATTATAGAAACACTTGCTGAAGAGAGAAGGAAAAAAAGAAAGAAAGAAACGAGCCTGACAGATTGCAGAGTTTGTCAGGTGTAAAAATCGGTTATTAAGGGGACTATTGTTTAGCTCTTTTGCATTGTCTTCGCTTTGGTCCTATAATTTTGAATGAGTTCTAGTCAATAATGTTACCAAGTGGCTTCCAGTACTCAAGAGGGGGGGTGAATTGAGTAACAAAAACTTTTGCTAAAAGCCTTAAACAAATAAACTTTGCTCAATATAAATTTTAAAGAATGTGGAAGAGATGAGAAAAGGAAGAACACTTAATAATTTAAATTGCAGGAATCAATAAATAAAGTGCATAAAATAAAAAGAATAAGGGAAGGAAAACAGGCGCAATATTTATCCTGGTTCGACCACCAACCACTTGTGGCCTACGTCCAGTCCCCGAAACACAGTTCGAGATTTTTCACTATTCAAAGCAAGCTTAAACAACAGGTGCTTGCAACCTTTACAATACGGAGCACTTTTCACACACAGGGAAACTCTACCCTTGTGCTCAAGCCTCAATCAAACAAAAGGGATACCTCACCCTTATACAATCCTTGGGGATACCTCACCCTCAATATACGTAAATTAGATAAAGAGATGAAATGAAACTCTCACTAAGAGTAGATAAATACAAATTGAAGTACTAAAGAGTCAATTTGTTTCTCAAATATCTCAAGAATTAAACAATTATAAGTTCAAAAAAAGAGAGAATAAAGCAGAGCACGTTTTCAAGCAAGCAAAAATGATCACAAAGTTCAGGGGGTTATCAGAGAAGTCCCAGGCCTCTATTTATAGAGCTCGTGGAGAAAAATGGCCGTTGGGAGCAATTAATTACATTAAAAACTTTCTGATTCTTCGTATGCAATTTGAAAACGTAACTCTGATTCTCGTGGGGTATTTGAATGCTTGAAGGAGGTATTCGAATACCTCTGTCAAAAACTCTTTTAGAAAACTGATTAAGTTGGGGTTATTCGAATACCAGTCAAGGGTATTCGAATACCTCATTAAAACAAGGCATGTTACGAAACATGGGTATTCGAATACCATATGGGGTATTCGAATGCCTCATTTAAAAAGGTTCATTCTGAAACTAGGGTATTCGAATACCATATGGGGTATTCGAATGCCTCTGTTTTAACACAAATGCTGAAAATATCGATTCTGAATCAGGTTATTCGAATACCATATTGAGGTATTCAATACCTCGCTTAAAAACAGTTCAAAATCCTTTCCAAAAGCTTGAAATGCTTGTTTTTAACTTTTAAAACATTTGATCTTTTAAAAACTTCAGTTTAGGTTGTCTTTAATCATTTGAGATATTTAATTGACAGCTCCATACATGATAGATCCTAAGTCCTAAAGCTAATCTTTAAACACTTGGACTTGGTCTTCTCATCATCCTCATGTTTGTTATCATCAAAATACATCTTCATTGTTGCGTAGCAAACACATTCTCCCCCTTTTTGATGATGACAAACTATCATAGAGAAAAGCATCAGTACAAAAATAATTGGAATTCACAAAGTAAGAAGCTTACATTCATATTTAATATGTGCGTGGCGTAGCTCCCCCTTAATGTTGGAATCCAATAATAGTTATTTTAAACCTGTCTTTTCTCATAGTTATATTTTTCTCCCCCTTTGGCATAATCAAAAAGATACAACAAAATATAATGCATAAAGGAGGCAATAAGCATAAAGAGAAACTGATTGTATTAATAATTTAGCCAATATACATAATATAATGAAAGAGTAAACAGCTAATACAAAAAGGCATCCAAACAAGAACAAAGCCTAGGAATAGGCATCTGGCGGAGGAGGAGGGGAATCAGAACCCCGTGAAGATAGCAAAGCACGCAAAGCAGCTTGCTCACGCTCAACACCATCAAGTCTGTCAAACAGAACTGAGAAGGTGTGTTCCAAATAAGCTCGGTTATCCTCCATGTAAGCACGGTTGGCCTGTAAGGTGGCCATGACTTGATCCAGAGTGACTGAACCAGCAGCAGGAGCAAGGGCAGCAGGGCCAGCAGTGTCGGGCAAGGCGCGGGGCCTAGCTGGAACGCAGCGGCCGGCGGGGGCCGGCAGCGGCGGCCAGCGGCGGGATCAGCTGGGTCGTCCTCATCATCGTCAACTTCAACTGGGAATACCCAGCTTCATCGATCTTGATCATCTTCATTCGGTTCAATGTATAAGAGCCAAACACATTATGGTGGGTCACCGAGTTTTTCGCTCGGTCTCCACAATCTGCGCGGATATTTGCCTAGAAAGGCGGTGATGATCACCCCATAAGGTAGCTCGAGCGCTCTTTTCCTTAGCTCTCATCATATGCTTCATAATGAATACGGGCCGCTTTATCCGGTATCCTTTCTTCAGATCCACAAAGATAAACACATCATCTTCACTCGTAGGCGTAGTTCCCACCTCTAGGAGCTAAGATGTGGGCATAAGCATAATGTAAGAGCTCGTCCCGGCTCTTCATCATGCCCCTTTGACTCCCTTTTGAGTCGGAGGTAATGCCAACCCAGTGTCTAAGAACATCTTCAATGGCTCGAATCTTGTCGAACCGCTGGACAAACTCTTCACATCTTCATTGTTACGGCCACAGCCAGATTCTAATCCAAGAAGCGAACCCAGTCTGAGGAGTGATCACAATGTGCCGATCACGGACGTCGAATGAAGTTCCAGTCCTTCAATCCTCAAGTTGCAGTAGAACATTTTGACCAGATCGGGATAGAGGACCGCCTTATAGGAGCAAAAACGTAGCACGCCCGGATGTCCAGCTGGTGTAGGAAATCAAAGCCACCTTCTTTTTCAAAGAATGCTAAGTCTAGATACTTGGGCTGCACAAGGTTGCGTTCTCTGAAATGAGAAATGAAGCGTCCAAGCGTTTCTGGGTGAGAGGAGAGCCTTCGCAGATCCAATGGGTTGTTGCAAGGCGCGGTTTTGTGCGAGCACGTTTGGAGGAGGAAGCCATGGATGAAGGTTGAAGATGAGAGGAATGGGTTTGAAAGAGAGGAGTAAACGGTTGGGTGATACGAAGGAGAGGTATTCGAATAGGAGAGAATAGGAGAGAGGATGAAAAACGGGAGAGAAGATGAAAAATGAGATGAGTGAACGGGTGGACGAGGGGTATATAAAACTCGGACCAAGGTATTCGAATGCCTTAATTGGTATTCGAATACTTTGCTTTGGAAACGCAAAGGTCGGTGACTTGAAGAGGTATTCGAATACTTCTTGTGAGGTATTCGAATGACTTACCATATAAGATTGGCTCGGATAAGCGGTATTCGAATACTTGCTTAGGGTATTCGAATACTTGAGACGAAACAAAAGCGATAAAAGGCTTCAGTGTTATTCGAATAACCACTAAGGTATTCGAATACACCTGGTTAATAAACAATGAAAGCATGCGAGGAAAATGATGGTATTCGAATACCAGATGAAGGTATTCGAATAACTTAGATAGAAAAACATAAAAAAATACGTCCAGAATGCAATTTTGAAGAAGAAAACTTACCCAATTAAATGAGTACCTGCAAAACAGAATGGAGGATATCTCCGACGCTCAAGTCAGTAACAATTAAAGATCAATAAAACAATGAGTATTAAATTTAACAGATTAAATACACGATTGATCCAAAATGCCAAGTTCTCTTCTTAAATGAAAGAACGAATCTTTAGGTAAAGGTTTTGTGAAAATATCAGCAAGTTGATTATTGGTTTCAACAAATTCTAACACACATCACCTTTTTGAACATGATCTCGTATAAAATGGTGCCTTATCTCAATGTGCTTAGTCTAGAGTGCATAATGGGATTCTTTGTCGATTGATTGCACTAGTATTATCACATCTTATAGGGATGTGATTAAGTCAAGACCAAAGTCTAGAAGTTGTTGCTTCATCCATAGAATTTGAGCACAACAACTTCCGACTGCCACATATTCAGCCTCACGCGGTGGATAAAGTCACGCTATTTTGTTTCTTGCTATGCCAAGAAACTAAGGAATTGCCAAGCAGGTGACATGTTCCACTAGTGCTTTTCCGATCCAATTTGCATCCAGCAAAATCGGAGTCAGAATACCCAATAAGACTACAAGTGGCACCTTTGGGGTACCACAAGCCCACTTGTGTAGTGCCACCTAGATATTTCATAATACGTTTTACAGCACTTAAATGCGACTCTTTAGGATTAGCTTGATATCTAGCACACATGCATACGCTAAACATTATATCAGGCCTACTAGCAGTGAGATAGAGAAGAGATCCAATCATACCTCGATATTTAGTAATTTCTATAGAATTACCTGCTTCGTCTTTATCCAAGTAACACGAAGTACTCATTGGTGTAGCCATATGCTTTGAGTTGTCCATTCCAAACCTCTTGAGAAGTTCTTTGCAATACTTTGTTTGGCTAATGAACGTTCCACTCCTTGTTTGTTTGATTTGAAGTCCAAGGAAGAAATTGAGTTCTCCCATCATGGACATTTCGAATTAACGCTTTGCATGATTTTGGCAAATTCCTTGCACGATTTTCGTTAGTAGCACCAAATATGATATCGTCTACATATACTTGTACAAGGAGTATATCATGGTTTTTATTTTTAATAAAAAGAGTCGTGTCAACCTTACCTCTTGTAAAATCGTGTTCTAAAAGGAACTTACTTAACCTTTCATACCAAGCTCGTGGAGCTTGTTTTAAGCCATACAAAGCCTTTTTCAATTTGAAAACATGGTTAGGTAAATCATAATTTTCAAAACCTGGAGGTTGGTCAACATATACTTCTTCTTGAATAAAGCCATTTAAAAAAGCACTTTTAACATCCATTTGATATAATTTAAAATCCATGATGCAAGCAAAAGCAAGTAACATCCTAATAGCTTCTAATCTAGCTACAGGTGCATAGGTTTCTTCATAGTCTATACCTTCTTCTTGATTATACCCTTTTGCTACAAGTCTAGCTTTATTTCTTGTTATTATGCCAGCTTCATCAAGTTTGTTTCTAAACACCCATTTAGTACCGATAATAGGATGATTATTAGGTCTAGGAACTAGTTCCCAAACTTGGTTTCGTTCAAATTGATTTAATTCTTCTTGCATAGCTAGAAACCAATGTTCATCATTAAAGGCTTCATTGATGTCTTTAGGTTCGATTTGAGAAACAAAGGCTAAGTGGTTACATGTATTTCTAATGGAGTTTCGAGTACTTACACCTTTGGATACATCACCTATTACTTGATCAAGCGGATGATATTTTGAGGTACGCCATTCTTTGAGAAGTTCCAAAGCTTGTGAATCCTCTTGTCTTTGTTTATCTTCTTGCTCCTTGATTTCTTTTTCCTTGCTATCCAAATGTGTTTCCGCTAAGGCCTCTGCAACATCATCAATAACAAGATCCTTTCTCGATCCATTTGGGCCAGTTTCATCAAATGCAACATGTATAGATTCTTCAATAGTCATAGTTCTTTTATTATATATACGAAAAGCCTTACTATGATTTGAATAACCAAGAAATATACCTTCATCAGACTTAGCATCAAACTTGCCTAAGTTATCTTTTCCATTATTTAAAACAAAACATTTGCATCCAAAAACATGAAAATGTGCGACATTTGGCTTTCTTCCCTTGTATAATTCATATAGGGTTTTCTTTAAAATAGGCCTTATAAGGGCCCCGTTCATAACATAACAAGTCAGTATTTACAAGATCCGCCCAAAAATACTTAGGAAGAAGCAGACCTCATTAAGCATAGTTCTCGCCATTTCTTCTAAAGAACGATTTTTCTTTTCTACAACTCCATTTTGTTGTGGAGTTCTAGGGGCAGAGAAATTATGATTAATGCCATGTTCATCACAATAATTTTCAAAAACATTGTTTTCAAATTCGCCACCATGATCACTTCTTATAGAAGAAATTTGAAAACCTTTTTCGTTTTGAATAACTTTGGCAAGTCTTTTAAATGCTAGAAATACATCATTTTTATTTGCAAGAAATAAAGTCCATGTAAACCTAGAAAAACCATCCACAATCACTAAAGCATAGTAATTCCCACCAAAGCTCATAGTTCTAGAGGGTCCAAATAAATCCATGTGCAAAAGTTGTAAAGGTCTAGTAGTTGAAACTATATTTTTTGATTTAAAAGAGACCTTTATTTGTTTACCCTTTTGACATGCATCACATAACTTATCTTTAACAAAATTAAGCTTTGGTAGTCCAATTACTAGCTCTTTAGAGACCAACTTCCTTAGGTGATCCATGTGAATGTGTGCAATTCTCCTATGCCATAACCATGAATCATCATTCTTACTTAAAAGGCATTTCGCATCATTTGAAGATATATCATCAAGGCTAATCATATAAATGTTATTTATTCTATGACCAATGAATTTAACATGTTTATCATTTTTATCTTCAATTATGCAACAATTTGAATAAAAAATTACCTTATTTCCTTTGTCACATAATTGACTAATACTAAGAAGGTTATGTTTCAAGCCTTCAACAAGCAACACATTTTCAATAGAGGAATTTGGATTCTTGCCAACTTTTTCGATTCCAAGAATTTTTCCCTTGTTGTTGTCTCCATAAGTAACATGTCCATGATTCTTGGGAATAAACATGGTGAATTTCGAGTCGTCTCCAGTCATGTGCTTGGAACAGCCGCTGTCGAGATACCAATTTGAGCTCCTGGCTTTCAAGCACACCTACAACACAATTTTAATTTTTAACCTTTGGTACCCAAATTTTCTTGGGTCCTTGAGTGTCAGTTTTAGGCAATGTACCCTTTGGAACCCAAACCATTTTTGTCCCAATTTTTGTGTTCACATTCTTTCTAGCATTGCATGTTGAAGCACTATGACCTTTCTTTCCACAGTAAAAACATTTAATAAATGGACTGCTGGAAGTACTTGAATAAACGAAGAAATTTTTATAAGATTTATGTTGATTTTTCGGGTTATAACCAATTCCAGCTTTTTCAAAAACAACCCTTTGTTTCCCTAATATAATATTTAGATTATCTCTCCCAGAAGTGAATTTGGCAAGGGTGTTCTTTAAGTCTTCAATTTCTTTCTCAAGTGTATGACATGAAGAACAAGAATATGAAGTAGAAGCATGTGAGGGATGAGATGAGCATGCATCAATAATTCCCAAAGTTTCATTTTCAATTTTTAGTTCTTCAATCTCTTTATTTAAAATAAGAATTTTATTTTCTAAAGAAGAGATTTTTTTCTTAGAAGAAGAAATTTGTTTTGTGAGTTTTAAAAATTCATCATGCAGCTTCTTCAAAGGCATCTTGTAACTCATCATAAGAAGGGAGTAAAGTAGAGTTAGAACTTACCTCATTTTCGCTTTCTTCTTCTTCTCCTTTGGCCATGAGACAAAGTTGAGCTTCTTCGCTATCTGAACTGTCAGTTGAATCCATGTCGTTTTCATCCTATGCTATATAGGCTTTTCTTGCTTTTCTTTCTTTGAAGGGCTTCTTCTCAAGTCTCTCTTTCTTCTTTTGGTATACAGGGCATTCCATTTTCATGTGACCAGGCTTGCCACATTCATAGCAAGTAGGAGTTGATGAAGCTCCTTCGCCTTTGTAATGAGTCTTCTTCGGAGGGAAGGGAGGTCTTCTTTGCATTCCCTTTTTCTTGAGAAATTTACCAAATTTTTTAACTAACAAACTGAGATTTTCTTCGTTTACCTCAATGTTTTCTGAGCTTTCTTCATCTTCTTCTTCATCATTATCAATTGTTGAGGAAGTGGCTTTAAGCGCTATCCCCTTTTTCTTTTTATCGTTTTCTTCGCTTTGACTTAATCTGCTCAGTTCTAGTTCATGCTCATGAAGTTTTCCAAAAAGGGTAGCTAATGACATGGTTGTCAAGTCCCTTGATTCTGAAATTGCTGTCACCTTGGGCTGCCAAATCCTGCTTAAACATCTTAACACTTTATTGATTAAATCTTCGTTAGTAAAACTTTTTCCTAAAGATGCAAGATGATTAACAATGTGGGTGAACCTCTTTTGCATTTCTTGAATGCTTTCTCCTTGGTTCATTCTAAACAGTTCATATTCGCGAGTTAGAGAATTGATTCTCGACCTCTTAACTTCACTAGTACCCTCATGGGTAACTTGCAAAGTGTCCCACATTTCTTTAGCGGTTTTGCAATTAGAAATTCTAAAAAACTCATCATACCCCAAAGCAGTGGTAATGATGTTTTTGGCTTTTAAATTATATTGGACTTTTCTTTTATCCTCATCAGACCAATCACTTCTAGGTGTCTCGATTTTTACATCATCGACAACGCGTGTAGGTATAAATGCGCCGTTTTCGACAGCATCCCACACATCTAGATCAATAGCTTCGATGAAGATTTTCATTCTTTCCTTCCAATATGCGTAACCATCCCCATTGAAAAAGGGTGGTCGGTTTATGGAAGATCCCTCAGAAAAACCATTTAAGGAAGCCATGTTCTCTTGAAGCGGCTAAGCTCTTTATACAAGAGTCTAGCTCTGATACCACTTGTTACCAAGTGGCTTCCAAGACTAAGAGGGGGTGAATTGAGTAACAAAAACTTTTGCTAAAAGCCTTAAACAAATAAACTTTGCTCAATATAAATTTTAAAGAATGTGGAAGAGATGAGAAAAGGAAGAACACTTAATAATTTAAATTGCAGAATCAATAAATAAAGTGCATAAAATAAAAAGAATAAGGGAAGGAAAACAGTGCAGATTTATCCCGGTTCGACCACCAACCACTTGTGGCCTACGTCCAGTCCCCGAAACACGCTTCGAGATTTTTCACTATTCAAAGCAAGCTTAAACAACACGTGCTTGCAACCTTTACAATACGGAGCACTTTTCACACACAGGAAAACTCTACCCTTGTGCTCAAGCCTCAATCAAACAAAAGGGATACCTCACCCTTATACAATCCTTGGGGATACCTCACCCTCAATATACATAAACAAATAAAGAGATGAAATGAAACTCTCACTAAGAGTAGATAAATACAAATTGAAGTACTAAAGAGCTGTTTCTCAAATATCTCAAGAGTTAAACAATTATAAGTTCAGAAAAAGAGAGAATAAAGCAGAGCACGTTTTCAAGCAAGCAAAAATGATCACAATGTTCAGGGGGTTATCAGAGAAGTCCCAGGCCTCTATTTATAGAGCTCGTGGAGAAAAATGGCCGTTGGGAGCAATTAATTACATTAAAAACTTTCTGATTCTTCGTATGCAATTTGAAAACGTAACTCTGATTCTCGTGGGGTATTCGAATGCCTGAAGGAGGTATTCGAATACCTCTGTCAAAAACTCTTTAAAAAAACTGATTAAGTTGGGGTTATTCGAATACCAGTCAAGGGTATTCGAATACCTCATTAAAACAAGGCATGTTACGAAAACAGGGTATTCGAATACCATATGGGGTATTCGAATGCCTCATTTAAAAAGGTTCATTCTGAAACTAGGGTATTCGAATACCATACCTCAGTTAAAAACAGTTCAAAATCCTTTCCAAAAAGCTTCGAAATGCTTGTTTTTAACTTTTAAAACATTTGATCTTTTAAAAACTTCAGTTTAGGTTGTCTTTAATCATTTGAGATATTTAATTGACAGCTCCATACATGATAGATCCTAAGTCCTAAAGCTAATCTTTAAACACTTGGACTTGGTCTTCTCATCATCCTCATGTTTGTTATCATCAAAATACATCTTCATTGTTGCGTAGCAAACACAAATAATGTCCTGATTTGGACATTTGGTTGTTGTGCTATATGTTAACAATTCTCTTGTACTGATGAGCTGAAATGTAATAAAATACCATGCTATGTTGAACCTTTCATCTTATGTCTGCAATAAACTATCAAACTAGTGCAAATTGAAAGAAAGCTGAAGGGGAGGAAAATGATTACTCTTCAAAAGCAAAATTATTCACTTGCCTTTGTAAACTCAACAGTTTGATGCCTAAAATTTTTTATTAGCTTGCATCAGTTTTTGGGGCAGTACAGACATAAGATATTATCATTTATTCTATTGTCAATTATTTGTTATAAACAACTGCTAACACAATACAATTAAAATTGTACGAGTTTGTTTATATAATTGCATAAAATTTGACTAGAGCACAAGTTAATTCTGAAAAATAATGCCATTTTCGATAACTAGGACCATTTATGAGCTTTGTTTTCACAAGAGGCTTATGGTCATAAAACCATGTATACACAACATAATCTTCCTCTTCATCCATCTCCAGCTGAATTAGCTTTAGAGGATCAACATCTAAAAGATTATTGGCATAGTCTAACGGAGGCTCCTCATCATCAAATGGGGGAAACCACTTCCTCTTTAAATAATGACGATCCCTTTTCTCCCTTCTCATCATGATCCACATTGTACCCCACTGCAAAACAGTTTGCTTAGTTAAGAACCATTGAAATAAAAAAAGAAAAAAAGTATATCATGACCACACACAATATAACAGACTTTATAATGATAACTTCTATGAGTTGCAACATGTGTACATTAAGTGAGAAAGAGAACAACATACCTGAGCCAGATAAATAGGCTCAACAACCCAAGGTATTTTATTAACAAATATGATAGCCCCATAAATATGGTACAACACCTTCACATCTAGGACCTAATTCACAAAAGTTGATTTATAAATGTTAGTAGCAAGGGACCACTGTACAGTAAATCAAATGAAACGTGGAAAACTAGGCTGCAGAGATTAACCAAACAAGAGAAATTGGAAAATGTAGAGAACCTGCTCCCATGACATGGGCTATTTTCCAGGAGCTTGTGAACTGCATGAAGGATGAATTTAAGTGCTCCAAGATAAACACGTTTGTCATAACGATATTTCTTCGAGGACATATGCCTATGATCCCTAAAATAAAGAACAACAAAGAAAATTACAACTTGAAACAATGGTAGCATTACCATAATTATAGATAAAATATTTTGTATTACCAAGAGAAAGATCACAAAGATAGGTATCTTCTATTTGTTACCAAAAAAGAATCTCAATATGTTCTATTTATCACCAAAAAGGAATCATCTTATACTACATTCAAGATATCAACCAATTTATATAAAACAATGAAGGTTTTTCATCAGTGCGTTCTCCTACACCTACCTATAGGCTAACCATGAACCTCATTCAAACTTAACTCGTACAAAAAACCCACAAAAGTAATGTCCACATTACTTAAAAATATTTCTTCATAATAAAAAAAGGGGAACATCAATTAAGCGCTTCACCCTACAAATAACGGATTATCCTTTTCACAGTTCGCAACACAGAATAATATAACTTCATATAACTAATAGTAACAAGTGTGTTGTTATCCCAAGATTCTCTCACCTACACAATTAAACAAGTTCACCCTCACCCATAAGCCATAATTTCTAAAACTACACGATTTCACATAATCCTATAACTGCATTTCATTCCTATGGTTCATAAGCTCTTTGCACAAATAGCACACATAATAGAATTCAAGAACTGAAAAATAAAATGGAACATCGCTACCGAAAATTCAGATTCTGAATAACATAGTAGTAGTCGTAGCAGCAATTCACCAAAGAAACTAACCTGATGATTTTCCAGACATGTTCAGGAGTCCATGTACATCGGTTTAGTTTGGGGGCCATTTCTAAGGTACATCTTCACTTTTAGGGTGTACCATACGCCTGATTATATTAGGTTGTCATATCAATTCCACTCCATAGCTGGATGAATAGTTATCACGCCGCTCTTTGTTAGCATTGGTTATTAGGTGTATCAAGGGATCATAATAAAATGCAGGTAGATCAAGATCTTCAGTTTTTATGTACATGACCATGGGAGTATGGTAGACACAAAGCTAGGGCTCTTGAGGAATTGAGTTTTAGCAACTGCAATAATCTACTCATTCCCCATAGCAGAGACACACATAGAAACATTTCAAGTGATAGTAAAAACATCATAAACCAACCAGAATTTCGGAGCCTCATGCAAATCCAAGAAAAAATTATTTCATGCACACAACAGTACATCAACTGGGTAAGTGAGATAGGTAACAGAACATTAAAACCTCATTGTTTCACTTAGTCAGGGATTTCCCTAAATCAGTTGCATTTCAATGCCTTTTGTAACCCATATGCCAATTCATTCTAAAGAATAATGATCCATAAAAAAACCTCAACTAGACATTAAGATTTAGCTTGTGAAATGATAAAGGACTAATTTGATTAAGCTTTAGTAAATCAAAAAGTAACAAGTGACATCAAGATTTAGTTTGCAAGAGAGAAGAATCTTTGACTAATATGAGAAGGAAAACCAACACAATCACACTACAATAGGCATTATCATACAAATCCTTCATCAAACAAGTAGTGTGCATCAGAGGGTATATTTAATTATCCAGAACTTCCTAACCCACCATGTAATTTCATCCACAATTTACAATAACCTCATTCAATCAATTCCATAAACATAAAAATCTAATTGAAAAACCAGATAAATAAATAAAAATTGAATTACCTCTGGTTCTCCCTTATGATTACGAACAATTGAGGAGCAGAGAATTGTGTGCTTCTACTCCTTTTCCCCCCAATTTCAGCTTCACAATTTGTTTTCCTTTGCTTGAAAGAAACCCCGCTTTTGTTTCCTCTGAAAAACCTTGCTCTCAACCCCTGTTTTTTCTCTCTGACTTCTCTTTTTCTTCTCTGTGCAGATCATCAAACCCTCTTTTTTTTTCTCTGCCTGGTTACCCTTCTGTTTCTCTCTATCTCCAAACCTTTTTTTCTTTCTCTATCCAAAAAGAAAAAAGCCCCTTGTTGACCGAACCCCCTTCTACTCTCTTATAGACCTCTTTCTCGTCTCACATGTGACGTTCTTCCCTCTTTGTGTGCTGGACTACGATGGCGTGCATGGATGAAGAAAGAACACAGTCGATTCTGTGTGTGTATGTGGAGACGAAGTTGTGACGAAGACAGTGTATTGTGAAACTAACAAAACGTGTACGCAGAGGAAAATTTTGTAATGGCTGGTGGTATGGTGGAGATGGTATGGGTGAAAAACCACGTTTGCAGAGGTGACACTTTTCACTCTAACATCAACCTTATCCCCAACTATCGCTCGCCTTCCCTTTAACCCCAAATCCCTCGTCATTAACACAACATTTACAATTGAATTACTCACTTAGTCACCTTTTTTAAAACTCTCAATCAAGAAGCATTGTATAAGTTACCGGTCATCAATTTTGACCGTTAACTTATTTTATTCTTTTATCAATGACTATTATCAACAGGTGTATGATACACCTTAAAAACGGAGGTGCATGTTAGAAATGACCAAATCAAAGACCATAGATATAATGTTAAAGAACATGAACGACTGTAAATTGTAACTTAAAACTCAATGAGCAAGTCAGTAATGATGAGAAAGTGCAAATTGTAGTGATGGTTGTTAGAAAAAAAAATAGAATTAATTATAATATAATGAGAAAAGGGTTGGAGGCAAATAAAAGGAAAGAGGGACGTGTTGGGTTGGAAAAAAAATTTAAAGCATTTGTGATAAATGATTTATGATAATAGATTTATTAAATAAATAGATTAATGAATCAGAACTAATATGTGAAACTTACATAACATATAACTAATATGATAAGCACCGTTAAGAATGAAAGTTTGTTACGTTGATTCATGATCTTCTCTCAACTAGGTTTGTTAATTAATCAATAAACAAAGTTCACGACCTAATGAAGTTAGTTTGAGTTAAGAATTTAAGTTCCTTGATTTAATGAGTTAAACTTGAGTTTTGACGTCGATGCAATAGTTGATTTTTTTTTCTTTTTAAGATAATAAAATAACACAACTCACAAAAAAAAAATACCATTTTAAAATTAAGAAACTAATGTTAATTAAGGCTTTTAACAATTAGTAAGAATAAAAATGAGGAAAAGAAAAACACTTTTATTTAAGACTTTTACGTAGAAAGGAAAAAAAATTAAGACAAGAAAAGAAAATAAGAACTAATAATAAATAAAAAATTTCAATGTGTTTTTCCATTAAAAAACATATGAAATGTCATTATGTCTGTGATCAATAATAATGAAATAAACAAATGTATTTCTTTATTAAAGTAGCCTAATATAAACTATAATAATGAATTATGAGATATTGCTGAAAGATTTTAACAAATATACTGTTGCAATTTGAAAGTGATGAAATAAAATATAATAATAAAATTGAGCAATAAAATATAATGAAGTAATTTTTTGTGACTATATATATATATATATATATATATATATATATATATATAACTCCACAATGGTAGGCGTCCAGATAATCATGTTATAATAAAATATAATCAAGTTTCTTTCCCCACTTCTTCGAAACAGAATTTGCAGCCACACTGGCAATGGCGGATCTTATTGCAGTTACGGGATGGCTACAATCACTCAAATTTTTTTTAGAAAATTTCACACACATATATAATAATATTTTTTTTTATTAAATTAGTATATTCATAAAATATTAAAAAGATTTTCATCGATGATATTATAATTAACATGTTTATTAAAATATTTATATTTATTTATTTTTTGCTAGTTGAGTATTGAGTGAATTTTTTTATTTCATATTTTTTAAACTAAGTTCTGCATATTACATTGATGTAGCTACTAGCTAGATATATTTAGTTTCTTCTAATTAGTGGTGTCAAAATAGGACAAGTTCAATGAGTCGGCCTGAATTGCCCGATCAAATGGATGGGTTGGGCTAGTAAAATATCAATCCGAAACTTACATGACCCGAATAGGCTGAGCTCGAATGGGCCGGGTCAGCCTGCTCTTTTAACACTATATAAAGCTAAATGGGTTAGGTTGAGTTAGCAAAATACTAATCCAAAACTTATATGGCCCGATCCCGAATGGACTGACCTGAATGAGTCGGACTAACCCGTTTTGACACCCCTACTTCTAATGATTGATTATATATCATACAAATATATTCCAACTTATTAGAAGTTGTATGCTTATTTTTAAAATATAATAATAGTGAAGTTTAAATATAAAACAATGGGTGCATTTTTAAAAATGAATGCTAGTGATTATTAAGAAGAATATATAATTTGTTTTGGACCGTGGTCCGGGTTCTCGCACTTAAAGGTCAAACCCGGAATGTACAACACCAGGCTCCAGAGTATGCACCATGGTAGGATATTCGTGCACGGGTACTAGTCGTATCCCCAAACAATAGTCCATAGGTCTGTGGGGATTCTGACACCTGCCATTATGACTTTTAGAGTGTGGTGATCATAACTGTCTGCAAAAGGTGAGTGACCACTAACGCGACAGCCATGAGATTCTAGGGATCTGTCTGGACGATCGTGGGAGGGAGGCACTTTCTGTCAAGGCTCTACCTGAACGATCGTGGGAGGAGGCACCCCCTCCGTCAGGCCACGATCTCAATGTACCTGCACTCTGCGACGAATGCTCAAGGACACCGCATATGCACTACAAATATTAGGATATACCATTCTAGCAATGTAACTGTAATTCATACGGTGTATGCCCCTTTAGTGCATCACCTAACTTGAGCGTTGGAGTCCCTTTGCAGGTACATAATCCCCCTGTTCAAGATTCACGGTGGCAGCAGCTGTACGAGGAAGAGGAAAACCACCATACATGTGTGTCTTCAAGCATCCTCTGGTTCTACATCAGAATATTGGCGCTGTCTGTGGGAATCCGTAAACTTTTAATCCCACCCAGTTATAGTGAACACGAGACAAAACTCAATGAGAGACGTTGCGTAAACTTCTGCTAACTATATGCAGGTTTTTGCTACGCAACATCCTCCCCACCCTATCCCACCACCTACCGTTGGAACCTCCGCCATGAGAAACCAGGCACCCAACGCAGAGTACCAATGTGATGGACTCTCCACTTCGATTTCAGACGAGAGTCCCAACCCCTCACGCAGGATCTCAGTAAGGGATAGACTTGGAGTCCAAGGCCAAGGGGGAAACCCCAACACCTAAAAACACAGAATCCCAGTGCGTCAACGCTTGGGAATGCCAAATGGCGATGCCGACAACCGAGTATCCCGTTCCGAACATGCGAGTCAGTCCCATATGTCCCAACGTCAATTCCAGGACATGCTACAACAACACATAGCCATGCTGAACGAGCAATATTAAAGACTGGAAGACATGCAAAGAGCCATGCGTGATAACCAGCCTAGGTCAAACCATCCTGACGGAGGACGTAGTGCGGAAAACAATCAAAAGAGGGGTTATGCCGAAGCCACGATATTCAACGTTGGAAACAACAACTCGAACCGCGACATCCAGAAACACCTTTTCTCTGACCAACTTATGGAGTACCGAGTCCCCAGGAACTTTAAGTTCCTTGCCAACCTAGAAATTTATGACGGAACCACGGACCCGCAGGAGCATGTAAATGCCTTTGAGCAATCCATGTGCTTTCATGGCGAATCCATGGAGCTGCTATGTCGTGTTTTCCCTTCTCCCTAAAAAAAAGAGCCCTTAAATGGTTCTCCGATCTATCACGGAAATCCGTGATAGATTGGTTAGACCTGAAACAACGATTCTTACTCTAAGACACCACAAGCAAAGAACAACCCAGGTTCATTGAGTCCTAAGCCCAATCACGATTCCTCACGGTCCTGGCGTCCTAAATGTAGTCCACCACGAAGAAAGTTTGCTGATTATACCTCCCTAAATGCCCATCGAGAAACGATCTTAAGGGAGGTGATGCAGACTGAATTCCAGAATATCCTGAGGCCGCCCCCCCATTAAAAAGCACAAGCAAAAAGATCACTCCAAACATTGTGCGTAGCATAAAGGTTACAGCCATGACACTAAAGACTGCTACCAACTACGCGATGTCATTGAGTTCTTGATCAAAGCCAGACGATTACAGCAATACGTCCTCCGTGCCCAAAATGATGAGCATCGCAGCAGGCATAGAGAGGATAAGCGATGGAGTCCATCTCCTTCCCACAGGAGGAGAAAGCGAAGTCCGAGGGGAAGATCCTAGACGCCACCTCGCCGGAATGACAATGATCGGCAAGAAAGGAATAGAGACTCTTCACCCAATGACAATGACGATCGTCGTCTCGAACCAAATAGGACGATCAATACCATTGTGGGAGGATTAGCTGGAGGAGGGCCGTCAAATGGAGCGCGAAAGAAAGCGTTAAGGATGGCGGTGTTCAGCGTCTCCCACTCTGAATCCAAATCTAGCACTACGGAAAAAAGACGCCATGCATTACCTTTTCGGACGAAGACTATGGTGGAATCATCCCAGATCATGACGATCCCATTGTCATCTCCGGGATCATTTCCAATGCCGAGGTCCGCCGAATTTTCGTGGACTAAGGAAGTTCAACAGATATTATGTTTCTGGACCTCTACTAGAAGTTAGAACTCCCACGGTCGAATTTGACCCCATATGACGGGGAACTCATAGGATTCACGGGTGAGAAGATCACCCCGGTTGAGTATTACAAAACTCATTTGACCCTAGGTTCCGCCAAGCTTTTCAAAACAGTCAAGGTGAAATTTTTAGTCGTAGACTGCCCTTTATCTTACAATATCATCCTTGGTCGTCCTTCTCTAAATGTTCTTGATGCCGTGGTATCCACCACCCACCTTGTCATGAAATTCCTAAACAAACACAGCGAGGTTGTCACTGTAAAGGGCGACCAAGTCGCTGCCAGGAAATGCTACAACAAAAGTTTGAAAAACTACAAGGCGCCGGAAAAAGGAAAGTCTGTCAATCCTGGCCTAGTCTTGGATCAGGTCAACATACTGATGACCGAGCTAGATGCTAAAGAGGAACTTCGTGGCATCAGACCCCAGCCAAAGGGTGAGCTGTAGCCACTCCAACTTGGAGCCAGGCCAAATCAGGTTCCCAATGTGGACTAATTGGTTGACAGCTCTTCAGGCTTTAAGTGACTATTATTTATGGATGCCTACTTCGGGTACAACCAGATTCCGATGTATCCTGGAGATGAAGAAAAAACTACCTTCATCACTAAAAGGGCGAGCTACTGTTATAGGGTTATGTTCTTCGGATTAAAAAATGTAGGAGTCACCTATCAAAGAATGATGAACAAAGTTTTCAAGAACCAAGTGGAAAAGATGATAGAAGTCTACGTCGATGACATGATAGTGAAGACCCCACAGGGTGGATCACATATGACAGACCTCAATGAAGTATTTGCACAAGTCCGGAAGCACAATATGAGATTAAACCCAGAGAAGTGCGCCTTTGGGGTCCATGCCAAAAAATTCTTGGGGTTCATGCTAACCCACCGCGGAATTGAGGCCAATCCTGACAAGTGCTAGGTTGTACTCGACATGAGGAGCCCTCAGTGTGTTAAGGAAGTACAACAACTGACATGAAAGATAACAACCCTCACATAGTTCCTCTCCAAAGCAGCCCATATGTCTCTTCCTCTCTTCAAATTACTCAAAAAGGGAAGAAGCTTTAAATGGACCCCGGAGTGCGAGGACACCTTTTTATTCTTGAAAAAGCTTCTGTCCTCCCCTCCTATCTTGTCGAGACCGAATAACAGAAAAACGCTCTTCCTATACCTCTTAGTTCACGAAGAGGCTATAAGCTCAGTACTAATCCGGGAGATGAACGAAGGTAAAAAACCAGTCTACTTCGTGAGTAAAGTCCTTCAAGGATCAGAACTCCGGTATCAGAAAGTCGAGAAGGTTGTTTTTGCCCTGATTACCACGGCAAGAAGACTACAACAGTACTTCCAGTGCCACCTTGTGGTAGTAAGGACGGATCAGCCCATCCGCCAAGTGTTACACAAACTAGACTTGGTAGGAAGGATGATTGCCTGGTCAATCGAACTCTCTGAGATTGGAATCGCTTATGAACCACGGCTCGCAATAAAGGGTCAAACGTTGTCTGATTTCTTAGTAGAACTTACTTCGGACCTAGGTGACCTAAAAAGAATTTCTTGGACCATCTTTGTTGACGGATCCTCGAACCCCAAGGGAAGCAAAGCCGGAGTAATTCTGAAAAATTCAAAAAGATTGACGTTGGAGCATTCCTTGAAGTTCGAATTCCCTACCTTGAGCAACCAAGCCGAATACGAAGCATACATTGTCGGAATAACCATGGCAAAAGATATGGGAGCAACTAGGATCACACTTTGTAGCGATTCGCAGTTAGCAACCTCCCAAATTTGAGGTGAATATTAAGCCAAGGAGCCTTTCCTGTAAAGATACTTGGTTAAAGTCCAAGAACTCCTCAAAGGCTTTGAAGAAACCAAGATTGTGCACATTCCAAGGAAGCAAAACTCCATAGCTGACCTCTTATCTAAACTTGCCAGCACCAAAAGCCCTGGCAACAACCGATCAGTAATCCAGCAAATCCTTCCTAAGCCCTCTATCACGGATAATGCTGTCTTTCAGGTAGAAGAGGAATGGCTATCTTGGATCACCCCTATCATGGAATACTTGCAGTCCAGAGTCGTGCCTTCAGATCCCAAAGAAGCCTCAAAGCTAACCAAGACAACAATGAGGTACACCATCTACAACGGTCGTTTGTACTGACATGGCTTCTCTTCTCCCCTCCTCAAATGCCTTACCAAGAAGTAGAATACGTTCTGGTCGAGGTTCACAAAGGAAGTTGCGGACACCATTTGGTGTTACCCAAGTGGCTTCAGTACTTAAAAGGGGGTGAATTAAGTATTAAAAAACTTTTTGCAAACTCTTATAAAAGCAAATTTCTTCAAAGCTATATATTAAACAAATGCGAGAATAAAGAAGATAATAGAAAGCTTTAAACACAGCAAATAAATAGGTAAGTAATATTAAATAAATTGCTAAAAATAAAGAGATAAAAGAGAGAAGAACAAACACAATATTTATCTTGGTTCAGTCACCAACCACTTGTGGCCTACGTCCAGTCCTCGAAAAACTATTCAAGATTTTTCACTATACCTTCAGGCTTAAAACAAGTACCTGCAACCTTTACAAACCTGAGCGCTCTTCACACCTCGGGATACCTCACCCTTGTAATTGAGTCTCGACAACAGGGATACATCACCCTTGTAATTTCACTAAAGGATACCTCACTTTTTTACTGAGGGATACCTCACCCTTACAAATTCACTAAGGGATACCTCACCCTTTTACAAAGGAACATAATATAAATGAAGAGAAACTCTCACAAAGAGTAAGTAATACAATTTGAAGCACTAAGAAGCTCTTTAAGGATATCTCAAAGTTTTGGCGAAAAGAGCACAGGAAATAGAAAAAAATATGAAATATGAATCAAAGCATAAAATAATTATTTTAGATAGTTGGGTGTGTATAAAAAATGACCCAAAAATATGTATTTATAGTGTTCTTGAGAAAATAGCCATTGGGTATCATTTAATATCATATTAAAGGCATAGAAAACTAATCATTGTGTGTGTTTGGTCGTGTTTATTCGAATAACGCATTTGGTATTCGAATAGATCATCAAAAACATGTTCTGGAACGTTTTCTAGGTTGTGTTATTCGAATAACCCTTTAGTTATTCGAATAGATCTTTAAAAATACATTCTGGAACGTTTTCTGATGTGTGTTATTCGAATAACTATGTGATTATTCAAATATACCACTCTGATTTTGAAATCTAACTTTAAATGGTCATAACTTCTTCATTTCTTATCCGTTCAAAGCAAATGACCAGTTATTGGAAAGATATTTGAGCCTATTTTCAAATGAAATTTTGAAAGTTATGATCAAAAGAGTAACCAAAGGTCAGTTTTTCAAAACTCAAACTTAGCTATTTTTCATAAATTTGAACTACCACCATAACTAGCCTTTCAAAACTTGTTTGTTGGGTATTTTAGTATGTGAAAATTATTTTTAAATATTTGAAAACATATTTGAGATATCCAGAAGGCTTCTTACAAAAAGACCCTAAGTCCTATAAGCTATACCATTTAATCTCCATTTGGACTTGGTCTTTGACATGATTTTGTTGTTATCAAAACCTTCTTCTCCTTGAGTTGAGCATAATTGAGATATTTGCTTTCTTGTTGCAATGCTCACTCTTGGTACTTGGAATATCCATCATCTTCATCATGTTTGTTATCATCAAAACTATTTTCTATGTCAGCTAGTCAATTACATTTGGGAGGCAAAGCACTGGCCCTGAAAGCATTAAGAGCGGGGTACTACTAGCCAACAATGAAAGTTGATTCTCATGCACATGTCCAGATTTGCGACAAGTGCCAGCGCCACTCAGACCATTACAAGACCCCTCCAGAGGAACTATCCACAATGTCCGTGCCTTGAGCGTTCTACAGATGGGGAATAGACATCTTGGGCCAATTTCCCCAAGCCCCAGTCAGCTAAAATACTTGGTGATAGCAGTAGATTATTTTACGAAGTAGATTGAGGCAGAACCCTTAGCCACTATTACTGCAGCCCGGATCCAGAAAGTCACTTGGCGCCATATCATCACCAGGTTTGTAATTCCGGAGTCCATAGTAACGGATAACAGAACTCAGTTCAAGGATAAGAGATTCGAAGAACTGCTGGCTGGATTAAAAATAAAGCATTACTACAGCATCGTAGAAAATCCCAGGACAAACGGACAGGTAGAGGCCGCCAACCGAGTTATTGTCCGATGAATCAAAAGAAGACTGGATGAAGCTAAGGGAAATTGGGCTGAGCAGCTCGACCACGTCCTCTAGGCCTATAAGACTACTCCCCACTCTACCACAGGTAAGACCCTTTTCAAACTCACTTATGGAAGTGAAGCTATAATCCCGATAGAAATAGGAGAACAGAGTTAGCATCATCAATAATTTTTACCTGACAGTAACCCCGGATTGATCAGGAAAGACTTGAACTTGTTAGAAGAAAGAAAACATGTGGCCTACATACGCGACACCGCCCTCAAACAAAGGACGGCGACCAGATACAATAAGAAAGTGGTACCAAGGAGATTCCAACCTGGAGATCTGACACTTTGGAGAACGGACATCGGAGGAAAAAATGCCTCCCAAGGGAAACTAGTCCCTAACTGGGAGGGTCCCTACTGTATCGTCATCAGCACCGGCAAGGGAGCCTATACGCTGGAAACTCTAACAAGCAGCTCAATCAAGAACTATTGGAATGCAGATAAACTTAGGAAATATTATAGCTAGATGCCTATAACAGTCTAGTCTTTTAGTAAAACTAATGTTTGATTTGTCCTCATTCGACTTTGTATGGACCTTTGTCCCCTAACGCTTATCAATGAAAAAAAGTTATTCAGATACTACTTTTTTGATAAGAAATCAAAAGCCCAGGTCAGGAGGCATAGCACACCCAGTTTTGGTAGTAAGCTATAAGGTCAACACTCGACCTCGGTACCTGGCATTGCCTATTTTAAAGTCAGTGGCACAATGGATCTGATGACCCACGGTTCACCCTTATACCTAAGCCAAACGGGATCTCGTTAAACCAGTACGGTTAACAAAAGGACCCCGGGTAAGGTCTAATAATAATACATACCTAAGGTAAAAGGGATCGCAAGCACCAAGTGTTCTTGGATGTTAAATCCCTAAACTAAGGTGATCAAATTTGCCTAAGTCTGAAATAC
Source organism: Ormosia emarginata (assembly GCA_029884605.1). Lineage (NCBI taxonomy): Eukaryota > Viridiplantae > Streptophyta > Magnoliopsida > Fabales > Fabaceae > Ormosia > Ormosia emarginata. The sequence goes on along the minus strand of JAQQTP010000055.1, from coordinate 3,801,482 downwards.
CAAAATACTCGTCATTATGGATAATGGATTATAGACTAAGGTGTTGTTTCTACCTAAGTCAGGAGGAATGCTATATACCCGGTGTTATGGGTATTGGACCTCGGACCAGAGTTCCTTCTACGTTGGCAAAAATTTTCTAAGTCCACAACATTGTTTACAACAAGCACTATAGTGGGCGTTGAACCCAAAATGGACCATAAAGAAAAATAGGCAAGCAAATACAAAAGCAAGTATGACACATAAATAAAACACAAAAGCCAGGGGAAATGTCACAAGTGTTTGCAAAAAATTTAAACCCCTCGCAGGGAGCAAAAAGAACAAAAGGAAAAACTTAAGCTCCATCCTCCCCTTCGATTGGAGTCTGAACAGCTTCTGAAGTATCTCCAAAATCAGTTTGAGGGACATCGCCAGCAAATATTAGTTGGCCGTCATGGAGGACCTTGTCAAAATTGAGGCTTTCTAAAGCAAGAGCAATGTCGGGGTTGAAATGCTGAATTTGAGTCACAGTATTCTGGAACTACTCTCCGCCAATCCTCTCAGAGACCGCCACCAACGCATCTATATCTTTTCCCAGCTGACTCATACGAGCTTGGACGGCGTCATGAGCCTCTTCGGCTTGGAGCTTCTCCTCCTCAAACTTCTTCTTGGCTAACTCGACTTCAGCCAAAGCTTTCTCCAAATCAGCGATCCGCACTTGGGAGTCCTCGTTCAGCTTGAGAGCAGTATTAAGCTTCCAGGCGGCCTCCTCAGCTTCTTTGTCTTTCTTTTTAAAAACTTCTGATATCCTCATGTCGCTTTTCTCTATGGAACTCTCAATATGGCGAACTTCGACAGCGGTACGAAGCGCCGTAGCTTAAAGCTCGATCAAGAGTTGGGCCAAGTTCTGCCGTGATATATGCTTCAAAACATTATCACTCTTAAACCGCTCATTAATGAATGGCTGAGGATCAGCACGCCCAATAATAACAAGCAAAAGGCTCAAACTCTCCTCAGCAACATCTTCCGCGGTCTCCTTGTCACCACAGTTGGAAGAACTCTCGATGGCCTTCCTCTTCCTCCTTCGTTGGTCTCGAGAGGGTGACCCCAACCTCTCAAGAGTTTCTTCGATGACCACGCCCTGGCCAAAAGATGCCGGAGTGACGGTAGAGGGAGCACTGGAGGAACTCTCTCTTTTCCTCTTGACCTTCAAAGCCCGCAGAGCAGTCATAGAAGATACAGCTGACATGTCTTTGCTCACTGAAACAAGACAAAGAAACAAGTTAGAAGTCAAGTAGAACAAAATCATACAAAGAATGATAAAGTGCAAAATGTCTATGGTGGACCGTGGTATCCTACTTCCTACCTAATAAAGCATAGAGAAGATCGTCACCAGGGATATCAAGGACGTCTCTGATATTAATATTTCCATGATCTTTGGCAAACTTGGATATGAACCTAACAGTTTTGAGCTCTTCCGGATTCAGATCTTTTTCTTCCTTCTCAAATGGGATAGTAGGAGTACTCCATGCATCCGGGGTCCAGTACAATGGGAACTTTTGTTCCCCATCCACCCTCAGGTAAAATGGATGAAAACCCTCTGCTGCTATAACTTTAAAGAATGTAGTCTTAAATTCTTTGAAACTGTCTTAAAAAACGTCAAAGGATTTACGACCACCTCTTGAACGGATAGTGAGCCAGTTCTTCTGCTCGGACGAACCCTGGGGGCACACCCGTTGGTAAAAGTAAAAGAAGGTGTTGACCGAATACCGCAACACCATTACCCGGTAAAACCTCTCAAAAGCTATAAAGCTATAATATAGCCTCAGCTGTTAGGGTGAACCTAAGTTGGGGCTACACGCAAGGTCCGGAGGATGGCCATTTGGAAGTCCAAGAAGAGAAGCCGTAGTCCGAGCTTTACAAAAAGAGGCTTGTACAAAAACATGAAGTGAGAGCCTGTTTCACGGCTTGAGCACACCATTTCATTCCACTCTAGACATACAACCTGAAACTCGTTATCCCGAGCCTTCTCAGGCGTCAAATGAATATAATCTAGCGACTGTCGAAGTATGGCCTCAGAAAAAAATATGGAAAGATGTTTCCAGACATCATCCCCTACCCATGGGTATGTTAACCCCGGATCACGACGGAAGCGAACAGAGTCCTCTTCTCCTAGATCACGGATGTCAGGAATCGCCACCCCGGCTCTGGCCCCTCTCTTACCTCGCGCCATAAAAAAATCCTGAGAAAACCCAAAGAGATGGTTGAACAAATTGTCAGAATTAGGTATAAAGAAGATTCAGACACGGAAAAGGGCAAACGAAAAGGTTCACACCCATATACCGGTCTCTCTTCCCTCCAAAATCTTGAATTTCATAAGGACACCCCCGCCGTACATGGCACGACAAAATGGAGTTCCCAGGGGGCAAGCCATCAGAAAAAAAATGTCATAACACTACTTGGCAAAAAACAAAAGAGCAGAAAGACATCCCACAACCCAGTGCTAGTTGGAAGAAGTGGAGAAAAAAGAGACATGAACTAAAAAAGGATTTCACCTTGTGTAAAGATCGCGATGAGTCCAACAAAAAGCTTAAAGTGAACTGAAAAATGCTTGCAATCACCCCTCTTTGCCACACGAAGCTTCCAGAAGAACACTTAGAAATGGTAAAAGGTGAACAACGAACCCCTAACCCCTACTTATAAAGGCTAAAACGGTTAGGGGGCATTCTCGTCCCTACGACACAATTTTGAAAAAAGGTGCTCATCATGGCACGTGAAGCATTATGCACGTCTATTCGTTCAAAACGTGCCACGTGGCCCTCACAGTTGTAGAGGCAGTTGAAAGGATGGTTTTGCAGTTGAAAAGATGATTTTGTAGTTGAAAATACGGTTGCACAACAATGGAAACGTCGCGTAATTTTCGAAGGTTAAGTCCAGATAATTACTCCGGACCACAGCCTAAACTGGGGTACACCTTTCGATTTTGGAGTCTCAATTCGGACGACGCCCATCAAGGAGAAATCAACGGTTAAACTATGAAAACACAACCCTCCCCAGCGCAAATACCCTGGGCTAAGCATTTAGAACTTGTCACTTTGACTTTTCAAGTCAAAGCACCAAGTTGGGGGCATGACGGTGTAAGCGTTGGACTCACTCCGGTCAACGATAAAGAATGCCAGACAGATAGGAAGAAATAACGCTACCCCGAAGTAAGCGTTGGACTCACCCCGATCAAGTATGAAAGACAACGGACAACGAAAAGAAAGATGAAAAGAAAACACAAGGCAAAAATTCAAAAAGATAAGAATTTTTATTCTCATTCCATACATCATCGTACATCAAAAAGAAAGGGAAAAGAAAGTATAGAGACATGAAATCTTTAAAGAAAATAGGGACCTCGGAGGAAGGAACCGGCATCATCGTCAACGGCATCCCGGGTCATGTCACATCTGCATTTCCTCCGTGGTATGAAGAGTCGTTGTCACCACCACAACTCTCCAGAATCCGTGCCGACTTCTTGAAAAAGTGGATTGACTTTGAAGAACCTCGGCAAATTGGCATCAGGAGCCAGGATGCCAAATCTTCTACATTGCCTCTACCAATAAAGGCCGGGATGCATCCTCCTTCGATGGACGGGCCATAACCTTTCATAAAGGAGATCGTTCCACCAAAGTCTTAGCCGGTCTCATGATTCTCCCAAGTCGCTTCAAAGCACAGAACAACTTTAATAGTCCCTTCTGCTTACCGAAGGCTTGTTCAGGCCGAAGCAACCATTACATCCCTGGGCAAGAGCAAAGAGAGTGAACGCCCCAACTCCAAAGAACCTCGTCCAACACAGCATGCGACTCAAGCCTCCCCAGCGACGAAAGCAACCAAGGTACGCTGAGAAAGTAAGTCGCCCTCTGTAATAACACTGGGAAAGTAAACCGCCCTTTAAAAAGGACATTCGCAGAATGGCAAAATAGTTTCAGGCATTTTGGAAAAAATAGGAATATGGCTCTTGCAGTGGGTAGAACCCTTTTAGGACATGAATGAAATGCAAAGAGAGCCATGAAGAAAAAATCACTCTCCAAGCGAAGTTGCAGAGCAAGAGGAATACAACAGAAGAAGTGTCAACTTTAAATGAAAACGTTCCTCTTTCATAGGAGAATCAAGGCATTCCGATTGAACCCAAGAGCAACGTAGCAATTGCGTGAGGTAAGCTACCCTTTAATGCTCCTCAATTCTGATTGGGTGAAGGGGAAACGTGCAATTGGGAAACATCAGAAACATAGTGGGTCTTTAATTCCCAATAAAGTCAAAACAAACAGTTTCCCAAGGAAGCTCAGCATTCCCGCAAAGTACAAAAAAAGACAAAAGACTTTGGGGAACCAGGCACAGGGGCAAAAGACGTAACCCGGATTACGGGATGGCGGTATATGCCAACCCCGGGGGTATTCCTAAGACAACAAATGTCGGCCTTTACGGATTTCTACAACGCAACAGATCCCGTCCTCAGTATAAATACATTGACACTTAATTGTTCTACTTAAGCGTCAAGCAAGGGGCAACTGTTCTGGACCGTGGTCCGGGATCTCGCCCTTAAAGGTCAAACCCAGCATGTACACCACCAGGCTCCGGAGTATGCACCTCGGTAGGATGTTCGTACACGGGTACTAGTCGTATCCCCTAACAATACTGCATAGGTCTGTGCGGATTCTGACACCTGTCATTATGACCTTTAGAGTGTGGGGACCATAACTGCTTGCAAAAGGTGGGTGGCCACTAACGCGACAGCCCCGAGATTCTAGGGATCTGCCTAGACGATCGTGGGAGGGAGGCACCTTCCGTTAGGGCTCTGCTGAATGGTCGTGGGAGGAGGCACCCCCCTCCGTCAGGCCACGATCTCAACATACCTGCACTCTGCGACGAATGCTCAAGGACACCGCATATGCACTGCAAATATCAGGATATACCATTCTAGCAAGGTAAATGTAATTCATATGGTGTATTCCCTCTTAGTGCATCACCTAACTTGAGCGTTGGAGTCCCTTTGCAGGTACCCAACCCCCCTGTTCAAGATTCACGGACAAAGAAGAGGAAAACTACCTTACACGTGTCTCTTCAGGCATCATCTGGTTCTACATCAGAACATAATTGATTCTTTTAAAAGCCTAATTTTAATGTTCAAAGTTTAAGAATTGAACATGAAAATAAATTATTTTCAAAATATTTAGAGTGATATTTAATTTATTTGGTGTTAATTATCAAAAGACATAAACAAATATGAATGTGTGTATTATTTGACCACCCAAAAATTTGGTCCAAGTTCCACCACTGTACACTGCAATTCTCTTTAAAGTAGTGGGCATTGAACAAGTAACCCATCTCATGTTCTAGTACATAATAAAGTAACCTATGGACAACCAGTAAGGTACTTGACTATTAGTTGATGATATTGACGACAAAGATGATATGATGCCGAAAATAGAGCAATCATATATCATCTTTCAAACTTCAATTCAAAGTAGTAAAGGCAATGTCAACTTGCTTACATCAGACATTCATAATAATCTCGATGTGAATGACTCAAATTTACTTATCCTCAGCGCATTAGTAAACTATCCTATGTGGAATAGCTAATGATGTGCCGCCACCGATCGTAAACTAAATGTAATATTTCATCAACCAATTTTCATTGTGGTTGTGGACCTCATCAAATTTCATTTGTTTTCTATTCTACCTCATTATTGTGCTTTGATACACACAGACACAGAACATACAAACAATCCCATGGTTAACATCCTTATACTTCTAGTCTATACACTTCTATTTAGAATTGAGTTTTGAGGATTATTTGAATAAATATAAAATGATGAACTCCTAAGAGGTGCAACTGTAATAGCAACAAGCGAGGAGATGAGTACCTATAAAAAAACATTGACGCAAGTTAGTAGGTGCGCTAAGAGAGGCACTAGGAGGGTAGTATGCAATGAGAATTAGCTTATACATTTATTCCATTACTTATTGTATTTATATGAACATTTTTAGGGTATATGGTGTCTGAGGATTCAATGCGTGTCGAATGCTGCTACATGGGATAATGGAGACATGATCGTGGAGACAGGATCGTGAAATCTGTTACTCATTTGTCCTTGTTCTCCTGCCTGTTCTAGACTGAGTTATGGGTTCATGGATTAGGAGCAGTCCGACCCACTAGAATAGTACTTAGATATTATTACGTGTTATCTTGATAAATATTTCTGCCTATTTATTAGGCATAAATCTCTTAGAGAATCTTAGATGGATATAAAAGTTAATTACATCTCACATAAATAAGAAAATTAGTTAAAAGAGATCAAAATCTCTAACAGATTCTAATCCTAAATAACCGCATTCAATACAGATTGCATTCCATTCTAAAATACTCTTATAAATGTCATGTAAGGTCTCAAATGTATGCATTTGATCTGATATACAAATTATCTTCCTTGTGCATGATCTACCTTGAGCGTCGAAGTGTCTTTTATAGGTACCTACTCCTCGCACCACCGCTGCAGCTACCACGCCACGGAGGAGTCCACCTTCAACTACCTATTCAGGTACAACTCAGTATCTACTACTGAACATTGACAGTGTCTGTGGGGACGATAAACTTCGAATTCTACCACTACTGTCATGGGATACAATAAAAGGAAAATCATATATCAGAACTGACTCTACAGATCAAAATTCAGACTGCAATAGATCAGACTCCCATTGGCGATCCACCATTCAGCAGATCTGTGTTTGATGGCATACGACTAGTGCTCAATCGTCCTTGACGATGCAAATCTGAGATTTTGATGTGGGGTTTGATGGTGACGAGCCACCGCTCTGTAAGCAGTTGAGCCCCTTCGTCTTCCACCCATGAGTTGCAGATGTGGGAGTTGACGTGGTGGGGTTTGATGGTGTTAGTGGCACGTGGAGGCCGTGGATCGTGGTGGAGGCAAATCATAGTAGTGGTTGGCTGGTGGACTTGTTGGGTTGTGGTTGCGACTTTTCCGATCCTTGCTCATGCTCACCAACAGTGGGTCGCGGCTCTTCTAGTCCTTGCTCGTGTTAACCAACGGTGGGTCCCGGCTATATGAGATAAGGTGCACAAAGACATACAGAGACTCACCATCGCACCTCCACTGGCGCCACTCGTCTCACCACCGTCTGCCTGTCGCGTTTTAATGCTAGTCTACCCAGATCCAACAGTTTCCACTTATCCAGAACTGGAGTTCTGGATTGGGGATGATAATTTTACCCGCGGGTGCAGGTACCCGCGAGTAATACCCATGACGGGGTCGGGTAATACCCGTCTAATTTCCCCTGCAGATATAAATACCCGTTTATGTTATCCCCCGTTTAATAAACGAGGCGGGGGCGGGGGTGGTTTCCCCCGTACCCACTGGTACCTGCAAATAAAAATATCAAAATATCCTTATATAAAATTACTAAAAAAACCTTATTATTATTCAAATATTACCAAAAATTTTTTAAAAAATTTTTGAATTTATTTTATTTTTTTTCAAATTTATTAAGTACCCGCGGATATCTGCGGGTATCCATTTACTCACGGGAGAATAATAAACAGGTACCCGTGCGGATATGGAGGCAGGAGCAAGGGCGGATATTATCCCCGCCCCGTTGCCATCCCTATTCTGGATCCCTGGATTTGAGTCAAGGTTTGCGACCGCGACCAGACCTAGCGGCCACTGAGGCGATCGAGATCAGTGGCTCAGGCAACCAATCCAAGTTCACGAACAGGTGACCACTTCAATTTTGATCGTAAATCTTGCTGCTTGATCCCCTATCATTACTTAACAAGGTGTTTTCTGTGGTGGTCCAACAAGAACTTCACCTCAGCGGGGTTATGGGTTGCAGACCTCGCGATGGTCATCACCCCGTCTCGCACCGTTGCAAGTATACTCAAGATTAGCACATTGTCAGATGAAGTGTTGTGTCAAATTCCATCTTTTTTGCCAACCAAAGTCGTTGTTGTAACTAGTGTTCTCTCAAAGAGGTGGGAACCGCTCTAGCTCTCTACTCCTACTCTTGACTTCGACGAATACCATGAACAGTATGTCAACAACAAAGAACCACTTTTTCGTTTTCTTCGATTGGTTCACGTAGCCACATTCAGGAGAGATGCGACACAACCTTTCAAAAGATTCTGTCTTAAATGTTGGTCTTCTCTTTGTGACCTATCCAATGTCATCACATGGTTTAACGCTACAATACAATATAGAGTTGAACCCCTCGACCTCATCCTGCCCTCTAGAATCAACTTGCATCTTGCTTTTTGAGCCACAGAACCCTCATGGATATGAAGTTGATTATGTTAACTGTAAATGTTGTTTTGTCCATTGGTTTTCACTCACTCAAAATTCTTTATATGGGACGTGTTCATCGATATCTTATTGAGCTTCTTTCTGGGTATTCAATTCTTGAGAATTTGCATATATAGTGGGCAATTATTAATAACTTTATTACTGGAAAAGAGTTTCAAAGCTTACACAAGTTGATCAGAGCATATATGTTGCTCAGGCATATTCTTCATTTATTGTGGATTTGGAATAATAAAAGCAACCAAGGCAATTTGTGGGACAGACTTCGCTATTGAATATGTGAGATATTTAGAGAACCCAAATGTTAGATTTTTGTCTATCCTTGTTAATCAGTACCTCGGTCGTTACTTCGAGTCAACTAATACTTTGGCCCAACATCATCTAAGTTAGTACCTCGACTATGAATATCTCATTGCAAAAGGCATAAGAGGCTACATCATGGTCAACCAGAGAGCAAAGTTCAAGAGGATCTATAAAGCAGAGATCCTGTGCAAATAACATTCATTGTCTAATGCTCCCAGAACTTCTCCTACATCGTCCCTTATCACTACTGCCAAGCCATAATGGCCATCAGGAGCTATAACACCATTTCTGTTCAGCTTAACATCTACTGATACTTTCTTTTTAAAGTTGAACCCTTAGGCTAGACCTCGCCTTGAGTATGTCTACAAAACTCATTCCTTATGGGATCCAGAATTTCTTTTTAATTTTAAGACCCTCAAGCCGGACTCCACCTTAAGAATGTTTACAGATCTCGTTTCTTATGGGATCTGAGTTTAACTTTAAGACCCTTAAGTCGGACTCTGACTTGAGAATGTTTATAACTCATTCCTTATGTGATTCAGGATAAGTTTCAAGATCCTTAACTCAAACTTCGACTTGAGAATGTCTACAACCCGTTCCTTATGGAATTCAAGATTAGTTTTAAGACCCCTAAGCCGGAAAACGTCTTGAAAATGCTTACAGAGCCCGTTCCTTATAGGATCCAAGATTTCTTTCTAAATTTCAGGACCCTCAAGTCAGAAAACGTCTTAAGAATGTCTACATAGCTAATTCCTTATGGGATCCTTAGTTTCTTTTAAATTCATGACCCTCAAGCTGAGAAACGCCTTGAGAGTGCTAGAGCTCGTTCCCTATGGGATCCATGCTTTCTTAGATTCTAGGTTAAGAGGAATAACCCATAAAACTCATTTGAGTATTTTGGTCGCGAGTTTTGGGCTCATACCCAAATCCTTAACACTTGGTCACAACTATTTTGTGGTTGTGAAATTAATTAGAAACATGAGTTACGTCATCTGTGGTCAGCCATTAGGTACCTACCGTGAATGTCTTATGTTAAATTAGTTATGAACTAGAAAATTCCTAAGTGTTGGGTTTTTTTCTTAACTAGACCGTGTTATCAAGTGACTTCCAGAACTCAAGAGAGGGGGTGAATTGAGTAACAAAAACTTTCGCAAAAAACATAAACAAATAAACTATGCTGAATTTAAATAATAAAAGGCGTGAATAAGATAAAGATAAGAAGAACAACTAATAATTAAATTGCAAGAGATAATAAATAAAGTGCAGAAAGATAAAAGATTAAGGAAAGAAAAGCAGATACGATATTTATCCTGGTTCGATCACCAACCACTTATGGCCTACGTCCAGTCCTCGAAATACAGTTCGAGATTTTTTACTATTCAAGACAAGCTTAAAACAGGTGTTTGCAACCGTTACAATTAGAGCACTTTACACACAGGAAGACTCTATCCTTGTGCTAAAGCCTCAAACAATCAGGAATACCTCACCCTTATACAATCCTGAGGGATACCTCACCCTTATACAATCCTGAGGGATACCTCACCCTCGTTACACAGAATCAGAAAGTAGATGGAAGGAAACTCTCACAAAGAGTAAATAATCACAAATTGAAGCACTAAGGAGCTGTCTCACAGATATCTCAAAGATTTAATATTAAGAGTACAGAAAAATAGAGAGAATAGTATAAAACTCGTTTTCAACCAAGCAAAGATTAATCAAAATGTTCGGGGGTTGATCAGAGGTGACCCATGCCTCTATTTATAGAGCCTCGTATAAGGAATGGCCGTTGGGGGCATTTATTCTGATAATAAATGCTGAGACAATCTCTTAGAATTTCAAATTTTGAAACAAAGTCTCGTGGTTTATTCGAATACCATCAGGGGGTATTCGAATACCTCTGATAAAAGGTATTTTTTAAAAACAGATCAATGTGGGTTTATTCGAATACCAGTTAAAGGTATTCGAATACCTCAGTTTAAAAAGTATTTTTCTGAAATCAGGTTATTCGAATACCACAAGGGTTATTCGAATATCTGTCACTTAAAATAGGTTTTTAAGAAGCACTGTATTCGAATGCCATGAAGGGTATTCGAATACCTCTGTTTTGGAAAACAGAAACGTATGTAAAGGATGCAGGTTATTCGAATACCATGGAGGTGTATTCGAATACCTCAGTTAAACAGTTAAAAAAGCTATTTGTAATTGCTTTGAAAACCATTTCCAATCTCTAAAACCTTTGATCTTTCAAAACCATTTTGAAACCTCAGTTTGATTTAAGGAACAAATTTTTAGATCTTTTAAAATTTAACCAATGAGATATCTATTTCATAGCTCCGTACATAAGAGATCCTAAGTCCTAAAGCTAATCTTGAAGATCTTAGACTTGGTCTTCTCATCATCTTCATGTTTGTTATCATCAAAATACATCTTCATTGTTGCATAGTAATCATATTCTTTGCCTTTTTGATGATAACAAACTATCATTAAGAAAAGTATCAGTATAGAAATAATTGGAATTCACAAGGTAAGAAACTTACACTCCTCTTTGTCAAAAAGAGGTATTAATATCAGAGATGTGCGCAGCTCCCCCTTAATTTTGGAATCCAATATTGGTTTTTTTTCCTGTTTTTTCTCAAATTGACTGGTTATATTTTTCTCCCCTTTTGGCATAATCAAAAAGATATAACAGATATGAATTGCATAAAAGGAGGCACAAAAAGCATCAAAAATATTGATTTTATTTAAGAAATTGGCCAACATACTTATATATAAAAAAAAGATAAGCAGTCAATACAAGCAAGATCCAAAAAAACAAAGCCTAGAAATAGGCATCTGGCGGAGGAGGAGGAGAGGTATCAGAACCCCTTGAAGATAGCAAGGCACGTAAGGCAGCTTGTTCACGTTCAACACCATCAAGCCTGTCAAATAGGACAGAGAAGGTGTGCTCCAGATAAGCTCGGTTATCCTCCATATAAGCACGGTTGGCTTGTAAGGTGACCATGACTTGATCCAGAGTAACTGGACCAGCACCAACAGCAGGGGCAGTATCAACAGGGGCAACAGGGGCGGCAGGGGCAGCAGGGACACCTTGAGGATCATCCTCATCATCTTCTACTTCAACTGGAAATACCCAGCCTTTATTAGTCTTGATCATCTTCATTTTGTTCAGCGTATAGGCACCAAACACATTATGATGGGTCAGCGGAGTTTTGTACTCGGTTTCCACAATCTGAGGATACTTGTTTAGGAAGGCCGTTATGATCACACCATAGGGTAACTCAAATCGCTCTTTTCCTTTAGCTCTCATCATGTGCTTCATGATGAAGATGGGCCAGTTAATCTGGTATCCTCTCTTCAGGATCCACAACATAAACACATCATCTTCGCTCAGGTAGGCGTAGTTCCCACCTTTAGAAGCTAGGATGTAGGCATAAACATAATGTAAGAGCCTGTCTTGACTCTTCATCATGCCCCTTTAACTCCCTTTTGAGTCGGAGGTAATGTCAACCCAAGTCTTAACACATCTTCAATGGCCCGATTTTTGTCGAACCCCTGGAGAAGCACTTCACTATCTTCATCGATGTTACGTCCAGCAGATTCTAACCCAAAGAAATGAACCCAGTCCTGAGGAGTGATCACAATGTGTTGATCACTAACATCAGAATGGAGTTCCAGACCCTCGATCCTCAGGTTGCAGTAGAACATCTTTACTAGATCAGGATAGAGAACCGCCTTGTAGGAGCAAAAACGAAGCACGCCCTGGTGGTTCAACTGGTGCAGAAAATCAAAGCCGCCTTCTTTTTCAAAGAACTCCAAATCGAGGTACTTGGGTTGCACAAGGTTACGTTCCCTGAAGTGAGTAATGAAGCTTCCAAGGGTCTCTAGGTGGGATGAGAGCCTTCGCAGGTCCAGCGGGTTGTTGCATGACACTGTTTTCGTGCGGGCACGCTTGGAGGAGGATGCCATTGATGGTGGTTTGAAGGTGAGAATGATGAGAATGATGGAACGGGTGGAAGAAAATGGGGAAGGTGGAACGGTCAGGGGATACGAAGGAGAAAACGAGAGGGAGGAGGCCAAGAGATTTTGAAAACTTTGAGATAAGAGAGGGAATGAGGGAGACAGTTTTACGAAGGGGGTTTATATAAAACTAACCCAAAGGTATTCGAATACCTCAATTGATATTCAAATACATCCGTTAGGAAACCCAAAAGGCATGGCCTTCAGATAGAAGGTATTCGAATACCTCTTTAAGTATTCGAATGCCCAGAAACAGGTTATAGTGACTGATAACATATAGCCTCAGGTTATTCGAATAACCACTAAGGTATTCGAATACACCTGCTTATAAACTATGAAAACACACGTACAGATGATGGTATTCGAATACCATATGAAGGTATTTGAATAATTTAGACAGAAAAACATATAAATTAAGTCTAGAATGCATTTTTGAAGGATAAGAACTTATCCAATTAAATGAGTACCTGCAAAACAGAATTGAGGACATCTCTGACGCTCAAGTCAATAATAATTTAAGATCAATAAATCAATAAATGAGCAGCAAAGGTAAGAATTTAAATGCACGATTGATCCAAAATGCCAAGTTCTTTTCGTAAATGAAAGAAAGAATCTTTAGGTAATGGTTTTGTGAAAATATCAGCAAATTGATTATTGGTTTCAACAAATTCTAACACACAATCACCTTTTTGAACATGATCTCTTATAAAATGATGTCTTATCTCAATGTGCTTAGTCCTAGAGTGCATAATGGGATTCTTTGTCAGATTGATTGCACTAGTATTATCACATATTATAGGGATGTGATCTAGCTGAAGACCAAAGTCTAGAAGTTGTTACTTCATCCATAGGATTTGAGCACAATAACTTCCAGCTACAATATATTCAGCCCCAGTAGTGGATAAAGCCACACTATTTTGTTTCTTATTATGCCAAGAAACTAAGGAATTGTCATGCAAGTGACATGTTCCACTAGTACTTTTCCAATCTAATTTGCATCCAGTAAAATCAGAGTCAGAATAACCAATAAGACTACAAGTGGCACCTTTGGGGTACCACAAGCCCACTTGTGTAGTGCCACCAAGATATTTCATAATTCGTTTTACAGCACTTAAATGCGACTCTTTAGGATTAGTTTAATATCTAGCACACATGCATACGCTAAACATTATATCAGGCTTACTAGCAGTGAGATAGAGAAGAGATCCAATCATACCTCAATATTTAGTAATTTCTACAAAATTGCCTGCTTCGTCTTTATCTAAGTAATATGAGGTACTCATTGGTGTAGCCATATGCTTTAAGTTGTCCACTCCAAACCTCTTGAGAAGTTCTTTGCAATACTTTATTTGGCTAATGAACGTTCCACTCCTTGTTTGTTTGATTTGAAGTCTAAGGAAGAAATTGAGTTCTCCCATCATGGACATCTCGAATTCACTTTACATGATTTCAGCAAATTTCTTGCACAAATTTTCATTAGTAGCACCAAATATAATATCGTCTACATATACTTGTACAAGGAGTATGTCATGGTTTTTATTTTTAATAAAAAGAGTCGTGTCAACCTTACTTCTTGTAAAACCATGTTCTAAAAGGAACTTACTCAACCTTTTATACCAAGCTCAAGGAGCTTATTTTAAGCCATACAAGGCCTTTTTTAATTTGAAAACATGGTTGGGTAGTTCATGATTTTCAAAACCTGGAGGTTGGTCAACATATACCTCCTCTTGAATAAAGTCATTTAAAAAAGTACTTTTAACATCCATTTGATGTAATTTGAAATTCATGATGCAAGCAAAAGCAAGTAACATTCTAATAGCTTCTAATCTAGCTACAGGTACATAGGTTTCTTCATAGTCTATACCTTCTTCTTGATTATAACCTTTTGCTACAAGCTTAACTTTATTTCTTGTTATTAGGTCAGCTTCATCAAGCTTGTTTCTAAAAACTCATTTAGTATCAATTACAGGATGATTATTAGGCCTAGGAACTAGTTCCCAAACTTAGTTTCGTTCAAATTGATTTAATTCTTCTTGCATAGCTAGAAACCAATGTTCATCATTAAAGGCTTCATTGATGTCTTTAGGTTCAATTTGAGAAACGAAAGCTAAATGGTTACATGCATTTCTAATGGAGTTTCGAGTACTTACACCTTTGGATACATCACCTATTACTTGATCAAGCGGAAGTTCCAAAGACAAGAGGATACATCACCTATTCACAAGCTTAACTTCTAATGGTTACATTTGGCTTTCTTCTCTTGTATAACTCATATGGGGTTTTCTTTTAAAATAGGCCTTATAAGGGTCCTGTTCATTACATAACAAGTTGTACTTACAGCATCCGCCCAAAAATACTTAGGAAGAGCAGCCTCATTAAGCATAGTTCTCGTTATTTCTTCTAAAGAACAATTTTTTCTTTCTACAACTCCATTTTGTTGCAGAGTTCTAGGGGCAGAGAAATTATGATTAATGCTATGTTCATCACAATAATTTTCAAAAACATTGTTTTCAAATTCGCCACCATGATCATTTCTTATAGAAGAAATTTGAAAACCTTTTTTCGTTTTGAATAACTTTGGCAAGTCTTTTAAAAGCTAGAAATGCATCATTTTTATTTGCAAGAAATAAAGTCCATGTAAACCTAGAAAAATCATCCACAGTCACTAAAACATAATAATTCCCACCAAAGCTTATAGTTCTAGATGGTCCAAAAAGATCCATGTGCAAAAGTTGCAAAGGTCTAGTAGTTGAAACAATGTTTTTGGATTTAAATGAGACCTTTAATTGTTTTTCCTTTTGATATGCATCACATAATTTATTCTTTTCAAAATTAAGTTTTGGTAGTCCAATTACTAGTTCTTTAGAGACTAACTTTTTTAGATGGTCCATGTGAATATGAGCGATTCTTCTATGTCATAACCAAGACTTGTCTTCCTTACTTAAAAAGCATTTCGCATCACTTGAAGATACATCATCATGACTAATCATATAAATATTGTTAACTCTATGACCAATAAACTTAACATGCTTGTCATTTTTATCTTCAATTATGCAACAATTTAAATCAAATATAACTCTATTTCCTTTATCACATAATTGACTAATACTAAGCAAGTTATGTTTCAAGCCTTCAACAAGCAATACATTATCAATAGAAGAGTTAGGATTCTTACCAACTTTGCCAACTCTGAGAATTTTTCTTTTGTTGTTATCGCCATAGGTTACATGCCCGTGAGATTTAGGAATAAAGAAAGAGAATTTTGAGTTGTCTCCGGTCATGTGCTTAGAGCATCCACTGTCAAGGTACCAATTTGAGCTCTTTACCTTCAAGCATACCTCGTTGTCGCTTTCTTCTTCTTCTTCTCCTTTGGCCATAAGACATAGATGGGCTTCTTCGCTATCTGAACTGTCAGATGAGTCCATGTTGTTGTCATCCCAAGCTATGTAGGCTCTTCTTCCTTTTCTTTCCTTGAATGATTTCTTTTAAAACTTCTCTATTTTCTTTTGATAAACTGGACACTCCATTTTCATGTGTCCAGGTTTTCCACATTCATAGCATGTTGGAGTTGACGATGTTCCTTCCCTTTTATTGTAAGTTTTCTTTGATGGAAATGGTGGTCTTCTTTGTGTCTCCTTTTTCTTTAGGAACTTACCAAATTTTCTTACAAGAAGGCTAAAATTTTCTTCATTAATCTCATTGTTTTTCGTGCCTTCTTCATCCTCGTCATTATTGTCATCATCTACTGAGGTGATGGCTTTAAGAGCTATTCCCTTTTTCTTCTTGTCATTTTCTTCACTTTGACTTAGTCTGTTTAGTTCCAATTCGTGCTCGTGAAGTTTTCCAAAAAGGGTAGCTAATAACATGGTTGCCAAGTCCCTTGATTCTGAAATTGCTGTTACCTTTGGTTGCCAAATCCTGCTTAAACATCTTAATACTTTGTTAATCAAATCTTCGTTAGTAAAACTCTTTCCTAATGATGCAAGATGATTAACAATGTGGGTGAACCTCTTTTGTATTTCTTGAATGCTTTCTCATTGGTTCATTCTAAACAATTCATACTCACGAGTTAGAGAATTGATTCTCGATCTCTTAACTTCACTAGTACCCTCATGGGTAACTTGTAAAGTGTCCCATATTTCTTTAGCGATTTTGCAATTTGAAATTCTAAAAAACTCATCATACCCCAAGGCAGTGGTAATGATGTTTTTGGCTTTTAAATTATGTTGAACTTTTCTTTTATCCTCATCAGACCAATCACTTCTAGGTGTCTCGGTTTTTACACCATCGACAACTCGTGTAGGAATAAATGCATCATTTTTTACAGCATCCCACACATCTAGATCAATAGCTTCGATGAAGATTTTCATTCTTTCCTTCCAATATGCGTAACCATCCCTATTGAAAAAAGGTGGTCGGTTTATGGAAGATCCATCTGAAAAGCCATTTGAGGAAGTCATGTTCTCTTGAAGCGGCTAAGCTCTTTATACAAGAGTCTAACTCTGATACCACTTATTATCAAGTGGCTTCCAGAACTCAAGAGGGGGTGAATTGAGTGACAAAAACTTTCGCAAAAAGCGTAAACAAATAAACTATCTTGAATTTAAATAATAAAAGGCGTGAATAAGATGAAGATAAGAAGAACAACTAATAATTAAATTGCAAGAGATAATAAATAAAGTGCAGAAAGATAAAAAATTAAGGAAAGAAAAGCAGGCACGATATTTATCCTGATTCGACTACCAACCACTTGTGGTCTACGTCTAGTCCCCGAAACACAGTTCGAGATTTTTCACTATTTAAGACAAGCTTTAAACAGGTACTTGCAACCGTTACAATTAAGAACACTTTTCACACACAGGGAGACTCTACGCTTGTGCTAAAGCCTCAAACAATCAGGGATACCTCACCCTTATACAATCTTGAGGGATACCTCACTCTCGTTACACAGAATCAGAAAGTAGATGAAAGGAAACTCTCACAAAGAGTAAATAATCACAAATTGAAGTATTAAGGAGCTGTCTCACAGATATCTCAAAGATTTAATATTAAGAGTATAGAAAAATAGAGAGAATAGTATAAAACTCGTTTTCAACCAAGCAAAGATTAATCAGAATGTTAATGCCACAAATGAGTATCAAAGTACATTTTGCAGGACTCACTTCCTCGCACCACTACTGCAACTGTCATGCCACAAATGAGTCCACCTTCAACCACCTATTTCAGTATCCACTACTAAACACTGCCCATGTGAGATATGGTCAAGTTTTGTTCACGTTGTTATGCCTAACATTTACATTGCTTTATGCCTTCTATATGTCTAGGTGTTGGCGAGTTGAGTTACTCCAAGTTTATGGACCCACAACTCAATTCAAAACAACTTCCTTATCTCTTTTCTCTCTTCAGATAACAAGGCTTTCACAAAAATTTATACAAAATGATTAAGGAAATTACTTTAATTCCTAGTAAATTCTCATATTGAAATCTTCAACATGTCCATCACCAAATTCTCCATCATCAGCAAAGCATCTTCTTCTGCAGAGCAGTTCATCTTCAAGGTTCCTTTCCCTGCAAAATCGAAATTATCCAAATTGAGAACAACAATCACTTCCATTGTTCAAGTACTTGAAGTACTCCTCCAATTTTAGGGGGAAAAAATATTGGGGAAGAAAGCCTACCATAGAAAGATGGTGCGTGATCTTTTCCATTTTTGGTACTAGGTGGCTTTAGAGGACACGATGAAATTGGAAGCACGGGGAGATTTTGGCAATTGCATATTTCTATCATATATCCATCTGGGTCATGGAAGAAAAGCTGATCAACTTGAATTCCACCATCTTCCACAACATCTGTCACATACTCAATGTTCATTGCACCAAGTTTCTGTATTATAAGCCCCATGTCTAAGCATTGAAAAGAGATATGATTTTCTTTGGGGTTGATCACGCTTTTCTTCACCGGAACCTTATCTGACTCAAGTAGGTGAATCCCAATGCCAAAATTGAATAACCTGAACAATATTCATGTTATTAACCAAAAAGCTGCCTTAGTTTTTTTTTTTTTGGGGGGGGGGGGGGGGACAAAAAACTACCTTAGTTACTAAAGTGAGAAATGCACCAATAAGCAAAACAATAGTTCATCTCTAAAAAGCTTTTAGGTGTGCAAACTTTATCCCCAAGAAATAGCCACCCCATAGGGAAAAAAATCAGCTGTTTGCTTTTGAATATTTCAACAAAATCAAGAAAAGAAATCATTTACAGTAATTTTCTTCATCCTATTATGATTTTAAGTGTAGTTGGGCTGGGGAAAAGAAGGATGAAAATAGTAGGTGTGCTGTTGGTCCACGTGATAGATAAAGCGACAGAAAAGATGAGGGCCTATCCCTCATCGGGTTGAATTTGTGAAATCGTCTTAGTGGTAGGGCATGGCCCCAAATAGAGTATACCGGTGGGCTATCATACTCTGTGTTAATTATTGTACCAAGTGTACAATTTTTTTTTGGGTGGAATATACGGTGTACAATTTACAAGCAATAGAACTTCTCATGGGAGTCCTGTAAACTGTTACTTTCTAGTTTCTAGTTTTCTTTGTATGAACTCAGTTAACATCTAAATTTTAAGTGTGTTAAGTTTAATTATAAAAAATTTTATTATCTTAATAATTAATTATTATATAATTAATATTAATTATTATATAATCCATTTTAATAAAATTAATTTTATATTTAAATATATTATTTAAAAAATAATTTTAAAATAATTTATTTCGTTTAGATGATATAAAAAGAATAATTTTTATGTATTAAATTATTAAAAGAAATATAAATTTATTAAAAAAATTATTTAATTGAAGATAAAACGATTTTTACATCTCAAAATTTTTAAAATAATTTATAATCTAAAATCATAAATTTCAAACTTTAAGTTTATGAAAAAAAATTGATATAATATATTGAATTTCATGTAAAAATTTAAACAAATTTATCCAAACATACATGAACAATAAAATAAAACTTTTTTCAACAGAAAAAATTGTTGGATGAAAAATAAAATCCTATCCAAATATACTCTAAATATATGTAATACACCCCCGAAGAAAAAAAAAAAGATCTCTATATATTTTTGAGATTACATCTATTTATATATATTTATGTACACATTCACATCTATGTATTAGGGTGGACAATCTCTTTCTCTCTTTTAAGTTGTTTGTTTAAGAATTACACACACACAATTTAATCTCTTAAAATTATTAAAATTATTCTTTTCTTATAATTTAGTTCTAAATTTAATTATGTGTACAAATTAATTTTAAATTTACAAAATTCACATCAACTTAATCTTTCTTAAGAAGAAAAGTAAAAACAAATCAGACTAAATTAATAGGAGTTTTGTAAATTCAAAAATTAAATCATACACATAATTAAATTCAAGGATTAAATTAAAAGTGAAGAATAATTTTAAGAATGAAGTTGCTAATTTACTATATATCAAAATCTACTGAATATAAATTATGCAATTACGAGTTATTTGTAAGAAGTATTTCCATAATTTTAATAAAAAAATATTTTAAAGAAAAAAAATAATGGCACATCAGGCACACGAGTATGTACTAGTGGCCAAGTAGATGTACGAATTTAAAAGAAAATTTTAAGTGTGACCACTTTAAAATAGATACAAAAACTTTGAGTAGTGCACAATTATGTATCTAAATGATATGTAACTACTATACAAAGAGGGTTGGAGTCCTCTATGAACTATGTATGGCATCTCATTTGGGGAACAAGAAAGCAGAGCACTCTGCTCAGGAACTGAGAAACCAAAATATGAAAAATCTAGCAAAGAGTAGTTGAGAACGAACTTACCAAGCCCCTTCAAATTTGAAAGAAGATGGCCTCTTGATGAGCACAAATCCCAAGACATTCTCATAGAATTTCACAGACTCACTCACACTCTTACATACAAATGAGACGTGGTTCAGTGAAAGCAGAGGTAGATGCATCGCTTTTGATGAAGATGAAGCTGAAACTGAAGCCAATGACTCTACTTCCATATTCCCCATCTCTCAGTTTCTTTCTCTGAACCTCTCAGTCTATCTTTCTTTCTCTCTCAAGAAACACTCACATCACAATATAAAGGGAAAATTTTATGTATATGTAATTGTGCTGCTAAGGATGCAACACCACAATGAGCTTATATAAAGGCAGAAGTAGTGGCTTAGAGGTTAATTAAAAGATGTTATTTTTCTACATTTTATTTCACCAGATAAAATGTAAAGGAAAATTATTGGTTCACACCTCATCAGTTTTATTCTCTACAACAACCACCTGTATCTAATGTCATTAATGCATGATGGATCTACTTGTCTTACAAAACGTGGTACACGTTGTAATATAAAGAAAAAGACAAAATTTAAGTTTATTTTTTTATTTTTTATATTTATTTTATTAATTAAATTATGATATGTATTTATTAATTTTTTTATTTTATTTTTTTAAAATATATATATTATAATTTAATTAATAAAATAAATATAATAAATATAAAAAAATAAGCCTAAAGTTTGTCCTAAAGAAAATTTAAGCCCAAAAGATTGGGAATATGAAATCACTTTATTTGAAAAAGCTTGAGGATGTTGAGCTTGTTTGCTGTTAAACAAAATGAAAATAATATTGGTATTTTTATAATTATCAATGATATATAGTTATTATCTTAAAATAAAAATAAATAACAAACCAAACATCACTTTATATTAAATTCCGCTATCAGCTTTTTTTTTTTTTGTTTTAATTCGACAATATGTAAGTGTTACTGTAAAGTATAAACCTTCGTTATTATGAATCAGAATATGATATCTTCTATCTCGTAAACTACAAAAAAAAATAAAATCGTTCTAGACTTATCTCTTAGTTTTGATTAATTTTATTTTCATATCATTTATGATTATAGTTGGCCCACAATCAATCATTTTCTTTACAGCTAGCTAGGGTCGGATCTTAATATCAATTTTATAATTTTTATCCATTTCTACGATCTAATTTTATTCAATAAGTTCAACAAAATTTTATTGAAAGTCAACTTTTTGAAATTTAATCTGCGATCTAATTTGCATATGAGTGTTAGTGATCTCGTATTTTTTTCTCAAACATAATTGCAAACATTTAAGCAGTAATTAGTATAGTGAAAGTAACATTATGTACTGAACAAGATATTAAATACAATATAGATATCGCAATAAAAGATAGAATGGCAATCCATTGTGCGATGACTCCTGCTCTTATTTACAAATACTAATTGTTTTCTGAAGGACGTTTGCATGAAATATACCAATTCAATTACACACGGTCTTTTGGATCCGCGTCTCATTTGAAAAGTCATGGCCAAAGAAGACCATGTGTAACAGAAATCAGAAATCAGAAATCCCGCATCTACTGTCTCTGTCTGTGATAAAAGTACCTGTCAATTTGGCCGGCAATTTTTGCCGCCAGACATTTGGCACGTTGGTGTGTTCATATCAATATGTATTCCGATATTTTAAATCTCATATTTACAATGCCAAAATCATGAAAAAAGTTGAATATTTAAGAGTGTATGGTTTCCCAATTCTTAAGAATTTGTGTATATATTATAGGTTTTATGTCAGTTTGCTTAATTGATGAAGTTCTTTGTAATAAACGCATAGACTTAAAGTTGAATCTTATCTTTATTAAGGAAAGGAGAATTTTAAAAAAGTAAACAAGATTATCTCCTATTATATAACTCATGTATGCCAAAAAAAATAATTAAAACTAAAATTCCTCCAAGTCTAACTTAAAAGGAATTAGATCAATTCAGTGAGTACACCCATTTTCAATTAACCCCTGTTGCAATATATATAATATTAATTTCTTCACATTGTGTTAGTGGTGGCTATCATTTCATTTGCTTATTCGTGTGAACCAGAGAGTATAAATGTACTCTACATTGCAAAATTTAGTCAAGTGTAGTGCCTGTTGTCAAGAGAAATATGATGGCCCACTGAACTTGGATGTGCTAGAATGTGTCACAATGTAACCTAGAGAGGTCGGTGCTTATGAAAAAGTAATACTAAGCTGATAAATAGGGGTGTCAAAATTTAGCCCCACATAAAGTGTGGGTTGGGTTAATAATGTAATGGCTACTAGTTATGGTGCATGAGCACCATCTAAGGATGCAGATATGGAAATAATGATGGTGAGGGTAATGATATAGGCGAGGATGTTGGGTCGGCTGGAGGTAATATTGATTGTCCTACTCAAGGGTTGGAGAGAATATTGGTGAGTATACAGTAGTTCCAACTTCCAAGTCCTTCAAATAGGCAGAAAAGAAAGAGGACCAAAGGAGAAAAAGTAAAGAAAAGCGCTAGAATAGCAAATAGGTAGCAGAACTCTGTTGATCACATTGTTGTTGGTATAGAATAACAAACCACATTGATTACAACAAAAGCGTAGCTATGATCCTTATTCAATAGAAAATTGCTCAAAAATATTACGAAATTTTGGCGGACCTACAACCACACAATCCACAATTCTACTTAGCACTTAGATTAATGGCTAAGCCACAATACATAGAGACTTTTGTTTCATTGAAAGATGACCCTAACATTTGGCTTGAAACTTTCAAAATGGAGGACATGAATCGTGCTTGATTTACATGTTTTGAATTACTGCTATTCAGCATGGAATTAATCTTGAAGCTACAGCAATCTTGAAAGGTATGCAGGTGGAGTCGGATTTAAATTATTGGTGAAGCTTAATTTTGAGTTTCAGTCACAACCACATTACTGCTATTTCTAAAACCGGCCGGATGCGCAAAACTAGAGTAAATTTATGGGCTATGGGATACCCCAATGAGACATAATCCATGGCATGGTAGCGCTAAATTATTGCAACTGTTAAACTCTATCATGAGTTGCATAGGAGGATCAAGCAGTGTTACAACTTACATATTTCCATTCATGCATGATCATCTTCTCAAAGTTTCTTAGGATTATTTCTGATTCTTAGAGGGAACTAGTGCGATAACAAATGATTTTTTTTCCTCAAGCATTACATGCCACGCACATCTTTGGACTTGTTATTTGCAGCCAATTGACCTTGAGGTTGAGCACCCGCTAACCCGATCCAACCTATTAAAATGGTATATGAACAATATTTAATGGAGATTAAAAAATTAAAAAACAAAAGTATAATTAGTATGTAGTAAAGAAGTTCTGCTCTTCGTGAAGGAAATAAGGTTGCAGACTACCTAGCAAAAGAAAGGCTCCACACAATGCTCACAAGTCACAATTATCTATTCTGGATCACCCACCTCCGGAGCTTAGTATGCTAGTTTTGGTAGATGCCCGTAAGGGGCTAGTTCTTCGTAGTTAGTTTTTCTGCAGTTTTCCTTTGGACCCAAATATATATATATATAAAGAAGTTTTATATTGACACCCATTATTTATTACCATCTCTCATTAATTAAAATAAAAGCAATAAATAATTATCAAAATATTGATGAATGCTAATGCAAATTTTTTTTATACTAACAGTACATACCAATTTAACTCAAATAACAATAGAATAAAATTTAATGTGACATGTTATATGAGTAAATATTATTTATATAACATTACCTTAAAAATAAAACTATTAATAATAATAAGAATAGCATGCACGGTAAAAAGAAGCAGCCTGCCGTTCATTTTGATTGACTTTAGCTTCTGGAATCAACATCATAAAAATAAAACATTCAAAACTGACAGTAAAAAGAAAAAGAATTCTTCTTCCAGCAAAGTGAAAACTGCTCTGGTTAGTCTAAAATAAAACATAAAATTGCACCACTTAACACAGATTACTAGGGGAAATGGCCAGTTAAAAAAATAAAAAAGCAAGTCCATTTAGGCATTTGTCACTGCATGCATTTTCAGCAGGTTGTCACAAAAAGAAAATGGGAATACAACATTGTCAACTAGAAACTAGAATAAGTAGATTTAAGTTGTTATCAGAAGCTTATAAACGTATCTAAAATCGAAATTTTGGTACATTCAAAATCCACCAGGACGTGGCCACGCCTATCTAGCTAACTTAGGAGGAAATGCCAAATAAAAAAAGTACATTGCCATAATTCTACAAAAGGAAAAGACCCAACTACAACGTGGGCTGGGGTTGGGAGGGCCTTCAAGTCTACTCGTGAATCATCAAACTTGGGAACATTCAAGAATTAGGCACCACGGGCCATTTTCATCCTTGGCATTGCCTTTTTCATTTGACGAGCACGCTCCTTTGCTTCTTTCTTTCGAATAGCCTCTGCACTGAGCTTAGCCTCAGCCTCCTCCATCGTCTTTTTCCTCTCTGCCTTTCTTCTCTGCAAGGCCTCTTGTTGGGCATTTCGGAGTTCTTTTTGTGCCTCTTGAGCAGCCTTTTGTCGGGCAGCCTCTGTCTTAGAACGAGCCTGCATTATGCGCAAGAGAGTCAATCAAGGACCAAGCATAAGATGTTCATAAATCACAAGCCAAGCATACATTGGTAATATGATAGAGCAAATTCACCCACCTGAGAACTTAATTTATATCTTCCGATCAAGTCAATATAATATGGAACAAGAGCCACCAGTCGAGTCATATCAGCCATGTTCTTAGCAGCTGGAAGCACAAACTTGAACAACAATACCTTCTTGTGCATGCCAGGGTGTTGGTCGGAGAAATGCAATGAAATTAAACCTTTTCCAAATTTCTCAAAAGCTTTGTCACCAAAAACCTGCAGTATATCAATAATAGCTCATTTTGAGTCCAAGGAATAAACTAACTTTGATGGAATGAGAACAGCGCGGACGATCCAAGACACACATTTCGCATAACAAACTTCAAACACATAATCCTGAATATGACTGGATGCATTAAATGAAGCCAAATGTAATGAAGTACTTATCAGTAATTGAAACATTTGTGTGTGGACGGTCCACAGATATGGCATCAAGAGAATATGTAACTAACAAACACTATCAGAGAATATGTAGCTAACAGATATGCCATCAATGGAATGAAAAAGGAGGATGTCAAATTATATCAGAGAAACAACCACATGAAGTGTTGAGCATGATACATAATATTCCTCTTAAAATAATTGGAGTATTATTATTAGTGGTAGTAGTTTTAGGCTTTTAGCAACCTCATCTCAACCAGTAACACAATTGACCAAAATATATGTCAAGATAAACAACTACACATAACAAATTCCATAAGCCTATATAACCTTGCGTTCCTGCCTGTACCTAAGTGGGTGGTCTTGGGACAAACTGATCACGCCGTAGAACTCCACGCTAGTTGTCAATGGCGGTCCACTAGACGAGGTGGAGGTACCTTGAGAGCTGAAGAACCTGTAACGCCACTGTCAGTTGTAGAAGTAGTACGCTGATTCGTGGGCAAGGTACAACGGCTGGCGGTGGAGCTCCAGTGATGCTGGGACTTGGGTTGTGCGTCTTGCAGGTTTGTTGGGACGGTGGGGTTCACAGTTGCTGCGACCAAAGGTGGTGCGACTGCTGCAGCTTTGGCAGTGATCTCTGGTTTGGTGACCTGAAGATGGTGTGGGTTTTGGTGGCTCCGGTTCTATTTTTGGGCTTGTGGTTCAACAATGATGCAGGGGTTTCAATGATGGTGGATTTCTGGGTAGTATTGTGGTGAAATGGTGGCTGACTATGTTTGGGAAGATGACGGTGAATCAGGTGTTGGGTTTAATTTCTGAGTTTTGGTCAGGGGTTGCTTAAAGCAATGGTTTGAGGTCAGTCGACGGAGGCTCTGTTGTGATGATTGTGGCTAGTTGTTCATAGTTGCATGGGCTTGTGTAGAGGTGGCTCTTGGTTGCAATGGGTTTTCTGGGTTCAAGTTCTGTTCTGAGTGTTAATGTGGAAGGTGTTTGTGGGTATTTTGTATGAGAAGCAGAGGACGTTGGGGCTGATTTGCTTAAGGTTTTCAGGTGGTTCTGTTATTGTGGTTTGGGAAGGTGATCACCAAAGCTCCACCGCTGGCCGTCATACCCTACCCATGAACCAGCGCATTACCTCTGCAACTGCATGCGACTTTACAAGTTCTTCAGCTCTCAAGGTACCCCCACCCCGTCTTTGATGGGTGGACCACCATTGTCAACCAACGTGGAGCTCTCTGGAATGATTAAGCTGTCCCAAGACCACCCCCTCAGGCACAAGCAAAGTTCAAACTCAAACTTTCGCCTTGGCCTATAGGATATCTTATGCATTAGGGTATTTCATGTGTTTTGAAACCTAGAAACAAACCTAATGATAGCTCTGCCTCTTCAAATAAATTACCAACAGTCAGGAAGTAGAAATAGAATAGAGATGATAAGAATAATGGGTATCCTGGGGGTAACAAAGGATAACTTAAAAATGGTCATTTGCTAGATTGAATAAGTAGTGTTGATCAATAAATATGATAAAACATTTTACAGAAAGAAAAATGCTCTTTAAGCTTTTGGACCTTAGATTTCAGGGAGGATGCACTCCTTTATCTGTATCAATTAGAACCTGAAGATAGAATTCATTTTACGGCAACAGATTTATAGATAGGTCAAGACAAAATCTATAAAAACTATTTATCTTCCTTTCCCTCTCCTTATGCAATTCACTCTCACATGCAAGTTAGAAACTAGAAATAGATTTTAGTATTTATTTCATTCATACACGAAGGTTTTAGTTTCTGTCCTTTATATAGAGATGATATCGAGTATGATCCTGATACAGACTTAAAGCTTCTAATTATGATCAATGCAGTATGTATATGATGCTGGAACTAGAGCAATCATATATCACCCTTCAATGCAAATTAATAAAGGCAATGTGTCCTTGCTTAATATAATAGACTTGAGACATTGATAATCTAGATGTAAAGTGAATGAATAAGATAATTTATGGATAGTTAAATATGTGCCACTGATTGTAAACCATATTGCAATGTAATATATTTCAGTAACCAATGTTCATTGTGTGAACGAAAAGCATAACCGTAGAATAAAACAAAAGATGAAGTATTGCTGGATGATAATGAAATTGCTAGCATTGAACCAAGCAAACAAGTTGAAACTGTAGAAACAATGATATATGAAACATGAATTGAAAACCTGGTCAATGACTACGTCGGTGATAAAATCAGCAGCAACTTCCTTGGACTCAGAAATAACAGCAAGGTCGTCAGCAACCCACTTCCTGGAATTGGGAGGGGAGAGAAGAGCCGCAAACCTCTGCAAATCCCTGACATCTTTGTGCATGGCTTTGGCAGCCTTCTTCTTGGCTATGGCAAACACCACGTGATCCATCGCATCGTCATTCATATACACCTCAAAGGTAATCTCGTCCCTAGTGGGCACGATCATATTGCAAATCCTAGAAATCAGATCGTGCCTGCTCTTCAACTCCAAGGTGGCCAACAACCCCTGGCAATACCTTCTGCCGCTAGCGTAAAACTTGAAGGTGGTTTGCCCTTCTTTCAACAACAAAGGGGCATCGTCACCACCGTCCCCGATCCCCAGAAGGCTGAAATTCTTCTCAAAAATGGAGTCTTTGGCGGCGAACTGGGCAGCCCAGGAAAGGGCTAGGTTCTCGTTCTCGCGCTTACCGGTGAAGTAATTGATGGCGAACACGATCAGAAAACTGCCGCAAACGATCTCAACGGTGAAGGAATGCGAGGCCTTCACGTGTTGGGGTTTGGGAGAGGTAGTGGAATCGGAAGCATTATTATCGAGGGATTTGGGATCAGTGGGAAGCTCTGGCTCTGGGTGTTCAACGGGTAGGCCTTCGAATTCTTCCTCGTCCCAAATATCGAAGGTGGTGGTGGTGGTGGTGGGTGAAGGCTTTGGAAGATCCGAAGGTGGGGATTGAGGATCGGAGTTGGGGGATGGATCGGGATGAGTGAGCTTGGTGGTGAGGGGCTTGGAGGGCGGTGATCGGAGAGAAGTGGGATCGATGGTTTGGTCTTCGAAGTCGTCGTCTTCGGCTTCGAAGCCTTCGAAATGGGAATCAGCGTGAACCAAAGCTAGGAAGAGAGAGAAGATGGAGAAGAGAGCGAACAAGTAGAAGAAGGAAGAGGAAGGTGGGTTTGCCATTGTCATGGTTGTGGTTGTGGACTGAGGAGGTGCAAATCTGGAAATGGAGAAAGAAGAAGATGACCACAGACCGATATACGATAGAGAAAGAGTCCGAATTGATAGGTAGGTGTTCCTACTTCCGGGTTAATGGGCTCTACCCGTCACACAATAGAAATTGCCTTTATTTTTTAGGTGTAGGAACTATGAATAAAGGAAAATCACTGTTGCAAGTCAATTTTTTTTAAGTTTAATTACTGTTTTGTATTTATGCAATTTATTTATGTATATATGGGATAAATTAAAAAATATTATAATAAATATAAAAATATAAATATTTAATTTAGATATATGACATTGAAAATGATTTAGATGAATTTTATTAAATTATAATTAGTAAATTTACAAGTAGGACTCATTCAAAATTATTTTTTGTTTTTGTTAACAGATTTTTTTTCATGTTATGATAATTGAGTTATGTAACTCTTCTCAATAAATATATTTTTCTATATTTTTTTTTCTTTTAATATTAATTTTTATGTATTTATTTATTTGAATTTTTATCAACTTATTATTAAGAATATACTAAAAAAATTTACTATATTTTCTTAGTTTAAAAAATATTTAATAAATTCTTAATTTTCTCATGATAAATTATATTTAATTAATTTTACTATATTTTCATGCAAAATTTTTCACTCTTGTATGATATATATATATTGAAGTTTTTAAAATAATATCGAATAATTATATATGAATAAATATAGTAATTTAAAAATATAATTGATTAATTTATGGTGATACTACATATATAGCAGAGATGATATCTCGATACCTATGAAAATTTTAGAATTTTAATACCAATAAAAATAATTAATATTGTGTTCAACTAAAGATATGTAAGAATTTTTAATTTTTTTTTAATATGAATTAATTTGTAAAGATATATATGTCAAAGTAATTAATATGTGGTTATAAATTTTTATATTTATATATGTGAGTAATAAATTTAATTTAGATATGATGACACATGTACATTTTTTTTCTAAATTATAACATGAGATGTTACGTGACAGTTATTGAGATCATGTATTTATCACATGATAAATTTTTAAACATGTTATTCTAATGTTAGAATAACACATGTCATAATATAAAGACATATATATTCTCTTTATATATTACTAGTGTTTGAACTCGTACGATGCATGAGATCATTTTTAAAGCAAAAGTAATACAGAAAGATTGAAACTAAATTTAATTAACTTTATTGTTGTTTTTGTAATTTTAGCTAAAAATTGTTATAAAATATTATTATAAAATTTATGGAACATGAAGACATAAGTAAATATTCATCATAAAAGATATTAAATTTGACTAAAACATTGAAGCACAAAAGTAAACATAAATGTATTTTTATATCTCAACTCAATCTAAAAAATAATCGCTCTTGAATGTAAGTGTATTGCTATGAAGTTAAAATAAGAGACTGTGTGAAAGTGAAATAATTCGTATTAATATAGTGATTCAATTAGTAGTAAAAAAACAATTTCATTAAAAATACAACTTTTTCCATGCTGTATGTAGTCTGATAGCTGACTTTTTTTAATTCAAAATCATATATATTATAATAATGAACTATTTAAATTAAAATACATTTATATATATTGGTTACATGCTATTAATGAAATATTTCATATCCAAAAATATCTTTAAATTTCAGTATAATAAATGTATTTGAATTTTATTGAAAGATTCGTCTAACAACATAGTTCAATGATATTAGTCTTCAATAAGAGTTGCATAAATTGATTCACCTAATTAAATAATTTTAGAATGTGAATATTTTATGATAAAGTCCTTAAATATAAATTGTTAATTGATTTGAATCTTTTTAATATGTTAATAGAAATTAATGATTATTATTAAAATTTGTTGTCATATTTACAAAGTAACTAAACTTGAGTCATTATTTTTTGAAAAAAAAAACTGAATGCAAGAAATTTTAATTCAAAAAAAAAATTGATATCAATTATATGAGGAGAGTTTTAAAATTGATTTTATTAAAATATGTTAACATTAATGTAAAAAGTAAATATTGAAACTGGTTTGGTGATAGAGCAACTATTTGATATATTTACCATATTTAAGGCCAATCAATACTAATATGAATTTGGTTTTGTAAAGTTTGACCAATCAAGCAACACTAATCATATAATATATTAAAGACAAATTATAGTCACCGACATAAAGCAATGCAATAATATTAAGACAAAATAAAACATTGAATGCTGAAATTTATTTTTGGATTGATTTTTTACTGTTTAAATTTAATTAATATGGTTTATTACATTAAGCAATAAGCAAAATAAAACTAACAGGACAAAGAAAATAATTGACAATAACAAAAAAAGATTAAAAACATTACTTTCATCTACCGTTATGTCGATGGTCCATAGCCGAACTGATAATCAATTTTTTTTTTTTTCAAATCTTTCAATTTCTAGATCTAGTCTGTAGCATCACATAAAACATTTTTTTTTCCCCTCAAATCCACAGTCTCTTCCCTATGTTTCCCCTCAGCCAAATCCCTAGCGGAGAAAGCCTCTTCCACTCAGCCAAATCCCACACCATCTTTCTAATCTTTTACTCATATTACAATTCGCAAAGTTTCAATCTTGCACGATTTTATTTCATCAATGCACAATTGAAAGAACTGGTGATTCTTTAGCCTTGATTGGTTTGCGTGAGACATTGATGTCTTTGTGGTGGTAGTTATAGCTGAGCTTCCTTGACTCAGCACTCCAACGAGAATGAGAAATCGTAGGGGTATTTTTCTCTATGAATGAGACGAAGAAAAAGAATAATTGTACTTTTTATTTTCTACGTGAGTCTCCTACATGAATGATTCTCCTTATCTTCTAAGTGAATCTCCTACATGATTGGTGCTCTTTGTTTTCTAATCAATAGCGAATAAAACAATTCCTCGATAACCTAGAAAAAGAAGAATGTGATGGGAAGAAGTAGTTTTTTTATTAATTAAAACATTTTGATTTATTTTTTTCCTTATTTGTCTATTTGTGTAATTTCATTTTTTCATGTTTCGTTTTTCATTTTGTTCTCAAATGATTGTATTTTTTTTAATTTTATAATTTCCTATATGATAATGAAGTGTTTTTATTTACTAACGTAGTAAGATTTTTAACACTTGACAATAAATGTACGCATTCCTTTTAAATTAGCAAATTAGATGTCACATGACAAATATTAAGAGTATGTATATGTTACATAATAGACTTATAAACATGTAGTGTAATATCATATTAATAAATGTTAGTATTTGAAGTTATGTACATTTTTTTATATATTATATGATATTATATATTATATGTTATTTATGATTTTCTTAGTTTAAAAACACTTAATAAATTCTTAGTTTCTTTGTAATAAATTATATTTAATTAATTCTACTATATTTTCATACAAAATTTTTACTCTTATATGATATATATTGAAAATTTTTAAATAATATATAATAATTATATACAAATAAATATAATAATTTAAAAATATAATTAATTAATTTAAAGTGACATATATAATTAATTAATTTAAAGTAACATATATAATTTTAATGTGTGTCTTATAAAAAAAATTATATTGTTATTTAGTAATATATTATCACATTATTTAATAAATTTAATATCTCATATAAATTTTAACTCATCAAATAATATAACAATGTATAATTAGATAACGATATAATTTTTTATACTTATAGTACATGAAAATTAAATTATTTTATTATTATTTTTACATATATTAACAAGGATTTAATTATTGGTAGAAAAGACGTGTATATATTAGTTATAGAACTAATAATTTGTTGTTGATAAGTTAGGAATAAATTAATAATTTGATAACCAATCTATAAAATAAACCTTATTAACCAATAGTTAAGTAATTTATACACAGCATTAGATCTTAGTTCTGTTTCTTTCTTTCTTTGCTTATTTTCAGATGTACCAAAAAAAAAAAAACCACCAACAACACAAGGAAAAGTTTAGCTTCACAAATAATAATAATAATAATAATAATAATAATAATAATAATAATAATAATAATAATAATAAAAGCAATACTAATTTTTCACAAACCATTTGTTGCAAATTCCTACATATTATAATTGTGTTAGGCGGTATGCATGACGTAAACGTAAAACTTTTTGTCGAATCTTTATGATATGGATCAAAGAAGTAATTGTGTTAATCTTGCCAGTCGTTGCCCCTAAGAACGCTTATGGCTCGTCTGAAAAATGAGCAAGAGCACCGCATATGTAGTGAAAAATAAGCGAGGGTTCCATTTTCGTGAACGGGTGTGGGTAAAGTTAGTTAGTTACAAGAGTAGGATGCGTTTTGGAACTTGGAATATAAAAACGCTGACACTTACGGTAAATTAATGGAAATAGTTGACATCATGATTAGGAGGAGGATTAATTTTATGTGCCTACAAGAAACTAAGTGGGTTGGAGAAAAGGCAAAGGAACTCGACACTTTGGGTTTTAAGCTTTGTTGCAAGATAAAATCTAGAAACGGGGTAGGCATAATAGTAGATAAGAATTAGAAGAATAATGTTGTGGATGTGACAAGACTTGGAGATAGGATTATAGCTTTGAAGTTTGTTGTGGAACAAGAGACTTTTAATATTATCGGTCATATAACCAAGATAGTAGGTTAGATGAGCTCATCTTCTAAATTAAATTTTGGGAGGATTTAGAAGGTTTAGTGCGAGAGAATACCATTGGGAGAGAAGATTTTTCTAGGTGGGGACCTAAATGGTCATGTGGGGAGCGAACCTAGGGGTATGAGGGTTTGCATGGGGGTTATGGTCTAGGAGTAGTTAATGCGAGAGGGCGAAGCGATTCTAGATTTTGCGGTAGCGTTTGATCTTACAATAGCTAACACTTAGTGAAGCGGGAAGAAAGTCTTATCACATATAGAAGCGGGGTTCTTTCTCTCAAATTGATTTCTTTCTATTAAGGAAATCGATAGAAAGATTTGCATGGATTGCAAAGTCATCCCTGGAGAGAGCTTGACTTACAACAGGGTTTTGGTTATGGATGTACGAGTTAAGATGAGAGTAAGGAGAAATTGTCGAGACAGAGAGCCAAGGATCAAATGGTGGCAACTAAAGGGCGGAATACAAATGCTTTTTTCGGAGGAGGATTATGGAGGAAGAGATTTGGGAAGTACAAGGGAGTGTAATGATATGTGGAACGAGATGGCTAAAGGGATTAGGAAGGTAGCAAAAGAGACACTTATATGAATCAAGGGGCTTTGGACCCAAGGATAAAGAATCTTGGTGGTGGGACACAAGTGTACAAGATAAGGTTAAGGTTAAAAGGGAATGTTATAAAGTTTGGCACGTGTGTAAAAATGATGAAAATTGGGAAAAATATAAGGCGGTTATAAGAAGGCGGTGAGCGAGGCAAAAGCTAAAGCGTTTAATGGGTTATATCAATCGTTGGGCACCAAAGACGGAGAAAGGTATATCTACAAGCTTGCTAAAAGTAGGGAAAGGAAGACAAGAGACTGGATCAAGTGAAATGCATTAAGGATGAAGAGGGTAAAGTCTTGGTTACTAACAAGATATCAAAGATCGATGGAAGGGTTATTTTCACAAGTTATTTAATGAGGAACACGGGGCATTAGGGGACTCAGACATTCTAAACACTAGAGAGGAAGACCAAAATAAAATATTTTATCGTAGAATTCGGGAGTTTGAGGTAAAAGAAGCATTGAAGAGGATGGATAATGGAAAAACGGTTGGACCAGATAATATACCTATTGAGATATGGAAGTGCAGGAGATAAAGGTATAAGGCGCTTATTTTTAACGAGATATTGAGGTCTAAGAAGATGTCAAATGAATGGAGGAGAAGCATTTTAATCCCTATTTATAAGAATAAGGGAGATATACAAAACTGCAAATTACGGAGGATTAAGCTCATGAGTCATACTATGAAGTTATGGTAAAGAGTCATTGAAAGGAGACTAAGACAAGAGACTCATATTTCGAGAATTAATTTGGTTTTATGCACAAGGTCAACCATGGAAGCAATATATCTTCTACGAAGATTGATGGAGCGGTATCGGAGGAAGCAAAAAGACCTACACATGATTTTCATTGATCTGGAAAAAGCCTATATGCAGAGAAGTCTTGTGGAAGGCTTTGGAGAAGAAAAGAGTTCGTATTGCCTATATTCGAGCAATCCAAGATATGTATGATGAGGTTAAAATAAGAACAAACGAAGAGTTCCCTATAACTATAGGACTAATTTTGAGTCCTTATCTTTTTACCTTGGTCTTGGATGTCTTGATCATATCTAAGAGCAGTGCCACAATAATGCTTTTGCGGATGATATAGTCTTATTGGAGAGTCGAGAGAAATAAACGGGAAGCTAGAGTTATGGAGACGAGGCTTTGGAAGAACATGACTTTCGTCTAGCGGGAGTAAGACGGAGTATATGGAATGTAAGTTCGGTAAGAAACATGCTAATGCTAGCTTAGCGGTAAAAATTGGAGATCATACCATACCACAAGTTACACGGTTTAAGTATCTTGGATCCATCATACAAAATGATGGAG
Source organism: Ormosia emarginata (assembly GCA_029884605.1). Lineage (NCBI taxonomy): Eukaryota > Viridiplantae > Streptophyta > Magnoliopsida > Fabales > Fabaceae > Ormosia > Ormosia emarginata. The sequence continues at coordinate 3,766,096 of JAQQTP010000055.1, read as the reverse complement.
AGATAGAAGGAGATGTAAACCATAGAATTCAAGTCTGGATGAAATGGAGGTGTTTCGGGAGTTATTTGTGATAGGAAAGTGCTTCTCAAGCTTAAGGGTAAATTTTACCGCATAGCTATAAGGCCCGCAATGTTGTATGGTACTTCGAATGTTGGGCGGTAAAAAGCCAACAAGCTAGACAAGATCGTGTCGCGGAGATGAGGATGAGCCTGTGTGGCCCATACTTAGACAAGATAGGATTAGGAATGAATTTAGAGAGAAAGTAGGTTTTTTGTGGAAAAGATGGGAGAATCTCGCCTTAGGTGGTTTGGACATGTAAGGAGAAGACCCTTAGAAGCCTGTAAGAAGAGTAGATCGGATGGAGAATAGCTTCCTATAGGTGAAACGGTAAAAGATCTAGATTTGAATGGCTTTTATGAAGACTTCGTGATAGGGCCATCCAGTAATGTGTGAGAAAAGACTTGGTTGTTGTTGTTGTTGTTGTTGTAGTGTCTTTTCTTCCTATGGCATATACACTTGTCCTCTTATGAGGAATTTGTGTTTGGTTTTTTTTATCGGACGAGTTTAGCTAGCTTCGATGACCCTACCCATTTTTTTGGTTTTTTATTGGAGAATTCCTATAAATTTTAATGTGAGACTAATTCGGTGGCCACAGTTGTGACTGTTTTATGAGACCTTACCAATAAGTGTCTACTTCAATATTCAAACTTTGATCATCTCTCTAGAAGCATAATTTGCTTATCACCACGCTCATCCCTTGTTGTTATTCTAATTTATGTCTTCTTTTTAGTGTTTAGAACTTGAAATGAAGAGTTCAACCTTAAACTACATAATTTTAAAGCTAAACTAATAGTGGTAGTTTTGTAGTCCTCCTAGGTCTGATAAGGTTTGCGTGTGGCGGCGCTAGTGACTAATGGAGGGTGTAGTCTCTCACCTCTGTGAGAGTGTTTTCTCGGCCAAAGGGACGTGGAAGTTTTGATGATAGATGTTGTAAGGGGTTTGGTGTGGATTGGAGGTGAGGATGTCTGAGGAGTTAGAAGAAAGGTGGAAGAATCTCATGGGAGGAAGCAATTGTGGTGGCCTGTGATGAGGGACGTGAAGGACTTTAAAAATTTGATCGTAAATTTCTGCTGATGACGATCGTTGATTACTATACGCCCATACAATTTGAATGCACTAGGGAGGACGATGCAGAAGGTATGGAAACCAGTTAAAGGCTTGGAATTTAGATGTATGGGAGAAAACTTGGTATTGTTTGAACTTTTATCGCAGAAAGATTTATGATCGGGTGTTGAAAGGTTGTCCATGGGCTTTTGATAAGAATCTTCTGGTGGTAAAGGAATATGACGGAGTCTCGAGGCCATCTGACATGAAATTCACGCACTTGGCTTTCTGGATCTGAATCATTGATCTACCATTAAGTGCAATGAATAAGCAACTGGGATAGGGAATGCGCTTGGGGATTTCATGGAAGCATGCAGATGTTGATAAAAACAGTAAAGCACAGGGATCATACCTTCGTATAAAGGTGAAGGTGGACATTACGAAGCCTCTTAGGAAGGGAGTAATTTTGCAACTGAATTCGAAAGTGAAAGCGCAATGGTATTTTATACAATTTGAACGACTCCCTAACTTTTGCTATCAGTGTGGATTATTGGGGCATATTTCTGATGACTTGTGAACAGGAGTAAGGAGATGAAGAAGGGACTTCACACGAAAGTCCCCATGTACATTCAATCAAGCGATCCTTGGATATGTGCATGGAGACTAGCGTTGAGATGGAGCTGGATGATATCCCGAAAACGCAGAAACTGAGATTGGAAGGGAACTATGAGGAGGAAGGAGTAGGGTCGCACATAATGGCGGAGGTTGCTATTTTGGTGAATAGCTATTTTGTTGATTTATTTGCCACTTATCAGACGCCCACAAGGATAGATGAGGCTCTGGATTCAAATATGAATAAGGTAAATGATGATTCATTTTCTTTCCTTTCTGTGCCTTTTAACAGATTGGAGATAAAAGAAGCTTTGTTTCAAATAGGTCCAAATAAGTCACCGGGCTCATGTGGAATGCCAGCTCTCTTTTTTTTCAGAAGTATTGGCATGTGGTGGGAGACGAAATTACTGATGCTGTTATGAATTTTCTAAATGGGATGAAGATTTAGGGGAATTGAATCATACTTTTATTGTGATGTGATGTGATTATTCCAAAATTCAGTCTCCGAAAAACATGTCTCAATTAAAGCCTATTTCTTTGTGTAATGTGGTCTACAACTGTGACGAAGTCAGTCAGAAATTTAGTGTAAGGGTGTCAGACTATATATAATATGGAGACATTTTTTTTTAATTTTTTTTTAATTTGTATAGATAAATTTTTAACTAAATACATAAAAATATACAAAAATAGAGAATTCTTATTTAAATCATAAATATTCAGTTGGGTGCATTAAGTCCATTAAAATTTAATATTTTTATAAATATTTATATTTTACAATTAATTTTACGGTGTTTTATAAAAATATCAAATTTTGATTGACTTAATATACTTAACTATCATGCCTATAATTTAAGTAAGAATTTCTCACAAATATAATAATAAAGTTGGGAGAGATCATAGCATACCCATGTCTCCTCTCTCACTCTGCCTCTAGACTCTGCAAGATTATTAGTAAGACTCTTGCAAACAGGTTGAAGGTTGTGTTACCAACTTTAGTTTCAGAATCCCGTAGCGCTTTTGTGCAGAATCGGTATATTTCAAATAACGTCTTTATTGTCTACAAGCTAGTTCACGCTCTAAAGAATAAAAGGTCTGGGAAGGATGGAAACATGGTTTTAAAATTGAACATGAGTAAAGTTTATGATCGAGTAGAATGAAGTTTTTTAGAGTTTCTTATGCAAAAAATGGCATTCTCAGATAGATGGATTCACCTGATCATGAAATGTGTTACATCAATATCGTACTATGTGATGATTAATGGGGTTCCAGGTAATGCTATCAGTCCGCAGAGAGGTCTTCGCCAGGGAGACCCACTATCTCCCTATCTATCTGTCCTTTGTGCCAGGGCTTTATCATCTCTCTCATCTACAAAGCAGAGGAAAATAGATCACTTACAGGTTTGAGAATTTGTAGATCAGCCCCTTCAATTTCACATCTCTTTTTTGGCCGATGATGGTTTTATTTTTGCAAAAGCTTCTGAGAATGACTGTTGACACTTTTTTGGGTATTCTTTATATGGTGCAGCATCAGGGCAACGTATAAATTTTGATAAATCCAATATTCTTTTCAGTCCAAATGTCCCAAGGAGTTATAAGGAGTATATCATACAGGCTTGCAATATCCAGAATGTAGTTTTTTCAGAGAAAGATTTGGATCTTCCTACCATGGTGGGTAGATCTAAGAACCACTCTAATCCTTGAAGGACCGTGTTTGGAAGAGAATAAAGGGTTGGAAGGAGAAATTATTGTCAGCAGGAGAAAAAGAGATCTTGATCAAGGCAATAGCTCAAGCAATCCTCATTTATTCTATGAGTTGTTTTAAAATTCCAATCTCTCTTTGTAGGGAGCTTGGTCAAATGATGGCTACATTTTAGTGGAGTAATAATACCGATGCAAGGAAGATTCATTGGCTCAGCTGGGACAAGATGTGCTGGCCAATGGGTTGTGGTGGTTTGAGATTCAAGGATCTACATACTTTTAACTTGTCAATGCTGGCAAAACAGGGATGGAAACTCCTCTCTAACCCTGACACTTTGGTTGCTAGGTTACTCAGAGCAAAGTAATATCCCACAGGAGATCTTTTAAATGCTCATAGTGGATCTCATCCTTCTTTCACATGGAAAATCATTTTACAGGGGAGAGATATTTTGAAGCTAGGCATTGTATGGCGTATAGGGAATGACGTAACTACAAGGGTATGGGAAGATCCATGGATTCCAGATACAAACTCCTTTTATGCATGAGATCCTCTCATTCTTGATACTACAATTGAATATGTATCTCAACTTATTGATGGTGAAAGTAGGAGCTGGAAAACTGAGTTGGTTAGATCGATTTTTTCTCCTGAGCAAGCAGCTGCAATTTTAAAAATTCCGCTGAGTGCAGGGGGCATGAATGACTCTGTGTATGGGTATTATGACGGTAAAGGTTTTTATTCAGTAAAAGGTGCTTACAAGGTGGCTTGGAATGCATGTATTCAAGATAGAATAAGTAAAGGAGTCACTGGTTATAATATTTTCAATCAGTTTGCGCAGTGTTTTGGGTTGTGGAAATCAATATGGAAGCTGAATGTTCCTCCAAAAACCAGGATCTTCTTGTGGAGGGTGGTGCGCAGCATTTTGCCAACAAAGGAAAGACTTATGTCAAGGGGTATGAATGTGAGTCATGGGTGTTATTTATGTGGATTGTGGATCACAGGAAGAAAATTTGCTCCGTCTATTACTGCAATGCCCGTATACTTTGAATGCGCTACCATTATATGCCCATCCGAGTCAAAGCTTGTTTAGCAGCGAGTCCACCTGGTTAACTCAAATATCCAGTTTTCTGGATAGTCTTTCCTCTCATCGTAAAGAGCTTGTGACTATGGTGTGGTACTTCATTTGGCTGGAAAGGAATGGAGTGTGGCAAGGTAAAACACTTAAACCCTCAACCCAAACCACATGCAATGCAGAGACCAATCTTAGATCCTTTCAAGCTGCTCGTGCATCCAATGAGTCAAGAACTAAGTCAAGTTTGGCAACTCAGCAAAGGTGGCGAAACCATCCCAGAATACATACAAAATCAACGTTGATGCTGCAGTTTTTGTATATGATAACACTTATGGGGTGGGTATTGTAATTAGGAATGACGAGGGTAGAGGTGACAAAATGTACTAATCCGCCCCGCATTCAAACCGCAAAAATACGGGGCGGGACGGATTAACTTATTTTGGAAAATGGGTTAGAAGAACCAATTTACTTTACTTTAGTACGAGTTGATGGGTTGGTAGGGTTGGCCGTATAAAAAGAAAAATAAAAAAAAAAAAAATAAGTGAGTTGATCCTAAAAAATAAAATAAAATATATAAAAAATAAAAATAAAATCATAAAAATTAAAAAATAGAAAAATTATAATTTATAGAGATTAAAAAAATAAAAAAATAAAATAAATTTAATATTATACTCATAAAAATATCACAAATACAAATAATAAGACTAATTTGTAACACTTTTAAAAAAAAAAAAATTTAACCGTAGAATTAACTCAAGACTCAAGCCTCCGCTTAACCTACGGGTTAAACGGAATAGGTTATGCGGGTTGAAAATTAAAAATAAGTTGAAATCTTAAATCTAACCCGTAAAAAAATTACGGGTTAACGGACCAATCCAACGAGTTGAACCCGTTTTGCCATCTCTAAACCAGGGTTGTTTATTGCAGGAAAAATGATGAGAATGAGGGTTGCTGTTTCAGCTTATCAAAGTGAACTTGTAGGAGCTAGAGAAGGTCTTATTTTTGCATGGGAGATTGGTTGCCGAAGAGTCTATCTGGAAGGTGATGCTCAATGTGTTTACAGAAGCATATCTGATCTTGATGATGACCTATCTCTGAATGGAACAATCCTCCATGACATTTTCCTATTTGCCTCATGGTTTGACAGATTCAGTAGTGGATATGTTCCTCGTGTGTGCAACAGGGCAGCTGACTTTTTAGCCCACTTAGCTAGAAACTGAGTTGGTTATTTGGATGGAGGATCCTCTGATTGTGTTTCTGACATCCTTGTTTCGGATTTGCTAGTTTAATAAATTCGAAGTTCATATACAAAATAATAATTTAAAGCCATTTAAAATTAATATTTTTCTAATTTTTAACTAAGGTATTTTTATATTCGTTATTATAAGATTAACTCTTCAAACATTATGATTATGACTAAAAGACATTTTAAATAATTAAATATTTTAAACTTTAAATTTTAATTTCTTTAAGAATACGTCTCACTTTATTAATCATTTAAAATACATATAAGAATGATTTGTTTTCTTACTAAACAAACAATTCATAAGAGAGTCGATTCAATTCAGTTTCATAGGATAATTAATTATATATTAATTTAATTTAAAAGTTCCCTAAAAGTTATATTAGGCAAAGTTAGTTGAAATTTGAATGTAATAATGTTATTTGCAAATTATTTTTATTAATATTATTTTTACAATTCTTTTTTGTCATGCAAACAAGATAAACACACTATGTTATATACTCTTTTTATGTTTAACTTTTTCTTCAAATAACTAGGTGTAACAAAATGAAAATGGTTATTTGTACATTAAAATAATAACATCATACTTATTTGAAAAATAAAAAGTGGAGTGGAATAATAATTTTCCATGGGGATCAAATTAGACTGCTTATACTTGGATTAAATATTCAGTTACTCTAAATACCTCCTACACAAATATCGACTGGCATAAGAGATATTATGCAATTATAATTATAAATCACTTGTTTCATTAAAAACGACAACTTGAGTCATTGATTAATCGATGCAAAAGATAGATCGAAAACCTTGTTCTTGGCGGTTGGTTTGGTGGTCCAACACAATCTGATGTTATTAGTCTTAGCCTTCAAAAAACAACCTCTGCCATGATCTCTTTCACTCCATGTCATGTCTCTCTTCTTAATTCTTATATATATCAACTTTGAAGTAGAAGCAAAGAAAGCAAAACGGACCTAACCAATCCTCAAATATTACTCCTTTCCTCTCTTTTGACATTATTCTCTTATCATCGATCCTTCGACAATAATGGAACCTCAACCCATCTCTGATTTTAGCTCCACTGTGGACACTTCTCGTGCATTCAGCTCCGTCAAAGAAGCAGTAGCCATCTTCGACGAACGCCTTGTGGTTGGATCAGAAATCTACTCTCCAAAGCCATTAATCTCGTTCTCAGACACCGCATATTCTTCTATTAAGCGATCAGAAGCATCATCATCATCATGGAGATTCTCATCACCAAGTCCCATGAAAGTGAAACCTAAAGAAGAAGACATTGACCTTGTCGATACCGTAAAGAAGCTGGAGGCAGAGCTAGAGAAAACCAAGGTAGAGCTGAAGCTGCTGAAGGAAAGAGAGAGTGAAACGGAGGTGGCCTTGGCTACGCTCAACGCCGATCTTCACAAAAACATGTCCAAGTTGGCTCAAGCTGAGGCCGCAGCGGCTGGGAAGGCTGCGGTGGCCACAAAGACGGTGAGGTTTGATATCGATGATGATAGAAAGGAAGGAGGAGTGAATATGAATATGATTATGAGATCAAAAGATCCGGATTCGTTTATAAGAAGAAGGATGGAGGACTCCCAAACTTTGCGTCACATACTCAATCTTGGAGAAAATGACCATCTTTGTGGAGAGAAAAAAGTGAGGAAGCACAAGCCCATCATTCCTCTTGTGGGGGATTTCTTTTTTAAGAGCAAAAAGGCTTCTTCTACCGATCACCATAATCCTCTTCATGCTTCTCCTCCTTTTTAATGTATGCTTTATTATTTGCTTTTCACTCTTCTTTGGGGAGAACAAGTTGAAGGTGCTTAACTCTGTATTGAATTGTATTATCTTTCACAAGTGTGTCCTCTTTTTCTTTCTTTAATCTTTTTTATAGTTATGGGATATGTCTTGCTTGTAAAAATTAAAGTTTGTCTAAGTTGTATCTTCATAAAATTAATTATCACTCTTCAATTCTTCTGCCCACAGAAAATTCTTCATATATAGCTGGGGAGGGGGAAATTTTGGATTGGAAAACTAGAATAACCTAAATGAGAGGAAAAAAAGTAAAAACAAAAACATACCAAGGAGTCTCTCACTTTTCAATCAGATTTAAAAGAACACAAAGGTAATGGGATCAAAATACCTTTTTTTGGTAAGTCATTTGTACCACACTGCCGCTTAAGTCTTTTTGAAGTCTAGTTGCATAGTCTAATTTTGAACAATTCTTATATTCTTATATCAAATTATGTATATATTATTTTTTATATTTATTTAATATTATTTATTATACATATTTTTTTATCACTTTCTCTTACTTAATCATATCCATTAAAAATTATGTAAATAGTACTTACATTCTTAAAAAAAGGTGTAAGATGATTATTTTTCAATTTTAAAATGACATAACATTCCATCTTTACAAATTTATTATTATATTTAAAAAATAATTTTGATAAATAGAATTTATCCTTCCATAAATATATAATAACTTATAAAATTTTAGACTATTAAATTAAATTAAAATTTATCATTTCAAAATATAATGTATTGAAAGGTAATAATTGTATCAAGGATAAACCCAAACAAGTGATAATCCGTTTTTTAGTTTTTATTTTTTTGGTCAACAGTCATAATCCGTTTAAACAAAAGTAAAACTAATTCAGTTCAATCTATTATCTATTTAAACTTGACCCGTAGCAGACAGAAAAGCTTGGGCTTAAATAAAAAAAAAGGCCCAGAACCAGGCAACGGAACAAACGAATCAGAAAACGGAACTGATTCGATTGGTTGATGAGGTGTTTGGCTGCTGAGAAAGAGGTAGAGAAGGAGAAACCAAAAAGAAAACCAACCAACCAACCTACCAAAACCCTATTTCGATCAATCTTCAATCCCTGACCTGATTCTGATTAGTTTGGTCAAAGGTTTTCAGAATCACAAGAAAAGAGCGATGCATGCTGTGGTGCTCAATACACAATCCTGCTGCAACCTAGAACCTCCTTCATGCTCTCCTTCCTCCACCTCCAAAAAGGTTTTTTTTTTTTTAATAATTTTCTTTCTTGGCTTTTTGGCGTTCTTTTTCAAATAAACTTGTTCTAATTATCTGAATGAAAATGAATAATCGCAGGGTACAAGCTTTTTTGGCAGCCACGTTCGTTTCAGGAGAGGTAATCTGGTGCGCCACATTTTTCGTCCTTCTGTTCGGATTCATTTACCGCTCGCTACACGAGGGCCTGGTCAGTCATTTTGCCTTTGCTTTGTCCATTTTTTATTCCAACTTTGCACTTTTCTATATTCTATTTTTTTTAATTTAATTTGTGAGATTTTCATGGAATTTCGGCTTCAAAGCTCAACTCAACACTTGGAATTGTTGATTTATTGTATTGTATTGTATTTGTTGCAATGAATGTTCAAATTGCAATCAATCCATTTCCAGATCCCTCTTTGTTAAGAAGCAAAAAATTGAAAATTGAAAATTGATATATTGATACTCTTTCGCTTTATTTGAAGTTTCTGACTTTTTTAGAACCAACTAAGTCCACTATGTTGGATTAACCATGTATTTATGAGCTATTTTAACATTTATATAAATAAATGATCATGTTTTATTCACTAAGCATGGAGGCCTTAGTTTATCAATATAGCTTCCTTTAATTCCAAATCCAATTTGAGATTTCCGTATATTTAACGATTGGAAACCAAAAGTTATCTTCATTATGCTTGTACAGTTGTAAAGGACGTTGCTACTCCAAATCCAGCTGTGGAATTGCCATTAACTGCAGAAAATGTAGAAAGTGTATTGGACGAAATTCGACCATATCTCATTGCAGATGGTGGAAATGTGGCTTTACATGAAATTGATGCCAATGTTGTATGGTTGAAGCTACAGGGTGCATGTGGCTCCTGTCCAAGTTCTGTTATGACGATGAAAATGGGCATTGAGCGTCGATTGATGGAAAAGATCCCTGAAATAGTGGCAGTGGAACCGATAGGTGATGGAGAAACTGGTCTTGAGCTAAATGAAGAAAATATAGAGAAGGTTAGTTCTGTATAACATTATGATTATGCTTGCTATGATTATGTGTATACTTCACTGGTTATTCTACATGACTCATACTAGGAATAGAATATTCATTTTTTAGGTTGTCTATTGAGAAAAAATTCGAGAATATTTTTCCTTTTTCTCAATTTGCTCACACAGAAAAGGCTTAGAGAGGCAAACAGCACATGGTAAATGCTACTATTATCTAATTTTATCTTAATTGCTGAAGTTGACGGAGATCATTTGTGAAGATCGAACCATTTGGGCAGAAGTTACACATTATTGGCATAAAACTTACACTCATATTATTTGTTATCTAAGTTTAGTAAAAATTTACACACATTAAGACCTTCAATACAAAAAGTAGTCAGTTTTATGCAATAGAAAGTAAACCCCTCCCCTATCCATTGAGGGACAAAATCAATCCCTCGTTGAAGCCTTTCCCTTGGCTGTTACTCAAATCTGTGCACTGTGTACTTGATGGGATGGGATTTTAGATTGAGTACTAGATGTTATTCATGTTAATATGGGGTTTAACCTCAATATCAAGCCCTGCATTTCTGTGAAAGAAAGATGCCTTGTCCAATTATGTGGTTTAACTTTAAATGTTGTTCTCCATTTCATTGTATTTATAGGATTATGGTTACTGAGACTGATCTAAGATCAAAATAAGCTTATGTTTCTTTTCATTGGTTTTTAATTGATAGTATAGTATATCTGCCTGTATGTGACATTCTTATTTATTGATGGCAAGAAATGGGACAAAAATGGACTTTATTCTGTCTTTTTAAAGTGCATTTGGTACTTTTTTCAAAAAGAAAAAAAAAATTATATCAAGACTAACATGATTCTCTGCTAGTTGAATTGCTATTGCCGTTGCAAATTGCAGGAACTGTTCTGTTCTTGTCTTCATGAGTACATGTTTATGTAAATTTCTGTAATCTTAGTATGAAATGTTAACTGCTTTAGGTTCTAGAGGAAATAAGGCCGTACCTGGTTGGGGCTGCAGATGGATCTCTTGAATTGGTAGCCATTGATGAGCCAATAGTAAAGGTCCGAATCACAGGTCCGGCAGCTGGTGTCATGACTGTGCGTGTTGCAGTTACACAAAAATTGCGAGAAAAAATACCTGCCATAGCGGCAGTTCAGCTTTTGTGATATTTTAGTTCGAAACAAGACTAGAAGTATCATCACATTCTTGTCATTTTTCGTGAACAACACTAAATGCAAAAAAATGTTTCATGTGATGTATAGTATATATGTAGTTACAGGATAAATTTTTCTTTTCTTGGGTAAATTCAATATTTAAATGCTTTTACACTGGTCTACTGTAGAAGAAGGCTTCTGCTATTGCAGTCAACTACTGTTTATTTTATTGTAATATCTGTAGCTTAGTAATGTTAAAAACATGATATTTTTAAAATGGCTGCCTGCTTTACATTGACCAGAATCAACGAAATTCATAAATATATATTGAGATCTTGAAAATAGTGTCAAAAATCAAACATGCATTATGAATACCTTGATAAAGGTTCTCTAGGTCCCTGACTCACCTAATTGTAAGGAATGAAAGAATTTTGACGTACCTCAACGATTTTTTGGTTTTTTTTTTCCCTGTGTTTTCTTTTTAATAATCATGTGGATGAAGATCTATGGTTTGCATGAAAGTGCGATTTTATTTTCTTTTAATATTACCCTCTGTCAGTTTTTCCCCCCTTTTAAATCACCTTGATTCAAAAATGTAAATGAAAGTGCGATTCCACGGTTCCACTCAATTCCCAGTACTCTAATTAAGTGTTTCCGAAGTTCTTTCGTCTTTCTATAATACACTCAAGCAGAAGCATTGATCGAAGTACTGCAGTGCAAGAAGAATATAAACTCTACGAGGCAAGGGAATGTTGAGTCATTGGGGGAGCTTAAAAATAGGGGAGATTTTTATTAATGAACTAAATGAAAAACTACGTAAATGAATTTGATATTACATCTTGACCCAAAACCTTAAGGTATTAGGTGTATGAGTCTTCTCCACTTATAAATCTCTCTCTTAGTTCATTTCAATTCAATGTGAGACTTCTTTCATTCACAACTCACTTGTAATTTCCTAACAAATCTCCCCTTCAAGTGTGAGTCATTATCCTCCCCCTCAAGCGGAAGCATTCGAGTATTGAGCCTATACTTATACCGTCGTTATCTCCATCACTAACGGAACATGCTGCCTGACTACCACACAACATCAGGAAGACTTTCGACATAATAGACCACTTGACTTAGATCCACCAAAGACCTGTCTATCCAATACTCGTCCTAGCCGAACCATCGACTTTGATACTACTTGTTAAGCACAGTTAAACGAAGCTATGCAGAAAGTTAACAAAATGGAGCAACTGACTCTCTCCTTTATTGAAATGTAGACTTGGCTATATCGCCATTTACAACTCTTAATTGAAAGCTAAAAAATAGCACACGATAGCATTCACTCTGCTACGTGTTTAACAACATGGAATAATTTAAAATAAACTGCAGTCCTAAAAACTAGGACTTATTCAACTAAAAACAAACTAAGTAAAACGGGAAATCATGACTTTAAGAAACAGACTTCTTCATTCCCTCCCTTAAACTAACTGCAGAATGCAACTAGTTTATATCTGCAACTTTACACATTCCCATCACCTTTTTAAGTTTCTGAAATGCCTCTAACTTTAATGGCTTTGTCATCAAATCAGTTCTCTGTTCTTGTGATCCACAATGAACTAATTCAACTTCACCATCTTTTGTAAGATCTCTCAAGAAATAGAACTGCACATTAATATGTTTACTCCTTCCATGCATAACTGGATTTCTTAAAAGCTTAATCGTTGAACTATTGTCACACATAATGGTAGTACAGCCTTCCTGTGCATGACTTAGACTCCTCAACACCTTCCTCATCTATACAGTTTGGCAGGCACAAGCAGCAGCTGCCACAAATTCTGCTTCAGTGGTTGACATGGTAACTATGGGTTGTTTTTTGGATGACCATGAAACTGCTCCTGAGCTCAAAAGAAACACATACCCAGATGTGCTTTTGCGATCCTCTACATCACCTGCATAGTTACTATCTGTAAAAGCATGTAGCTCTTCATCATCCCCTCCCTTCTTATAGAGAATCCCATAGTCAACAGTACCTCTTAAATATCTCAATATCTTTTTGGCAGTTTATAGGTGAAGTTTAGTAGGTTTAGCCATGTACCTGTTGATTAAGCTAACACTGAACATTAAGTCTGGACAAGTTGTAGTGAGGTACATTAAGCTTCCTACCAATTGCTTAAAATAAGTCTCATCAACTGTGACTCCAAAATCATCTCTACTCATCTTGAATCATGGCACAATTAGACTGCTTACTGACTTGCTTTCAAGCATCCTGAAACACTTCAACACTTCAGTGGCATATTTCCTTTGACAAATGAAAATGCCATCAGATTTCTGCAACACCTCAATGCCAAGAAAAAATCTCATTTTTCCCAAATCAGTCATATAAAAAACTTTCATCATCGAGCTCTTAAAATAAAAAATAATTTCTTCATCTTCACCGATATAAATTAAGTCATCTACATAAATACTTACTATCAACACTTTACCTTTACTGCTCCTCTTGGTAAATAAGGTCTGCTCATTTGGATATTTTTAGAAGCCTTCATTGATGAAGTGAGCTACAATACGGCTGAACCAAGCTTAGGGAGCTTGTTTTAAGCCATATAAAGCTTTATGCAACTTATATACTTTGTGTTCACTTCTTTTCTTTTCATAACCCTTTGGCTGCTTCACATACATGTCTTCACTGAGTTCACCATGGAGAAATGCTGATTTTATATCCAATTGGTAGATCTTCCAACTTCTCTGTGCAGTGAGTGCCACTATCATCCTCACTGTGTCCATTTGAGCCAATGGGGCAAAAACTTCATTGAAATCTACTCCTCGTTGTTGAGAATACCCCTTGGCCACCAACCTAGCCTTATACTTGTCCACTTTTCCAAGCTCATTTAACTTTGTCTTATAAATCCATTTAACTCCAATGGTTTTAGCTTCAGGTGGCAAATTTGTGAGTTCCCAAGTCTGATTCTTTTCAATGGAGTTAATTTCAGAATCCATTGCTAATCTCCATTTCGAGCTCTTCATTGCTTCCTCATAATTTGTGGGATTTGCAGAGGCAACTAAAGCCATATTAAGCTGAACTTCTTCATCAGATAGACCCTCACCACTAACAAAGTCCTCCATCCAAGTGGGAGCTCGTGTGACCCTTCTTTCTCTGATCGTTTCTGCATTTACAGGATTTGGTATATCATTTCCTGTTATTTGATTTGCTTCATTAACCTCAACTTCTTCAATAGTTGTTTCATCCATTTCTGCCTCAAGTTCTTCTTCTGTGTTACTTTCATTATCACCCCATTCAAGATCTAACAGCACCTGTTTTTTTATAGTTGGCATCCCACTCCAATTGTTTGTCTTCCTCAAAGACTACATCTCTGTTAGTCACCACCCTTCTTGACACTGGATCATATAACCTGTAGCCCTTCGACTCCTCACTGACTCAAAGCAGTACGCATTCAAAGCTTTTATTTTCGAGCTTAGTCCTCCTAGCATCTGGTACGTGAACATGTGCCAAACACCCAAATACTCGAAAGTGTTCCACTGATGGCTTTACACCAGACCATGCTTCTACAGGAGTAACATCCTTGATAGCTATTGTGGGACTTCTGTTTAAAACATATATGGTCCAATTCACTGTCTCAGGCCAGAAAGTTTTTAGAATCTTTTTTTTCTGAGAGCATTGAACGAACTAAATTCATGACTGTTCGATTCTTTCTTTCGGCTACTCCATTTTGCTATGGAGCCTAAGCATTGGTAAGTTGCCTTTTGATGTGACACTGTTTGCAAAACTCTTTGAACTCGTCTGAGTTGAATTCACATCCTCTATCAGTGCGTAGATACTTAATATGCATGCTTGTTTCCTTCTCAACTAGTTTCTTAAAGCATTTAAATGAATTTAAAGCTTCTGACTTGTCTACTAGGAAGTAAACCCAAGCTTTTCTGCTAAAGTCATCAATAAAGCATAAGACATACCTCTTATTGCTATTTGAGGCAGGAGAAACTGGACCGCAGATGTCTGCACGTATGGGTTGCAGCTTCTGAGTTGCTCTCCATGTGCTCTTATTAGGAATGGAATCTCAGTGTTGTTTTCCTTTTAGGCAATTAATACACACAACTGTGATAGATAGAAGATGAGGCAGTCCACGTGCCATATCCTTGGTTTGCAGAATTTTTAGACCTTTATGACTCAAGTGGTCATACCTCTGATGCCATAAATGAGAGAGATCTTATATGCTTATGTACAAACAGACCGCCTTCTTCTCTTGTGTTGTTGCAGAAACGATAAACATTCAATTAGCTGACATAGTGGTTTGGATAATCAAGCCTTTGTCAGGGTGATATATCTTACACATTCCTGCATGGATGAGGATTGTAAGCCTTTTTTCCTGCAATTGCCCTATACTCAGGAGATTATTCTTCAATTCTGGCATATAGAAAACTCCTGTGATGACATGGTTGATACCATTCACATGTAATCTGACATTTCCTCTTCCTTTTATTGTCATTTTGGTGTCATTTCCGAGCCTTACTTGCTTCCTGAAGCTCTCATCTAATTCACTAAACATTATTGCGTCTCCACACATATGATTGGAATAACCCGAGTCTAGGAAACATACCTCCTCATGTTTGGTCTCATTTTCTTCGACGTAGGCCATTAACAGCATCTCCTCATCCTCATCTAATTCAATATAATTGGCCTTCTCTTCCCATGTGGGACATTCATACTGAAAATGGCCAAGTTTATAACATCGATAGCATTCTACAGTGGCTTTATTAACAACTTGACGCCCTTTTCCTCTTCCTCTTCCTCTGAAGTTACCTCTATCATGCCCTCTTCATCCATTTCTTTCAGTCACAGTCACTTTCTAGGCTTGTTCTTCTTCATTACTCCTATGAAACTTTTGTTCATGCACAATGAGTGAACTTTGCAATTCATCGATTGTGAGTGCATCAATATCCTTAGATTCTTCGATCGAGACAACTACATAATTGAATTTTTCAGTCAAGGTTCTAAGGATCTTCTCCACGATGGTGACATCTTTCATTTGTTCTCCATTTATCCTTATCTTGTTAGCTACTATCATAACACGAGCAAAATATTCAGTAATGCTCTCACCTACCTTCATTTCCAGAGTTTCAAACTCTCTCCTCAAAGCTTGAAGAACTTAGCGCTTCACCCTAGCACTCCCTTCGAATTTCTTCTTCATCGAATCCCAGATCTTCGTAGCAGTATCCTTTTCCAATATGGTTTCCAGAATGGTTCTGTCAATTAATTGGAAAAGATAGTTCTTCACCTTAAGATCCTTCAGTTTCAACTCCTCAAGCCTCTTTTGTTGTGCCTCTGTCATGCCTGCTCTTGTTAGCGGCTCCTCATATCATGTCTCAATCGGACTCTAGTATTCCTTGGACCTTAAAAAATTTTCCATAAGCATGCTCCAATGGTCATAATGACCATCGAAACATGGAATAGCTGGTTGGACGAAAGAGCCTTCACTTGTCATCTCTCTCAAGCTCTTCTGTTTTAAGTCTCTTATATTTGCAAGTCAGTTGAAAGGCTACAGTTTTCTTCTCTCTCAAGCCTGGTGGGGGCTTTGATGCCACTTTGTTAAGCACAGTTAAACGAAGCTATGCAGAAAGTTAACAAAATGGAGCAACTAACTCTCCCTTTATTGAAATGCAGACTTGGCTATATAGCCATTTACAACTCTTAACTGAAAGCTAAAAAATAGCACATGTAGTAGAGGACCTATACACCTAATGCCTTAAGGTTTTGGGTCAAGATATGATGTCAAACTCATTTAACTGGTTGGACGAAAGAGCCTTCACTTGTCATCTCTCTCAAGCTCTTCTGTTTTAAGTCTCTTATATTTGCAAGTCAGTTGAAAGGCTACAGTTTTCTTCTCTCTCAAGCCTGGTGGGGGCTTTGATGCCACTTTGTTAAGCACAGTTAAACGAAGCTATGCAGAAAGTTAACAAAATGGAGCAACTAACTCTCCCTTTATTGAAATGCAGACTTGGCTATATAGCCATTTACAACTTTTGGTATATAGCTTAACCGAAAGCTAAAAAATAGCACATGTAGTAGAGGACTTCTTACACCTAATCAACTCACAGGTTTTGGGTAATATTGTCAGCTCAATGTAGTTCTCCCCATAAACCTTTCTCTTAGTCTTTTGTCCTCCAATGTGGGACTTCTTCACCTACAACTCACACTTGTAATTCCCAACAAATCTCCCCTCAAGTGTGAGTCTTTACCTCCCCTCAAGCGTTATCTCCATCTTGCTAATCTCCATCACTAACGGAACACGTCGCCTGACCATCACACAACATCAGAAAGACTTTCGACACAAGGGATCCCTTGACTTAGATCCACCAAAGACATGTCTATCCAATACTCATCCTAATCGAATTATCGGCTCTGATACCACTTGTTAAGCACAGTTAAATGAAGCTATGCAAAAAGTTAACAAAATGGAGCAACTGACTCTCTCCTTTATTGAAATACAGACTTGGCTATATAGCCATTTACAACTCTTAAATGAAAGCTAAAAAATAGCTCACGATAGCATCCACTCTACTATGTGTTTAACAACATGGAATAATTTAAAATAAATTGCACTCCTAAAAATTAGGACTTATTCAACCAAAAACAAACTAAGCAAAATAGGAAATCATGACTTTAAGAAACAGACTTCAAACAGACTTCTTCAGGGAATCCCTTGTCTATCAATGGTTCTATTTTAAATTTTAATTAGCTATTCCTTTTTGTAAAGCAGATTTAGAAGCATCTTTTGGTAAATTATATATACTAAATACAAATATACAAACAAAATTACTTAGTGCCACATATTTATTGTATCGTAATTTTAAATGACAATTATGTAAGATCAATCGGTAATGATATTTTCAAGTGCCTTGAGATCATTTGACTAAGTGTTTTTGGAATGTAAAAAAAAAAAGAGAAAGAAATGATTTAATTTGTAAATAAAATCTAATTAAATTTTAAGTTTGGAATGTTAAAAAATAGGAAATGATTTGATTTTTAAAATTCTATGGATTTCATTCTTTTGTTTTAGAAATTCCATCAAATTTGATAAGATTTGTTAGGATTTGATTTGATTTGAAATAAATGACTATTTTACTTTTAGTAATTACTTCTCATAAGTTGTGTTTGGAATGAATAAAAATGAGAAATGATTTGATTTAATTTGAGTTGAATTAATTTGATTTGATTTAAAAATCAAATTGTGTTTGGAACTTAAAAAAAAAAAAAGAATTTGAATTGATTTAGAAATCAAATTTTGTGTTTGGAATTTATTAAAATGAGAATTGATTTGATTTAATTTTATTATTTTATATTTTAACCCTTATGAAAGATTGTTAGAGGTAGTTATTAAGAGTAAAATAGTCTATTTATTTCTATTTCAAATCAAATCAAATCCTAACAAATTCTATCAAAATTGATGGAATTTCTAAAATAAAAGGAATGAAATCTATGAGATTTTAGAAATCAAATTATTTTTTATTTTTAAACATTTCAAACACAAAATTTAATTAAATTTGATTTATAAATTAAATCATTTTTTATTTTTTTACATTCTAAACATACTCACAATGGTTAAAATATAAAATAATAAAATTAAATCAAATCAATTCTCATTTTAATGAATTTCAAATACAAAATTTGATTTCTAAATCAATTCAAATTCTTTTTTTTTAAGTTTCAAATACAAAATTTGATTTTTAAATTAAATCAAATCATTTTTCATTTTTATTCATTCTAAATATAACCTAATGGACTTAGTAAAAGAAAACTGACGCTGGATTAAATCACAGACATGTTGAATTCATCAATATTTTTAGGGGGGTGGAGAAACTGGAAACGTTTTAAATGCTCCTAAAACATTGAGAAGCATAGATGTTCCTAAAGTAATGACTATTGATTTATACACTTTAATAATCAATGACTCAGATCAAAGACTAATAACTTGCATAACAAGTTACATTAAAAAGTAACCCTAATATTATTGTAATTTTAATTTGAGTCTTGTTGAGGTACTGGACTGTTGGATGGTGCTTCATGGTAACGCAAGGGTTGAGGTCGAAATCAACCACAACTCATACTCCTATGCCTCAAAATAGAAAGTTAACACAAAAATCACCATAGCTACGAACTTTCACCCCCACCAACAACCACCAAGACCAGCTTGAGAATAGAACCTTCCACCTTCCATGAATCAAAACCACTTGCCTTATTAAACCAGCAAAGACGCAACCCACCACTAGTAGCTCTTGTGCACCATCACCCAAATCCACCTCCAAAACCCAAAACCAACCATGACCCAAGACCAATCACCACCATCTTGCATACCTGAACCTCCACAGCACCCATTAAACCACTCAGCCACCTCTCCGCTGCTTAACCCATGATAACTCTTCTTACCCAACTGTTGTTAGTGTCGATGTATTTTGTTTATCGCAACTTCAAATTCCATATGCTTTATTCATATCTCCTTATTTATACTGTGTAAATTAACACTTACAATAATTAAGATAAAATCTTGCAGCTTGTGTCAACGAATACTTTTATGAAAAAATGAAAACCGCTGGAGATATACAAATTAAATTCATACTTCGTGATGAATTTTATACATTAGAATGGTCATCAGAGCCAACATCAACATTTCAAGGGTTGAACAACCAAGGATTCATCTTGCAGCTTCTCTAGACAATACAAAATGTCCAAAATACCTTCAACTCAATTTCACCCAACAAAAAAAAAGGAAAAAAAAAAGAGTTTAAATTCAATTCTTATGTATTTAAGATTAAATTTGTATTTACATAAAATTTACAGTTAAAAAAAATGAATCAAGTTTTTACATATTATAACAAGTAAAATCAACAAAACATTGATGCTCAAACAAATTTTAGAAACATTGTAAATGTCCCGAGGAAGCTTCACTAGAAACTGCAGACTGTTTCATATGAAGTCAATTTTAGTACAACCAAACGCCAATGTCATATTCAATCTCCCAAAAAACAAAAGGGTATATCCATCAGATGTCTTAAATAATTGGTTTGTCATAGGGATATATAAATTACATAGCCAAAATTACACTTCAATTTCAATTGTAAGCGAAGTGTGGAATACAAAATTTACGCACTGCATTATAACGTGCGATTTCCCACTAACATTCCAGAAAACAAGAGCTAGAAACTCGATCGCCAGGTGCCTTGACTTGGCTACCAGTGCTTTCTATTTAACAACTGAGAACAAATTTGGTGATAAAGTTACAGGCTTCCCTCCTACGCCTATCACATGTATGTGTTTAGTTGAATATCCATATTTATCTTCTTAATGACAGTAAAGTCTAATCAGTTTATCAGCACCAGCCGTAAATAACCAGGGCTGTCTTGGGTGAAATTTACAGTCCAATATCCCTGCAATGCAGATAACTTTCATGTAAGAAAAATATCTTTTTCAAACGTTAGCATATGAGTAATTATTTTGAAATGCATTGTCAAGTAAGAACATGAAGTATAATGGAACAGGAACAATACATGAAACATAAATACTTAAGTTTGGTTGATCAAACATTAGTCAATCTTATCGACAATTGCATCTACAAACACCTTATAGCGTAGAGCCGAACTCTAACATACCCATGAAAGGTGATTCGCTTAGTTGGCCAGATTGAGCTAATATTCAAACTTTCGTTTCATTTTTCTTTGGCTATGCTAAAGAATCAATCACATATACACTAACCTACAAGGACAGAAATAAAAGTGCATCAAAGCAGCAAGCAGCATTATTTCTACCCCCTATAGACAAGGCTACGCCAATATAAACAAATCCTAATTTTGGCTCTTTTGATCCTACAAATACTACTGCTTTTGTCGTTAAAATGCTTGATTTGCTTTGTTTTTTCTTTTTCTTTTTTTAAAGTTGATTTGAACTAAAATTTGCACAGAATTGGATCCCTACTTTTATGAGTTTATCAGCACCCAAAATATAACAAAATCATACACACAGAAGTTCTCACCTCTCCCATTTGAATGTGTATGGCCTCGTAGAATTTCCAAAGGAACAATAAGAGGATTTTGATTGAGATCAGAATAAATCATTCCGTGAAAAACATATGCAGTGCAGTCATCTGAACATGATGCAAACAAGGGGTATGAACGATGAAAGACCACATTGTTGATATCTTTCGGGTGACACCTGCAACGTTACCAAATTAAAAATAACATGTTATGTCATTAAAATACAGAAAGTGAGGTTTCTAATCCAAATTGTTGTCAATCAAATAACTAATAGCTCATTAAGGCAATGAAGACGTTCACCAAGAATCTAGAAACAAAGCATGGTTACTTTCTCTATTCTCTACCCTCTGTTAGTTTTGCCCCATATATATGGGTCTTGCTAATGCTTGGGCACTGGTTAGGGTGTAATAAATCCACAATTCAATAATTGGTTGAAGATTTTAGCAGACAACACTAGTTTCAACATAAATTATATGCAAAGAAACCAACGCAGAAGTAGATACAGAAGTCAAACTTATATTTTTAATATATTAAAAATTGTTACCATAATATAAGATCAAAAAAGTTAACGCATTAATTGGCATTAATAGTTTTCTAACACAGATGGCCACACAAATTGGAAACAACAGAAATAATAAGGTCAAGTTTTATAGTACGTATAGAACTTCTCACAGCCATCTCTTTCAAGCAATTTCTTATTGTTTCTGCTTCAAAGTAAATGATTTCCTCCTTGCATTCAAAAAGCTCTATAGTACATACTGAATAATATAATTGCATTAGGAAGCAGAGAACCACTCTGGCACAAAAGAATGTCACGAGTTTGGTGCTGTTTTCAATTAATTATTAATTAATAATTAAAAAAAAAGACTTACTTAAGAATTTTATACGGTTTAGATGAAAGGTCCATGTCAAACCAACACATCTTCCCTTCTTTGCTCCCCACAATTAAATTATCACCTGCATAGAATGCGTACAGACAAACAGTTATGATGAAATTTTTTCTGTATTCATGACTAGAAGAAAACAGATTAACGACATAATTTCTTCATAACAGACCTCCAGGATGAACTGCAATGGACGAGGCTTCACGAAGCCCAGTGTCAAGCTTTTTTATGAGCTTGGACTTCAATAAATCATACACACGAACACTCTTCTTTGTACAAACAAAGAAGATGGAACGGGATGGATGGAAGGTTGATCTAACAGCAAGTCCATGCAACTTGAATGGAAGTTTTTGTGTAAGCTTCTTGGATAACTGGTGTATCAGAACTGCTCTTGATTCACGTAAAGAACATGTCAAGGAAAAAAAGAGACAAGCCCTAGTTTAATATTTAATACCTCTAAGTTTCCTTTAATCCACTTAAGGAAATCAGCGAAAAAATTAATAGTTTGTTTTCTATAAGGTCCATGGATCAAGTGTCCACACAAGAAACACAATCATGAATGGCGGCATACATGACATGGAATGGGTGGACTGACATGACAAATAACAGCTAAGTCTAAATGGTTATACTTATGCTCATTAGATGTGTCAGAACCCTGCCATGCCTAAAGCTGTGTTGAACAAGATAAGACACAACAACCAAGGTATATTGCAGTAACATACGTGTGCAATGAAAATCATGTGCACTATTATCACTTCTACTTATAAAGAAAAGTCAGATGGACACCCTACAAGCATATAAAAATTTTAAAAGCATAACAAACAAATATTAAAAAAAATTAATATTTTCAAAGACAATCATCGTCACTTTGAGATATGTAATCATCCTTGTCAAGTAATAAACCAATGATAAAAGAGGTATGTATCAGTTTATGCTGAGGCAGCACTCAAAGGATATCTGATGGCATCACTGTTGAAAAGTAGTCACCTTTCCGGTGCCATTCTACAGCAGTAACAGTCTGCATGAACACATTTACTATTGTTTAATATAACCATAATCAAAAACTTCAATCAACAAGCAAATAAAAAAGGAATGGAGACAAATATGGAAATACCTTAAAATGCCTTAACCTTATACCCGCATGTTTATCATCTTGAAGCCAGCTTACACTAGGTGCTTTGTTTCCTGTAAACACAAGCATGGTCAGAAAATAAGAAAGAACAACCAGTATGGGACATCAGAAGTCATAAGCATTGCTGTAAATATCAAGACAATATCCTCCCATAGTGACTAGTTAGCTTTAAATTCTGAGCTGACCTTTTTTTTTCTTTAATTAAAAGCTTAGTTAGGGGGCATAGGCCAGTTTGAAGCCTCTAACCTCTCGGAACATAAAGATAAGCAGCAGTAGTAGGCAGTGATTGACAAGTTGGTATCGACTAGGTCGAAGCAAAATAATAGAGTATTGACATGAATCATGATATGAAAACACAAGGAAAGAGTTGAAGTGGATTTTGTATAGACAACAGGACTGCAAATGTTTAGGGAGGTAATTTCAATCCTCTTTCAATTCTTTCTTCCTTTATAGTCCCCCCTTTCCCCTTTGCTACATGGATTTGTAGGTTGTTATTTTTGCGTTCGCCTATAATGTATGAGTTGGGACCTCTTGGAGCCTTCTTTTGAAAAAAAATGTTTAGATTAAAACCAAAGAAAGAAGTGACAACAACACTAACCAGAGTCATCTGATGCTGTTGATGTGTCAACCCAGAGAAGCTCCTTAATCCTTTTCTGTTCTTCTTCATCCCCCAAACAAGTGTTCAATAGAAGTACATCTTGTCCCCTAAAAGGAAGATTTGCCATTGATTTATTTTCACAATCAAGTCATATGTAGATTAAAGAGGAAAGCTTTAAGATATTAATAAAACAAATAAATCTGAACCTTCAAAGTCAATGAAACCAGACTTACAAAGAGACAGCCAGAATATGAATATCAGGCAGAGGATTCCAAGCAACACAATTAACAGCTTCACCAACCTCCCACTGTCTAAGACATCTGCCAGTTTCAACCTCCCAGATACGGACAGTTCCGTCACTTGAACCTTTGCAGACAACAGAAAGTGAGGAGACCCACCTCCATCCCTACTTAATTGAAACCAAAATATATATTATCAACATCCATACCTGAAGCCATCCACTGCCCTGAAGCTTCGACAGAAATTGATGTAACTGCATCTTCATGGCCTTTATACTCAATATAGCATGCTATGGGATAAGGTTTAAGCTCCTTTCGACTTGGAAGCTTTGGCTTTAAAGATTCAGGATCGATATTAAGCTAGAAGACAGAAAGAAAAACAAAAAAGTAAATGAATTATGCCAATTTTATATATAAAAATCAATAAGATCTTAATGTAAGTAAAAAGTAAGTCAGCAACAAATTAAAACATTGTCAATAAAATCAAAATCAGTAAATTAGGTGTTATAAAAAAAAACAGTAAATTAGTTCTTCCATCTGCATATTTCACTCACACGTTTTTTCCGAACTCGAGGGCACAAGTACAGATCCAAACAACGTTCAAAGCAGTCCTTCATGGCATTCTCGTATGCAGGGATGCTTCTCATAGATGTAAACCTGACCAAATTGATATTTATAACTTCAACTGAAGGAAAAGAGGGGGGAAGCAAAAAATGTTTACTCTAAAAGCACAGTACCTTTTTGGAATAAACTTAGGGCGGTCTTCTTCATACATCAATTGATAAGAATTGATCTCTTCTTGGGTTGGAATGTACTCTAAAGGAGGATTATATGATTCCTCATGGCCTAAGAAGCAATATGAAACTATTAACGCCGAAGATACCTCAAAGGCAAAACTAATATCATCTATAGGTAAAATTTTCAAATCCAAAATTTATTACCAGGAATTTTCTGCTTTGGTGCAGGAATGTAAGCCAAATGATTTGCTTTTTCTGTCGAACCAGAATCATCTCCCCACAAGAGATATGGACCATCTTCCTCCTTGGGTTTGTCGAAAGTTATTAATCCCTTGCGAATTGCTCTAACATACTGCACAACCTGTAGAATCATGCAAGTGCATGAGCGATAAGAGAAACCAATTTGCTTTCTTTGTCTAACCTGAATCATCTCCGCATTAGTTGACTCATTTCACATTATGTGTTAAAAGTAAATGAAGGAAATGGTTACCTTTTTAGCTTCCCATTTTGAAGGAATAAACCTTCTTTTTGGTTCAGGTGCATTAGACAACGGATGCTTGGCATCATCCCATTTAAACCAGTCAACGTAATTCTGTACATTAGCATGGAGAGATCAAATTAAGGAACAAAATTATGCATACTAATTGTGTTTAAAACCTTATTCTAGATTGAAGGCCTTAAGAAAAAGATAAAAAAGAGATGCAAAGTAACTACAGACCGGATATGGATCAAAGTCAGGATGTGGTGCCCGATTCTTGAGCAGTCTACGGACAATTTTGATTTCATCTTTTGTCAGCTCCACTACCTCATCATTGTACTCATCATAGACCTTCCGCCTTAAATGTTCAACAAAAGCAGACAAATCAAACATGTTTTCTGGAAAGAAGATTACATTAATAAAACTAGCAAGATTTTCCCCACCAAAGTATATGTAAAAGAAACCCCTGTCAAATAAAATCACAACAGGAATCATGCAAAATCAAACTAAGAAGATCTATCTTTGTAACCCAACCAAAAAATATCATAGCCATGACTATCTTGGAAATCAATGGTTAATGGTAAATGTTCAACACCAAGTTCTTAAATTTTAAGTCCTGAAATTTCTATAAAAGTTATTGTTAGATTGAATTGTTTGATAGACATATATATTATATTGAAAATTATCCAGTTTACCTTTTTATCTATTATAAGGCGTTATTTTCCTCTCTGAGAAAAAAAGAATACATAATAGCATTCTTTTTCAAATTTTAGGCTTCAAAATTATAGAAGACATACCAAACCCAAGTATTCAATGAAAACCTACACATACAGGTATGGGTGGATGGAAAATTGCGTGTGGGTGTTCATGAACATTAGGAGCACAAAAGAATGCAATAATCAAAATCCAAATAAAGAAAATAACTTCATTTAGAAAGATCAAACTTACCAATTCTTAGAGTCATCAACATTCGCAAGAAAGGAACCCAATTTGTCTAGCTTTTCTTTCTTCTTAATCTTCTTGCCCTTGATGTCATATCCAATATGGGGTTCATCCTCATACCACTTCAAAGGGACATCTCCAATAGTATTTCGGGGAGCCACCTACAAAACAAAGTAAGAAAATTCAGCTCCATGGAAAAGAGGAAAGTTCAGAATGAATCAAGTATAATTATAACAGAGGATGATGATGATGACCTCATCCTCAGACGAATCACTCTCTACTCCACCCTGATGGAGGTCAGAGCTCTCACTTGCACCATCTTGATCGTTGACAATGTCCTGGCATGGTTACTTTGAAGCATATTAATTATGGCTGAGCGAAGGGAAGAACAAGAACAACACAGTTCTAGCTAACAGTAGTGATGATGACAAGTGTTAAGATAAGAACAATAGTGACATGCCTCGTCATTTGTTTCTGAAGGTTCTGAATCGTGGGAGCTATCATCATCCCCAGATGAACCAGGTTCTTCTACATCTTCTGATTCAGATTGAGAATCCAGTGAGTCGTAGTCTTCATCATCATCTGCCGAAGAGTCCTACAAGCAGAAAGGAAAACGAAAGACGAGTGTGTGCGTGTAGCATTAGTATAGTATAACCTTCATTGAATTGAATAGAATGATGAAGAATGAACAAACTGCAAAAGCCATAATCAATTCCTTGAGGTTGTTGGTTCAGGATAAGATACCTCGTAACCAGAGTCGGAATCGGATACTAAAGGATCCTTCTCAGATGGAGATGGAAATGGCACTCCCTCGTCGTCGTTTTGTTTCATCGTCTTCTCCTTCTCCTTCATAGGTAGGGTTTTGAGTGCGGAGCCGAAGCGGAAGGAAAGGGTTTTAGAGTTTGCAAGCTCCACCCACCCAGCCGCAACTACAAATTCATACATTCTATTCAACTATCACACCTTGGGCTCCCAGAATCAGCCAATTCAAAATCAGGCCCAACTATCCAGCCCTTCGGCCCACTTTGATCATACCCCACATGTAATGGCAATGTAATATCTTATTAATGTGTGCTCCAATTATTACCTTTCATTAATTCATTTTATTTATTAAAAGAATAAATTATTAAATATTTTTTAAATTTAATAAAAAATATTTTTTTAAAATTTTAAGATATAAAAGTTTTATTTTTCATTTAATAGTTCTTACTTTAATTTCTTAATATATGTTTGCTTATTTAAAATTTGAACTTTGATTCTCTTTTTAAAAAGTAAGACTCGCTTGTCACACATAACTTGCTGATCTATCAAGTTTAAATTCTTTTAAATCACTCTTGTACCCTAAAAAAAATGAAAGGAAATAAAAACTCATTTAAATCACTCGATCCCAAAACCCCATGACCAAATCTTGAACAAGCAACTTCGGCTAAACTCGGGGGCAAATTATAGTGAACAGTATATTTTTGGGGGTCTTTCGTACTATGCTTTCATCATGGTTAATACAGTTTTATTTGGCTCTTCAACATTATTAATTTCTTTTAAGTTATTTTCGGTTCTGGATCGTAGTCTTCAACAATATCAGGAGAGAAATGGTGAAAATTTGATTGGTTAACCGTATTTATATGTTGGGCGTTCCCACCAGCCTCTAATATCACATGCATCAAACTTCAGTTGAATGATGGCCAACTCTTTGAAGTCTAAAAATTACAACACTAAATGCGTGTTTAAAATAATTAATTATTTTAATAATTAATTATTTTAATAATTAATTATTAATATAATTATTATATTTTTTTTTTGTTATAATTGATTATAATAGAATCAATTTTATATTTAAATATATTAACTAAAAAAATTTTTAAATTAATTTATTTTGTTTAAATAATAAAAAAAATTATTTTATGCATTAAATTATCAAAATAATATACAATAATTAAAAATAAAATAATATTTACATATTAAAATATAAGAAATTATATATAATTTAAAATCATAAATTAAAATTTCAACATTATAAAAAAATTTATAATCATTAAATTTCGAATAAAAATTAAAACTAATTTTATCAAACATATAAAAATACTGTTACAACAATTTTTTATCCAAAAAAACTGTTTGATTGGAAAATAATCCCAACCAAACATGCTCTAAAGCTACTCACTGCAATTGAACTTAAAACTTAAACGCCACGTTTCCAAACCAAAAATAAAAAGACCAAGAAAGCAAAGTAACATCTTCAGCCATTACTAGTGTTACAGAGAACCAAAGGAAGATAATACAAGCTTGCTACAAAATTTTCAATCTATAAAGCGATGCAGAAGTAGAATTCCGCTATAAATAACGATCAAGAAATGCAAATTTAGTTATCCAAGTCCTCCGTTTTGGTATCCTCGTCTCATACGTTGAAAGTATCTGAAAAGATGCACCAACAAACGACTCCATGAATCGATCATAAATGGCTACAGCCCAAGTTCAGAAAGGAGCTGACGCCATCTTGGAGTTTCCTCATCAAAAATATAGGTCAAGGGTGATATAAGAACTCCACTGCCTCCAATCTGCATGAAATGAATGTAGTCAACAGGAAACCAAGTATGAGAATCATAGATGAAGAAGAAAGAAACGTAGTAATTGGCTTTTGATATGCAGTTCAAAATAGCAAGCATTGTATTCGGCTAAAAATAAAATATAATGCAATATGATAAGCACAAATTTTGAAATGAATCAAATAATTTCATGGTGAAACTCATAGTCACACTTGCCAGTGACAACAGGAATCATATAGACTAATAATTTCTCCAGAACCGATATAACTGGGTTGTCTGCACTCTTCTCATTCAAACACCCACCAGACATTCAACCTTTATCTCCTAATTTTCCTCCTGTGTTTTCCCCCATTGGCTCACCACTATCATAACCAGCTTCATAGAGGTAATCCAAAAACAACAGCTTGACATTAGTTCAAAACCTCACCGCTCTCAGCTGTTGTATAGACTTGTATAACGCCTTCTTGGGCACGCATATGACTATGGCATAGTAGTCTGCTGTTACCTTCCCATCACGCTTGCAGAAAACAGGACTTACAGTGGGTCCCTGCAGACAGACAATCAAGTATGCCTCTTAAAATTGGGAAAGAGTTGTAGAAAAAAGATTATACTAATCATAATTACAATGCATAGTATAAATCATTTCTAGTGCAGAAAGCAAATACTGAAAGGGAGAAGTTCCCCCTCCTTCCTACAAAATGGATTAGGGCAGGGGCAAAAATTTCATTCCATATCACACCTGCAACCCAGATAATGATGGTTGACTCAGTACTCTCTCAGCCACTTCCTCTGCACTGCTTCCCCTCATGTTTGCAGTAACCTGCCAAGTCTAGCATTAGAAAATGGAATGGAAAGAAAGGCATACACTGGAATTCGGGGGGATGAGGAATCATAAATTCTATATATGCACCGTGAACTGCCCAATGGCCCTCAAATGAGCCTCCAATCTTTCAAGCATCTCATGTGTTGTCTCTAGTACTCCTTTCCGTTGGATCATTGATTTCCTCTGACCGCTCGCCTTTCTTGAGGATCCTAGGAAAGTAATCCTTTAGGCATTTGTTTCTCCCCATACAAATCTCATTGTCCTTATGCTTGCAACAAGAACAGCCTGAAGAACATTCAATGTCAGAGTGAGACAAAATCTGACAAGCTATAATGCAGAAGCAGTTGCCTGGTGCCGGCTTTTTTCGAATTGTAAAACCGACAAATCATGCTAATCAAGGTCAGAAAAGTGAATAATTGCTAACCTGGCTCTCCAACACAACTCCGCCTTCAATTTCCTTCAAGTTGTTTTCTTTAAGTGTGGTCCCACTACTCACAAGGTCCAAGATAGCATCCGCTATCCCCATCTAAATAAAGCAAAGACAAAACAATTTATCTAGATAAATATCATGTCCAGCATATGAAAGCAGCATCACTAAAATGGACATGGCAGAAATTGATTTCTTCATTTCAGGTGCAAAGACCCAAAAATATAAGTAAAAGAATAAAATGGGAAAGGCTTTGTATGTAAAGAGGATATAATTTCTACAAAAATGAGGACATGGGTGATGTCACTGAGAAAGTATAGAAGGGAAACAACAAAAGCATATAGAGATAATTATCTTTTGCACAGAAAAAACACATTTTTAAGGAACATTCAAGAAACATATAATTTGCAATTCTTGGGACGATATTTGCCATCATTGAATACAAAACATTGACTGCTCTATGCATATCCAGCAACAAATTAATCAACCAGATAGAATGCATCTGCAGTTCAACAGTCTTTTATCCTGGAGATGAAATTTGAACCCCATCTGTTTCAGCCCCTAGAGATTCACAGAATGTTTATCTATGTTTTTTGGGATCAAGATAATATTCAACCATGACTAGTATATTAAGCTATAGAACAAAGATATAATATCTATCAACAACTATAGCAAGCAACCTCCTCCCAAACCCCAACTGTGACCCGGGAAAAAAAAAAGAAGAAAGAAAGAAAACTTGTTATAACACTAGTCAATTATATGCTTGATAATTAGAAAACTTAAATGAATAAGTTCTAATAAAACAAACACTATCTCTCACCGCAGGAGCTGCCTCCAGTGCTCCGTCAGCAGTTGAAAATGCCACATGCTTAAGTCCATTCTCTTTCATAAATTTAGGACCCAGCTGAATAGTAAGACAAATTCAAAATCAAAATTTCTCTTTTTAAAAGCTAACGGTAGAAATTCTGCCACAGAGATAAAGATTAGAAACATTAGTTGAAACTTGAAACAAATACATAGGTGAATCCAGTAGCAACTCGCAGAGGCTTTTCTTCTGTCCATTGAGGCATTTTTGCTAGCTCCTCCAGTGAATTTATATTTTCAAATATTCCATATTGGGGAATCTGAAACAACAGAAGGCACTCTAGATAATTAATTGCACAAAACAATGACAGGAACAGAATCTAATAGTTTTGCAGAAATGTAATTTTAACTCACTGCAAGGGATAAATGGCAATCGCCATACTCCAGAGCCTCGTGGACAATGAGAAGATCTTTATTCCCCTGACACAGGGAACTTAATAAGATAAAAATTTTGATTCACATGTATAACCAAAGCATTAATCTGCAGCTACAGTTAAGCTTAGGGGAAAAGCAAATTTTCAAGCTAGAAAATTGTGATATAAGGAAGTTGAGCCAGGCCACATACAACAACTAAAAAAATAATAATCTATAAGAACCACACAAGGGAAACTGTCAACTTCAAGAGATGGGAAATAAAAGTAGCTATTAAATATAAGCACCAGCAAACCACAAGGGAGAATTTGCTTATATTATGCAATGGAAAAAGCATATATTGGATGGAAATTATGAACGCAAAATCAGGAGTCCTCATTTAAATCAGCCAAACAATGTTTATACACATGCTCACCTGGCCATATTCACTGACTGTATCAAGACCCACAATACCAAGGTCAAGATCTCCAGATAACAATTTTCTTACAATGTCTTTTGGCCTCTGAAACCAAACTTCCAAGTTGGACAGCTGCAACGTAAGAAAATTGATTTATGATCATTTAGCAGCACCAGGGCAAATAATTTAGGTCATCTACATGTGTTAATCAACATACTTATAAACAGGTACGAATAACTCAATGGGTTTCTTCTACCAGAACAGCTTCAATTAGCATGACATGAAGAGGCACTGTGGGATGGCAAACAGCCACATCAAAAGTCTAGTCTATGCAAAAATTGGTAACTTAAACTAGCAGTAGCAACCACAAAATTTGACTATTAATTTAGTGCAGCCGACTGCATACATATATGGAGTTTTGTGAATCACACGTGGGCTCTGAAATGATAGGTGCTCTCGAACTATGCAAAACATATTCTTACCGTAACATTAAGTTATGAAGCTCAAAACTATCGAATACTGCAAAGTGAAGGGAAAAAGAAAACGCACCTGAGGAATTTCAGCAACATACTGTCTAGGATTGACCTGCTTCACTGACAATTGACAATTCTTCACAGAAAATATCATGACAACATAAGTCAGAGTTTCAATTAGTAAAAGATAGGCACTGAAAGCGTGAACTGAAAAGTATACTTGTTTCTAGGATAGCATTCTCTTTTTATTATTATGAGGCCAGCAGAAAAGCTGTGACTGTGAATAGGCAAGCTAAAACTTAATTGAAAACAAATAAAACATACTAAAACCCTAAACATTAAAACTAGTTGTTTGTACCCACCCAATCCCCGTTTTCCCTTGCAGTAATTAAGCATAAGATTATGAGAAAAGCAACTTAAGAGGAAAATTTGTGCTTACAAGATTAAGAATGAGAAGGGAATAAAGCACAACAAAATTGAAAAAGACACTATTATAATATGTTATGGTATGTAAGTAGTTTGGGTTGGAATGGGAATGTGATGGAGAAGGAATGGAAGGTACCTTGAGAAGTTCGAGGGTGTCAGCGGACATGCGGCCTTTGCTGGGTAAGCCGAGACGGATCTCTAGCCGGTCGGAGACTCTGCCATTAACCACCTCCTCAACCTGAGTCTGACTCTGAGGCACAGACAGTGAAGCGTAGCAGCTCCAACTCCCAGTCTTGACAGAAATTTGGATAGGAAAACGAGGAGGCTGGCTCATCATCAACATTGTGAGATACGAAACACTGAAACGGCGCCGCACAACAAACAGATTTGCTTTGCTATGCGACTCTGCGTAGTTGTGTTGTGAGCTATAATGGCGACTCGACTACGGAAATATGTGGATGTCACTCTCCTGTTTCTTTTTTTATTTTTTGTCCTTTATTGAACTCTTCTCTTGCAACTCCAATTATTTAAATAATTAATTTTCCTTTTTAAAATTTTTCCCATTGTTTTGTTTTGCCCTTGTGAGGTATATTCTTTTTTTTTTCCCTCACACTACTGTGTAGTATAGTCCGCCATTTAAAACTATCAATTATCGTAACTGGCTAACTGCTGTCTTTTTATTTTATTTATTTCCTTTCTATGGGTTATTGGGCCTTTCGTTTATTTTGTTGGATTATGTTGTTATAATTTTATACTTCTGAATTTTTGACTAAACTGTATTTTGTGATAAAAATATATTTATTAAAATATTATTATTTTTAAATTATTTTTTAGAATATTATCTTTTTATTTATAGTAGTATTTTTTATTTTTTGTTAAACTACGTGAGATACATCAGAATGCTTAGCGTATTTTTTATTCTTTGTTAAATCACGTGAGACACATTAGAGCACTTAGCGTATCTACGTAGGAAACCTCAGAACACTTGGCGTATTCACGTAGGACACGTCAAACTCTCTGGCATTTCCTACGTTGATACGCCAAGCGCTCTGACATTTTTTAACCTCTCCCTTCTAACCTAATAGTCTTAATCAGAGTTATAGAAGTTCAATAATACTCGTAAGAATTATCTGTTAATTCGAATAATTTTCTGAATTAGTTTGAGTATAACTCTATATCACTGAATACAAGAGAATAATTAAGGTATCTGCTGAATCAGTTGATATGATGGAAATAAATATAAAAATTTTATTTCTTAACTATAAATAATTGATAAGAGTTGTATAAAATTTTGAAAAGACAACTGAGTTAATCTGGTATTTTTAATGATACTGTTGAAAAATAATCGATACAATTAAATAACTCAAAAAATTATGAAATTTCATGACGATGACAAGTAAAATATGAAAAATATTTTGGTATAAAATATTTATTCAGATAAATATCAGTAAGTATAATTACTCAAACTGTGATTTAATTTAACTTGAAATTGAATAATAAAGTTTAACTGATAAATAATAATATATGGAGAACTGTAAAAAAATAAATTCAAGAACTAGATTGAATCCTAAAATTTTTACTAATGGTAACTTGAAATCTTGATTTTGAAAAAATTAAAGAACAGATACAAAAGTTACAACAAAAAAACTTTAGCCAATTTTGACTAAAACCACCGTCAGTTTTTATCCCTTAAAATACTTGAACATTCTCCATCTTTCTAGTCACTCTTTTTGCGTAAAAACCAGAGTGAAACAGCCAAGAAAAACAGCCAAATTCAGGGGAGAAGCTCGGCCAAAAGAAGAGGAAAGAAATTCATGTTTTCTCCATTTTATTCTCTCTTTGATTCCTTACTTTTTTCCATTGGTTTTTCTTCAATTTCACACAGCTTTTCTTCTTGTTTTCTCACGGCAACAGCAGCCCAAAAACAGGGCAGTAGTAGTGATGTAAAACAGCCAAGGGAAAGAAGGAGAAAGGAAGAAAATCAAGGAACAAAGTTAGGAACTTGCGGTAGGGGTTTTTGACTTTCTTCATCTTATAATCTCCTTCCTTTATTTGTTTAGTCGTGAAACATGTCAAAAACTGGAGCTGGATATATGATAGTATAGTAGGGGGGTTCTCTCTAATGCTAACTATACAATAGTATTCCAAATTTGAAAATTTTCTTGCTCACTATACAATAGTCTAATAAGTTCATTTTGTTTGAACTATGAATAGTCTAAACAATAGTCTTCCAAATTTCAATATTTTCTTGCTCACTATACAATAGTCTCTCTAATGCTAACTATACAATAGTCTTCCAAATTTCAAAATTTTCTTGCTCACTATACAATAGTCTAAACGCACTTGAGTGCTTGCCTAGGCTTTGTTGTGAGGCGCTCCAGAGGCTCCTTGCTTTATGTAGTTTGTGTTTTTTTAAGCTAGCAGCAAAATAATAAGAAACAGTAAACAACATAAAGTGTCATTACATGTCATTGCAATTTAAAAAGGATTACATGTATTGACTGAGGAAGAAAAGTGGGATTTTTATACGTCTGAATGAGTTGTTATGAAATGAATATACATTGTAAATGGAGGTGAAATGGAATTGATAGTACTTTGACGGTGAGATGTTGAGGCTTAATGCTAAGTTATTAAATTGCTATAATTAAGAGATGTGCAACAATGTTTATACTTTGAAGTTAAATGGTATAGTTCTTGATTCCAATGAATGTCTTATGCTTGATATACTTATGTTTAATATGTATATTTGATTCTATAGTATGTTTTATTATTTGAAGACTTATCCAATGTTCTTGTCGGTTGCTTGATTACAACGTGAGGCATTGCATTCTACTTGCGCCCAGGCCCAGAGGACCTGTCAGTACTGGAGTTGCAAGACTTTTATGTTTCACAACATATATGGCAAGGAAGACCAAATCGTTATCTGCGTGTCAGACGTGCCTATAAATTTAGACATATGAACCTAGATGAGCGGATACTGCCATATTTAGAACTGGTTGGTTTCGTGGGAGTTACCCATATGAGATATTGCACCATCGATCACTCCTTCATTACAGCATTAGTTGAGAGATGGCGCTCCAAGACACACATTTCATATGCCTACTGGAGAGTGCACCATCACATTGGAGGACATAGCTATTATCTCGGGACTTCCCATTGACGGCGATGTAGTTACTAGCCATACATCCCGTCCAGATTGGATGCAGCTATATGAGACCTTGTTAGGATCGCAGCCGCCTGATATTGCAAAGAACGTCCATGTGTCGGCCAGGAACCCTAGTTCGAGATTTAATATGGCTAGTCTTCAACAGTCTATGGAGGACATATTATCTTCAGTGAGGGAGCATGATCGCATCACATTAGATCACCTTCGTCCAGCTCCTCCTGCAGATGAGATTCCCGGACCATCTGAGCAGTTCGATGAGCAAAGGCCGCGCCGTAGAAGGAGAGGGTTAGCCAGTACTCGATCGCGACTACGTCTTCCAGATGGCTCTGGTTCTTCTGCTGTGCCTAGTACTCAGCCACCGCCTACTTCTACTACTACTTACCAATCGTCTC
Organism: Ormosia emarginata; assembly: GCA_029884605.1. NCBI lineage: Eukaryota > Viridiplantae > Streptophyta > Magnoliopsida > Fabales > Fabaceae > Ormosia > Ormosia emarginata. The sequence continues at coordinate 3,730,266 of JAQQTP010000055.1, read as the reverse complement.
AGTCACCACCTCCATCGTACCCACCATAGCTAGGTTATCCACCATCTACAACATACCCACCACCTACTTACCTTTACCCTTACACCGTCATTTCCATATCCACCGTATACGGATTACCCACCATATCCTCAACCATCACAGCCAGGACCTTCTTTTGATCCCCCTCACAGACCCCCACATTCTGACCCTGACCCTTCTCATTGATGTATCTGTATTACATTTTATTACATTTACTTGATTTAGGATGACTGTATTTATATGTACTAGATTTTTCTGTTATGCTTATGCATCTTATACGTGTTTTGTTGATATGGATTCAATATATATAAATGTGTTTCATTATACAAGATGAAATATTTTTGGAAACATCTGATTTTTAGGGGAAATTTCATCAATTTTTTTATAGAATCGGAATGTTTAAACTAAAGTAAATTGATTTTGTTATATTCGCTTAGCTAGTATTCTAGCCCATCAATTAAAAGTGTAAAGTATGATTACAATACGTTAAGGGTGTTCACTGCTAGATTTAGCTAAGTTTAACTTCATAATTTCATAAACTCAATTTTTTAAACTTGGGCTCGCCTTAGATTTAATTGAGTCGAACATTTTAACTTAAGCATACTAAAAGTCAGAAGCTTTACTTGAGAAACTATGTCAAAACGGGCCGTCCCAGCTCATTTGGGTCGTCCCAGTTCATTCGGGTCGTCCTATCCCATTAGGGTCAGTCCCAGCTCAGTTTATTTGGGTCAGTCCTAGCCCATTCGAGTCGTCCTATCCCATTAGGGTCAATCCCAACCCATTAGGGCTAGTCCCAACCTATTCGGGCCGTCCCAGCCTATTAAGGCCGGTCCAGTCGGCGATCCATTTGGGCGGGCCCCAACTCATTCGGGTCAGTCCCATGTCAGTCCATTCAGGCCAATACAAGCTCATTCGGGTCATCCCAGCCCATTCGGGTCAGTCCTAGCCTATTAGGGGTCGGGCCATTTTCGAGTCAGCCGATTCGGGTCATATAAGTTTCGGGTTGACATTTTCCTAACCCACCCCAGCCATTTTGTTGGGTTAATCAGGGGTTTTTCTGACTTGGTCAATTTTGTCAAGCCACGTGGAAAACGCCAGAGCGCTTGGCGTATCCACGTAGGAAACGCTAGAGCGCTTGGTGTTTCTTTCGTGAATACGCCAAGCGCTCTGGCGTCTCCTACGTGGATACACCAAGTGCTCTGGTATTTCCTGACGTATCCCATGTGACCCAGCAAAGAATAAAAAATGTCATCGTGGTCAAAATGGTGGAATTCTGAAAAATAGTTTAAAAACAATGGCATTTTGATAAATATTTTTGCCACAAAGAACAGTTTGATCAAAAACCCATATAGTTCCGCTATAGTGTTTTTTTACCTTAATTTGTAAGAAATGTATTTTTTTTATTAAAAATATCACTTTTTAAACACGTATAATTATTTGGATAATCTTTTTAAAAAATTAAACATAAAACAAATTAATTTCTGTTTTTAATTATAAGTGTAAGTAATTTTTTAAAAAATCAAATTTAAGATAAATACAATAAAAGAGAGAAAAGGTAAAAAAATATTTTTTATAATTGTATAAAATGACTTATGTTTTTCCTAAAAATTTCTGAAAAAATTAATTGTTTATGCTATCTTAAAATTATTTTTTAAAAACTTATTCTGCATCCTTAATCTAATCAATACTCAATTTTAATTCCTCTCATTCAATATTATCCTAATAGTTTTAAAATTATTACAGTCTTATTTCATCTAATCCTCGGACTTTGAAGATATAAATGCTATGCCTATTATATTCGAAAAAAATATATATATAAACTTAGTCAATATAAATTGTATAGATTAAATTAATAACTAATCTATGCATTATTATTAAAAAAAAAATAGTGCGATACAAAATATAAGTAATTATTTAATATATAATGTGCAAATTATTTATTAAATTGGTATATACATCCTATATAAACTAAAGTAAGTCCAATGACATAATTTCACCTTTCAAACCACATTCTTGGATAATAAAATTATTGTTTAATTATTATGTAATTCTCTATAGTTTCACTAAATCTTTGATTAAGCCTTACAGTTCTAAAAATCTTTAAATAAGTCATTGAAAGCTCACGGCCATCTAGGCTCATTTAACTTTTGTTGATACGGGAATCTTTTATATAAAGGTGCCTAAGTCATTTAGTAAGTGTTGCTACGTCATGAGCCATTCACACCTTTAATACCGTCTGAGTTTCACATGGTGTATTTTCAAGAGAAACGTAGAAGGAAACGGTGAAAGATACGACTAGAGCTAGAGGCGGAAATTGTAATGTACTACTTCGAGTTACTATAATATATTTGAAATAAGCATAAGTTAACAGGTTTAGACATATTATTTCTAATTTTTAAACATAATAATACCGTCATAATAACTTTACATATTGAAAAATAATTTTAACAAGGAATTTATCAAATTGAACAACATAATTTCATAACTAAAAATTTCAATTATTTACAGTAATACCAAATATAAATAACTAATACATTGATATATGTATCAAAACAAATTAGCCTCCATGACATTTGTATAAACATTACACAAGTCGAAAATAAATACTCGAAGCTACAACTTCAATTTTTCTTCTCGAAAGAGTTTCAATTTCAAACTATTAAGTTATGATGGAAACAAAAGGAGTGAGAATTTGAAAATTCTCTGCAATATAACACAACAACAATCATAATACAATTCCATGATAAATACACATAAATAACATGTCATATGTAGATATGTACTTATGCTCGTGAATTGGCCAATGCTAATAATGCTTATGAAATGTAACATGAAAATGCTTATGAAATATAGTATGTTAATGTTTATGGAATGTAATATGTTAATATTTACGAATGTCATGTCTTTTGACAAAGTGCACATCCACAACTTCGACGCATGTTTATGATGTCAACAACTAGTTTAATTTGAAATTATCAACAACTAGTTCTTGTAGCTTTATTCATGCATGAACATGTCTATACATATGTATGCTCAAATCTCTTCAAACGAACAATTAAATACACAAAACCATGATTTTCTCGAGTTTCATGGAAAACTCTATACTGTCCATTCGCTGCCAGTTTTCAACAAGCAAAGAATGTTACAACATAGCGAAATACAACAACCCCCTATCTCAACTTCCTATGGATGGTGTTCGATTCTTTTCCTTGATCTTATTTTGGTTCTTCTTCTTCTTCTTCTTCCTTTTCACGTTCTGCTTTCTCTTTTCTTTTTCTTCTTCTTTGTTTTCTCGTTTCATTCCTATCTCTATCTTTTCCTCTCTTTTCTGCTGCTAACAACCATGTAAGACGAGAGAAAGTGAGATATTTATGCACAAAGTTAAAGACGGTGGAAAGAAAGGTTGGAGAGATAAGTTTGTTTGACTTTGTGGTAACTTTGAATACTTTATACCTTTTAAAGATATTTTAATCTTTTGTATTAACTAAACTGCCATTTTATCTCATATTAGTATTAATACACTTCTATAACCAAATTAAAACTAATAGGTTAGGAAGGATGTTACAAAAACATGTCAGACTTTGTTTTAAACATGTCTGACCTATATCTGAAATATAAGGCCTAAACCTAGCCTATGGGTCTGAAATAGACCAATTTTTAAGCCTTAGTGTGGCTTTTTTAAAAATTTGGCATGACTTGAAAGCTTATTTAAAGGCCTACTTTACAATAAAGCTTTTAAATAGACTAACAGACTTACTTTTAAAAAGACAAACAAACTTTTTACATAGACTAATAGGCCTAAACTTTGAAATAGATCAACAGACTTAGGCCTTTAAATAGGCCAACAAGTGTATGTTTTTTAAAATGTTACATTAAAAATCTAACATTCTAATTTAATAACATATGTCTAACAAGCCTAATTGTAACAAAAGTGGTCAACAACATAGTGTGCAATAGATAAAAAAAAGTTTGAAAGTGGTCAACAACTTACTGCAACAAGGAGACCAATCTCTACTGATGCAAACAAGACACCAAGGAAAGCACCAATACATACAAGAAAGTCTAATTTGTCAACCTTCTAGATATAGCAAGCCTTACTTATGTCAATTAATCCAGGAAGTGCAGAAGGATGATAGAAACAAGTATAGCCACAGGGGTGTAGTATAAGAGTCTTGTAAATAATTTCAGGCACACAAGCATAGTATTGGCCATGACAATATTTGATACTGTTGTTTGACATCCTGCACTAAAATTTACTGCAATCCTAGAGAAAGAACCTACAAGTGTTCAGCTGAAAACTATAAACAACTTTGATACACCTCAAAACGGTCTTTTAGCCGCATGCAGTTTTCTGCAACCATATATAAGAGAAGAATTACAAATTAATTGCACAATTAATATTAACAAAAGAAGTCACCAGTTACCACATAGCATGAAGTTAGAGATCTTGCAATGTTCATGAATCCCATCGATAGCATTTCTTTGTTCCATCAAGATAGTATCCCTTAATGGTAGCAAAAGATCGACTAACAACTATTGCTTCCTGAATCAAAAGTTCAAATTGTCATTAGGAAGATAGAACTTAGAACTGTGAAAAAGAAATAATAATTTGAAGAAAAATCAGAATATTAGGAAATGAGTTAGCATACAGTAAGCGGTATAATGGCACAAATCACTCTGATTTTAATTGCTTGTCCAACATGTTGACCATAGAACTGTAACAAGTGAGCTAAACTTGGATTCAGGCCTCCTTTAACATGCTTTATTATATTAACCATGTGCTTATAAGTTTTAGATAAATACACAATTAAAATTGATAGTATAACTGATATAAGAGGAGAAATAACAGGCAACTAGAAAAGTTTTTTGTTTCTTTTTCCCTGAAATGAGATATACATTATAAAATGTTCCAATTAAATAGAAGTAGTGGAATGAAAATACCAGAAAATTCTTTACTTACAATAAACCGAGTAATCAGAATGAAAATCAGGAATGAACACCCCATGACAAAATTCAGAGGGTACCACTGTCAATGAAATAAACTAAGAATAATGTTAACAAGAATACCTATATAAATTCAATGGGTCAAATTTATGAATAAGAAACTATATAATGTTTTTTGAAACTAACTAAACTTTATCATAACATAAATCAAATAGTAAAACCAACTCACTTTTTCTCCAAAAGTAATTTGATAATGTAGTGACTTGTAAATAGATACTAACACTGATACTGCATTTATTTTGGTGGTAAAGTGACTAATCCCTAGCAATCCCTTGAGCTGCTGAAGAACAATAATGATGGTTGCGCCTGCCATGAATCCAACTAGGGTAGCATGTGAAGCACATGTATAGGAGAAAATTCAAAAGGCAAGAAAGTGGTTCAATTTTTCGAGTAGCCAAACAAGAAAAAAAAGAATTACAGGAGAGAATGCACATTTAGAGGAAATGGAAAAAGGCCAATGAGAAGGTGTTTGTCCCTTTATTAGGCTGCAAGTACACAGGTCGCATAAGTAATACAGTTATAGAGTAAGAGATCGTTCCCTCGAGGATGTTGGCTTCTAATGCTAAGTATCAACCAATAGTTTAGCTAAATCCTATTCAAGAACATATAAAATAGGGAAAAAGTGCAATAAAGCTAATCTACAGACAAAAAAGAAATAAATGAAAGTAAACGTAATGGTTTAGAGATTTAGGGAATCATCTTTCACCTCATACTTCAATTAATGATATGCACCATTCATAAACAACGTTGATGAATAGTTAAGTTAGCTTGAGAATCTACTTTAATCAAAAGTCTATGTCTAGGTCAATCAATCATAGCTTCATTTACCTAATTCACTATATTTCTATGAGAACTAATGCAAACTCCACTCATTAAGATCTATTCTCAAACACACGATATGAATGACTAAGAGGTATATTTCTATCTCATTAGCAAATTAACTTATCCAAGACAATTGAATGAAATTGAACATGCATCAACCATACATATGATCTAAAATCCAAATTCTTTCAAATTCTTATCTCTAGGTTCATCAGATTTTAACAAATCACTTAAAAATTGATCAAACAATCAAGAGCATTAAGATCCATATGATTGAATAAAACCAAACATCAACATATACTCAAAGTAATACAAAGTCATCAATATTCATAGAAGGATTCAAAGTTATTCCAAAATACAGCTAAGCTACATCATGAAACATGAAAATCTATCACAAAAATCATGTTCATGGAAGATGGAAGAGAGAAAAGAGAAGGGAGAAGGAAGGAATCTCATGGAAATAATCTTTGATGCTTGAATCTCCTTCCATGAAGAAGATGACCTCTAACCTTGGCTCCCCTAGCCTCCTCAGCCTCCAAAACATGATTTCTAGCCGCAGCTTCTCTAAAACCTAAAAAGCTCTCTTGTAAAATTTGTTAAAATTGTATTTATAGGCCCAGATAACTACGCCTCAGTGTTAAACATGTGGCGCCGTGTCGCGCTTACAATTAGGTCACTGGTGTCGCGACGTCTCTAACTTGTGCCATGGCACTCTGCTCTCGGGTTTCTCTGCCTGATGCAGGGGATGCACCACGCCGTGACATTGAGTGTTGAGTTGCACACTTAGCTTTCTCTTCCAATTTTTGCTCAAATGTTTCATATATCAGCTTGTTTGGAGCCCTTCCTATAATAGAGAAATCACCAAATTATTAATAATTGCAAATCCACTTAATAAATAACAAAGTAAGCACAATTTGCTCAATTTTATATTGGAAAAGCGTCAAAATAGAATATAACAAATATAAGCACAAAACCTTCTAAATATGCATACAATAAGGACTTAAGCAATCAATGAAAACAAAGATATGGGGTACAAATAACTACATTTTATGGAGTTATCACACCCCCAAACTTAGACTTTTGTTTATCCTCAAGCAAAACAAAGTAAACTTACTTTAACAATTTATACTTCACATGCATTCAGCAACTTTCAATTTCAATTTTTATTTAATTATAACCAGTGTAGAATGATTGCATCAGTCCTTAATGAATATAAGAATCTCACAATTAACTCAACACATACACAATCTTAAACATGCTAACAATCTAACATCTTTTCATGCAGATCACATTTTCCACAAACATGCAAGATAAACTTCTCATAGTCCAATCATGCACATTTCGATAAGTTTATGAGCATACATGCATATGAATCATAAGATCTACAAAATTAATCCTAAACTCTCTCTCCACTAATGTGAATCACACATAACTAAGGATCAAAAAGGTCTTTAACAGCTTGTAATATCAGGCCATGGTAATGGACGTATGAAAAGAAGGGAAAAAATATACAACAAATATTGAGAAACATAAACATGTTATTTCAAGACTTGAGCCATCAAGTGATATTATCAAGGTATTCAACAGTGAAAGAAGAAAACTCACCAGAACCGTTCAATGCTTTTTATACTTTACATTTCTTATGCTTTGCTTGTTTTTCTCTTTCTTTTTCTTTTTTTTTTTTTTTTACAAAGCAATGCTTTTTCTTTAATTTTGCATCTGGTTCCTTCAGGCTCATTTTGTATTGAACATGCATACCCCTATTCACTGGACTCACTTCAAGAAATAACACATCATGTACTCAACAAACATTGATGGTAGGAAGAAAATGTAATGTTTTCACATGCATTAGAATGGTTAACAAGTTGACGAACACAATGAGTGAATGAAAAACATATAAGGCCAAACAATTATAAGGCTTCAAAATGGGACCTAAAGATATCATCATATCAGGGTAAGCTTGAAAGGCTCAATCGGTCCAAATAATGCCCTAATCATTTTCTTAGTCATGCATAATCTAAGATTTCGCCTCAAGAGAGTTTAAAAACAATTTCTTGGATAATCAAAATCTTTACATGCACATCCATAAACTTTCTTTAAACATGCATTCATATCATTTTCAAAGTTACACTTACATCTAAGTGAGATGTAATCATATATAAAAAGTGACTAAATTGTTTCACATGCTTTTGATCATATATGGTTTCGCTAAAAGTAATCAAATTACAATCATTTATGTCATTGGACAACTAATTCCACACTAGTATCAATCCAATCATGTATTAAAAATTGAAAAATTTTCTCAGAAACCCATCAGTCAATAATAGTCAAACGCAGCATATGATCGTGTAAAAATGATGAGTATCATTACTGCATAATGTAAATATCAAAACATATTACATAAATTCAACATTATAATAACAACAACATGTAATGATACTCTCCCAAACCGAAGTGAAACAGTATCCTCACTGTCCATGGTTTCTAGGGTACCTGAGCTTGAATAAATACTAAAAATGTAAGAGTCGAGTATTAAAAATAATAATATTAACAAAAGAATGTAATATGAACAAGAAAAATTGAATATGAACAAAATATGTACAAAACAGGGAATCACGCCGGGGTACACAACATCCACGTCGCGGCATTCAATGAAAACCCAATAACGTCGTGACACTCAACAGCCATGTGCGACAATTCCCAAATTTTTTTAACAAGTTTTTCAGGTGAATGTTGCAACATTACACAAAACACACCACGACACTGAGAGCTCTGTCTCAAGGGGCAGAAACCGAGACGCTGCGGCTCAACAAAGCTAGCGTCGCGGCATGAGAAACCAACCTGCAGAATTTGCAGCAAACTCAGTTTTGCTGCAGAATTTGCAACAAAGAGGCCCTCAACAACTCTAAAACTTGTCCAAATACTAAAAACATAGTATGGATAATTAAAATATATAGAAACATAAAATCACACATATTAACCTACATATGACTTAAAACTAAACATAAACATAAAAACTAACTAAACCTACAACAATCAAACATATTAACTACAAAATTACAAAAATCCTACATACTAACATATATATAACTTAAAACTCACTAAGACCATAAAAACTAACATAACTACAAAAATCAAGTATACTAACTTATATATGACTCAAAACTTAACAAACACATACTAATTAACAAAAACATAAAAACATGGGATCCCTCTCAAGAAGGGTCTGAGTTATAGTCCCGGCAAGACTTTCACAAGGCAAACCGCCAAAATGTACTTCAGTATGCATCTCCTTGAATTATGGCAAATTTGATCCCAAAATGGATGGATCAGATGGTAGACCTTCTTTTGCCTAAGTGAAGTTCTCCATTAGGGGTTCTCGAGCTCCCTCAAAGGCCTCGAATGATGAAGCTCATCCTCCACTTATTATACCTATATATAAAGAATGAAACTTAATGAAAAAGAACTATACAGCTTGAATTAGAACCAACTCAACTCATTGTTGATATTAGAAATACAGAATTAAACTGTTATCTCTAGCAACAGCACCAAAAACTTGTTTGTCCCTTTATTAGGTCGCAAGTGCACAGGTCACACAAGTAATACAATTATAGAGTAAGAGATCGTTTCCTCGAGGATGTTAGCTTCGAATGCTAAGTATCAACCAATAGCTTAGCTAAATCCTATTCAAGAATATATAAAATAGGGGAAAAGTGCAATAAAGCTAATCTACAGATAGAAAAATGATAAATGAAAGTAAACACAATGATTTAGAGATTTAGGGAATCCTCTTTCACCTCATACATCAATTAATGATATGCACCACTCATAAACAACATTGATGAATAGTTAAGTTAGCTTGAGAATCTACTTTAGCCAAAAGCCTATGTCTAGTCAATTAACCATAGCTTCATTTACTTAATTCACTATATTTCCATGAGAACTAGTGCAAATTCCACTCATTAAGATCTATTCTCAAACACATGTTATGCATGGCTAAAAGGTATATTTCTATCCCATTAGCGAATTAACTTATCCAAGCTAATTGAATGAAATCGAACATTCATCAACCATACATATGATCTAAAATCCAAATTCCTATGTCTAAGTTCATTAGATTTCAACAAATCATTTAAAAGCTGATCAAACAATCAAGAGCATTAAGATCCATATGATTGAACAAAACCAAACATCAATATATACTCAAAGTAATACAAAGTCATCAATATTCATAGAAGGATTCAAAGTTATCCCTAAATACAACTTAGCTACATCATGAAACATGAAAATCTATCACAAAAATCATGTTCATAGAAGATGGAAGAGAGAAAAGAGAAGGGAAAAGGAATGAAGCTCATGGATATTATCTTTGATGCTTGAATCTCCTTCCATGAAGAAGATGGCCTCCAACCTTGACTCCCCTAGCCTCCTCAGCCTCCAAAACGTGATATCTAGTCGCAACTTCTCTAAAACCTAAAAAACTCTCTTATAAAATATGTTAAAATCGTATTTATAGGCTCAGAAAACTAAGTCACACCGTGATATTAAACATGTGGCGCCGCGCGCATTTTTATTATTAGGTCACTGGCACTGCGACGTGTAACACCCTCCATAGGGTATCACATATCTGACTCCCGACTCAAAATCTGAAAAAAAAAAAGTTCATAAAAGGTTTGAGTTATAAAAGGTGGGTTTCAAAATATTTTCTTTACTGATTAATATACAATACTGAACTTACTGATATTTGTAAGTAATACTGAAAAATAGATTTAACTGATTTAAAATCATATAACAAACACCACTTAATATTTAACAATTTAAAGAGAAATATAAAACTAACAGACTTTTTTTTAACAGTAGCAAACCCTATGACGGGTCCTACTTAATAGCACGGTACAACACTAACAAGAAAACTTAACATACTTATTTCTTTTTGTATTCCTCTTGATGCATCAGACATCTATTCCTTGTCAACACTGCACGCTATCGACTCTGGAATAGTCATTCTCTGATGTTGTCTCCGAACTCAGATATCTATCTCTCGGTATGTCTAAGACAACTCATTCTTTTTACTGTTTAATTTTAACAATACAGATACAGCAAGACAACATAACAAAGAGGTGAGATCACCTACACCAATACCAACATGGCAGCACAGAGATAACATAAACAACAATATCATACAGGGATATCATACCAGACTTCCAATAATATATTCAATATTAATCAACTATCATCATCCAATCACATATCAATCCAAGTATTCAAAACAGTTGTCATAGCCAATATTCCTCAATTAATATATCATACGATATAAATGTTCGATTCATGCATGTGCACATAGACTCGACTTTTTCAAAAACAACTCCATGGAGGTTTTCACAATTTCGAGAAGAATGCTCTGGTTAATTGCTCACCTAAGCCCACAGACAATCTCCCGGTCGTTGAAAAGAATCGTGTTTTGTCGGGTATCGTCAATGCGTTGCAATGGATCGCATCGCTAAGTGACATATGGTCCACCTTAGCCCATAGACCCAGATATCCACCTGGTCGATCCGCGCGCTTGACGCCCCAAGATCCATCATAGACCTCACTATCAATTCTCATTCCCTCTTCAACCACAAGCGTCAAAATAGCTTATTAGCTATACTTTATACAATGCACGAATATATCAGTGCAAGTCCAACCACAAGGGCCAAATTCTTTTCAATTTCATTTGTTCAATGTAATCATATGTCTCAACGCATATTTTTCTAATGCATGTATAATGCACCAATGTCAATCACAGGCATATCTTTCCAGTGCATGTAAAATGCACCAAATGCCAATCACAGGTAAAACTTGTCATTTTCACAAATAGTGTATGGACACTGGTTCAATAGTTTTCATACTGTATTTTCAACAGCAAAAATCATATTATCACATTTTCATCGTTATAAAACACTTTCATCGTGTTTTCACAAAATTGCGCAACATTTCCGTTATGTTTTCACAATTTCAAAACGTTTTAGTTATATTTTCATAATACTGTAACACTTCTGTTACATTTTTATAATACAGTAATATTTCTATTACATTTTCAAAATACCGCAACTCTTCTGTTGCACTTTTAAACCACGTACTAATTTTTTAACGTTATTCTCAATCACGTAAAAATATACATTTTTCAAATCACATAGTATTTTTTCACTGTTTCAAAATCGCGTAACTTAAAAATCATTCTTTTAAGTCGCGTAAATCATTTTCCATCATTCTCAAAATATTTAAAACACTTTCCAAATCACATAACGATTTTCCGTCATTTTCACAATCACGTAAAAATATTCTATCACTTTTCAATCACGTAGTGATTTTTCAACAATAGTTCAAATCACGTAAAATATTTAAACGTAATTCAAATCAGCGTAGAAATATTTCAACGTATTTCAAATCGCATAGAAATATTTTATCGTATTTCAAATTATTTTTAAGATACGTAAAATATTTTTCAACATTTTACAATCACGTAAAATATTCTTCAATATTCCAAACATTATTTTGGACTTAAATAAATCAATATTATTTTCAACACATTTTTCAAATTGCTTAGCTTAAAAATCACGCTTTTAAGATACGTAAAACATTTTTCATCACCATTTCATTACAAAAATATTTCTTAACCTTCTAAAATTCCTTTTCAACCTTTCTCAAAATAATATGACTTTGTATTTCATTTTTCACATTTTCTTACTCAAGAAAATCTTTTTCCACATTTCTTTACTCAAGAAATCCTTTTCCAAAATATAATCCACAAAAAAATCATTTTTCCATTGATATAAATCAACGTTTCAAAACTTAACATTTTCTAACGTATTTCAAAACTCGAAAATCAGTTATACGTTAGTAAATTTTCAAAACATCATTATATACCCATTTTTCCAAATCATTTCCAAATACAACCTTCTTCAAAATAAATTGAAGTTCGAAAACATTTTCGTTTACAAAAACTTGATTTCTCAAGTGATAAAATGCTCTAATTCTCTTTCCAAATTCTTTATACCAAATCAATTATTTTTTCACTTTGTTTTAAAAAAAAATCAAGAAAATACAAGTCCTCAAAAACGTGGACATGACTATTGAAATCATCAAAACATTTTTCCTTCTAAGTCAATATGGTTTTACACAAACAAAATCATTAAAAATCCTTTGCAAAAACCATGAATGTGTTCATTGAAAACTGTCAAATTTTTCGAGTGACAAAACACTTCGTTTTATAAAATATCATTTTGTTCTATAAAAATTTAGGCATAACCAATTTTTCAAAACCGTAGGGTATTTGGCCATTGAAGCCATCAAACATTTTTCCTTCTAACTCAGTTATTTATCATTTCTGTTTTCACACAAACAAAACCATTAAAATCTTTGTTTTCAAAACTGAAATACCGATGGTCATAAAAACCAAACTCATTTGTTCAAATTCATTTTTACTTTCTTTACAAATCTTTTTTTACTTTCTTTGGAAATCCTTTTTCACTTTCTTTGTAAATCCTTAAAATCAACGTTTGCCCGTCTCTTTTTTGAAATGTTTAATAAACACTTAGAAACAACATTGCCCATTTTGTCTAAAACTCATAATTAGAAAAACACTTAGGATCTTTTTACACAAAATAAATCAATAAAAATCCTTCCAAAAACTGTGTTCATGTACTCTTTGAAAACAAACCTTTTGTTTATTTTCCATGCTTTTCTAATCAATCCAATTTTATTCTTCCATGAAAATATTAATTTGTAAACATCTATGTTGAGGTGTCTTGGCCGAAATTCTCAATGTTCTAGGGACCCAAAAATTAATTTCCTTTGTTCTTGAAAATTTTTAACATATACCCAAATCATGAGTGTCAAATGTAACACCCCTTGATGTAGCAACCGAAGCATAATCGTCATTACACCACAGTTACTAAATCCAAGTGTGTCACAGTCATGATAACAGTAACTTAAATTCTCAAGAGTCTATATTTTTTTTTTGACAATTTGCATAGGTAGAAAATATGAGCCTCGAATGAAATATAAATGTATTCAAGCCATGATACAACCACTGAAATAAAATCATATCTCTTATACATATATATATAGTCAATTTACACAAATCACTGATGACATAGAATATAACAATTACAGTCCAATAAAATACAAATGAATAAAACACAAAAAGGGGGAAAAGTAGTGACCCAGGGATAGGTACTACTAGCGGAGACAAAGCCGCAACCCCATATACACATACGACGCCGGAGTCCCAGGTCAACAAGTTAGGCATCAATGCCTCCCCGCAACTGCACTCGTACGTAGCCGAAGAAACCTTGTCCAAACGCCCAATCCAATCAACCAAAGTGTGGTCCCTCTTTATCTTCCTCACGATCTTTTATCAATATAAGTATAAAACAGACATACAAAGATATAGGAAACACGAAAAGAGGTAAGACATCCTACATCATTACCAATTATAGCATGCTAGAGACATTACGACGCCACGCGCCCAAATAGCAAATCGAAACAAGATATTCAAATACTAACAAGTAAGTCCAACAAGAAGCAATTAAACAGTCCAGGCAGGTAATCATTACAGAATGAACAGATAAGTCATAATATGGAAAACAGATAATAACAACAATGTATATATATATCATGTCTCATATGCATGTTCTCTCAAACCCCTACTCCATGGAGCTAAACTCAATCAATCGGAGAGAAAGATCAGGAGACATGTCTGTGACTCGGCTGCCGAGGCCAGTGCTATAAATCAAATCATGCACAATTATGACATTGCACAGACATTCATCACTAGATCACGATATAGGACAGTGTCTCGGTCCTGATCGTTGGTGCGTTTGCATCGGTCTACCCCACGGGCAGGAGAGCTACCAACCTCCCATTGCGAGGAACCCGCACCCCGACGCCCCCAAGGTCAACAAGTGACCTACACTTGTCTATTCGCATCCGCACTAAGGTGTGTTCAATCTCCTAGGCAACTAGGCCTTTACAACATCCACAAGGACAATCACAATGCATAAGACACTATGCATGCACATGTATGATTCACAATTTCATACAATTCCATAATATGCCACATTAGGCCAATATAAGCATCAATATATAAATGGTCACTCACATGGACCCATAATCACACCATATCAATATCAAATCAATTAATACGTCATTAGGTTCATTATGAATCCTAACTTAGAATTTATTCCTCATTTCAAGGTTCATATTCAAAATCAATTTAGCACACTATGGCAATTCAATTTTCAATAATTCATATTTTATGTAAGCCCTTAAGCCTCACACTCTCATGTTCTTAACTCAATTAGAATTCTCTTAAGTCTTATGAGTGATTCACTTTCAATCCTTTGAATTTTATAAAGTCTTAATTATAATAAATTCTTCTAATTTCTTAATTATTCATTTCATTCTAGGCTTCCAATTCATCAAAATCACATTTTCACCTAGAAATGCCCTAGAGGCATGTGGCCTCCCTATAAATTCAATTTCAAATCTTTTCAAGTCATAATCTTGTACACCATTCCCTTAATCATTTAAATTATTCACTTGATCAATTAACTCACCAAAAACTCTAAATTCCTAGCTTCAAAACCGTAACCACCATAGAAGTTTCAACTTCCAATTGTTCTTCCATTAAATCCCATCTTGTTACTTAATTAATCCTAGTCTTATACTTATTGCACATTAACCATAAATTACCCCATTTTTCCACCCCAAAACCATGGCTTCACTTGGGTTTCAATTTCAAATTCTTCTTCCATTACATTCCATTTTTATACATTGATTACTTTAAATCCAATGCTTGTTACAATTTATCACAATTTCCCTAAATTGTTAGCCTCAAAACCGTGGCCACCAAGGAGGGCATTCAACCATTTTCCATCCATATCAAGTCATTAAATCCAATCTAACATTCCATTATACTCAACAATTCAATCCAATAGCATAAATAAATAAAAATCAACATATAGCATAATTAATCATTAAATTCAAGAACAACCCTCATTAGGGTTCTTCCACAAATCAAACAATCAAGGTTCCTAGATGCTAAAAATGGTTGAAGAGGAGTGTCTTCCTCTTACTTGAGGTAGAAATCAAGAGAGCTCCAAGAATGCTCCTTGTATTTTTGGATTTAGCCTCCAAAATCCCTAAAAATGGTAACTTGTTAGAATAAATACCAAGGCTTGGAAAAATGAAGCATGAGTGGTCATAGGAGAGACCATGAGCACGAAAATGAGAGGGAAAGAAGAGTGGTCTTGAACTTACCCAAAAATGCTCAAAGTTGGAGCTTGGAGAAAATGGTGAAAATGGTGGAATCTTAAGAAGCTCCAAGAGGGAAAGATGTTTAGAATGGTGAGGAGAGTAAGAAAATGTAATTAGATGAAGATTTTGAGAAGTTGGAGTGGAGGAGGGCTGCTGGACGTTGGGTGTTCAAGAGAGGAGAAAAGAAATATTGAAGAAGGAAGAAGAAGAAGAAAACGTAAAATGAAGAAAGAAAAAGGTGTTTTGGGTGATAATGTATTAAATGTAATATTAGGATAAATGAAATCAATTCTTTTCCCTTTTGGTGGCTGCTGCAGACGTGAGAGAGAGGAGAGTGGGTGAGAAAATTGGCTTCCTTTGGAAGCCAAAGCACATGGGTCAAAGGCTTGGGTCAAAGCTTCTTAAGGAAGCTTGATTATTAAATCATTAAATTTGAATTAAAGTGGATAGATTAGATATAAAGTAGATTGCATTGGGATAATGTGATAGTATTTTTATTACACACTATTATCCAATAGATAATAGTTACAATTTGACAGAAGTCGATATTTAATTAATCCGGATGAATTTTTCATTGTATTGATTTATTTTTATCTCATTAGAATTTCTCGAAAATTATGAAACCTCGTAAAACGTGTCAAGTCTCGAGTTTAGTAAGATCCCCCATCGACATGTCCATAGTCCAAGGTTCTCGAGAGAAAACATCGTGTTTCTCAGTTCACTTCGATCTTGTATAAAGACGAAACGGAAATATATTAAAATATTCGACGGTTAAAAATTCCCAGAAAATTCCCAAAAATTGAAAATATTATAAAACGACTATTCGTCATATAATTTTCCAATTTTTGAAGCACTACAAATCGTTTTCACAACTCTTTCGAGTTTCACGCAAAATGAGAAATATATTAAAATATTCGTCAAACATTCCGAAAAATTTC
This sequence comes from Ormosia emarginata, assembly GCA_029884605.1. Lineage (NCBI taxonomy): Eukaryota > Viridiplantae > Streptophyta > Magnoliopsida > Fabales > Fabaceae > Ormosia > Ormosia emarginata. The sequence goes on along the minus strand of JAQQTP010000055.1, from coordinate 3,713,182 downwards.
GAAAAATTCACATAAATCACAAATATTAGAAAATGACTATTGGCGGCGAAATAATTAGTTTCCGGAGCATTACACTGACCTCGGTAATTCTTTCACCAATCTGTACAGCGCAAAACGAAGAATATATTAAAATATTCTCACAAGTTCTCGAAAAAATCCAGAAAAATTCTAGAAAATCCCAAATATTGTAAAATGATCATTTATTCTGAAATTATTAATTTTCGGGATGTTACATCAAAACCGTGACCACTCTTCCTTGGCCATTGGAGCCAAAAAAAAATTTTCTTTCCATATTCACATCATGGCATACATATACATATTTCATCATAAATTCCACAAGCATGCCATATACTTATCATGCATATTATAAGCATACCATCAAAGCCATAAAATCATGCAAAGCATATCAAGCATAGGCAAATAATCAAAGCACATAAACACCTACAAATAAATTACATGACCATGGATATGAATCCTCACATGGATTCACCATCCATCAAATATAAGACCATCTCTCACCACCATACTTGGTTGGTGAGATGGATCTCCCTCTTACCTCTTGAAGATCCTCAAAAGCTCTTTGTTTTGCTTCTTTTTCCAAGTCCTTCACCACCAAGGGCTTCTCAAATACAAAACAAAATACATAAAAATTAGTATACTAAGCTTGATTAAGAGGAACCATGGATCAAACATGGTTTAGATCATGAAAAAGAAGAGAAGAAATGAAGTTTCCTTACACTTCATCATAAATACCCCATAACTTTGATCTTGAAGAAAGTCCATGAATATGCTGGATTTAGAGAAAGTTTCCAACATGAAAGTTGCTTAGAATATCATGTAGATTCAAGATCTATGGTTAGATGAAATTAAAAAGGATTGGATGGTGATTTTGGATGGTATGGCCGAAATTCCTCTTGAAGAACAAAGATGGAATTTTTTATTTTTTTGTGAGAGAAAAGCTTCTTAGACTTAGTTAAGACAAAGGATGAAGTGAAAACACTTAGTTTTTCCTTCCACAAATTTCGTGAAGCTCCTTGGGAAAATTCCATTTTTGGTAGAATCTTGAAGCTTGGATTTGAAGATCAAGATGAATGATTTAGAGAAAACTCATAACTAGAGATGTTCTTAGAATAAGGTAAGGATTCAAGAAACTAGATTGGATGAAATTTTTGAGTGATGGAGGGTAGATTATGGTGCCATGGCCGTGAGCTTAGAGAAGGAGAAGGAGAGAAATTTTTCTAAGAGTTTTGCTTGAAGGAAAGTTCAAGAATGATGAAGTATGGTCAATAATGACCAAGGTGACAAATTATTGTCTTCAAAATTTGCTTTAGCTTCTAAAGCAACCACAAAAACCGTCCCCCCTCCATGCTTCTTCAAAGAGTGCAAATAATTCAACAATGACGCATAATTGACCAAGACCACTTAACAATGACATAAAGTTTTCCTTTAGCTCCAAAATGCTTCACAAAACCGTCCCCCCTCATGCATTATGCATGCAATAATGTTGTCATCTTTTTCAAGTCACCATTTAGAGCATTTTAGACCATTGATTAATTCAATAGTTAGGATTTAGGTAGACTTTCGATTAGAAGACTTAATCTAGGTCATTGGATATTTCTCCTTGAAATCTTAGCCATTAGATGCATCTCCAAAAATGAAGGGTTAAGATTACTACTTCTTACTTTTAATCCAAGGGTCATAATTAGTCTTTGTCACTTTTTAAGACTAAATCTCTACCATAAATTAAATTAACATCCAATGGTTATAAATGGTCCTTGTTACTTTACAAGACCAAATCTTCACCCTTGATTAATTATTCATCCAATGGTCATAAATGATCTTTGTCACTTTTTGAGACCAAATCTCTACCATTGATTAAATCCATATCCAATGGTTATAATTGATCCATCTCCATCGTTGATTAAATCAAGATCAAGTCTTTACCATCGATTAAATCAACGGTTGATATCAAAGTCTTCAATATTAAACTTGTTTCCTATTGGTCCATCAAAAATTGTCACAATCACTAATATTGACTTAATAGTATAATTTCTATTTTTATCTGCTAAAACCCCACGAAAGAATATATTTACTATATTTTTATCGCCTGATAAATAAATACAGTGTAAAACACAGTACAAGAAATTTTCTAAAAGCTGTTTGGATTCGGGTTTAGTAAGATCCCATGTCTCAGTTTAAACAAGGTACAAATTTTTCTATTCGTAGAAAAATTTTCACTTTCTTGGGACCCACTGGGCCCACCTGGGCCCACATACACCCTGGGCCCACAAACAAGAAAAAATTCATAATCATCCATAAAAATCACAATTATTAGAAAACTCACAAATATCAAATCAGATTACGTAAAATAATTAAAATCTAACGGTAAAAATTAAATTACGTAAAGTTTTCCTCAGCCCGAAAATTATTATTTTCCTGACACGGAGTAAATCACTCAAAACGATCAAATACGTTGATGGAATAAATAAAATAATTTTACAGTGCACAGAAATTACTAAATAGTAAAATTCTGTTAACTGTCAAAATTACTGTTTAAGAGATAGGAAATTTGGAGTGTTACACGACGTCTCTAACTTGCATCGCTGTACTCTGCTCTCGGGTCTCTCTGCCTGATTCAAGGGATGTACCACGCTGCAACGTTGAGTGTTAAGTTGCACACTTGACTTTCTCTTCCAGTTTTTGCTCAAATGTTTCATATATCAGCTTGTTTGGAGTTTTTCCTATAATAGAGAAATCACTAAATCATTAACAATTGCAAATCCACTTAATCAATAACAAAGTAAGTCCAATTTGCTCAATTTCATATTGGAAAGACGTCAAAATAGAATATAACAAATATAAACACAAAACCTTCCAAATATGCATACAATGAGGACTTAAGCAATCAATGAAAGCATAGATACGAGGTACAAATAATTACATTTCATGGAGTTATCAGATAGACATAAAGATTAAAACTTTTTCTTAATCTAAGAAGATGTAACAAGAACACTGGAAGTCTAGAACTGCGATCCGTGGAAAAGTTTCTACTTGACTTGAGTTGCTATTTTGATTCAACTTACTAACTTAGGATTTTTAGTTACTGACTTGTATTAAAATTTAATTAAAAAATAAAAATAAATTATAATTATAATATATTATTATATTATAATAACTATAATTATTATAATAATATATATATTATATTATATATAGTTAAACATGTCGTCGATCATCAAACTTAAAAAGCATATTAGATGGCCTGAGACTTGACCTTTTTAGTTGAACAAACTTTTAAAAAAGTTCTTACTCAACTTGTTTAGTAAACATGACAGACTAAGTCAGGTCTCAGACAGGCTAGGGCATAGGCCCCTGACGGGCAGCATAACTTATTTCTATCCCTAGATAAGACAAAAGGAAAAGCAATTGTAATAGAGGAAAATGTTTATTAGGGGAAAACTTCAATACATTATTTAAGTTAGGGTAGTTTTTTTTTGTAATCTTATTTTGTTGATCTAATACTAGTATATTTAGGAATTAGGGTGTCTAACTCTTTATTATTTAGCAATACAAAACTATCTATTTCAAACACTTAACCAGTCGATCTCCTAAGCTTATGTTGTAGCCTTTCCCATTTCCATGTCCCTATGAACTCATATCCCTGTTTCCATCATACAAAATAGAGCTCCTCGAATGCCAAAGTCTCGGTACTCATTCAATATAACCACGAAGCAAAAGTTGCGAGCTCAACTCTAAGGCAAACCACATATACCCTACATATTTACGGTCTTATATCTAAGTATATTTGAAGCCTTATTTCTCATAACAATACCATGAATTCAACCCATATACAATCATAATTGTGCCAATAGTATGAGAGTTATGACAACCATCAAATTTGCCATTTAACCTCATCTCCACCACTCAAATCACTTAAAAGTATTAGTCCACTTGACATCACCCCATGTGAACATAACTCCTGTTTTGCCTTTGCCAAAGCATAGCAACCTCCTTTCTAGCAAGCTACACAACACCCTAAACCTTCTAGCTCTTCACCCAAACAGTAGCAACCTTAGTCATATAGCTGACACTTCACGAAGTTGAAGCTCCATGCACACTGTCCCAGTTATTTCACACACCAAACAATAACCTTAAACCACTCTCATCCTCATCCTCACCAAAATAGAGTATCTCAAGTCTCTACAACCTATCGAAATAGTTAGTTGTACTACCATAGAACTCTACTTATTCATAGACTCGTAACTCAAACCACTCTTACATTCCTTCACACTAAATAGAACCTAAATTGCACAAAACAACAGCCATGATCCTCAAATAGGATGAGGAACACCTGTCCCCCCCACTTAAATCTTGACAATTGAAACATAATATACATATCATCTTTTTTTTTAATTAAAAACACTTAACACTTTTATTTGCATGTTTTCTTCCTTTCTCACAAAAAACACCCACCACATTTTCTTCCACGATGTTTTCATCCCATTCTTCCTTCTTTTTTTTTAATCAGTCATCTAACCAGTGACGGTTGTCGATGCCGTCCTCCGCCTTTTCCTCCACGATTGCTTCCCTAACGGTTGCAACCCCCCCGTCCTTCACTAGCGACAACTTTGACCTCCACGCTACTGTTAAGAGTAAGACTGCCCTATTGCTCTTATGCCCAAACATCATTGCCCTCTATCTCTTTTATTCTTTGTTCTTCCTTTATGTTTTTTTGCTTACAGAATGGGTTGAATGAATTTATTGTAAGCTGTGACTAAGATTACATAATGAGTTAGAAAATTTTTGGGTAGTTAGATGTTTTTCGGATGCACATTACCTGTTTGATGAAATGTTTCTCTAATGTTTTGAAGACTAACATTACAAATTTAAATTGATAATGCTCATGTAGATATGGCCTGCATTTAAACCCTTGGCCATAAGCTTCACCTTGGTGTATCACTTTTCATATTCTTTTTCTAATGTGTATCTGAACTTTAATATTGAGTTTGCTTGGAATTGTACTTCCTATCTTTATTTTTGCAGCTATTTATAACTATAGCAGTTAGCAGAATATTAAGTTTGCTTTGAATTGCACTCCATTATGTATTTATTTTGTTATTGATTGAATAGCAACAATAATGCATTTTATAACTGGAAATTTGATTCTTTTTAGCATGAGATTTGACTCTTACCGAATAGGCATTTTACAATCTATGCATTACCACTTATGTGTCATTATTTTTATTGCTTAAATGAATTTCATTTCATTGATGCAAATAATTTCTATTTCATATATTTTTACTACTTTAGCAATCCTTTTTAAAGTTAATTTTTCCATCTCAACAATATTTCCCTTTCATTATCCCAAATGGAGTAGGTGAAAATTGAGGATTCTACTTCATGTTGTAAATGTTAGAAATCACTATACACTTTTACTTTCAATTTTGTCCAGAGAGAATATATATTAGACCTATAAATAAATAAATATAAATAAATATATATATATATATATATATATATATATATATATATATATATATATATATATATTAGATGTCAATGCAAGCTAGTTGATTGTTTATTAGTGTTCAATGACGGTAAGTGAATCCTCATATTTTCAGGTTGCTTCTGGTCTCTCTATTGCATTAATTCAAAGGACACTAGAAGCCCAAGGAACCATATTCAAGAAAATTCCCGTAAAAGATTGCTCAACTATAAGAAGGAATATTATTTGTCCAAAGAGAATATATATTAGACCCGTAAAAAAAAAGAAATATATATTAGGTGTCAATGCAAGCTAGTTGATTATTTATTAGTGTTCAATGATGGTAAGTGAATCCTCATATTTCCAGGTTGCTTTTGGTCCCTCTGTTGCATTAATTCAAGGAACACTAAATGCCCAAGGAACCATATTCAAGAAAATTCCCATAAAAGATTGCTCAACTATAAGAAGGGGTTCAATTACTTGGATTGGTTCAAGCCTAGAGTTCTTTGTAAGCCTTGTTAACCATGGGGAGTGGAAAAAAAATACATTATCTTTGGTTCTGTTCTTCTAGAAGACATGCATATTGCTGAGAGAATTTTTACACTCCCCACAATATTGATGTTTGGAACAATATCAATGTGATCGTTTTGGACAAACTCGTTCCTTTGATGTTGCGAAGAATCAAGAAAAACCATGAAGACTTTAACAAAGCAAATTCATCATGAAACAATTCTTTTGATATAAATGTGGTTTACAATTTAGGACTTGAGAGCACACAACCCAATGACCTCATGTTATGTAAAGTCAGCAAGTACAATCTTTACTGTTACGTAAAGCCAAAGACCAGTAAATATAATTTTTGCTTTTGATTTGTAAAGTCAGTACAATCTTTGCTTCTCATTTGTAAAAGCCAGCTTTAGACCAGCAAATACAGTCTCTGCTAATGTATCTATAACTGTCAACAATAATACAAAGATTGAATAAGATTATTCTATTATTGTATTTATTACTTTTCAATAACAATAACAAATATAAAAATAAGATGATTCTGTTGTACAACCACAGCAAGACTGATAAGAGTAAATACTACAATCTCTGTAACACAAGCTACAAAAATGTCATGTGCCAAAATATTTGTAGCACAAGTGAAAAAAAAAATACATGTAGCTAAAATTTAAAAGTAAAACTAAGATGCTTTGGCATATTTTGAGGATCATCAATATCCAATAACACCAACATGTTAAGTTGCATGATGGATGGCCTTGTTGATCTTGACTTTGCAAGTTGATGACATCAATTGCTACTTGTTCAGTGCCTAGTAATTGTGCCTGTGAATAAAGTATATTTTGTTTTTTTCATGTTAATGTCAAAAACATGTTAGACTAAGACAAAAATAAAGAAATACTACTATTGTTTATCACCTATAGCAATTCCATCATGTTTATGTTGTTACTTGACTCTTTGGAGGTATTGTATGCAACGTATGTAGGTAAATAATTAATATAAATTTAATCACAATGAAAATTATTAGTATGTAAGTAAAATGTATTGATTAAAAATTATCATGAAAAACAAAAATTAAATAAATGAAAAAAGAAAAAAAAACATGAATAGACTGAAATGAAGGCAATTCACAATCTACGTTTTGTAAAGAAGTTTATCTTCTTGTATAGTTTTCTTCTTTTTCCTTCTTCTCTCAAGAACACCTTTTGGTTTAGTAGATGTTCCATGAAATCTTTCTTTAGTCTTTATTCCTTTTACATTATTATTATTCCCACTACACAAAACCATTCCTGTATTAATGAGTCAAACATCATAGGTGCTAGTCTCTCTATCTTTATCTCCAAGACATGCATCTATATCATTTATGGTCTTAGTCAAACCATCAATAGCTATTTTATAGGCTTCTTCAGTTATTACACATTTAGTTGCCAACTAAGCTTGCAGCCTGCACAAGTCCTTATAGCGATTTCCCATTCTCGCCTTAGGATCATAATGGATTATAGAACAACTAGTTGCTATGTTATTTCCAGTTTTTGCATGCTTTGTCCATCTCTTTAATATATACATTGCAACAATTTTCATTATATTTCTTGATGAAAGAACTTTGAGAGTATGTGAGCATAAAATTCCGGATAACTCAAACCTCTTATAACTACACTTCATTGCACCAGTAAATGAGTCATATTGGATAGTATGTTGAAATTGTTTTTTGTAAGGGACAACTTTATATTCAGTAACTTCCTCATTCTGAGTGAAAATATGCATACTACTATCATAAGCAATTGATACCTCATATTGGATCATCTTGAATATTGCAGGAGTATAAATTGTTGTTGCATGCCTTAAAATTTCCACTTTAAATGATAAAGTTAAACTTCTTTGGGATGCTTTAAAATATGCCTTTGATTCCTCATACCGACAATCCTCAACTAATCTTTGAAAATGATGGAAAAATCTTAGTAAATCATCCTAGTAACTCATATTTTTTAATTACATTGTTGAAGCTCTCACTACGTTGTGTGGTTGTCATGTCTGAACAAAAGTTCTTTCTACCTTAAACTACAGCCCATTTTTCCTTCAAATCAAATGTTTGCTTCAACCAACTATTATCTTTAAGATTATATTTCATAAGCATATTGTTCCAAGCTACGAGAGACTCTTCTTCTTCATACTCATAGATGCAATTATTAAAATCCCTACTGAAGTCTTGAACTTCCCAAATACAGCACTAAGTTTCTTTAGTGCATTTTGATACAAGTGCCAAATACAAAGGCAATGACATGTTTCTGGCCATGCTAAAGCTAAAGTTTTTGCCATTGCTGCATCTTGGTCGATCAGAATAGTCTGAGGTTTCTTTCTTGACATAGCTTTAATAAAAGTATTAAACAACCAAATAAAGCTTTCAACAATCTCATCATATAACAGTGCTGCACCAAAAACAATGCTAAGCTTGTGATGATTCACTCCAATAAACATTGCAAATGGACGACCTTCCTTATTTTTCCTATAAGTAGTATCGAAACAAACTACATCACCAAAATATGAATAGTCAACCATCATCCTTGCATTTTTCCAAAATATATTATTTATTAAATCATCCTTATCAACTTGAACTGCATAGAAAAAATTAGCATCTTCTAATTGCATTTGTTGTAAATACTCTAGTAATCTGTTGATAATTTCAGTATTTTGAATGCCTTACATTTGATCTAATTTGATTCCATATGCACTCAATTGATAACATTTGCATAAGTTCCTGACAGTTACCTTAATTGAAACCTTATTGTGAAACTTTGCTTAAATATGTTCATAAACACTCATGATTAAATTTTGCTTTTCAAGAAACCTTTGAGTGTTAGGGTCCATTAGCCTTAAACTAGGCTTGCTATCCATGTGAAGGAAGAGCCAAGGATTCATAAAGATCAATACCACTTCTTAAAGTAAGGGAAGAAGAATGTTTGTTGAGACTCTCAGCTAAAGATGAAGAAAATCAGCAACATGGCCCGTGTCATCAGACACGGGGTACTCCGTGTACTACTCTGGTGCCACAAGAAGTGTCCAGCCATAAATTTGCCCAACATGGCCCGTGTCATATGACACGAGGTAAGCTGTGTACGTCTCTGACATGACTAAGGGAATCCAATTTTAATCTTTGAATGACAACACGGCCCGTGTCATCTGACACAGGGTTGGCCGTGTATATCTCTGGTATCTCAAAATGGGTTTAGTTCTGAGCAATTCGACAACACGACCCGTGTCATATGACACGGGGTATGCCGTGTGGTTCTCTGAGTATCAAAATGTCTGAGTTAGTGAAGGCAGAGTCAGACACGGGGTAGACCGTATCAAATGACAAGGCCCGTGTCTGCGAATCAGAAACTTAACTTCATATTTTGAGACAAAATTAGGGGTCCAAAGGTATAAATAGGATTAGCTAGGACTCATGAAGGAGAGTTTGGACTGGGAAACTGCTAGGAGGCTGAGGAGAAGACCAAGAACAAGGGAGAAGGAGATTGGATCGAAGATTGGAGTCTCGGGTTCGAGCAATTGGAGATCAATCATCCCCAACCTTTGGAAACTAGTTTGATCTTTAGTTTTCTTCTGCACTTCTATTCTTGACAATGTTTTTCTTCTGTTATTCTTTTAGTTTTGAATTTGTCATGTGTGGCTAGTTTTCTTATATGGTTAAGGGAAGATGAAACCCTAATTTTGATTATGTGATTCTTGCATATTTCTTTATATCAATACAATTATGTTTTTATTCATATGTTTCTGTTCTTAATTTGATATAAAGGTTTTTATACTCTTTGCTAATTTCGAAAGTGATAAAACTAGGATTGCTATGCGTGGTTGGGGTGGTAGGACTAGTGAGACATATGATCTAAGTAATTTAATCCCGGTGTGTGATTGGATCTTAGTGTGATTGGTTTTCTAAATCTTAATGCAATCAATAGATAGGTGTAAGAGCGGTTGTTTTAGAAATAACTATTGATTAGGGATTGATTTGAGCGGTTGCTGAATTAACCAAAACTTAAGAAAAACAGAGAATTAATCTCATAATCACATAAAAACATAATTGATCATGTTGGTATAAATGATATGTGGGGCTAGCATAATCATATAAATCTAGTGGTGGATTTCATCTCTTAACCATTGTCTTTTAATTGATTTTCCAAATCGTATTTACTGTTTTTGTTTTAGATTCAATTTATATTTTTAGTTTTAATAAACAAAACCCCTTTTTTATTATTTATTATTTTTTAGAGTTTAAAATTAGGATTCAATTTATAGTGTTAATTGAATTAGTTCTCTGTGGATCGACCCTTGCTAACTACAACTGGTTGCAAGGTTTTTATTTTTGGTGGAACTTGACAACTATTTTTAATCTCAATTTTAATTCACAATCCACACCACACCAAATTTTAGTGCCGTTGTTGGGGAACCAATTATCCAATTGCGCTATTAATTTGTTTCCTATTTTTCACTCTATTTTTGTTTTAGTTTTTAATATTTTCATTCATTCTTTCCGATTGTTTTGCAGGTGCTCATGCCAGTGAAGAAGTGAATGAGCAATTGAGGAATTTAAGGCGATACTTTGAATAAATTAGCTCACAACCTCAAGTTCCCCTCCAGTTTACACCTACTGACATTGAAATTGCATGTCAGATAGATATTTCAAGTTTCGAGGCATCTGAGATATCTGAGACACTTGAAGAAGTGGTGATGGCAGAAAATACTCTAAGGACGTTGGGTGCTCCAAACGTGGATCAACAGCCTCTATGCATAGAAATTCCAGTAAATTAAGAGCCATTTGAGTTAAAGTCCGGCTTGATCCATTTTTTGCCATCTTTCAATGGATTAGCCGGGGAAGACCACAACAAGCATCTGAAGGAGATCCATGTGGTGTGCTCTAGCATGAATCCTGCAAGAATTCTAGTGGATCAAGTCAAGCTACAAGCATTCCCATTCTCTTTGAAAGATTCTGCAAAGGAGTGACTATACTACTTGCCACTCGGATCCATCCAAACATGGCAGGATATGACTCGAGCTTTCCCAGACAGATATTTCCCAGCCTCAACCATCAGAAAAGAAATCTGTAACATCCAGCAAAGGCATAGGGAATCACTTCATGATTACTAGGAGCGGTTCAAGAGGCTATGTGCTAGTTGTCCTCAACATCAAATTAGTGAACAAATTTTGATTCAGTACTTCTATGAGGGTTTGCTAGTTATGGACCGTAACATGATTGATGCTACTAGTGGCGGAGCTTTGGTTGATAAGACTCCTCAAGAGGCCCCGAATTTGATCTCCAAGATAGCTGCTAACACTCAACAATTCTTCACTAGGAATGACACTGGAGTGAGAGCAGTCAAAGAGGTAGAAACGGCCAGTCTGCAGCAACAAATGACCCAGTTGACTGCCATGATTCAACGGTTAATGGACAATGGAAAAGCAACGGTGAATGCTTGTGGGATTTGTTGCTCTTCAGGACATCACACTGATATGTGTCCCACTCTTCAAGAGGACACAAATGAGGAGGTAAAAGCAATAGGGGGATATTCTGGACCTTCTAACAACTACAACCCTTACTCGAACACATATAATCCGGGGTGGAAGGATCATCCCAACTTAAGCTATGGAAAGTAGCCCCAGAATCAATCTCCAGCCTATGGACCTCCAGGATATCAGTAGAGGTAAGCACATTTTCCTCCGAGGCAACAACAGGTTCAAGCTCCTAAGCAACTTGAGCTTTCACTAGAGGAGTTGGTGAGACAAATGGCCAACAATAACACAAAGTTTCAGCAAGAGACAAGAGTCACCATTCATAACTTGTAGAACCAAGTGGGGCAATTAGCCATAGAGATCAACAAGGTTCAGAGCTAACTTTCTGGGAGACTTCCCTCATAACCAAAGGTGAATCCGAGGAAAAATGTGAGTGCTATCACATTGCAAAGTGGGAAGAGGTTAAATGAACTTCCATCTCTTCTACAAGCCACTAAAGAGAAAGAACAAGAACTTAAGGAGGTAAATGAAGAGGGGCAACACTCCAAGGCCCTCAAGGTAAGTATTCCTGAACTACATCCTAAGCATGTCACAAAGGCTCCATTCCCTAGTCGGTTGGTTAAGAGCAAGAAAGATGAGGGTGAAAATGATAGAGATGTTCTTGAGACTTTCAAGAAAGTGGAAGTCAATATTCCTTTGCTGGATGCAATTAAGCAAATCCCAAAATATGTCAAGTTTCTTAAGGAAGTATGCACCCAGAGGAGGTGACTGAAGGGTGATGAGAGAATTAATATGAACTAAAATGTTTTAGTCCTCATTCAACCTATGCCTCAAAAATACAAAGATCTAGGGACTTTTGTCATTCTATGTGTTATAGGCAATTATAGATTTGAGCATGCCATGCTAGATTTAGATGCTTCTATTAATGTAATGCCCATGTCTATTTTTAACTTTCTTGGACTTGGCCTTTTGCACTCTACGGTGTAGTGATTCAGTTGGCTAATAGGAGCACTGCGTGTCCAGCTGGGTTGATTGAAGATGTGTTAGTAAAGGTTGATGAGTTAATCTTTCCTGCAGATTTCTATGTTCTGAAGATGGAAGGGGAGTCCCCATCCAACAAGGCTCTACTCATTCTAGGGAGGCCATTCCTCAAAACAGCGAGGACCAAAATAGATGTGCATGCAAGAACTTTATCCATAGAGTTTGGAGACTCAATTATTCAGTTTAATATTTTTGATGCTATGAAGCATCCCATTGAGGAGCATTGTGTTTTTCATATTGATTTACTTGCTGAGTTAGTTGAGGAAACTTATGATGAATTGTGTGCTGAATTTCTTAATCTTATTGGTTTCGATGATTATATCCATAGCAATGCATGTATTGATTGTGATATTGATATGACTTGTGCTATTTGTGCTGAGATTTCTGTATACTTGAAAGCTGATGATTCTGTTTATACAACAGTTAATAATATTGAAGGATCTATCAATAATGTTCATGACATAGTTGCAGAATCTAAGACACAAAGGGAGATGGAGCTGAAGTCATTATTCGAACATTGGAAGTATGCATACTCAGTGGATGATAAACAACTTTCTATGTTTGTGACCAAGAACCTCCTTACTGAACAGGAGGAGAGATTGCTACAAATTTTGAGAGGGCATCAGAAAGCTTGGGATCCCGGTGATAGCGCTTTAATGAATTCCAAAGAAATTAAGGAGAACCAATGGGACCCCAACAGTGAAAACTCTCATGCTACTTCAAGTTTAATTTGGTCATTACACTTCAAGAGATGGGACCCCGGTGACTGTTCTCATGATGTTTCAAATATTGGAGGCCTCCTCATTTGATAAGGATGTTTCTTCTCTATTTCTTTTATTTTACTTGTCCTGGATTAATTGATGATTATTTGTTTTTGAACTATACATTGAGGACAATGTAGAATTTAAGAGTGGGGAAGGAGTTTCCATTTTATTTTTTGTTTAAATTTTTGTTTTCTATTTTTGTTCTGTTTTTCCTATATTTTTTTTAAAAAAAATTATTGTGTTTTTATTTGATTTCCAATGATATTTTGAGATTTGTGAAGCTTATGAGTTTGAAGCAATTGAAACTCAAGGGCGTGTTTTATAAATTTTTTCTTCCATCTTGAATTTGACATGCTTGGTTTTGGATGTTTGATTGGTAGATTGAGATTGATAGATGCATACCTTGTGAGATTTTGAACCTATTGATAGATGAATTTAGCATTTATGTCATTCTTTTCTTTCTTGTGTGATTTTTACTCATGTCATTTGATCACTCTAGAACTTGCTTTGATTCTTTTTGATGCTACATTTTCACTTGCATGCATAAACATGATTGAGACCTTCTTTCTTGAGTAACTACTTTGGCCTAATAGCCAACCTTGCATTATTTTCCTTTGATTAATCCCTTGAGCCTATTTGCCTATTCCTTATCTTAGCTCATTATATGCCTTATGTGAAAAACTATGATTTTACCTTACCTTAGGGAATGGGAGAATATTGGTTTATTTTTATTGGAGGAACTCTTTTGCTTATGGATAATGCATAGTACAAGTGTGGGGGTTGTGCAAATTGATATGCAATATGCAAAGTGTTGGTTGAAAAAAAAAATTTGCAAAGAAAAAAAATAAATGCAAGAAAGGTTACATAAGAAAAGAAAGAAAAAGGAAAAGAATATGTGAAGAGAATGTGCATTATATAGAATTGGGGGAAAAATTTCATGCTTGTTATTTGTCATTTGAGTTCCTCTCCAATGTTCTTTTATTCTCTTGGGTACTTATCTTGTCATATCCGTACTATTTCTTTCCCTTACCTTGACCCCATTACAACCTTGAATAAAGTCCTCTTGATTTTTATGTGCATGTGTTTGAGTAGTGGAGAAGTAGAAGATAAGCAAGCTTATGGTAGTGCATTTTTCATGGGCTGAATTGAGTAAAATACTTACCTTGTAAACACTTGAGAGATTGAGAGTGTATCTTGTGAGGATCTATCATTCTTGATTCATGCTTTTCAAATTGAAGATACCTTGCTTGTTAGTTTGAGATGTGAAAATTTGTTATCTCTTGAATGTTTTGACCCCTTGAATCTTTCTTGCTCTTCTTACTTACAAATTTTTGCCTTTCTTAAATATCATTAGAAATTGAGTCTTTTAAAATTTTCAGTTTTGTTTTTGTTTTTCTTTGTTCCTTGATTTGGTCTTATGTTTTACCCAGGAGTGCAAAAGGCTAAGTGTGAGGGTGTTTGATCTATTGATAATTTCAGTATTTTGAATGATTTGATCTAATTGAATTCCATATGCGCTCAATTGATAACATTTGCATAAGTTCTTGACAGTTACCTTAATTGAAACCTTATTGTGAAACTTTGCTTAAATATATTCATAAACACTCATGATTGAATTGTGCTTTTCAGGAAACCCTTGAGTGTTAGGGTCCGTTTGCCTTAAACTAGGCTTGTTATCCATGTGAAGGAAGAGCCAAGGATTCATGAAGATCAATACCACTTCTTGAATCAAGGGAAGAAGAATGTTTGTTGAGAATCCTGGCTAAAGATGAAGAAAATCAGCAACACGGCCCGTGTCATCAGACACGGGGTACCCCGTGTACTACTCTGGTGCCACAAAAAGTGTCCAGCCATAAATTTGCCCAGCACGGCCTGTGTCGTATGACACGAGGTAGGCCGTGTACGTCTCTGACATAACTAAGGGAATCCAATTTTAATCTTTGAATGACAACACAACCCGTGTCATCTGACACAGGGTTGGCCATGTATATCTCTGGTATCTCAAAATTGGTTTAATTCTGAGCAATTCGACAACACGACCCGTGTCATATGACACGGGGTATGCCATGTGGTTCTCTAAGTATCAAAATGCCTGAGTTAATGAAGCCAGAGTCAGACACGGGGTAGACCGTATCAAATGACAAGGCCCGTGTCTGCGAATCAGAAACTTAACTTCGTATTTTGAGACAAAATTAGGGGTCCAAAGGTATAAATAGGATTGGCTAGGACTCATAAAGGAGAGTTTGGACTGGGAAACTGCTAAGAGGCTGAGGAGAAGACTAAGAACAAGGGAGAAGGAGATTGGATCGAAAATTGGAGTCTCGAGTTCGAACAATTGGAGATCAATCATCCCCAACCTTTGGAAACTAGTTTGATCTTTAGTTTTCTTCTGCACTTCTATTCTTGACAATGTTTTTCTTCTGTTATTCTTTTGGTTTTTGAATTTGTCATGTGTGGCTAGTTTTCTTATATGGTTAAGGGAAGATGAAACCTTAGTTTTGATTATGTGATTCTTGCATATTTCTTTATATCAATACAATTATGTTTTTATTTATATGTTTCTGTTCTTAATTTGGTATAAAGGTTTTTATACTCTTTGCCAATTTCGAAAGTGGTAAAACTAGGATTGCTATGTGCGATTGCGGTGGTAGGACTAGTGAGGCATATGATCTAAGTAATTTAATCTCAGTGTGTGATTGTATCTTAATGTGATTGGTTTTCTAAATCTTAATGCAATCAATAGATAAGTGTAAGAGCGGTTGCTTTACAAATAACTATTGATTGGGGATTGATTTGAGCGGTTGCTGAATTAACCAAAACTTAAGAAAAATAGAGAATTGATTTCACAATCACATAAAAACATAATTGATCATGTTGGTATAAAGGATATGTGGGGCTAGCATAATCATATAAATCTAGTGGTGAATTTCATCTCTTAACCATTATCTTTTAATTCATTTTCCAAATCGTATTTACTGTTTTTGTTTTAGATTCAATTTATATTTTTTGTTTTAATAAACAAAACCCCTTTTTTATTATTTACTATTTTTGAGAGTTTAAAATCAGGATTCAATTTATAGTGTTAATTGAATTAATTCTCTGTGGATTGACCCTTGTTAACTATAACAGGTTGCAAGGTTTTTATTTTTTGTGGAACTTAGCAACTGTTTTTAATCTCAATTTTAATTCACAATCCACACCACACCATCTAGCACACCACCTATATCTCCCGATCTCATTTGAATTGTTTGCTTGGAATGGAAATAATTTTTGTAGTCATCTGGGATGAATATAAGATTCTTGTGACCACCAACTCACCTAGCCATTAATTCGTAACTTACTTTTGGAATGATTCCAGAGCTATTGGCTAAATCAACCTCAACTACTTGAGGAGGAGTTATTTTCCTTTGAGATCTAAGCAAATGACTCTTACTTTGAGTTGTAGTCTCATATGTTTGTTCAGCAATAAATTTAGTAACACAATACTTCCCAGTTAAACGACAATTAACTTTCATCCTTGCCAAACAACCAAATCTTGTTTGTGCACGAGGATTCCTGACATTAGCCTCTCGGTTATTTTTCCCACGATAACCTTCACATAAGCAACCAAATACTCTATTGATTATCTTTCCATCAACGCCTTTGAGCCCTTTACTAATCCTTATACTAAAACCCATTTAATAAGCATAAGAATTATAAAAGGTAAAAGCTATGTCTTCCGTATCAAATTCCGTCCCAACTTTTGGTATACATTCACTAGGAATCTTATCATGTATCTTAGCAATTTGTTTTTCCTCTAGCTCATCACCATTGTTATTCTTAAATGTTTGAAGCTCTCCTTCTCCCATAATTTCTTGTTTATCACCTTCACATTAAAGAAGACAAATAAATCTGGTAAAGCTTAATGCAACTCATATAAAAGATACAATTTAATATTGGTTTTTGTTGATTCTCTTTATAACTAATTCTAAAATTGACAACATCAAAATTATCAAAGAAAATTAAGAACAATAAACCTATGTTGATAAAAAATCATCATGCTAAAATTCTTTTGCCCCAGAAAAACGATCACATGGCTAGTAAGATTAAAACTAAAATTAGGATCATAAACCAATCGAAATCATATACACTTAAACAACAATGGAGTATTAAATTAAAAATAAACTAGGAGAATGAGGATTTGGAGATGTATACAAGGTAACTTCAGTTATTTTTCAACATTTTATTGGAGTACATGTTAAAAAACAAGCATGGTTCTGAGTGAGTTTGCCTTAAGTAGCTATTTTGCTTGTCATATTCAAAAGCCAAAAAGCGAAAAGTAACTTGAGATATGTACTTTTTAAAAAAAAAGATTTTCATTGTTTTTTTTTATGAATGTGTCTCTAAATGGGATGAAAATGGTGTTTCTCAAAATCACTGAAATCTAAATTCTTATGTTGGTGTCTTCAACCACAAATCAAACAGTGTAAGAACATTGTACCTAACAAATCTAAGTTTTTTGTAAATAAGAATATTATGCATGAGGATTATCAATTTAAATTTGTAATGTTACTCCTCAAAACATTAGAGAAACATTTCATCAAACAGGTAGTGTGCATCAGAGAAACATCAACTATCCAAAAATTTTCTAACTCATTATGTAATCTCAATCACAGCTTACAATAAATTCATTAAACTCATTTTGTAAGTATGAAAACATAAAAGAAGAACAAAGAATAAAAGAGCTAGAGGGCAATGATGTTTGGGCACAAGAGCTAGAGGGCAATCTTACTCTTAATAGTAGTGTAGAGGTCAAAGTCGTCGCTGGTGAAGGATGGAGGGGTCACAACCATTAGGGAGGCAACCGTGGAGGAAGAGGCGGAGGACGGCACCGACAACTGTTGTTGGTGAGATGACTGATTAAAAAAAGAAGAAGAAGAAGAAGAAGGAAGAATGAGATGACAATAGCGTGGAAGAAAACGTGGTGTGTGTTTTGTGTGAGACAGGAAGAAAACGTGCAGATAACAATGTTAAGTGTTTTTAATTTTGAAAAAAAGATGATGTGTATATTATTTTCCTATTGTCACAATTTAAGTGGGGGATAAGAAAGAGGACATGGATAGGGGACATGTGATCCTCATCCCCTCAAACACCCCTTGTAATGGCAAAAGGTATGTGTTCTCCTTCTACTTATTGTTATGGTACATAAAACTTCATGTTGATGTCAAACTTGAATCTTTCATTTTACTAGTGTAATTACATCGCACGGGTTAGTTAAATATTTAGAATATATTTTTTTATAATTAATTTAATAATAAGAAAAAAAATATATATACATATTAATTAATAATATTTTTTAATTCTTTATTATTATTACATCTAAAGAAGTAATTTGTAACCAATCAATATTTAGAATAATAAAAAGAAAACTTGTAAAATGAATATAAAAGGCAATCTACTTAAATCGAAAATATGTATAACTTTAAAAAAATTAATTAAGAATATGATATCATATAATATTTTTCACTAAAACATTTTTTATGTTTTATATAATATAAAAAATTAATATATTAAAAAATTAAAATTAAAATAAATTTTTAGTATAAAAAAATCTAAGAGAAAGAGAAATAAACAGCATTGATCATTAAGATGGACAAAAAATTTAGAGAGAATTTGAGTAAAGAATATGCGTCACTTCTTATTTTTAGCATATAAGCGCAAATTGCCGAGTTAGGAAGGATGGAAATGAATATTTTATAAGAAAGTTGAAAATGGGGAGGAACACAACCAAAAGCGTTGAAATTGGGTCCAATTTGGGGAATAGGATAAAAATTGAGGAAGATGGCACTTTAACCAATGTTTTTTAAAATCAACTGAATAGTTGAAGTGGTGAAGTGAATGGTTAATGATTTAATTAATTTAATTATTAATATTATAATTATATAAATTTTTTCAAAAACATAAATAAAAATTTATAATTAAAATCATATTGTTCAACTGATAGATTCATTGATTTTTAATGATTTTATTAATTTTTTTATTAGCTTATAGCGTTTTAACCATTTATCCATTTTTTTAGATAAATTAAAACTAATATGATGATCAGTTTATGATTTAACAAGTCCAAGTAAACCGATTTTTAAGACATTGACTTTAACATAAAAGTTGGATGCTCCAGTTAGTATAAGAGATTGCCACATTAGCAATAGTTAATAGAGTTTAAACTACCGTTGGCTTCCAGGAATTTATTTATAAAAAAATTTAAAGTAAGGATCTCTTTATAGACTCTTGAACTGTATGAATCTTATTGAAAATTGAGTAAAACTATGGATATATTTAACCCATTTTTTCCCCATATTTAGCAAAAAATTATTATACTTTTGGTCCTTAATTTCCTAAAATAATAAAAAAAGTCACGAGGTTCCGTAATTTTATTTGTAAAATTGTTGTTCATGTAGTTTGTATGTTAATATAATATAATGTTATGCAATAATTCATATTGCCACATGAATAAAATAGAGAGACTCACTCACATAAAAAATAAATAAATAAAGATATTCACAAAGGGTAGATCAAGGTGATAAGTAACTTTAACTTCTTGAGGTGATGATGCAAGTTTAAATATTAGGAAAACAATTCTTACGAGGATATCACATAATCTTTCTGCTCTCGTAATCGAATAAAAATTAATCTCATAAATAATTCAAATAAACTAAACTTATAATCCTCTTACCAAAAAAAATAAAGACACGTCATCTTCGAGAAAGTAAAAGGAATGTTATGTTACCTTTAATTAGGCTATTTGACTAAACTGTTCTTAGTGACAAAATTATTTATCAAATTATCATACTTTTGAAATTATATATCAAACTATCACACTTTTAACCACGCCGATTTTTTTATTTTTATTTTCAAGTATCATGTAGATAGCGCCAAAGATGTTGACGATTTCTTCACAATTATGCTAATAGGGATGGTGTTACTTACGTGGAAACGCCATACCGTTAGATGTTATCCACATAATAGCGCCAGAGCCTCTGGCGTTTTCAACGAAATAACGTCAAAGGAATTGACGTTATCCATGTAATAACGCCTAAAGTGTTACGTTACTAGTGTACGTCACTATTAATAAAGCTCTCCTCTCCTTTTCACCCACAGACTTCTCATTTCTCAAATTTTCACCTTGTCTTTAGACTTTTTGTCTCTCTAAACTCTCTCTCAAACTCTCTTTTAGCTGTAGCTTGTGGGAAAGACATTTGAATCATCATATATGTAAGTATTTTTATTCATCCTTGAATAATTGTTATTGTTATTATTATTGTTATTGTTATTGCTTTGATTATTTTTATTGTTATAATTATTACTTATTTTTTATTGTAATTATGTTAATTGTGTATTGTATATTTTTTATGGTTGACTAATTTTGTTGGTTAGGAGGTTTTTGGAATTTTTTTGTACAAAAATTAATAGTTTAAATATTATTAGGGTAACATTTTTTTTTAGTTGACACATATGCTAATGATGTGTTTTTTTGTTATTTTCAATTGATTAAAATTGTGGTTTATTGAAATTGAAATTAGTAGGGTTTAGAAAAATTTTCTTATGAAAATTAATAGTATGAATCCATTGTTATGGGTAGCAATTTTGTTTCAGTTGACACATGTATTGATTGATTTCATACTTGTTATGTTGTTATTATTCAGAAATTTGAGAAGCGGATTTCAAGGATGGCAGTTTGTATCATTGTGGATTCCAAGGATGACAGTTTCTAATTCATTATTTATATTTAATCTTATTATTTCATTCCTTTTAGCAGTGCCTTCTCATTTGTATTCGATAACTCTTGTTTAATATATATATATTCTTTTCATATTGTCTTATCATTTGAAGACTTACCTATTATTCTTGTTGTTTGTCACATTACAATGTGAGACATGTCATTCCACTTGAACCCAGGCCTAGATGACCCTTTAGTATTGGAGTTGCAAGAGTATCATGTTTCACAATATGGCAAGGAAAAGAGGACCGTCATTTACGTGTTAGACGTGCTCATAAATTCAGACATATGAACCTAGATGAGCGAATGCTTTCATATCTACAACAGGCTGGCTTCATAGAGGTTGTAACACACCTTGATTTAATAACCACAGCACAATCATCATTACACCACAGTCACTAAATCTAGGCGTGTCACAGTCCCAAAAATAGTATTTTCAAAAATTTATTTCCATTATACATAAATAGAAAATATGAGCCCCGAATGAAACATATTTAGTACCCGACCATATACAACACAATCACTGAAAGAAATACATATTTCATATATAATATATTCGTCCTTAACACAAAACACTGATAACACGAAACATAATACTTACATATTCAAATAAAAGATGACGAGTACAAAAGCACTAAAGGAAAAAAGTAGTAACCCTGGGATAGGTACTACTAGCAGACAAAGCCGCAACCCCATATATATATATGACGCTCGGAGTCCCAATCGACATGTCAGGCATCAATGCTTCCGTGAAGGTGCACCCGTGCGTAACCGAAGGAATCTCGTCTAGACGCCATCTCGAAAATAATGAATCAGCTTAATCCAATCAGTACGGATGTGGTCCCTTTTCTTCTTCCTCACGATCTTTTATCAAATATAATGTAAAACAGAAATACAGGAATACAGGAAAGAGGTGAGACACCCAGCATTCAATACGAAAATGGCAGCGAGAAAACGAAATGGCGCTGGATGCCCACATATAAACACAGTTCATACATTCAATCACAGTAATGATTAAAATTAACAGTAAGGGCAGAACAACAATAAATGACAGTAATTAACATCAATAACAGGCAGACAACATCAACATTTCTAATATTCAACATGTCCAAACAATCAAATAATTATTGCAGTAATAATAACAAATATTATCCACAATTATAAATGTTCATGCTCAATGAATTATGAGAGTGACAATTCACAATGCAAATGGTACCAAAATTCCTACTCCATAGAGCTAGACATAAACATTTTCAGAGTGAATGATTAAGGAGTAATGCCAGTATCTCGTTAGCCTTAAAAATAATGTGCTCATCTCATAAAAACATTTGCGCAATAACGACTTATACATGATACCTCAACAGTTGATCGCGATATAAGACAGCGTCTCAATCCGGATCATCGATGCGTTTGCATCGGTCTATCCCACGGCCCCAGTAGAGCTACCACTGCCCATTGTGAGACACCCGCACCCCGATGCCCCCAGGGCCAACCACTATGACCCTACGCTAGTCTATTCGTACTCGCACATAGGTGTTATTCAAACTCCTAGGCATACAGCGCCTTTTCAACAATGTCCAACGGACAACACATATGCATGATGACACAATGTACATCATACATGTTTATCAATGATGCATTCATCATAAGCATCCCACAATGGCATATATATTCATGTCTCAATAACAATATGTCATAATTTCCTCAAATACACAGTCAACAAGTACTTAGCCCACATAGGGGATTCACAATAACACGGAATCAATCCTTAACATCAATATGTATTCATGGTTCATCAATTATCATAAGTCCACATTATGGATCCTCATTTTCAAAGTCTTATACTTTAGTCAATTATGACAAATTTTAGGTTAAGTAACCCCTCAAAACCGTGGCACTCTCAAGAGTTATTTCTCAATTTAATTCTTCCACTTGATTATGGATTATGCATGTCTCTAAATTCTCAATCTCCAAAGATTCATCAAGGCATCATTTAACCCTTAATTTTTTCTCTAAAAACTGTGGCCTCACTTGGTCATCAAGATTCCAATTCCTTTCCATTTTATGCCTTAGTCACTTGTTACCTAATGACTTAGATTTTATTTCACACCAAATCAATCCATTCCCTTAGGATTCAAGATCAAAATCGTGGCCTCACTTTGGGGTGTTAAACTCTTAAAATTTTCCATTCATAAATTTTCATATTATCATTCAACCTTTAATCACATAAGCCTCATTTTAATTGTATACAAAAACAAATTTCTATCCCTAAATTCTAGTCAAAACCGTGGCATCACATTAGGGTAGGAAACTCTAAATTTTCTACTTAACAACCCTAACATGATCAAGCATTTTCAACACATCCAACACATTTAAGATCATCATTCAAGAGTAAATCAAATTTCAAGAATAGATAACATGCAAATTTACCAAAACAAAGTAAGCATACAAAGGTTCCCTCACCACCATAATGGTTGAAGTGAGTAATCTCCCTCTTACCTAAAGGAAGAACATGAAAATGGTCTCCTACTTGCTTCTTGAAGATTTCAGTTTTGAGCTTCCAAAACTCCTAAAAATTTCAAGACAAGGAATCAACATCATAGGTTGAAAAAGAAGAGATCCATGGTCATCAATGTGACCATGGAACACGAAAATGAAGAGAAGAAGGAAGAAAAATGCAAACTTTACCTCAAAGCTTGAAGCTTTGTCTTGGATAACAATGGAGGAAAAGTTAGTTTTTGAAGAAAACCGTTCAAATAGGAAGTGTAGAGGAGGTTGGGTGAGTGTAGAAATAGAGTTAATGGAGAGAAAAGTGAAGAGAAATGGTCCCTAATGGGGCTACAAATTTCGTAGGGGAGAAGAGGAAGAAGAGAGAAGATGGATAGAAATGGAAGAGATGCTTGAAGAGAGAGAAAGTGTTGGTGAAAAATAGGATATTTTGCGTGAGTGTGTTAAGTGTAAGGGATCAAAATTTTGCTCCCCCAAGGCTTAGGGTGCCATGGCAAAGAGAGAGTAGAGAGGAGTGGAGAGGCTTCTCCAACAAGCCAAGGGCATACTAGTCTTTTGGTAGTCAAAGTTTCTCAAAGAAGCTTTGATGAAAGTACACTTTATTTGAATTAAAGTGGATTTGATTAAACATAAAGTAGATTGCATTAGGATAAGGTGATAGGGTTTCTAATACATACTATTATCCAATGGACAATTGTTACAGTTGATAGAAGTCAGTATTAGTTGTCCAGCGGATAAAATTACACAACGATTTATTAGTCGGTCAGATAAAATTTCTCAAAAAATATAAAATCTCGTAAACCGTATCTGGCCTCGGGTTTAGTAAGATCCCTCGTCGACGTTTTCACAGTTCAAGGTTCTTGGAAAAAATATCTCATTTTCCTGGCTCCACTCAATGAGCACGCAAAATGAAAAATAATATTAAAATATTTCGCGTTCTCAGAAAAATTTAAAAAATTTCTAAAAGTCACAAATATTATAAAATGATTATTTGTCATAACATTATTAATTTTTGGAATGTTACAACTCTCTCCTTCAAATAGAAATTTCGTCTTCAAAATTTTCATCCCTTAAAATAAACACAGATGTTGTTTTCTTCATCTTATCTTCTAACTTTCACATCGTGTCTCTAGTTATGTTAATTCAGATCACCCTTACCAATGTGATCTCTTTGTCTTCGTGTTACTTTGCTCTCCTACCTCGACCTTTACAGGAAGTATTCCATAAGTCAAACTCTCTTTTAATTATACTGCGTCCAGTTTGATGACATAGCTGGATCAGGGATATACTTTCGTGATCATGACATATAGAAGATATCATGAAGATTTAGAAAGATGAGGTGACAAGAATTAGTTGATAGGCTATTGGACCAATCTGAAGTGGAATTTGATATAGTCCAAAGAATTTAGGAATGAGTTTGTTGACAACTCAGACAAGACGACACACATTTAGTAACGTCTCTCTTCATTCCTTACCATTAATACTTCTGTTTTAGGTCTTGATGCATCTTGGTCACTCTTCTACTTCTCTTGAATTTCTCCCAACAGATCATTTAAAATAGTGACTGTACCTAGACATGCCTCATTTGGTGTCGTTTCTAGTGACAACCACTTGTCCTTGAATTACTCTATTAATTCCTTCTTCTTGACTGCTATAACGAAGGTATTAAGTAGCTTCTGGTTTAAAGCGTCTGCTATGACTTTTGCTTTTCCAATATGACACTAAAGCTAGAAGTCATACTTTTTCAAAATTTATAGTCACCTTCTTTGTCTCATGTTCAGTTCCATTTTTATCGAATGGATACTCCAGGCCCTTGTGATTGCTAAAGGTGTTGATCGTAGCAAGTGTCCCCATATTCTCATAGCAGATATAATTGCAGCCAACCCCAAGTCATTAGTTGGGTAATTATCATCATGCACCATAAACAATCTCGAGGCGTAAGTCATAATTTCCCAAATTTGCATGAGCACACATCCTAGACCTTAATGCGAAGTATCACAAAGCACTTCAAACGGTTCTCCGAGATCAGGTAGAACCAAAACTAGCGAGTATTCGAATATCTCCTCAATCCTTGGAAAACTTTCTTTATATGTGTTAGTCCACCAAAAAGTTTGATTCTCTGTTTGTAAGCTAAGTAAGGGATTCTGCTATCTTGGAGAATTCATCGACGCTCCTTTGATAGAAACCAATTAACCTTGTAAGTTACGAGGATATTATGGTCTCCAGTCTTTCCCATTGCAAAACTGCTTCAACTTTTGACGGACTCACACCAATCCCTTCATTTGAATTCTTATGACTCAAAACTAAACCTCCTCAAACGAGAATTTCATACTTTGATACTTTGGCGTTCGCTCTTTTTCCTTTAAAGTCTAGAAAACTGGATCAACATGTCCAACATGTTTCTCCACGTGTTCGAGAATAGATTAGAATGTCATTGATAAAGACAATAACAAATCTATCTAGATAAGGATGAAAGATTTGATTCATGCAGTTTATGAATACGACAAAAGCATTTGTCACTCTTAACGGCATCACGAGATACTCATAATGCCCATAGCGCGTCTGAAAATCGTTTTGGGAACATTCTTAATTTCTCACGAATTTA
Source organism: Ormosia emarginata (assembly GCA_029884605.1). Taxonomy (NCBI): domain Eukaryota; kingdom Viridiplantae; phylum Streptophyta; class Magnoliopsida; order Fabales; family Fabaceae; genus Ormosia; species Ormosia emarginata. Next base: position 3,687,017 of record JAQQTP010000055.1, on the reverse strand, counting down.
ATGATGATCGGAATATGCATCTACCTTGGAGAAAACAATGAGTTCTTTCTCGCTAATCCATCATATCGTTTATCTCCTTCCGATGATACTCATCCTTGATCACTACCTTGTTCACTTCGTAACAGTTCTCGTCTCACTGAGGAGTTCCATTCTTCTCCTTAACCGATATCATTATAGCTCATCATGCGAAACTCTTTGACTACAAGAGTAACATTTATATTCCCCTTGTTTTTGTCCTCCAAGGAAGACATTAACATGTATCCTCAGGCTCCTTTCCTTCACGAGGCTCTTTGTTAGTCGTTACGAATTTAAAAGTCTTAGTTTTGAAAATCACTAAGGTTTTTTATCGGAACAATCTAGCAGGATATAACTAGAAAATAGCCAATCTGTTTCTAAAATTATAAACTCTAATAGGTGTGATTTTAGGTAGGCAAGCCAGATCAACAAAAGATTCGATCTTTAGTGGAAATAGGATAGATTAAACAAATTTAAGTATCAATGACAACCCTTAACAACAGAAGTAGAAATAACTAAGTCAAAATAATTGAAGACACAGATGAATCCAAATGATCCATACGATCATACGCTATAAAGAAATGGGTTGCCCCCAGAATTGTACAGCACAATTATGGGATCGTCATTTGAGGCATAATCTCCATTGTTTAGATCTTCAGTTTTAGAGGTCTTAACTTCATTCAGGGTATAAATTCTGCCTCCTGCCTACGGTTCCATAGCTCTTGCAGCATCAACTGAAGACTCTATCTTTGCTTGGTTGCAGTTGCGGGAAACGTGTCTAGACTTCCCACATCTAAAGCAGATGATTCCTTCAATTGTGCAATCCATCGTTAGGTGCTCCTTTCCGCACTTGAGACAGACTATCCTCTTGATCTTACACCCCTTTGTTGAGTGGTTCTTTTCTCATTTCTTACATTTTGGTAAAGATGTCGAAGTCTGACTGGATCTACTACCACTAGCACTGTCCCCATGAGTTGGATGTTGGTGTCGCTTTCCTGACAATCGAGAGTATGGTTTCCGCTTGAACTGATTAGCCTTTCTATTATTTCTCCTTTAGAATCTAGGCAGTTTAAGGTTACCCCAAGTCTGACTTTCCTCCAACAGATTCTGAACCTTATCCTCCAATTTTTACTGGTGTGCGGCCCTCTGATCATGGTGAGTTATCACATCAGCTATCCTTTGTATTTCTTCTACAGTTGTAGATATAGTCCCATTATCTCGTCCTACGCTCACATACGTACGTCTATTGCAAGCCATTGCCCTTGCATGTCCACCGTGAGCCATTGACTTTCTTCAAATATGGACAACACATAACACAACAAAACAAACGTAATTATTTCAAACAACATTGTCTCATCTCGGAAACTAAACACACAGAATCACACAATTCAAACAAGACAAGTTCAATTCACGAATCCTAACAGTCTCTAACTCGAGCTTCTTCGTTCTGCCTTCTATGGTGTAATCTCTTGCAAGTCATCAACTTTCAAACAGCTTCTCAAACCAAACTTGCACCAGTCATTTCTTTCTCCAGAAGATCAGTTTTCCAAAACCTCTTGATCTCCTTACTAAAAAAATTCCTATTCTCCTAATACAGTACGCCTAGACGAAGTCATAGTTTCCTATACACACAGAACATTATATATTGAGTAGGTCAATCCTCAATATCATGCAACTGTATAATAGTAGCTACTAACATTCAACCTATGGCAAGCCATGCATTCTTTTCCCATCATCTCAATTAAGAGACAAAGAAGTGCACAACATATAAAAATTCTAATATATCTAAACATAGCAAGTCCATACCACGGCTCAACAGGATGAACTACTCTGATACCACCTAGTGCAATACCTCTTAATTTAATAACCATAGCATAATCGTCAGTACACCACAGTCACTAAATTCAGGTGTGTCACAGTCCCAAAAATAGTATTTTCAAAAATTTATTTCCATTATACATAAATAGAAAATATGAGCCCCGAATAAAACATATTTAGTACCCGACCATATACAACACAACCACTGAAGGAAAGACATATTTCATATATAATATATTCGTTCATAACACAAAACACTGATAACACGAAACATAATACTTACATATTCAAATAAAAGATGATGAGTACAAAAGCATTAAAGGGGAAAAGTAGTAACATTGGGATAGGTACTACTAGCAGACAAAGCCACAACCCCATATATATATGTGACACTATGAGTCCCAATCGATATGTCAGGCACCAATGCCTCTACAAAGGTGTACCCGTGCGTAACCGAAGGAATCTCGTCTAGACACCATCTCGAAAATAATGAATCAGCTCAATCCAACCAGTAAGGATGTGGTCCATTTTCTTCTTCCTCACGATCTTTTATCAAATATAATGTAAAACAGAAATATAGGAATACAGGAAAGAGGTGAGACACCCAGCATTCAATACCAAAATGGTAGCGAGAAAACGAAACGGCGTTGGACGCCCACATATAAACACAGTTCATACATTCAATCACAGTAATGATTAAAATTAACAGTAAGGGCATAACAACAATAAATGACAATAATTAAATCAATAACAGGCAGACAACATCAACATTTCTAATATTCAACATGTTCAAACAATCAAATAATTATTTTAGTAATAATAACAAATATTATCCACAATTATAAATGTTCATGCTCAATGAATTATGAGACTGACAATTCACAATACAAATAGTACCAAAATTCCTACTCTATAGAGCTAGACATAAACATTTTCGGAGTGAATGATTAAGGAGTAATGCCAGTATCTCGTTAGCCTTAAAAATAGTGTGCTCATCTCATAAAAACATTTGTGCAATAACGGCTTATACATGGCACCTCAATAGTTAATCGCGATATAGGACAGCGTCTCAGTCCGGATCGTCGGTGCGTTTGCATCGGTCTATCCCACGACCCCAGTGGAGCTACCATTGCCAATTGTGAGACACCTGCACCCCGATGCCCCCAGGGCCAACCACTATGACCCTACACTAGTCTATTCGCACCCGCACATAGGTGTTATTCAAACTCCTAGGCATACACCGCCTTTTCAACAATGTCCAACGGATAACACATATGCATGATGACACAATATACATCATACATATTTATCAATGATGCATTCATCATAAGCATACCACAATGACATATATATTCATGTCTCAATAACAATATGTCATAATTTCCTCAAATACATAGTCAACAAGTACTTAGCCCACATAGGGGTTTCACAATAACACAGAATCAATCCTCAACATCAATATGTATTCATGGTTCATTAATTATCACAAGTTCACATTATGGATCCTCATTTTCAAAGTCTTATACTTTGGTCAATTATGACAAATTTTAGGTTAAGTAACCCCTCAAAACCGTGGCACTCTCAAGAGTTATTTCTCAATTTAATTCTTCTACTTGATTATGGATTATGCATATCTCTAAATTCTCAATCTCCAAAGATTCATCAAGGCATCATTTAACCTCTAATTTTTTCTCTAAAAACCGTGGCCTCACTTGGTCATCAAGATTCCAATTCCTTTCCATTTTATGCCTTAGTCACTTGTTACCTAATGACTTAGATTTTATTTCACACCAAATCAATCCATTCGCTTAGGATTCAAGATCAAAACTGTGGCCTCACTTTGGGGTGTTAAACCCTTAAAATTTTTCATTCATAAATTTTCATATTATCATTCAACCTTTAATCACATAAGCCTCATTTTATTTGTATACAAAAACAAATTTCTATCCCTAAATTCTAGTCAAAACTGTGACATCACATTAGGGTAGGAAACTCCAAATTTTTCATTTAACAACCCTAACATGATCAAGCATTTTCAACACATCCAACACATTCAAGATCATCATTCAAGAGTAAATCAAATTTCAAGAATAGATAACATACAAATTTACCAAAACAAAGTAAGCATACAAAGGTTCCCTCACCACCATAATGGTTGAAGTGAGTAATCTCCCTCTTACCTAAAGGAAGATCACGAAAGTGGTCTCCTACTTGCTTCTTGAAGATTTCGGTTTGGAGCTTCCAAAACCCCTTAAAATTTCAAGACAAGGAATCAACATCATAAGTTGAAAAAGAAGAGATCCATGGTCATCAATGTGACCATGGAACACGAAAATGAAGAGAAAAAGGAAGAAAAATGCAAACTTTACCTCAAAGCTTGAAGCTTTGTCTTGGATGACAATGGAGGAAAAGTTAGTTTTTGAAGAAAACCGTTCAAATAGGAAGTGTAGAGGAGGTTGGGGTGAGTGTAGAAATGAAGTTAATGGAGAGAAAAGTGAAGAGCAATGGTCCCTAATGGGGCTGCAAATTTCGTAGGGGAGAAGAGGAAGAAGAGAGAAGATGGATAGAAATAGAAGAGATGCTTGAAGAGAGAGAAAGTGTTGGTGAAAAATAGGATATTTTGGGTGAGTGTGTTAAGTGTGAGGGAGCAAAATTTTGCTCCCCCAAGGTTTAGGGTGCCACGGCAAAGAGAGAGAAGAGAGGAGTGGAGAGACTTCTCCAACAAGCCAAGGGCATACTAGTCTTTTGGTAATCAAAGATTTTCAAAGAAGCTTTGATGAAAGTACACTTTATTTGAATTAAAGTGAATTTGATTAAATATAAAGTGAATTACATTAGGATAAGGTGATAGGGTTTCTAATGCATGCTATTATCCAATGGACAATTGTTACAATTGATAGAAGTCAATATTAGTTATCTAGTGGATAAAATTACACAGCGATTTATTAGTCTGTTAGATAAAATTTCTCGAAAAATATGAAACCTCGTAAACCATGTCTGGCATCGGGTTTAGTAAGATCCGCCATCGACATTTTCACAGTTTAAGGTTCTCGGAAAAAATATCTCATTTTCCCGGCTCTGCTCAACTTACACGCAAAATGAGAAATAATATTAAAATATTTCGCATTCTCAGAAAAATGTAAAAAAAATTCTAAAAATCACAAATATTATAAAACGGTTATTTGTCATAAAATTATTAATTTTTTGGATGTTACAGGGGTTGCCCACATGAGATATTGCATTATCAATCACTCTTTGATTACTGTAATGATTGAAAGATAGCGCCCCGTTATGCATACATTTCACATGCCTACTGGAGAGTGCACCATTATGTTGGAGGATATTGGTATCATATCGGGACTTCCTATCGACGTTGAAGCAGTTACTGGTCGTACCCACTGTTGCAATTGGATGCACCTATATGTTGATTTGTTAGGTTCAGAGCCAGATGCATCACAATTATCATGTGCACATGTTGATATATCCTGGCTTTGGAGCGGATTTTGTAGATGACTTATGGAGGATGATGATGATATTTATGCGCAGTAGTGTGCACGAAAATATATACTTTGGTTGATTGAAGGTTTGTTATTTCCTGATCATTCTGGTAAATATGTGCACATGATGTTCCTTCTCCTGTTAGAAGACTTTACCATTGCTGGGACATACAGTTGGGGATCTGCGGTCTTAACATACTTGTATAGGGAACTTTGCAAAACCACATACTACAACATGCATGAGATTGGAGGTACTTGCATCTTGTTGCAGTATTGGCTAGCTATCATGAACAATAGTTTTGATGATAACAAACGTGAAGACAAACATGAAGATGATAAGAAGATCAAGTCCATGTGTTTCAAGATTAGTCTTAGGACTTAGGATCTATCATGTATGGAGCTGTCAATTAAATATCTCAAATGATTAAGGATAACCTAAACTGAAGTTTTAAAGTTGCTTTTAAAAGATCAAATGTTTTAGAGGTTAAAAACAAGCATTTCGAAGCTTTTTAGAAAGGTTTTATAACTTGCTTTTAATAGGTATTCGAATACCTCAATATGGTATTCGAATAACCTGATTCGTAACTGATATTTTCTGCTGTGCCAAGACAGAGGCATTCGAATACCCCATATGGTATTCGAATACCCTAGTTTCAGAATGAACCTCTTTAAATGAGGCATTCGAATACCCCACATGGTATTCGAATACCCTGTTTTCGAAACATGCCTTTTTAAATGAGGTATTCGAATACCTCATCCTGGTATTCGAATAACCCACAGGAATCAGATTTTGGTTTTTGAATTCATACGAGAATTAAAACCATTTAATACCATTTTAATGCTCCCAACGGCCATTTTCTTCTACGAGCTCTATAAATAGAGGTCTGGGAATCTTCTGAAAACCCCCGAACTTTTGATCAATTTTTTACTTGGCTGAAAACGTTTTTTTTACATTATTTTCTCTCTTTCTCTGTGCTCTTAATATTGAATCTTTGAGATATCTGTGAGACAGCTCTTTAGCACTTCAATTTGTATAATTTACTCTGAGTGAGAGTTTCTCTTCTTCATCTATTATTCTGATACTGTTGTAAAAGGGTGAGGTATCCCTTAGTGAATTGTGAGGGTGAGGTATCCCTCAGTTAAAGGGTGAGGTATCCCTTGTTGTAAAGAAGGTGAGGTATCCTTCAAAGGGGGTGAGGTATCCCTCTAAGGTTTGTGTAAGGGTGAGGTATCCCTGCAGGCTGAGGCTTTAGCACAAGGGTAGAGTTTCCCTGTGTGTGAAAAGTGCTCTATTGTGTAAAGGTTGCAAGCACCTGTTTTTAAGCTTGTATTGAATAGTGGAAAATCTCGAACTGTGTTTCGGGGACTGGACGTAGGCCACAAGTGGTTGGTGGTTGAACCAGGATAAATATCGTGCCTACTTTTCTACCCTTAATCTTTTATCTTTATGCACTTTATTTATTCTTGCAATTTAATTATTAATTGTTCTTCTTATCTTCATCTTATTCACGTCTTTTAATAATTAAATTCAGTATAGTTTATTTGTTTAAGGCTTTTGCGAAAAATCTTTAATTACTCAATTCACCCCCCTCTTGAGTACTGAAGCCACTTGGGCAACAAGTAGTATCAGAGCTAAACTCTTGTATAAAGAGCTTAGCCGCTTCAAGAGTACATGGCTTCATCAAATGTTTTATCAGAAGCAACTTCCATAAATCGACCATCCTTTTTCAATGGGGATGGTTATGCATATTGGAAGGAAAGAATGAAAATCTTTATAGAGGCTATTGATCTAGATGTGTGGGATGCTGTCGAAAATGGCGCATTTATACCTACACGCGTTGTCAATGGTGTAAAAATCGAGACACCTAGAAGTGATTGGTCTGATATGGATAAAAGAAAAGTTCAATATAATTTAAAAGCCAAAAATATTATAACTACTGCTTTGGGGTATGATGAATTTTTTAGAATTTCAAATTGCAAAACCGCTAAAGAAATGTGGGACACTTTACAAGTTACCCATGAGGGTACTAGTGAGGTAAAGAGGTCGAGAATCAATTCTCTAACTCGCGAATATGAATTGTTTAGAATGAACCAAGGAGAAAGCATTCAAGAAATGCAAAAGAGGTTCACCCACATTGTTAATCATCTTGCATCATTAGGAAAGAATTTTACTAACGAAGATTTGATTAACAAAGTGTTGAGATGTCTTAGCAAGATTTGGCAACCCAAAGTAACGGCTATTGCGGAATCAAGAGACTTATCAACAATGTCTCTAGCCACCCTATTCGGAAAGCTTCAAGAACATGAGCTGGAACTAAATAGGCTCAATCAAAGTGAAGAGCATGATAAAAAGAAGAAGGGAATTGCACTCAAAGCCACCTCTTCCATACTTGAAGATGATGATGAAGGTGGTAAAGAGGATGCTGAAAATTTTGAACTAAGTGAGGAGAATCTTAGTCTCCTTGTGAGAAAATTCGGAAGATTCCTAAAGAAAAAGGGATTTCAAAGAAGACCACCCCTTCCTCAAAAGAAGGCATATCACAGAGGAGAAGGATCCTCCACTCCTCCAAAATGCTACGAATGTGGAGAATTGGGACACATAAAGATGGAGTGCCCAACCTATCAAAGGAAAGTAGAGAAGTATGAGAAAAGGCACTCAAGGGAAAAGAAAGAAAGAAGAGCCTACATAGCATGGGATGACAACGACATGGACTCCACTGATAGCTCAGATAGCGAAGAAGCTCAACTTTGTCTCATGGCCAAAGGAGAAGAAGAAGAAAGCGAAAATGAGGTAAGTTCTAACTCTACTCTACTCCCTTCTTATGATGAGTTACAAGATGCCTTTGAAGAATTGCATGACGAAACTTTAAAACTCACAAAACAAATTTCTTCTTCTAAGAAAAAAATCTATTCTCTAGAAAATCAAATTCTTATTTTAAATAAAGAGATTGAAGAACTAAAAATTGAAAATGAAACTTTGGGAATTATTGATGCATGCTCATCTCATCCCTCACATGCTTCTGCTTAGTATTCTTGTTCTTCATGTCATCTGCTTGAAAATGAAATTGAAGATTTAAAGAACACCCTTGCCAAATTCACATGTGGAAGAGATAATTTAAATATTTTATTAGGAAAACAAAGGGTTGTTTTTCAAAAGGCTGGAATAGGATATAACCCGAATAATCAACACAAATCCTATAAAATTTCTTTGTTAAATCTAGCATCTCATGTAGCCCATTTGTTAAATGTTTCTATTGTGGAAAGAAGGGTCACAGTGCATCAACATGCAATGTAAGGAAAAACATTAATACAAAAATTGGAACTAAAATGGTATGGGTTCTTAAGGGTACTATACCCAAAACTGACATTCAAGGACCTAAGAAAATTTGGGTACCAAAAACCAAAAATTAAATTGTGTTGCAGGTGTGCTTGAAAGCCAAGAGCTCACTTCGGCATTTTTTGAAAGTGGTTGCTGCAAGCACAAGACTATAATGAATTCCAAGCTCTCCTTCTTGTCTCTATCAGGCTTGGACATGCATTTATTTTATATAGGAGTATTTCCATCAAAAGGTAAGTTTTCATATCTCAAATATACCTTCTGGACGTAAAATATATGTTTTTATGTTTGAGTTATTCGAATACCTCCTGTGGTATTCGAATACCATTGCATCCGTACGTGAAAATCCATGTTTTTCTCGATAGGTCTATTCGAATACCATCATAAGGTATTCGAATACCATACATCAAGACTGAGTTCTTGTGGTTTTATAAGCAAGGGCATTCGAATACCTAAATATGTATTCGAATAACTGAAAAATCTTTATCAAGATTACTTGTTACATGTTATACTGAGTATTCGAATACCTTCTAAGGCATTCGAATACTTGCTCCTTCTGGAGTTTATAAATTGTGGTAGGTATTCGAATATGGCAAGAGGTATTCGAATACCACATAGCTGAAAGCAAGTTTTACGACATGTTCTCTGTTTCGTTTCTGCCGTTCTTTCTTTTATGCAATATAGACAACATGCTTTTGATATTATTTCATCAAGCCTTCATTTTGTACCTTAAATAGAAATTACATGATGTTCTTAAATGCACATTTTTGCTTGCTCTTTCACCTCCTTTTTCTAGAATATGCTGCATATTTAAATTCTTTGTAAGGTAAATACTCAATGTAATTGGCTACTATTTTAATAAATATACAAGTGCAATAAGTGGTATATGAAATATTTAATATCTATGCTTTTTATTGATATATGGCAGATTTATAAGCAATTGATAACAAGTGGTAAATGCATTACTTTTTTTGACAACAAATGGTATCAAACAAAGTGGTATGAACGTAATAACAAGTAATAACAAGTAATAACAAATGATATCAAACAAGTGGTTACTTGGCCAAATTAATCGATAAATATATTTTTTTTTGCCCTTGAGAATCATTTGCTGCTTTTGCCTCATTGTTTTAAATGCTTATTGGCTTATGAGTTTGACTAACCCCTATGGATCCTACATTAATGGATACCAATGAAAGCACTCTGAATTTTGTTGTAGGGGGAACACTACCTCAGCACAAATCTAAATGGACAAAATTCATTCAACTTGAGGACATGCATATGTTAATTTATATTGTTTTAATATGATAAAATGCAAGAGAAAAATACTTGCCCCATCTTTTTGATCATGACAAAAGGGGGAGAATAGTATCAACTGTACAAAAGGGGGAGAACAAGTTTAAATGTCTTTGTTTGAGAAAAGTCAGGGAGAAAAAGTCAAAACAAAAATAGAAATTAGATTCCAAAAGTAAGGGGGAGCTGCTGTGCACATCTCTGATATAAATCACCTCTTATGAAAAAGAGGGGGAGTAAGTATCTCTAAACTAACTTTGTGAATTCCAATTTATATGAACTAATGCTTTTCTCAAATGTTAGTTTGTCATCATCAAAAAGGGGGAGAATGTAATTGGCTAGCTATCATGAACAATAGTTTTGATGATAACAAACGTGAAGACAAACATGAAGATGATAAGAAGATCAAGTCCATGTGTTTCAAGATTAGTCTTAGGACTTAGGATCTATCATGTATGGAGCTGTCAATTAAATATCTCAAATGATTAAGGATAACCTAAACAAGTTTTAAAGTTGCTTTTAAAAGATCAAATGTTTTAGAGGTTAAAAACAAGCATTTCGAAGCTTTTTAGAAAGGTTTTATAATCTTTTAAGCCGAGGTATTCGAATACCTCAATATGGTATTCGAATAACCTGATTCAGTAATCGATATTTTCTCACAGTCATTTTCAAAGACAGAGGCATTCGAATACCCCATATGGTATTCGAATACCCTAGTTTCAGAATGAACCTCTTTAAATGAGGCATTCGAATACCCCACATGGTATTCGAATACCCTGTTTTCGAAACATGCCTTTTTAAATGAGGTATTCGAATACCTCCTCCTGGTATTCGAATAACCCACGGGAATCAGATTCTGGTTTTTGAATTCATACGAGAATTAAAACCATTTAATACCATTTTAATGCTCCCAACGGCCATTTTCTTCTACGAGCTCTATAAATAGAGGCCTGGGAATCTTCTGAAAACCCCCGAACTTTTGATCAATTTTTTACTTGGCTGAAAACGTTTTTTTTACATTATTTTCTCTCTTTCTATGTGCTCTTAATATTGAATCTTTGAGATATTTGTGAGACAACTCTTTAGCACTTTAATTTGTATAATTTACTCTGAGTGAGAGTTTCTCTTCTTCATCTATTATTCTGATACTGTTGTAAAAGGGTGAGATATCCCTTAGTGAATTGTGAGGGTGAGGTATCCCTCAGTTAAAGGGTGAGGTATCCTTTGTTGTAAAGAAGGTGAGGTATCCTTCAAATGGGGTGAGGTATCCCTCTAAGGTTTGTGTAAGGGTGAGGTATCCCTACAGTAGGCTTTAGCACAAGGGTAGAGTTTCCCGTGTGTGAAAAGTGCTCTATTGTGTAAAGGTTGCAAGCACTGTTTTTAAGCTTGTATTGAATAGTGAAAAATCTCGAACTGTGTTTCGGGATGGACGTAGGCCACAAGTGGTTGGTGGTCGAACCAGGATAAATATCGTGCCTGCTTTTCTACCCTTAATCTTTTATCTTTATGCACTTTATTTATTCTTGTAATTTAATTATTAATTGTTCTTCTTATCTTCATCTTATTCACGTCTTTTAATAATTAAATTCAGGATAGTTTATTTGTTAGGCTTTTGCGAAAAATCTTTAATTACTCAATTCACCCCCCTCTTGAGTACTGAAGCCACTTGGGCAACAATAACTGTATTACTTGTGCGACCCGTGCACTTGCAGCCTAATAAAGGGACAAACACTTACATTGATTTAAATAAGTTACTTTGTGTTCCTTTCTAATTCTTTGTACATATCATTTTGTAGATTATATGATAACCATACACGTATGAGATTGTGACATCACTATCAACTTTTTGTGTGGCTGACAAAGACATAATACTAGCAGTGTTCCCTCACATATTTTTCCACATTATTGAGTGATACTAGCCAAACAAGGTGATGCATCAATTTAGTTTGGACTAACCCATACTAAGGAGACCGCACTAACCTGATGATTTGTACTCAATAAAATTGGCGGGAAATCATGACGAGGATTGACAAAACACACACCTTGTACACATTGCCACTTGGGAGATTTGAAGAGAGAAATGTGTCACTGGAAGGCCATTAGAAGCTCTCTTCATTATGCATTCTGAGTACATGCACTGGTATAAAAGAATTACCAATCGTTGAATTTCTCGTACTGGTGCATCTATTGGGGTTATGGTAAGTTATTTAGCAATACGTTTTGCTCCTTACTGAATTTATTTTGTATTGATGATGACATATGTTATATCTGTTTTTATTGAGAGAATCTCACGTAATCATGTAATTATGTATTTGCAGATTTTTAGGAGATCATGTACATATTTAGGATATCAAGATCTGGCTATATTAGGCGTAGACAATCAAGAGGATATCTTGCAATAATCATAGGAGTTTCTTGTGTCCTTGTAATCTATATATATTGTATGCCTATATTATTGGAATAAGAGGGAAAGCTATACAACAACCATAATTTATTTTGGTATCAGAGTATAGGGCAACCTCTGCTGCACTGCGTGAGTGATCATGGTTGTAAATGGCGAGAAGGGAAGCGATGATATCTCTGATTCTGAAAAGAAGAAGACTAACGCTTCTAGTCATGAATAGAAGAAGGTGTTGCTGATCGATCCAACTTCTCCTTATTACCTTACCTCAGGAGACAATCAAGGTATCGTTGTTACACTGGTGCAACTTAAAGGAGATAACTATGATGAATGGTCCAAGGCAGTGCGTAACGCCTTCCGAGCCAAGAAGAAACTTGGATTTATCGACAAAAAAATTTCTAAGCCGACAAATGATTCATCTGAATTCAAAGACTGGTTGGCGATGAATACGATGCTAGTGGGATGGATATTTAACACCATTGATCCATCTTTGAGATCCAGTCTATCTTATTTGGAGAATGTAAAAGATCTTTCAGACGATTTGATAGAACAGATCTCTATTGGCAATGATGTGAGGATTCACCAATTGAAAACTGACATTGCCAATTGCAAGCAATCCAGGCAGAATGTGGCAGCCTACTATGGGAAGTTAAAAACAATGTGGGAAACGCTAGCCAGTTACATGAAGAATCTGACATGCAGTTATGCTGGGTGTAAATGCAGTGTAGCATAAGAATTAGCAAAGGAGCAGGAGAATATCCATCAATTCTTAATGGGTCTTGATGATGCTGTATTCGGAACGGTGCATTCAAATATCCTAAGCATGTCACCGTTCCCCAATATAAACCGAGTATATGCAATGGTCATGATTGAGGAAACACACAAGTCGTTGGCACATATGCGGGATGAACGAATTGAAGCTATTAGCTTTGCGATCGAAGCCACACCTCACACAACATCCAGGTAAAATCGAGGAGGTGATCGAGGGACATGCACTAATTGTGGAAAGCATGGTCATGAAGCTAATGACTGTTTTCAAATAATTGGATACCCAGATTGGTGGAACTTTGGGAAAAACAGAAGAGGTGCAAGACGTGGAAACCGTGCCACACGCAACAAGGGCGTAGGCCGAGGTAGAGAGACACATACTGCTAATGTCGCACAAGTGTAGCAAGCTCATAGTGCAACGGGCATACAGACAAGGGGGGAGCGTGGGTCTTTCCCTGAGCTGAGCAACGATCAATGGTCAGCACTGATGAACATTCTTAATAGCCATAAGCCCGCATCATCCACCGAGAAACTCACTAGTAAGCAAGTGAAAAACTCTTAGTTGCTGGATACAAGAGCTTCAAATCATATGGCAGGTGATATAAACTTGTTAACAAAAATAATTGATGTCTCACCTTGTCCTATTGGGATGCCTAATGGAAAAAATACAATTACAGATAAGGAAGGAACAATAAATTTTAGAAAAGGTCTAGTCTTGAACAATGTGTTATATGTGCCTAACTTAGCTTGTAATCTTATTTCTGTCTCCCAATTGATACATGACTCAAACTGCGCAGTCACTTTTTCTAACGAATTATGTATGATACATGACTGCACTTCGAGGACAGTGATTGGTGTGGGTGAATAGCGGAATGAGGTCTATCATTTTCACGCAGTGACCTTTGTGCAGGCATACAAAACAAGTGGAGCTGATTCATTTACCATATGGCATAAATGTATAGGTCATCTTTCAAGTCAAATAGTTAGTTTACTTCCTAGTATTCATGTTGGTAAGAAAGATAAGCATGAGCAAGTTTGTGATATTTGTTTAAGAGCTAAACAAACAAGAGATATTTTTATTCCTAGCCAAAATAAAGCCAATAAGCCTTTTGATTTAATACATTGTGATGTGTGGGGGCCTTATCGTGTTCGCTCCTCTTGTGGTGCTTCCTATTTTTTGACTATTGTAGATGATTTCTCTTGTGTCATGTGGATATATTTATTGGTAGAAAAGAGTGAAGTTGTGAACACTCTTACAAATTTTTGCACTATGGTGGTTACTCAATTTAACAGAAAAGTTAAAATTATGAGAAGTGATAATGATACTGAATTCAAAGTCCTGAAAGGCTATTTTGTTGAACAAGGAATAATTCACCAAACTTCCATGATTGACACTCTGCAACAAAATGGTCGTGTCGAAAGAAAACATAGGCATATTTTAAATATTGCTCGAGCTTTCCGTTTTCAGGTAAATCTACCCATTGAATTTTGGGGTGAATGTGTCCTCACTACAGGGTACTTGATCAATCATACCCCATCCATTCTACATAAAGGTAAAAGCCCCTATGCAATATTGTTTGGTCAAACTCCCATTTATTCTCATATTCGCACTTTTGGGTGTTTGTGCTATGCACACAATCGACCTTGACAAAAGGACAAGTTTGGTGAGCGAAGTCGAAAATGTGTTTTTGTGGGCTATCCTTATGGGAAAAAGGGGTGGCGTCTCTACGATTTAGATAGTGGAGAGTATTTTGAATCTTATGATGTTGTGTTTTGTGAAAATGAGTTTCCTTTCCGGACTAATGTGCAAGATGACTCTAATCCTTCCACACACACCTTGTGGAATGAAGGCCCTCCTCTCATTGATGAATCTAGCATGGGTATGCATGATGCAAGGGGGAGCAGAAACTTTGAAGAAAGTGTTGGGGATGTACAAGATCTGATTTCGACACATAGATAGTCGGGTGAGGATTCTGTGTCAACACCTCACGTGAATGAACAACTTGGATATGGTCACAGGGAACATCGCCCACCGAACAAGCTCAAAGATTATATATGCCACACTATGAGCTGCGCCATTAACCCCACTCCTGAGTCACACCCACCATCACAATCCTCAGGTACGTTATATCCTATCACACACTATGTGACTTGCAGTAATTTCTCTATGAGCCATAGACAGTTTCTTGCAGCAGTCATTTCTGGGCATAAGCCATCTTGGTTCTTTGAGGCTGTTCGAGATCCCTTGTGGCGCAATGTTACGAAGCAAGAAATAAATGCACCGGAGAGAAATGGCACGTGGACGTTAGCAACACTACCACCTTGAAAGAAGGCTATTGGATGCAAGTGGGTGTACAAGATTAAATACAAATCAGATGGCAGTGTTGAACGTCACAAGGCGAGACTAGTTATTCGAGGAGATAGTCAGAAAGAAGACATTGACTGTAATGAAAACTTTACACCAGTTGCAAAGATGGTCATAGTTCAGACTATATTGGCTATGGCAGCTGCTCGATCATGGATATTGCATCAGATGGATGTTCATAATGCCTTTTTGCATGGTGATCTAGACAAGGGAGTTTATATGCAACTACCTCCTAGCTTTTCCTGTGGAGATTCTAAGAAAGTATGCAAACTCCGGAAGTCTCTTTATGGGTTACGACAAGCACCACAAAACTGGTTTGCAAAACTTGCTGCTACATTGAAGGAATATGGGTTCCAACAGTCCCGTGCAGATTACTCACTGTTCACTTATCACAGTGGAGAGGTGATCTTAAGTGTTCTTGTGTATGTTGATGATCTCATCATTGCAGGGAACGATGGAGATGTGATTGAGCGTTTTAAAAGGTATCTTAGCACATGTTTCTACATGAAAGACCTTGGGAGTTTGAAATATTTTTTAAGCCTTGAGGTAGCTTGACATTGTAGAAAATCAATATGCTTGGGCTACGAATCCTAATTTGGGATTTAGTATAATTAGCCTTCGAGAATCTGCCGAGCAGATCTTATCTTCATTGAAGGATCATGATCACATTACAATGGTGCAACTTCGTCTAGCTCCTCCTGCAACTGACATTCCAGGCCACGCGAGCAGTCCGACGAACAGAGGATGCGTCGTAGAAGAAGGACAAGGTTAGCAAGTACTCAGACACGATTTCAATATTTAGAGGACCTTGATTTTTCAAATGCACCTAGGATACTTATCCCAACCACTACTACTGCTACTTACCCACCATCTCAACCACCACCTACATCTTACCTACCATATCCAGGTTACCCACCATCTATAGGATATCCACTACCTACTTACACTTACCCACCATATCCTTTGACATTTACCCTTACACCATTATTTCCATACCCACCATATATGAGTTACTCACCATATCATCACCCATCACAGACAGGACTTTCTTCTGATCCCCCTCACGAACCACCATATTTTGACTCTGACCATTCTCATTGATATGGTCATTACACTTTGATTAATTTATCTACCTTTTATTACATTTGCTTAATCTATGATTACTGTATATATATATACAAATGTTTCTATTATGCATCCTATAGATGCTCTGTTGATTTGGAAATCTAAATATATATGGATATATTTTATTAAACAAGATGAAATACTTTTGAGAATGTTCAATTTTTAGGAGAAACTCTATCAAATTTCCCATAGAATCGGAATGTTTAAACTGTTAAGGTTAGTTAATTTTGATAGGCTTGCTATGTTGGTATTCTAGCCCATGTACCTGTCATGACCTTGGTTTTGAGTGATTACAAATTTATCATATGTTATTGTCACATACTTTTATTTGTTTACACTTTTTTTTACTTAGCTGCAAATTACAAGTAAATTATAAAATAATTTTGTTTATCGTATGACTAAAAATTTTTATGCCGTAAATTTTTTTCCATCAAAGTAGTTGAATTTGGTCAAATAATAAGAGAATAATTTTATTTGTATTTATATTTTTTTAAAAAATAGTGGCATACACGTGTAACGTTAATGAGTAGGGCGTTATTACATGAATAACACCAATGCGTTAAGCGTTATTACCTAGAAAATACCAAGAACGCTAACACTATTAAGTGGATAACACTTAGCGTTATGACGTTTTCACGTAAGTAATACGAATCCTTTTACTATCATTTTGAGAAAAGCGTCAACAACTTTGGTGTTATCTGTGTGACATTTAAAAATAAAATAAAAATTTAACATGACAAAAAATATAATAATTTAATATATAATTTTAAAAATATGATAATTTAATAAATAATTTCATCATTAACTAAAATTTGTTCAAAAAGCCCCTTCAATTAAATGAAAGCGACAAAGAAACCTAATTAGTTGAATTTAAAGATCATAAATATACGTTATCATAATTGAAATTAAGTGATCAAAATAAACCTTTTCGAAATTGTTTTTTGTTTTAAAAAAAAATGCAATTAAACCTATAAGAAAATACAGGTGCACCGTGCCCCAAAAATTGTTACCTTGTCCTTTTTGCCTTTTGCTTACTTATTTAAGTCAAAAGTCTACTTCATTTCATTATCATCATTAATAAAGTAAGCATAAATTTAAACCCAAAAAAAAAAAGTAAGCATAAAAAACGACGAAAAACAGCATAGATTTGATCGACAATTTTGGAGCCTATAATAAGTAAAGACGGCAAAAGCTTTTTGATCCTTGTGGCTTCAATAGCTGTTAATTGCTTTTCCTACTAATTTTGAGAAGAATAATTATCCTTTTTTTTTTATTTTTGATTGAAAGTATCCACTACCATAATAGTGATTAATTTTCAACGAAAAAATTGAAAACATCACTTAAGATGAGAATCTCTTTTCAACTTAAATTTTTTTCATACACAAAAATCAAAATTTGAACTCCAAATAATTATCCCTTTAAAAATACAAGTGAGTTAATCTAGTTGTACCCATTTTAAAATTAAAAATAAAAATGGTCACAATAAAAAATGCAAAAAAAAAAATTATTTTCATGTGAAATGAATGTCATTAGTTACGTTAGAGATGACAGTGCAACAACAATAATAATTATATTATTTATATTACTGTATTATTGCATCGCATGATAAATAAAGAAAAAGGAAAGGAGGAAGAAGAGAGGGGTTATTGGGATTTGGAATATGAGAGAGAGAGAGAGAGAGAGAATCCCCAATTAAGTAGAGATTAGCAGAGAATCAAGAATGGAGTGTAGCAGTGATCAACCTTCTTAGTGGTGGCACTGGTCACACTGTAAAATTTAGGTTTTTATCGTACTTTATAGTTTTTATCTCTTTGTACGTAATTGGCTAATTGCAATTGCAATTGCAATTTTGCAAAAAAAATTCCAATCCTAGGAACCTCAGAAACAGTTGTGACAGCTGTATCCACCAAACAAAATTTCCCCGTCCCGTCCCGTTTGAGATTTTTGGTATATCGTTTCTCAGTCGCAAGTCGCAAGATCCCTCCCAATCCCTCCCTCCTGTGTTGTGTGTGTTGGGGATCGAGCGTCAGACATCCATTCCATCTAATCCCTGAAAACCTAGGGTTTTTGTTTGTGTGGCATGGCGACTTCTTCCAGTTCCAGCTGGCGCGAGGGCATGTCCTCCGATAACATAAAGGGTCTATGCCTTGCTCTCTCCTCTAGCTTCTTCATCGGTGCCAGCTTCATTGTCAAAAAGAAGGGCTTGAAGAAGGCCGGCTCCACTGGAATCAGGGCAGGTATTCTTCTTTCTTTCTTTTTTCTTTTTTTTTTTGCCTCAAACTCAATTCCTTCTTCATTCTCCCTCTCTCTTTACTATCAATTTTAGCACACGGGGTTTGCTGGGTAGGGAGCAATTCCAGATTTGATCTCCTTTTAGTTTGAGGCCTCACTGTGGATCCGATCTAACTGGGAATTCTAGTCGTGATTTTAGGTGTTGTTACTACTAACTGCCTTTGAACTACTACTTGTTTGTCGTGGTGGACTGATCTCAGGCTCCGCTCGGAACTTTGTTACTCAATTTCGTTTACTTGCCACTTGTTTCTGGGCTGTTTTTTTCTCTGTCAAGTTCGTTTTGGAAGTTGCTTTCACTGGATATGAGGGATGGATTATTAAAATTTATAAGGATCTGGAGCTCTTCTTTTCAAGCTCAAGTTTAAACTGACTCAAATCTGAAGTTTAAACTGGATCCGTTGCATTCCCAAGTTTTTTATATGCTCTCATGACATTTTAGAACCCAAAATAGATGTAGAATAGGTAGATCAGGTAATGTCTTCGAATTTTCTTTTGGGGTTGGGTGAGACCGTGGGAGGGAAAAATTTTATGTTCTCTTCCATTTTCATGGAACTTTTTGTTGATGTCAAGTTTTTTTTTTTTTTTGTGTGCTCCTTGGTATGGAGTATTTGAGTGATCAATATTATTTTAGATTGTCTTACTTGTCACAGACACTAGAAATTTGCATTTTATTTAACCAATGAAAGTTGAAAATAAATTGAGCTTCAACATAGTTGAAGTCAATTTAGTGGGTAATTTCAATACGTACAAGAATTGCTAGTGTAGTTTGGTCTAAATCGTACTGCAGATTAGTATATCTACTATCATCATTGGAGTATTTATCATTTTAAGGCTTGGCATAATCATTCGTTTCTGGAATTGAACAGAAAATGGAGTTTGATGTGACCTCATCTTGAGGTTAATATTCAAAATATGGGGAAAAAAACTGTCCACAAGTTAAATACTTTCATGTTGTTGCCGCTCATCAGTATGGACATCTTTTATTTTTCTCCTGATAGATACATTATACAACAACATCAACGACAACAACAAAAGTCTTTTCAGTGGGGTCAGTTACATCGATCAAACGACTCCATTGTGTTATGTCATAAACCAAGTCTTCAAAAAGGCTATTTAGATCTAAGTCCTTTTAATGGTTTTGCCCAAAGTTTTTCTAGGTCTCCATCTACCTTTAACTATTGGGATATCCTCCATCTGATGCACTCTTCTTACTTAGGCTTCTATTGGTTTTCTTCTCACATGGCCAAACCACTTTAGGCGAAATTCTACCATCTTTTCCTAAATAGGTGATGCCCTTACTTTCTCTCTAATGCATTCATTCCTGATGTTATCTTGTCTTGTATGTGCACTTATCCACCGCAACATCCTTATCTCTGCAACATTGACTAATACATTATATTCTGTTTAAATGAAAGGCATGCTTATCAACTCTATTGACTCAGCTGATTTTCATTTGCATACTACCATAGATGTACTTGGCTTATACATGATTTATTTCTTCTACAAAATATTGCTCTTCTATCTATCAGGATGGATATTGTATAAGTTCGTGCATGTATATTATTGTGCTACTAATAGTTTCTATTTTTTGGTTCACCGTCTCTGACGGATCATGGGCAATAGTGACTGACTTCCCAAATAATTATCTTTGACAGGAAGTGGAGGTTATTCTTACTTGTATGAACCGCTTTGGTGGGTGGGCATGATAACAAGTGAGTTATATATGCGTCTGTTTTGTTGTGGAATGATTATTGAATTGATTGTTGGACTTTCATTTCATTAACAATTGTTGATGTGAATGCTTAGTGATTGGCTGACATTGTTGAATTGTATAATTGATTTTTCCTTTCCCAAGTGTATCCCTGCAGCTCCTGCTTTTGGTCAGTTTCTAGTTATTTTATAAGTGGAGAAAGTAATGTACCTACTAGACTTGTATAAATTGAGTTCTATGCAGAACCTTAACAAATCCAAAGAGGGGTATTCTTATGTATGTTTTACCCCTTCATCCCTGAATGATTTACAAACGTTTCTAACTTTTTGTAACTTTTGTCCAGATTTATGTAAAAAACACATTTGCTAAAGCTTGTACCTTTAAAATCTAATCGTCTAACCTTTTTTTTTTTTTTTCTTTTTGTGCTTTCCCGCATGGACACAAAAGCCATCCAAAGATACAACTAAGTTTCCATATACAATTTATTGATCTGACTTACTTATAACTGACGATATTAATAAGCGTATTAAAATTTCTATTCTAACACATTTGTGATTTCAACAGTGATCATCGGAGAGATTGCCAATTTTGCAGCATATGCATTTGCTCCGGCTATATTGGTCACCCCTCTTGGTGCTCTCAGCATTATTATCAGGCATGATAAAAATTTAGCTTCAAATTGATGCTTCACTCTTTGTTGGTAAGTTCTGATTTGTGATGTTATCTTGCAGTGCTGCTCTTGCTCATATTATTTTACGGGAGAGGCTACATATATTTGGAATTCTTGGTTGTGCTTTGTGTGTTGTGGGGTCTACAACAATTGTTCTACATGCACCTCAAGAACGGGAAATTGAATCAGTGAGAGAAGTGTGGGATCTTGCTATGGAGCCAGGTAGCCAAATTCCTGCCTGATATATTACTCTCTGTACATAAAATATCATATCAGACTGCTAACCAAGAGAAATAATCTTTCTTTTGCAGCATTTCTCTTCTATGCAGCATTGGTTATAACAGCTGCCTTTGTTCTTATCTTCCACTTTATTCCACTATATGGTCAGACACACATAATGGTTTATATTGGTGTTTGTTCCCTTGTTGGTTCTCTGTCGGTATGTCTCATCAACTGGTTGTTGATGACTTTCTAGTTGTCTTTGCTCTCCCCTTGTTATCTTCTTTTTCTGTATATTTATTTTAAGGTTTTCCTTTGATAGGTTATGAGTGTTAAGGCTCTTGGAATTGCCATAAAATTAACTCTATCAGGGATGAATCAGCTAATTTACCCCCAAACTTGGGCATTCACTCTAGTTGTAGCTGTTTGTGTTCTTACCCAAATGAATTATTTAAATAAGGTATGATAGCTTTTCTTGTTAGTTCCATGAAATTTATATTTATTTGAAGTACTATCATGTACTTCTTTTTGTCTACATTCAACAAGTGCCATCGCATACTTCTTTTGGTCAACAAGTAACATGTACTTGGAAATGGTTTAATTGACTTGCCATTATAGCATTTCGTTAAATCTGTGGAAGTATCATGCTTTTGATTTTTTAACACTTTACATGTGTACTCTTTTCTTGCTTGTGTTGATAAGTATATAAAATTGTTCAAGTGGAAGTTAATTATCTTCTCATCTGACTTGTACATGATATGTTTCTTGAACCATATGTCTTTTTCATATGGAAAACCTTTAAGCATATTACCATCACTTGTGGATAGGAAATATATTAAAAATGAAAAGAAATTGGTAAATCATAAAGCAGCTTTGAAAAAAAATGGAAAAAGGACTTTTTTTTTGTCGGTAAAATTTAAAACAAGAAAGACATTAATCTGAAGAGGAAAAATAATAGATCGATTATCCGTTTTTCATTGTGGTGAAGATATTTTGCAGTCTTGCTGTGGTAGTTCTGCTATAAAGATAATATTTTTCCGTAAAACTCCATGTTTTACATAATTATTTATGAAAGAGAACAACAATCTTTTAGTCCATGGTTTTTCTTGATCAGTAAAGTAGGGAACTGAAATTGATATCTCAATAGATATAGTAATATACTAATGGCTTGCAGGTGGGTAATGGGAAGAAGATCTGGTGAAGCAAGTGTAATGAATGGTTTAATAATTTAAATGCAGATAAAGGCAGATTTAGGTATCCAGATGGAACAAGTTTATTTTCTCTATAGCTTTAAACTTGAATTTGTAGGATTAGGATGAAACTTCATATACAGTTGTGTAGTCCTGGATGACGTTTTCGGGCATGATCCTGCTACTTATTAATATTTTGCAATTACTTTTACATATTGTCACCTCTTTTTTTTTTTTTTTCTTTTTTCGGTTTGATGGCTAGTGCTTTTTACTTTATAATTCATGTGATAATTCTTTTTAATTTATGCAATCAGGCATTGGATACTTTTAATACAGCAGTGGTATCTCCCATATATTATGTTATGTTCACATCATTAACCATCTTGGCAAGTGTTATCATGTTTAAGGTAAGTTTTCTTGCCTAACTGCTATTGTTGGACACCACTTCATTGCTTTACTTTTAAGATTTTATGTATTGTGTTAAAATAATCAGGATTGACTGCCTTATAATCTGTATGTTTTGAAGCCTCTTGGCCAACAATCGTATTTAAGCTTAAGTATCTTTCTTTTACACTATATATATATATTATTGTGTTTAAATTCCATTTACTTTTATCATAACAGCAAAATAGAAAGCAATAGTTAAGAAAGATATTAAGACATTAAGGGAGAGCGGTTCAGATTTAAGATTTCTTATGTGCTTTTACTTGTTGCTTCAAATTGCTTCGGTAGTCACTCCTTGAAAGTTGGAGACATTCTGGTCTTTAAATAGTTTTGATTTATGCTAGATTTTTGTCAGTTGTAATTTGACTCTATTGTGTAACTCGTTTTCTTATTAGTTTGTTAAGGTGATGTCTAATGACATTTTGTTTTTGTGTTGCCACTTGATCCTTGTTAAGAGAAAAGAGAGATGGAGAAGGAGGAAAGCATGAGAGGTAAAACAAAAAAAGAGAGTAGCTAACTTATTATGATTAGCCACCCTAACACTATATTTATATTAAACGATTAGAGCTACTGATATACAAAAGCAAGGCCCAGCTCAATAGATCAATCCTAATTATATTTCATTAACACTCCTCCTCAAGTTGGAGTATAGATATTGATCATGCTCAGCTTGTTACAAATATAATCAACTTTACTTCAATTGAGTGCTTTGGTAAAGATATCTGCAAGTTGTTCTCCTGTCCGTACATGTCCCCCAGTAACAAGAAGAGCTTGTTGAACCTTTTTATAGAAAATAGAAAGTATGAATAATATTTCTTGTATATTGTGTACAGGGAAGGTTACAATATATAGACTAATGCTATTAATTGCTATCCTAAAAATAAGGGAGAAAAATCAGCCCTAATAAAACAAGAATAAAAAACATATCTATACAAATCGATATTAATGCTAATATATTACAACACTCCCCCTCAAGTTTGGTGAGTGAATATCTATCATTCCCAGCTTGCAAGTAAGACTTTGAAATCGTTCGGTGGGAAGCCCCTTGGTGAAAACATCTAATTGGTGCTCGAAGGGACGTATTCGTAGTTATAAGGCCATCATCTAATTTTTCCTTGATAAAATGGCGGTCAATCTCTATATGCTTTGTCCGATCATGTTGAACTGGGTTGTGAGCAATGCTGATTGCCGACTTGTTATCACACAGTAACCTCATAGGAGCTTCATACTTTATTCGGAGATCATCGAGTATGATTCTCATCCATAACAGTTCACAAATTCCTTGTGCCATAGCTCGAAATTCAGCCTCTGCACTTGACCTTGCAACTACATTTTGTTTCTTACTTCTCCAAGTCACCAAGTTTCCTCCTAAAAACATGCAAGAACTGTGGTAGATCGTCATCGATAACCGACCCTAAGATAATCCGCATCCGTATAGGTTTCAATGGTCAATGTTTGTTCTTTCCGAAATAGAAGTCCTCTTCCCGGGCTTGTCTTCAAATCTTGTAGAATTCGATTCACACTAACATATATCTCTCACGAGGATCATGCATGAATCGGCTAACAACACCGACAAAGATAGGCTATGTCCAGTGCAGTGGTGTGGGACAAATATATCGCTTTTCCCACAAGTCTCGATATTGTGCCTTATCCACCCTTGGGCTTTCCTCATTGTTTCCGATCCCGTGGTTTTGTTCAATAGGTGCCCCCGTTGTTTTGCAACCTAGCTTACTGTTTCCTTAAGAAGATCCAAGACATATTTCCTTTGGGAAATAAAGATGCCTTGTTTGGAGTAGGCAACCTCTATCCCAAGAAAGTACTTGACTTTCCTAAGTCCTTCATTTCAAACGTGCAGCTAGTTTTTCTTTTAGGACTGTTTCTCAACCTCATCATCACCGTAATGATCATGTCATCAACATAAACCAAGAAGTGTAAGCTTGCCTTCTTTGGAATGTTTTATAAAGAGGGTATGATCTCCCTGGCTCTGCCTATAACCTAAGGACACCATAGCAGTGGTGAACCTCCCAAACCAAGCACGAGGAGACTGCTTGAGTCCATATAAGGCCTTCCTTAATTTGCACACCATATTCCCTCCATCGGTAGGTCCATATCCTGGTGGGATGTCCATATATACTTCCTCTTCCAAATTCCCATGGAGAAAAGCATTTTTAACATCAAATTGGTGCAAGTCCCATCCAAAGTGTGCTGCCAAGGAGAGAATGATCCTGACTGTGTTCATCTTTGCTACTGGGGCAAATGTTTCCTCATAATCAATCCCATATGTCTGAGTGTACCCTTTTGCAACCAGCCTTGCTTTATACCGGTCTAGAGTACCATCAGACCGATATTTCACTGGTGTAAATCCATCT
Organism: Ormosia emarginata; assembly: GCA_029884605.1. Taxonomy (NCBI): domain Eukaryota; kingdom Viridiplantae; phylum Streptophyta; class Magnoliopsida; order Fabales; family Fabaceae; genus Ormosia; species Ormosia emarginata. The sequence continues at coordinate 3,661,503 of JAQQTP010000055.1, read as the reverse complement.
GCACCCAACTATCCTTTTGTCCTTCGGCTTCTCAACAATTTCCCAGGTCTCATTCTTGTTTAAGGCACTCATTTCTTCATGCATGGCTTGAACCCAATTCTTATCCATTAATGCTTCTTGTACTGAAGTGGGGATTCTGGTAGAATCAATTCTTGAAATAAAACTCGATGTCTTTGTGCGATAGGTTTTTAGTGGACACAAACCGAGATATAGGGTATTTTGCACAAGTTCTTCTGGCTTTTCTTAAGGCTATTGGCAAGTCGTCATGGTTAGGTTCACAAATATCATGTAAAGAACTATTCAAAGGCTCGAGAATCGTGAATGCTTACCTCCGGTTCGGGCGACCGAAGTTGCTTTGTTGGACCAAGTTGGGTTTTTTCGATAATACACTGCTTGTATCGATCTATAGGGACGGATATCGATTCTTTAGGTGTCTCGAAGTACCGAAGATGATGCCACATCCTTCATCGAGAGAGAGGACCGATGACTCAATAGATTCAGCCAGAAGAGGAACAACAGATGACTCAAGAGACTCAGCTTCTTGACCACTCTCCCCCTGAAGCTGAGGACGAAGGTGAAAAGACTCAGATTCATGAAAAGTGACATCCATGGAGACATAGACACGACGACTTTGAGGATGATAACATTTGTATCCATTTTTGTCAGGTGCATACCCTATGAAGATACATTTGACAGCCCTAGGATCCAACTTACCACGATATTGACTATGGATATGAACAAAGGCAACACAACCAAAGACACGACACAGAGATTCTTCATGGTAGGAACGGAAGGGAAGAAGGAAGTCATGTGTTGCACAGGGACTAAGACCATCCAAGACACGGGATGGCAATCTGTTTATCAAGTATGCAGCAATTAAGACAGACTTCCCCCAATAAGACTTAGGGACAGACATTTGGAAAAGAAGAGCCCTTGCAATTTCTAGGAGATGACGGTTCTTCCTTTCTGCAACCCCATTTTGTTGGGGGTATCAACACAAGTTAACTCATGTAACACACCATGTTCTTTATTGAATTTTGTGAAATGTTGATTCACATATTCCTTGCCATTATCGAGCGGAACCGTTTGATAGATTTTCCAAACCGGGTTTGAACCATACGATAGAAATTCAAGAAAAATTGAAACACTTCGATTTATCCTTCATAAGAAATATCCATGTGACCCTAGTGCAGTCATCAATAAATGAAACAAACCATTTTGCACCGTATATATATTAGAATTAGAGGAAGGTCCCCACACATCAGAATGGATAAGATCAAAAGGTTCAATACTTTTATTATTACTTGGAGAAAAAGTTGTGCGATGGTGTTTCGCAAAACTGACAAACATCACAAAGAAAAGACTCAACAGACTCATTTTTAAACAAATGTGGAAATAACGACCTAAGAAGACTGAAAGGAGGATGACCAAGGCGTTTGTGGTGAAGCCATATCTGAGATGCAGCGGAATCGGAACTTGTCTCATGACGGGATGTGGACACCGTCTGACTGGTACTACCATGAGTCCGATGTAGAACATATAACCCTCCCTGTTCCTTAGCAACCCCAATCGTCCTCCCCGTGGTAAGATCCTGAAACACACAATGAGAGGAAAAGAAGGTCACTGTACAGTTTAAATCTCTCGGTAAGCTTATGAATAGAAATAAGGTTATTTGACAAATGAGGTACATGAAGCACATTATGTAAAGGAAGGGAAGGTTGAAGTGAAACAAGTACCACATCCTGAAACAGGGACATGGGATCCACAAGCAACCGTGATGTGATGCTTACCGGATAATTTAGAGTAAGTGGAAAAATATGAGGGATGAGGGGTCATATGATCGGTAGCACCGAGTCAATAATCCGAGAGATCCTCGGATACGACTAGAAACATTAAAGGAGAAGGAACTTAAATTCTTACCAATGGTTAGAGAACAAGTGCCGAAGGCTTACTCATAGAATCCAAGAGAGTGCGCAAACGATCCATCTCGCTTTACTAAGTGCCTAATTGCCTCCCCAAGGTGGTGCGCATCCTCTTCACCCTCAATAACCAAGTCGAGACACGCTTGATTAACTTGCCCGCCTTTGAAACCCCAAAGCGTGCAAGAACCTTGTCTCTGCCATGGAGTTTAAAACAAGTGTCCTTAGTGTGACCAAACTTTTTGCAATGAGGACACCAGCGCTCGTCACGTTTGGCAGATGACTTCCACGAAGATGATCCAGGTTTTTCAGATGATAACCCACCAATAGGACCTTTGCCGGTGGCCAAAGCAGAACCATCACTGGAATTACCCTTATTCAACATGACAGCTCGACGACTCTCTTCCCCCCTAACCGTGTAGAACACCTCGGAGAGAGAAAGAAGCTTGTCCTTTCCTAAAATCGAACCCGAATAGGATCATACTCGAGAATTCAACCCGTAGAGAAACTTAAAGACCCGTCCATGCTCAATAAACTTGGTTAAAGTAGCAAAGATCCTCGGTGCATTTCATCTTTAAATCCTGGTTTTGATCCACTCAATCCATAAACCATTCGTAGTACCATAATAATCGGTGACGATGAAGAGAGAGCCCTGCATTGGTATTAAAAATTGTGTTTTCTAATTCATAACACGCAAAGAATATCTTGTTTCATAGAATAGGTTTGACTCAAATTATCCCAAATTTCACGTGCGTAAGTAAAAAACATACAATTATTACGATATCCGGTGTCATAGAGTTCCATAGCCAAGTCATAATCAAAGAATCTTCATCATCCCAGATTCCAAATTGTGGGTCATCTGTCCTCGGAGGATCCCCGACAATATGTGACAACTTCCGACGACCCTTGAGAGTGGTGCGAATAACCTGGGCCCATTGAAGATAGTTCTTACCATTGAGGTGATAAGAAGAGTGTAAACCGGAAGATCATGTGGATTCAGTCTTGCAACGGCAACAGGAGGCGGTGGAACGACAACCGGAGGCGGCGTAGTGATGGTGGAGGACTGGGTGTCTACTGTAGACATTCTCGTTGGACCCGAAAATAGGCAGAAAAGAACAGGGAGGAGCCGACGAGCAGAACGGTGGTGGTTGCGCGGTGAAAGGCGGTGTGGAGGGCGGCGCGTGGCTCCCACGCGCGTACAGTGCGGCGGCGCGTTGGCTGCGAGTGGCGGCGCGTGAGTGGGTGGTTTAGGGTGGGCTTTTGTGGGGTGGCCGGAAAACTGCCGACAAGCAGTCCGGCGAGGGTGGTGAGACAAAAACACGGCGGCGGCGGTGGTGGTGGTGGTGGTTTAGGTCTCGAGCAAGAAGTGGTGGCGGGTAGCGGTGGTGGGTGGCGGTGGCGGTTTTAGGTCTCGAGGCAGCAATAAGGCTACAATAGGAGACAAAAAGGGAAAGGCAAGCCCTAGGAACAACCTAGGCTGCTGATACCATATAGAAAATAGAAAGTATGAATAATATTTCTTGTATATTGTGTACAGGGAAGGTTACAATATATAGACTAATGCTATTAATTGCTATCCTGAAAATAAGGGAGAAAAATCAGCCCTAATAAAACAAGAATAAAAAACATATCTATACAAATCTGATATTAATGCTAATATATTACAACACTTTTCTTGCACAAAGTGTCAGTCAGCTTCAATTTGCTTTGTTTGTTCATGAAAAACGGGATTAGAGGTAATATGAATAGCAGCTTGATTGTCACACCACAACTTCATAGGCATTACACTCTTAACTCCAATCTCACTAGAAGATGATGAATCCACATCAATTCACAAGTAGCTTGGGCCATGGCCCTATATTCTGACTCAAACACTAGAACGAGCAACAACACTCTGTTTCTTACTCCTCCAAGAAACAAGGTTACCTCCAACAAGAACAACCTGAAGTAGATCTCCTATCTATGGGAGAACCAGCCTAATCATCATCGGAGAACCCCTCTATCATATTATGTCCATGAGCTCTATACAAGACACCACAACCTGGAGCCCCTTTTAGATACCTCAATATATGAAGAACAACCTCCCAATGAGTGGTTCGGGGAGATGACATGAATTGACTAACCACACTGACAGAGAGGGCAATATCAAGATGAGTAACTGTGAGTTAGTTAAACTTGCCAACTAACTTTCTATATCGTTCAGGGTTAGGCATGGCATCTCCATCATCTGGTAAGAGTTTGACATTAGGGACCATAGGTATTTACTTCAATGCCTAAGAAGTATTTACTTTCAAAGCACCCAAGTCCTTAGTCTGAAATTGTGTTTGAAGAAAGACCTTAAGCTTTCCGATCCTAATCTCATTGCTTCCAATAATGATAATTTCATCCACATAATCCACCAAGAAAATACAGCCGCCCTGAGAGCATCGAAAGAATACTGAATGATCAAAAGTACTTCTTTGTAGCCCAAACTGAAGAACAGCTTGACTAAAGCACCCAAACCATGCCCGTGGAGCTTGTTTGAGACCATATAATGACTTCTTTAGTCTGCAAACTTTACCATTCTCCCCTTGAGCAACAAACCTAGGAGGTTGCTCCATATATACCTCTTCCTGCAGGTCGCCATGGAGAAAGGCATTCTTGACATCAAGTTGGTGCAAGGGCCAATGATGACTAGTTGCAAGAGAGATAAAGATACGAATAGAGGCAAACTTTACCATACATCAAGTTGGTGCAAGGGCCGTGGAGCTTGTTTGAGACCATATAGTTTAGCAACATGAGAGAATGTATCAGAATAATCAATGCCATAAACTTGAGCATAACCCTTAGCAACAAGACGAGCTTTTAAACGAGCCACAGAGCCATCAGGATTAACCTTCACAACATACACCCACTTACAACCAATTACCTGTTTAACAGCAGGTAGAAAAACTAGTTCCCAAGTGTCATTATGTTCAAGAGCATGCATCTCATCCAACATAGCCTGATGCCACCCCTCATTAGACAAGGCCTCAGCAATAGTATTAGGAAGGGTAAGAGAATCAAGAGAAGCAACAAAAGACTTACCAGAACGAGATAAACCAACATAAGAAATAAAAGAAGAAATAAGATAAGTACAATTATGTTTACCTTTTCGAAGAGCAATTGGGTGATCAAGACTCGAATCAGGAGGAGCAGGATCCGAAGAGGAAGTAGGAATTGGAACAGGCACTGAATCCGTAGCCTCTGAAGTAGTAGGACCGATCACAGTAGGTTGCTGGTTCTGCCGAACATAATGGTGGAACACAGGAGGACGAGGGAAGGGAAGGGACGAGACCAAGAAGCAGGAGAAGAAGGAGAAGAAGAAGTACTTGGAGCAGGAAAAGAATATACCAGAAAGTCCTCATCATTATCTGGGGGAGAGGAAGGGGTAGACTCAGAAGAGAAAGCAGTGGTTTCAAAGAATGTCATATCTGCGAAAACAAGATACCAATGTAAAATAGGAGAGTAACACCGGTACCCTTTTTGACTTCGAGAGTAACCAAGGAAGATACATTTGAGGGAGGGAGGATCTAATTTGGAGACCTGAGAATGAACATCCTGCACAAAACAAGTGCAACCAAAAATTCTAGGAGGGAGAGCAAATAGAGATTGAGAGAGATAGAGCAAGGAATGAGGGATTTGACCATTAAGAACAGATGAAGGAAGACGATTAATTAAATAACATGCAGTAGACACAGCATCAACCCAAAAGTGTTTAGAAACTTTCATTTCAAATAAAAGAGCACGAGCAACTTCAAGTAAATATCGATTCTTTCTTTCCGCCACCCTATTTTGTTGAGGGGTGACAATGCATGAGGTTTCATGAATAATGCCATGTTCTTGCAAAAAAGATAAAAAATGGACAGACGAGTATTCTTTAGCATTATCACTACGAAGAGTGCGAATAGTAATATTAAATTGAGTTTGAACTTCAGCACAAGAGGAACGAAATATATTGAACACCTCTGAACGATTTTTCATTAAATAAAGCTAAGTAACACGAGTGTAATCATCGACAAAAGTAATAAAATAATGAAAATCAGCCTTAGACTCAACGGGACAAGGCCCCCAAATGTCTGAATGAACTAAAGTAAAATGAAAAGCAACACGCTTATTGACTCTAGGAGGAAAAAATCCTCGATGGTGTTTAGCAAACTGACAAGACTTACAATTCAAAACAAAGGAAGACTCTAAACTAGGACACAACTTCTTCAATGTTTGCAAGGGTGGCTGTCCAAGTCGGCAATGAAGATGAAATGGAGAAATGGAAGCAGAACAAGCAACCGACAATGGTCTCGGATTGGCAGACTCCAAAACATATAAGCCATTGGATTCACGACCTCTACCAATCACCTTCGTCCCAAGATCCTGAAATAAACAATATGTAGGAAAGAAGTGAACACTACAATTCAAACTATTGGTAATTTTACTGACAGGCAAAAGATTAAAAGGAAAATGTGGTAAACATAAAACAAAATGTAAGGGAAGAGAGGATGAAGGATTGGCAATCCCACTACCTATAACAGGGGCTGAGGAACCATTAGCAAGAGTGACATTTGGTAAGAAATGGGAAGAAAATAGGATAGAATACCAGTATTACACGTCATATGGTTTGTTGCACCAGAATCAATGACCCATGTATGGGAGGAAGAAGTGAGACAAGCAATGAGATTACTTGACTGGACAAGAGTAACAGTGGAAGAAGGACAAATACCTTGTGAGGCTTGGAACTGAGTGTAAGCCTCAAATTCAGCACTAGACATGGTGATGGTTTTGAGACCTTGTGTTTGAGGAGCAGTGACAAGTGTGGGCAAGAGACCCTCTTGAGTTGCTGCATGAGCATAACGCTGACCTTGGGAGGAATCAGGTTTCCCATTCAACTTCCAACAATTCTTCTTAATATGGCCTTCCTCCCCACAGTAATAACAAAGATAAGAACCACCATTACGACTGCTAGAAAAACTATCGTCATGACCACCATCACAGCCACCAAAATGACCACCTGTCTCTGAAGCATGGGTACTCCTCCTAGGGTGGAGTACTGGGTACAGGTACGTGTTGGGTACGTGATCGGTACGTACTGGGTATGTACCCAATTTTTTTTTTTTTTTTTGAATTTGGGTACGGCTGGGTACGGCTCCACCACTTTTTATGCAAAAAATGATTGCCTTTCACTCCCAAATGAGATTTTCTTTCTTTCCCCCAATTTCCCATTCAACCAAAGCCTCATTTCTGCTCCCTTTCTCGAGTCTCGACCTAGCAGTGATGTCCATAAAGAGTTACATGGGTCGTTTGCGACCCAATGTGCTGATAACAATGTTCCAAACTTAGGAATGAGATGAGGGAGAAAAGGTAGAGCAGAGGAAGAAGGCCTATAGAGCAAGGTTGTGTAGCTGCGTGGTTGCATGGTTACGTGCAGAAAAGTGGAGAAGAAGCCGCTTGGAGATGAAGCCGCAAGTGGGATAGCATGGTTGCTGTGTCTGCAACTGCATTTTTGCATTACCGCTTGAAGAAAATTTGGAGAAGCATATGCAATTCAGAGAAAACGTGGGAGGAAAACAGTCAAAAGTACAAAACCCTAATTGATGCAATGTGCAAAATGCACAGCATCACTTAAAAGCAAGAAATGGGCCTTTTCTAGTTTTGAGCCTATTCAATCAGTGGACCACAAAAAAATATGTGAGAATAGGGTAAAACAGAGAATGGGTTGTGGACTTTGCCTATTACAAATAGGAATTAGTTAGTAGTATAGTTTATTTTATATATATATATGACGTATCCGTACCCTAGTTTTTTGAAAATTTTCATATCCCGTACCTGTATCCGTACCGAATACCGGTACCGTACCCATATCGGTGCAACGTAGCCACCTGTTCTACCACGACTACCACGACCTCTACCTGTTCTACTGCCACCATGACCAACCAAAACAGCTGGTGATCCAGAAGAAGAATCAGAATGCAACTCATGATGAGTGCGCATGAGGCGGCGATAAACATCAGCAAGGGTCATATGATCAGAACCAATCAATAGCTGATCACAAGCGACACTGAACTCAGAGGATAATCTAGACAAGAAACTCACAATTGCCAATTGTTCTCACTGTAAGCGCATCTGTTTAACATCAGTAGAGATAGGTTGAAGGTCATTCAATTCCTCATAGGTACACTTAAAGTCAGTAAAATACCCATAAAGAGACTTATCCTGCTGTGTTGGTCTATGAAACGCTTATGACACCTCATGAAGACGAGTTAAGTTGGCTTTCCCAGGATAAAGAAACTCCATATACTCCCATAACTCTTTCACAGTATCACAGTGAGAAACAACATGCTTAATGGAAGTATCAAGGGTTTTGTTGATCATGCCAAAGAGTCGGTTATCTTCCCACGACCACCGATCATGCCTGGTTGTGGATGTTGGTGGGCCATTTGTCAAATGATCTTTCTCAATCCCAGTGAGAAACATGGTGATAGTTTTATGCCATTCTGCATAGTGTTTCTCATCAAACTTATCATCAGTAATGCGGACAGAAGCAGAGATGACCTCAGGCATAATAGTAGGTTTCGTAGACTTCTCTGATTCATCAGAACTGGTGGAACTAGAATTATGATCAGGATCAGCCATCAGAGAAAAAGAAAAGAGACACCAACGTACACTGCAAACAACACAAAAATTGCTGGGCTCAAAGAAAAGCACCCAAACTGCACTGGAAGCACCTAAACACCACTGGAAAATGCATCAACCGAATTGAAAACACCCAAATGACACCCAAAAACACATCAACAAGACTGGGTGCGAAAGAAAACTTAAGAGCACGACTGAAAATGCCCAAATCGTGGACTGGGCTCGCTGGGTTTGAACAAACACTCCAAACCGCAATTGAAACCACCAAAAACGCAGCACCCCTCGTCGGCGGCAACACCCCTAGACGCCGGAAATACCAGTTGCGGCTCCCCTGGCCAGCGGCGACACCCCTGGTCGCCAGAAACAGTAAGCACGACACCCACTTGGCCGCTGATCAGCACATGTTGCGTGAAGCCCTCACGCCCAAACACTCACGAAAACCTCCGATTTGGACCTCTGCAGTGCTGAGAAAAATCAGCCAACCCTAGGGAAGGGTAGATTGGCAAATTTTGAGCACAAAGGTAAATTTTTTTTTCATTTTTTTTTTGGGAAAAACGAAGACTAGGGTTTAAAAAGCTAGGGTTTGTTTGAACTGGCTCTAGATATAGAGAAAAGAGAGATAGAGAAGGAGGAAAGCATGAGAGGTAAAACAAAAAGAGAGTAGCTAACTTATTATGATTAGTCACCCTAATACTATATTTATATTAAACGACTAGAGCTACTGGTATACAAAAGCAAGGTCGAGCCAAATAGATCAATTCTAATTATATTTCACTAACAATCCTTAATGATACTTGGATGCTGGTTGTTGCCTAGAATTATGCCCACCCAATTTTATTTGCTAGTCAAGTTTCTCTTAGTAGGTCCCAAATAGACCATATGTAATGAACTGCTTGCGAAATAAATGACTGTCTGCTGTGGCATTTGCATCTAGAAGATGTGGAAATTGTGTGCGAACTCTTACATTCGAATGGTTGTGAAACTTATTTTGCTCTTTCCCTTAAATACACGAGACATGCAAATCCTCCGGTGCACAAATAAGAACTGGTTTTCTTTGATCTTCGTCACTTTAATCATCATGTCTTTGATGTGCAGATGCTTTAGTTTAATTGTTATTTACACATTCAATGTCTGTCACCGTTTGATATTTTTGAAGGTTGATCTTTGAGATTTGAATTTGATATCAGGATTGGGATAGGCAAAGTCCAACACAAGTTATCACAGAAATGTGTGGGTTTGTGACGATACTTTCAGGAACTTTTCTTCTTCACAAAACTAAGGATATGGCTGATGGTATGCTCTAGTGATCCAATTGTAGTAGTTTCACGGGGCTTTAGATTACCCTCTCTCATGCTCACAAGCTCTCTCTGGTGTAAGGTCTTTAAATCTTCAAATATGATTTGTTAATATTATCTTCGTATGCAGGTTTACAGACATCTTTATCTGTTAGACTTTCTAAGCATTCAGAAGAGGATGGCTTGGATGATGGTGAAGGCATTCCTCTTAGACGGCAAGAATCCCTGAGATTACCGTGATATATTTTTTGCGTCACATCTTGCATATCTCACAAGCTTGAGATGCTGGGGAGGGACTTTGCCAAGGTCATCGTGTATTTTACTGAGTATTTCCCTCCCCATCATATTTTTTCGTGATACAGTTGGAGTGGAAGGATGAGATTTTCCTGTCGTTGTTCTTTTGGCGTCTTGATGATTATGCTTTCGGATCTTGCCTTGTATACCCTTCTACACTCCATACAGAAGACAACGGGAAATGTAATTTTATGCACATTGATTTTATATAGTGTACCTCAGTTAAATGAAAGTATTCTGCATAGAATTCTGAACTGGACAGCATAGCAATGTTGTTATCAGTATCTGCCCTTTGAAACGAGCTGATCTCTCTTTTCCCCTTTCCACTTGTCAGAGCAAAATATGGCAATCAGGATATGTGATTTTTCAGGTCAATTGTTTAATACATGCCAGGGGGACTCTTTTTTTTTTTTGGGGGGGGGGGGTGGGGTGGGCTCGAGGGGCGCTGTTTTAATAACTATATACATTCAACACAACACCTCACACCCCTGGAACCTTGGGCTCTTTCTTCTCCATAGTCCCGTGGCGTGTTTTTCTTGTCACTTGGTTAATTTTACATTCATCATAGCCTTACTAACTTGGTGATGAGGGAGTTTTATAATTTGTATTCCTTTCAAGGAGCTAATTCTGGCTAATCTTGTAATTTGACGGACACTGCGAACTTCGGAGGAGGCCTAAGCCAAATTTAAATGGATATATATTTCCATTTTAGAAGTTCTCTCGACTCGGGTGACATGTAAGATATTTGAATATAATTCTGATATTTTTATCACAAATAATATATATTTTTTTTTTATATTTTATCTAATATTATTTATCATATTTATTTTTATTATTATTTTTTTTTAATCACATATTTTAAAAAAAAATATGTATAATATTCACACCTTTAAGAAAGGTATGGGATTATCTTTTGCCATTTGCATATTGGAATCATCTACTATGTATATAATAAAATAGAGTACTCTTTCTAGAGTAAAATAATATCTTGACGCACTCTCTTTCTTCCTTAGACACGTAAATTTCTTTGTTGACAAACAAGTGTCTTTTCTTTAATTTGAAATCTTTTACGTTTCATACTCTTCATTTACACTTAAGTTCCTATTTTTTGTTCCTGATTTGTTTCTTATCAATTACGAATTTAATCTCCTTAATTAATACTCATTTCCAAAGTTGTCTAATCAATTTTCTTTTTATTTGTTTAATCAAATCAAAAATTGTCATGGATAAAATTCTAAAGATATTAAGTATTATGTCTAAACTAATTAAATGTGTCATGCCTTATTGGTGCAGCCGCCTCCCTGCAGTGTAACCTAAAGTCTCTTCGTATAGTAATTTTTCCAATTCAAGTTTGGCTATGGTAAAAGTGCACTTTGCTAGGGTTCTTGGTATGTCAGAAGAACAAAAATCTTCTTCTAGTCAAGAAGAAGATCTCTTGAGTAGGAGTACTAAAAAAGTTAAAGATGATGTGAGGGAGGTCTTTTCATTTAAGGAGAAACTTCTTTGTCCTATTGGTGGTTCGGTGGATATGGAGATGGGGAATGGAGATGAGGTGGTGGCTGCAATGAACTCCTCTGTGGCGGTTGATGTGAGTATTTTGCAAGGAGGAGAAGTGGGTGGAAACAATGGAGGAGAAGAGAGTTCTGTTGTTCATAGTGATATGGTTTCTTTTGTAGGGGGTGGGCTAGATATTCCTTTGTCTGATGAAGAACTAGCCTTGTGGTCCAATCCCTAGAAGAATACCTTGGTGGTTAATGTGCTCGGCAAAAGGGTGAATTATCGTATGCTTGAAAATAAACTTCAGCGTTCATGAACTAAGAATGGAAGTATTCAGATTATTGACATGCATGATGGATATTATCAGGTGGTCTTTAAGAATGAGGAAGACTACAAACATGCTCTGTTTGAAGGGCCATGGAAGGTGGCTAACCATTATCTTATTGTGCAACATTGGCGTCCGCTGTTCCTAATGAGTGCGGAAAAAGTGAGAAGAGTTGCGGTCTGGATTAGAATTCAGCGTCTCCCGATTGAACTTTACAATGACATTTTTCTGCGAAGAATTGGATCAAGGTTGGGGAATTTTCTTAAAATTGATAGATTGACTTCTGTTCATTCCAGAGGAAAGTTTGCTCGAATCTGTGTTGAGATGGATTTGGATAAGCCTTTGGCGCTTCATATTGGTGTTCGAGGGTATCGTTTATTCCTTGAATATGAAGGCTTGCATGCTATATGCTTTCATTGTGGCCGTTTTGGTCATAAGAAGGATCAGTGCAGGGAGATTGTTGAAGGTGCAATGCCGGTTTGTGAGGACTCTATGAAGCCAGCGCATGCAGAACCATTGGTGGCTGTGAACCAAGAATTGCTAAGTACAGTGAGAGCTGACGTGAGCATGTTGAATGCTAATGTTCAAAATATTTCGAAAGTAGTTATGATTGATGCTGAGAATCAATTCGGCCCATGGATGATTGCAAAGAAGGCGTCTAAGAGGAATGTACGCAACAAGAATAATGGTGCTAATAATAATAGTGCTAGAAATGCTCCAAAAAATAAAGAGGCAGTTTCAGATTCTAATGGGTCACGGTTTTCTATTTTAAATGGTGAGGAAAGATTTAATGGAGGGGACCACATGGTTCATGAAGAGAATAATGAGGTGAGTAATGATAAAATAAATGACGCTGATGTGGGTTTCAAAAATAATAAAGGAAAGGATTTGGTTGTTGTCCAGAGTCAACCTGATCAAGTGGGTCGTAACCAATTGGAGGCGCAGGCACATGGACATGTTCTTGTTCGTGTGAGAAATTCCTCTGGAGGCAAAAATACCCAGTCTCTTCGTATGAAGGATATTAAAGGGGCTGCTAGACAAAATTTTAAAAAGAACGTAGCTTCCACTTCTAAGCCAAACGAGAGGCATAATAAGGTTATAGTGGCTGAAGTGCATGAGCAGGTTATATAGGCAAAGAAAGTGTCCGAGACAGGTATTTTGGAGAGGATAAAACCAATGAAGTTTCAACAACAGGATACTTTTCAAGCATGTGCTGGCTGGTCTGAGATGTTACCTATAGTTAATGTCCATTATGATCAGGAGGCTGCGACGCTTGTTCATAAAATGAGAACTCAGAAAGAGCAAGATGATAAGGTGTTGGGGAAGCCACCAGAAATAAAGGCTTCGGAGTTGTCTGAACAGATGGAGACAGTCCATCACGGTGAAGTTGGCAGTGAGTTGCCAAAATCTCAATATAATTCTCAATGAATATTCTGAGCTAGAATTATAGAGGTACTGCTTGCAAGGGTTTTGTGTCTCTCATTAGAGACTTGAAGAAGTGTTACAACACAAAGTTTGTTATTTTAATGGAAACCCATACTAGTGGAAGGAGAGCTGCTGGAATTATTAAGAGACTGGGCTTCAGTGGTAGTTTTGTGCAAGAAGCGAATGGCCATTCGGGAGGCATTTGGTGTCTTTGGGAGAAAGAGTGGTGGACTGTTGATGTATTATCTCACTCGGAGCAGTTTGTTCATATGAAGGTTCGATGGGGTAGAGAGCAGCCGTGGATGTTAACTGCTATTTATGGGGCCCCACAGTTTACCCACAGGCAGCAGTTATGGGAGGATATTTGTGATATCTCTTACAACATTTCTAGTGCATGGGCAGTGTTAGGTGATTTTAATTGCACCCTATCTCCTCATGAGAAGAGAGGTGGTCTAAATGCGAATGGTCATAGAGATATAGATACTTTCAAGAAGGTGCTTCAGGAGTGTGATCTTATTGATGCAAGCTTCCAGGGTGATCCTTTTACTTGGAAAAAGGGTAACCATGAAGTTAGGTTGGATAGATGTCTTTTTAATTTGGATTGGAGAGTGTAGTTCCAACAGGCTTTCATTTAGCATCTGGTTCATTTAAAATCGAATCATCGGCCTTTGCTTGTAAGATTCTAGGTGGAAAATCTTGTGAATAGGAGGCGGCGTCCATTTCGGTTCGAGGCTGCCTGGCTTACCCATGAGGAGTTTCCAGAGTTTATCAGAAGTAGATGGGGGGTGGAGCATGGTGATTGGAATGATAGATTGTCTATGCTTCAGCAAGATCTTAAGAAGTGGAATAAGGATGTCTTTGGTTGCATTAAATCTAGGAAAGACACTCTTTTGCACAGGCTGAAATGGCTCAATAGGCAACACGGGTTTCGGCCTTCTCATGGTCTTGAAAATGATATTTTATGTACTTGGAGAGAGTATGAGTTGGTTCTTGCCCAAGAGGAAATTTTTTGGTATCAGAAATCTAGAGCTAAGTGGTTGCAATATGGGGATAGGAACACTAGCTATTTCCATGGAGTGACTTATATTCGGAGGAGAAAAAATAAGTTTGATCTGCTGAAAAATGATGATGGTGATTGGGTTGAAGGCAGGGATCAGTTGGAACATCTTGTTGTGGATTATTACAAAAACATTTACTGTGATGATGGCCACTATGTTTCTTTTGGGTTAACAGGTTCGTTCCTTCTTATTGATGAGGTTGATTATCAGAATTTGGAGAGAGGGGTTACAAATGAGGAGATTTTTCAAACCTTGAGGAGAATGGGGAGTTTCAAAGCCCCAGGACTAGATGGATTTCAAGCAATTTTCTTCCAGAATCAGTGGCAGGTTATTGGAATGGATTTTTGTGGCTTGATTAAATCAATCTTTGATGACCCAGGTAAAATTAAAGAGATTAATGGTACTTTAATTTCTTTAATTCCTAAGATTAATGTGGTGACTTGTATGAAGGATTTTCGTCCAATAAGCTTGTGTAACGTTTCTTATAAAGTAATTACCAAGATCATTACTCAAAGGCTGAGATGTCTTATGAGTAGTTTGATTGGTCCTTGCCAAAGTAGTTTTGTGCCTCACAGACAAAGTGGGGATAACATCATTGTTGCCCAGGAAGTGTTTCATTCTATGAGGAAGAAAATGGGTGCTAAAGGATGGATGGCAATCAAGGTTGATCTTGAGAAGGCTTATGATCGGTTGAAGTGGAATTTTGTTAAAGATACCCTGCTAGATATTGGGCTTCCAGAAAAAATGATTGATATTATCTGGCATTGTATTTCTTCCACTTCTATGCGTATGTTGTGGAACGGGGAGGCTTTGGAGGAATTTTCTCCTTCAAGAGGAATTAGGCAAGGTGATCCGCTCTCACCTTATTTATTTGTCTTGTGCATGGAGCGTTTGTTTCAATTAGTGTCCTTTTCGGTGGATCATAATCTTTGGAAGCCTATTTCTCTCTCCAGAGGAGGTCCAAGAATTTCCCATCTTGCTTTTGCAGATGATCTACTTTTATTTGCCGAGGCAAATATGGATCAGGTACATACTATCCAATTTGTTATGGAGCTTTTCTGTACTAGTTCTGGCCAAAAAATTAGCAATGATAAATCTAGGATTTATTTTTCTAATAATGTGGGGTGGCATACTAAACAGCAACTTAGTGAGGTGATGGGTATTCAGTGGACTGATGATTTAGGGAAGTATCTTGGTGTTCCGATTCTTCGCAGACGGGTCACCAAGGATACTTTTAAATTTGTGATGGATAAAGTTAATAATATGCTTAGTTCTTGGAAGGCTAAGCATTTGTCTTTTGCTGGGAAAGTTACTCTTGCAAAGTCAGTTGTTCAAGCCCTCCCTTCTTATGTTATGCAAACGGTGGTCCTTCCCAAATCTATTTGTGATGAAGTTGATAAGTTGTGCAGGGGCTTTATTTGGGGTGACTCCGATCAAGGTAGGAAACCCCATTTGATCTCTTGGGAGAAAGTTTGTTACCCAAAAAAATATGGTGGTTTGGGTTTGAGAAAGACTAGAGATGTCAATTTGTCTTTTATGCTGTGGGCAAATTGGCGTTTCTGCACTATTCAAGATTCTTTATGAGCTACGGTGATTAGGGATAAATATAAATGTGGTACTAATTATATTCCTAAGGTGGTTTCTTGCAGGAGTGGGAGTAATTTTTGGAGAGGTTTATGTTCTTCTTGGGGGTATTTTCTTGACAACATTATATAGCGTCTTGGTAATGGTCAGTTGATAAAGTTTTGGGTGCATAGTTGGTTACCTAATTATGGACCTCTCATTAACTATATTACAGGTTCCATTCCTGATTTTGAGTTGACTAAGGTGGTTGGTGATTATGTTAATATTCATGGGGTGTGGAATTTGTCAGGGATTGCTCAGTTATTGCCTCCCCATATTATTGATAGAATTCATGCTATGGTTGCTCCCTGTAGTAGGAATGTTGCTGACTGTATTGCTTGGAAGCATGCGTCTGATGGTTCTTTTACCGTGTCGTCTGCTTATGAGTCCATTCAGAATTTTGTAATCCATCCTAACAAGAAGTTGTTCTTGGCTGTTTGGAACTGGAAGGGTCCAGAGAGAATTAAATGCTTTCTTTGGAAAATTTCTCATGAAGCCTTATTGACTAATGAAAGAAGGTTACACATGAATATGTCTTCTTCTGGACGTTGTGGTTTTTGTAATGCTATGAGTGAAGACCACTTTCATGTGTTTAGAGATTGTGAGTTGGCAAAAAAATCTTGGCTGGCGTTGGGGCTTCCTAATTCTGCCGAATTCTTCTCTCAGCAGAATTGGGAGGATTGGCTTTTTAAAAACCTTGTTAATAATGATCTTCTTCATGGGTTTCACCGGAACCTTATTTTTGGTGTGATGTTGGATAAGTTTTGGTGGTGCAGGAATGATAGGGTCTTCAACAACACTGAATGGACTGTTTCTAAATTGTTGCACCTTGCTAAGTATTCGGTGGAAACAATTTCTTTGGGATTCCAATACCATGGTCGCATGCAGAGTGGAGAGAATGACTCTCACAGGGATACTATTATTCGGTGGCTGCCTCCTTCTCCAGGTGAGATAGCGTTGAATGTTGATGGGTCAGTCATTGATAATGGAACTAATGCATCTTGTGGTGGTGTGGCTAGAGATGAGCTGGGAAACTTTTTATTTGGTTTCTCTATGAAGCTTGGTTCTTGTTCGGTGGTGGAGGCAGAATTATAGGCAATTTTCCATGGACTTACTCTTGTTTGGAGTAGAGGATTCAGATGCATTTGTGTTTTTTCTGATTTTATGGTGGCTTTGGGGCTTGTTATTAAAGGGTGTAGTAGAACTCATTTGTGTTACTTCTTAGTTAACGCCATTCATGGAGTGAGTAATGGTTCGGAAAATATTTCTTGGAAGCATATTTTCAGAGAAGCGAATCAAGTAGCGGATGCTTTGGCCAAGTATGGGCTTTCTCTGGACTGTAGTGTTAGAGTTTTTGATTTTTCTCCAGGTTGTATTGATAATGCCTTAAGGGCAGATGCCTCTAGTGTTGTGTTTCCTCGAGGCTTTTAGTCTGTTTTGGTTGGGGTTTTTTCCCCTTTTTGTTCATCAAAAAAAAAATGTCTAAACTAATTAATCAGTATCAACTTGGATTGATCCAAATGATAATGAGTTTGAGTACCTTAAGTATAGAGTTAGAGTTCGATTCTTGACTCATGTGTATAAAGAAACTCAATTGGGAACAATCTTTCTCTTCGAAACCAACAGTACCACGATAGATTAATTTTTCACTTTTCAAACGGAAGATATTGTGGAAAAAAATCAAATACTAATTAACCAGTTATTATAGCAATTGTTGAATTTCAAAACCATCTGTTTGAAAAATAATTTTACGGACTACAAACTAATTTTAATTATAGGTGAAAAAAATGAAGATTCCAATGATTTTTCATGTCTATCTACTCTGGACTAAACTATTGGTTCTTTATAGGATTGGGATAAGTGCATATTTAATGAAATTTGTTTCATTTGCAAACAACTATTAAGAAAAATGTTTAGAATAATTTTGGGATAATTATTGTTGAGTTCGTGTTAAATGCACCACTATATTTCAAATTAGTGATTTTGTCACTCCGTATTGCAAATTGCTGGTTGTTGCAGAGTTTATAATTCTTCTTTTCTTTCCTTTCGACATTTGATAAGTTTCTCTTTTTATTCATTCTTTATTAAATTGAATATTATATTAATAGTTCGAATCTTGACTATTCAAATTTAAATTTTAAATCAAAACTTACGAAAATTAATTAATTCTTTTAAATGCACTATGTTATATGTGATATTTTTAAAAGAAAAAAGATAGTTATATATTATTTTTAGTAATATATGTATTATTTATATTCTTTTTAAGGAGATATAATTAAGTAAAAAAAAAATGATAGAAAAAAATATATATAAATAATATTAAATAAAATATAAAAATAAATATATGTATTATTTAATGTAAGAATATAAAAATTATTTTTAAAATTGTCTAAAGAGAATTTTAACCCGATTAATGTTAAATGTGACTTGAAAATATATTAGAAAGAAAATTATATTAATATGCAGTTATATCATTCACACATTAAATTTTATATATTATTTTTACATAGATAATTAGTATATAAATAACTAATGAATAATATATATTATATGAGGTTTTATTCGTAATCGATTAAAATCTCTAATCACCATATAATAACATGTATTTATAGGTTAATTATCAGTGTAAGAATAATGTATAAAATTTGGTGTGTAAATATTTTTAAGCATTTATGAGAATAAATTTTGTATAATTGTATATGTATATTACCTACGTGGGTGATGATAAAAGAAAAATAATATTCATATATTTTTTTTATATATATTTTTATATATTATTTTTAAATAATTATAATTAAGTAAGAGAAAATTGTAGAGAAAAAATAATGTAATTAATTATATAAAGAATAATATAAAGAGAAAAATAATATAAGAAAATTAAGATTGATGACTTGCGCCTGGCAAAAAAATAAAAATCACTTTGGGATTGTGAGAGTGAAACGGGAATTTTGGGGGTTGGGTGATGAAGTCAAAGGTTGTGTTTGTGAAGTGAGGGGTGTTGCTTGCGATTGCTAATTCCCAATTCCGAATTCGGAGAAATGGAAGGGATGAAAGTGAAGGTAGCGGGTGTTGTATGGCTTTGGGTGGAGGGTTTCAGAGAGGCGTGTTGCCTTCATCGCGTTCTTATTCTCTGTCTCAGGTCACTCTCTTTCTCTTTCTCTTTCTCTCCTCCAAAATTCCCTTTCCTTTCTCTCTGTTTTTATATTTTATTGCTCTTTCGTGTTACCTAGGTCGAGGAGGCTTTCGGTGCGAACAGGCCAGTGTTTCCTCTTAAATGGTTTCATATTCTTAGGAAGGTAACTTGTCTCTCATTCGAGGAATCAAACTAGCTTTCAATTTATTTTAACATAATCATCCGTGACAATTCCTGGCATTTAAATATAATTCAATTATGTATATCTTTTACATCATGATCGTTTGAACAAATCTGATTAATAATTATTGCTTGTTACCTACATATTATTGTCATATGTGGATTGTGGATTGTCCTGCACAACTCATGTGTGTATCTACTAGTTTAATAATTTCAACATATTTAATTTTTTGTGCAGTATATTCGTCCTAAACTCGCTTGTGATCCCAGCATTGTGGGGGATATTACCTGATCAGTGCTCACAGTTTGTTTCTCATAAACTCTGTGACTTTGGTGGCACTTTGAAATTTTATTCTTTCTTACGTCTTGCACTCATTCAGCTTTTTTATGTAAGTAACAAACATACTATTTTTAGAGTGCACATTCACTGCAAAATTAGTTTCCTTGCTGCCTTTTTTCCTTCCATGTTCTCCTAGTAGATTATTGTTTGCCTTTATAACTTGCGTGGATTTTCAGTATTTGTATAAATTTACAAATCTATAGCTAATATCACTTTGGCAAGGACTGTGATCATTTACTTTCTGCATCTGAATTTTTGGATTTTTTTAGTTATCTATATAATTCGCCAAAATAAAGCAATACAGTTCCATGAAATGCATGGAAGGTCCACATGCTTTCTTACAAGTTAAACCCAAACTTTGATTTTTGAAATGCATGGAAGGTCTACTAGAAGTATGAAGTTTCAAAAGCCAACGCTTGGCAAGCTAGCCACATACTTGCTCAGAGGATTTTCTCGTTTTTATTGATAAAATGCATTTTAGATATCTTTCTATATTGTAGATTGCATGAAAGAAAGCTTTGAATTTGAATGTGTTTTTCCAATATTTAATCTTTTGTATTTGTTCTTCTGATTTTTCCTTGCAGGTACTTTGGTTTTACCCATTATATGTGTTTAGCATAGTTCTAAGCACCATCTGGTAATATTATCTTTTTATCTTCCTTTTTCTTTGTTGTGTTGTATGCACTGGGCTGCCCTTCATTGTCATGTTCATTGTCAAGTTATTTCGTATTTGCATGTCACCTTTACTAAGGAATGAAATTTCTTAAATCAGGTAAAATAAGAAAAGTGTTTTAGGAAGATAAGATATTCTCCAAAAGATTGTAAGAACACCAAAAAGTAGACATGGTATAGCCCTCCAATCCCATTCTATATCCATATAAACAATTCTACCAAAATCAATATTTTGGACTGCTTCTTTTTCTATCCAAAAACAATGCTGGTCTGAAATTCTCGTTGGAAATTATGGCTTATGTCTCCAACATAGGTGTCAAGCACGTTGACAATGCCAAATACTGTTTGGTTCCATAGAAAAGTGCTTCAGTCAATTGTCATGTTCCCATTAGAGCAATAACAAGCAAAGTATTCTCAATCTTGGATTTCCATATCCAATAAATTTTTATATAAAATAAAGTGGACATAAACTAGTATGTTGTTTCACTTTTTGTCATCTAAAAGAGAATTGCTAACAGAATGTTTTCAGGTACAATGACATTGCCAAGTACGGGTATGCTGCAATGGGAAGATCTAAGTTTACTGTAGAGAAAGGCTCAAGCCAAAACAACTCACCAACTGTACAAAATGCTTATCATGTAAAAAGACCATCTGGCCTGGGAGGGTAAAGTTCTAATTAATAGTTACTTCATGCTACTATATTTTTTCTTTCTCCTTTTTTTATTGCTATTAATTCTTACTGGGTAAATCAGTGCTAAAAGTTCAGCTACTGTGTTTGCTAACTCAGGGTCATGATTGGAATAGGAGAGCAGGTGTACTCGATACTCCTTTTGAGTATTTTCTTTCTTGAGGTAATAAAATCATTGTAATTTCTGTTTCCATATTGATAAGGTAGTATATATGCCTTGATATTCAATAAACTCGGTTTTACTTCATTTTATGCTTACTAAGTTACTAGCTAGATAACATGCAATTTTGGATGTTATATGCAGGTCTATGCGACAGGATTTATACCATACATAGGGAAGGTGCTCAATTTTTTACTCCTTTCCTGGATGTATGCATATTACTGCTTCGAGTATGTGGTTCATATACACCTTTGCTTAATGTCCTTTTTTAACAGTTGGATACGTGCTTAAAAATATGCTTTTTTATTAGGTACAAATGGAATTTCAATGAAGTGGCTCTTGACAAAAGGCTGGACTACTTTGAATCTTACTGGGCATTTTTTGCTGGTTTTGGTAAGTTCTTTTTTTTTTTTCAATTAACTTATTTACATTAACTTTATTAGGTGTACTTGTTTGTTTAGCTAGAGAAAATTCATATGTTTAGGATGAACAGCTCAAGTTTTCTGTATGTTAACTAGTAATAAATAAAACATTAATCAGTCTCCATAACATGTTTATGTTATGGGTTGTTGACTGAGGCATGAGGATTGAGGATTTTCAACTTTGTGAAGTGTGAAGAATATTGAGCAGAATGCCATACAATTCCATATGTGCTGTTGCCTTGGTGGCTTATTGACGTTTAAAATTCAGTCTAATACTATTTTTGTGTTGAAGAACATTGAACTATGGAACAAAATTTGTATCTTATGGATAATTCTTTATCCTCTGATTCACTTCATGTTTGAGATTAATGAGTAATTTATGTCCTTACAGGAAGCCCTTGTGTTTTGGCCATATTCTTTTTCTCGCCTCTTGTGAGTTATGGGATTATGGCTATACTTTTTCCACTGGTATGTGTGACTATGTTGGTTGTTTCCCTTCTATTTCTTCTTTCTTCCTCCTACTTCAAATTTGACTTGTTGATGCATTTTTTTCATTTCCTTTGGTTATTCAAAACTGAAATATCATGTATTATTTTGAATCAATGATATTAACACATGTTGCATATTTCAGTTTGTTTTAACTGCAACTGGATCAAAGGCTGAGCAAGAAATATCCTTTGAAAAATACAAATGGAGAGCTGCAGGAGTGCAAAGGCTTCCAATATTTTATGTTGCAGACAAAGTGTCGTAAGCTTTCCATTACTCGTTCCTTTGCTCTAGAGAAACATTATATTATTAAGCTTAGCCACTAGGCAAGTGACCCAAAAGGGAACTCGTGGGTGATTAATGGCCTTATATGATAGATTAAGTCACTCTAATAAGTGCAAGTTGATGCAATAATGATGCAAAATGCGTTTCTGTAATTATTTGTCAATTTTGAGGTTGTCTAATCCTTGTTAGCTGCAAGACACTTCTTTCACTCTACCCTCTTCTTATATCCTGCTTGATGCAGAAAATTGATTATTATTTAAGAATAATAAATATTTTTCTACTCAAGAGTCATTGTTCATTGTATTAAGGTTTAGAACTGCTAAAGAGTTGCAGTTTTGTGTAGTTAATTAAATAATCTCGTAATTAGGGGTCTAATTGATTAAAAGTAGTCCAAAAGTCAGTCAGAAGTCATTAATTAAGGCACTTAAGATTCTAGTCAGTTCTAGAGTCCTATGTGGTCTATAAATAATCATTGTCTTTGTATTTTGGGGCAGTTCAATGCAATACAGTGAAGTATATTCAGAATATAATATTCTGTTGTTTCTTTCAATTTCGGATTGGAATTCTGATATTATCAGATTTCCGTACAAGGAGGTGGACTCCTCCCACACTCAACCCTTTTATTCCAAATTCCTACCCAGCCTATTTCCTAAATTTCCTATCCACCCAACCCATAATTTAGATAAATTCCTAGGCTGCATCAGTTTGGTATCAAAGCTGGTTCATAGGGACTACTTTGCTTTCCAATGGCAATAAGGAGTGGCAGAGAATTTCGAGGCAGGCTCACTGATCGTGAAAGAGATGACCTGCTGCTGCAAATTGCAGAAGAAATTCTAAATCTGTCAAATCGAGTTGCAAGTCTAGAAGCTTGGAAGGAAGCATCAACCATCAATCATGAAGATGAAAATGGTGAAAATGTAAACATTGAAGAACCTCAGAACAAAAATCGTGATGCAGAGAGCAATGTTAGTGAACCAAGAAGGAGGAGTCCAAGACCCAGATCAATGAACCAAAACCATCATATTTATAGGGTTCCGTTTCGTGGTGGCTATCAACCACATTTGGAGCAACGCAACAATTATGAAGCTTTCCATCTTGATATTCCCAAAGGAGTCAAGATTGATGTTCCAGATTTTTCTGGAAAAATGGATCCTCAAGACTTTACTGATTGGATAACTGCTTTAAAAGACTACCTTGACTGGTACGGAATGAATGAAGAAAGGAAGGTGCACTTTGCAAAAATGAAGCTGAAAGGGCAGGCTCAGATGTGGTGGCGCAACATTGAAGAACGTATCAACAGGCTTGGCCAGGCTCCTATTATTCATTGGGAGGAAATGAAGCTTTAGTTACAAGAGAGATTTCTTCCTCTTGATTATAAGGAATCATTGTTTGAAGAATTACAGCAGCTGAAACAAGGCAACATGACAGTCCACCAGTATACAGAAAAGTTCAACAATTTGACTGTGCGTTGTCAAATTGATGAAGAAGATTCTCATCTTCTAGCACGCTATAAAACTGGGATGAATCCTGAAATTCAGCAGGAAATTATTACAGCTTGATTCTTCAGCATTGATGAAGTTTACCAAATGGCTCTCAAAATTGAAAGTCAATTAAAGCTTCCATCAACCAGGCGTTTTGGATCACAGCTAGGGGAGGTTTCAATGAAGAAGACAGTTCCAGCCATGCAGCAGACAAAGAACCATTCAAATGCTGCTAAAGTCTCAAGAGATTCTGATTTCAAAAGAAAATCAGTAGAAGTTCCCAACAAGCCAGGTCAAGATTATGTGTCCAACCAAAAATCTGAATCTTTGTGAAGATGAAGAAGGTGACCAGCAAGAGGAAGAAGAACAAACAACCCTAGAGCAAGATGTTGTGGAAGAAGTTGAAGGAGAAGAGCAAGTGACTATGGTGATGCAACATATTCTTGCTGCCCCTAAGAACTCTTCGGAAGACAAATGGCCTCAAACCAGCATTTTTCACACTAATGTTAAGTGTGGAAATCAGGTAGTCAAGTTAATTATTGACGGTGGGAGTTGTGCCAATGTTGTTTCACAAGCTCTTGTAGAAAAGGAGAAGTTGAGATGTCGAGAACATCCAAAAAAGGTTGCTTGGATCAATGACACATCCCTCCCAGTCACTAAACAAAGTTTAGTGACATTCGCAGTTGGTGATCGATATAAGGAGACACTTTGGTGTGATGTTATTCCAATGAACGTCGCACACATTTTGTTGGGACGCCCATGGCTATATGATAGAAAGGTGCTGCATGTTGGTAAAACCAACACCTATACTTTTAATTATAATGGAACAAAGATCAAACTATTACCAATGAAAAGTGAGGAGTCACAAGCAAGGCAACCAACGGCAACAGCTGTCAACGTATTATCGTTGAAACAGTTTGAAGAGGAGAGTAAGAACAAGGGAAGTATTGTTTATGCATTGGTTGTGAAGCAGAACCGTGATGTTTTCCAACCCCAACAATTAGAAGCTGATTTACAGCAAATATTCAATGTGCAATTGATCTTATACCTGGAGCATCACTTCAAAATCTGCCAGCCTACAAAATGAGTCCAGCTGAACATGCAGAACTTCAGAGACAGGCGCAAGACCTTTTATCCAAAGGCTTTGTTCGAGATAGTCTTAGTCCCTGTGCAGTTCCAGCATTATTGACGCCTAAAAAGGATGGCAGTTGGAGGATGTGTATTGATAGCATAGCAATTAACAAAATAACCATCAAGTATCGATTCCCTATACCTAGACTTGATGATATGCTCGACTTGATGACAGCAGCAAGTGTGTTTTCAAAGATTGACCCTAGAAGCGGCTATCATCAAATCAGAATTCGACCGGGAGACGAGTGGAAGACGGCATTTAAGACAAAGGATGGACTCTATGAATGGTTGGTAATGTCATTTGGGCTCACTAATGCCCCAAGTACCTTTATGAGGGTAATGAATCATGTTTTGCAGCCATACATTGGGAGATTTGTCGCTGTTTATTTTGATGACATACTCATTTACAGCTGCAGTAGAGGAGCATTTGTTTCACCTAAGGGGTCCTAGAGACTTTAAGGGCTGAAAAGCTCTACATTAATTTAAAGAAGTGTGAGTTCTTGAGCAATCAGGTAAACTTCTTGGGCTTTATTGTCTCCTCCTAAGGTTTTGCAGCTGACCTAGAGAAGGTGAAAGCAATA
Source organism: Ormosia emarginata (assembly GCA_029884605.1). Taxonomy (NCBI): domain Eukaryota; kingdom Viridiplantae; phylum Streptophyta; class Magnoliopsida; order Fabales; family Fabaceae; genus Ormosia; species Ormosia emarginata. The sequence goes on along the minus strand of JAQQTP010000055.1, from coordinate 3,635,863 downwards.
CTTGATTGGCCTATACCAACCAACGTAAGTGAAGCTAGAAGTTTCCACGGTCTAGCTAGTTTCTATCGGTGCTTTATCCGTAATTTCAGTTCAATAATGGCACCAATTACTGAGTGCCTCGAAAAGTGAAGCTTTGTGTGGACAGATGCAGCAAGCAAGGCCTTTGAAGAAATTAAGAAGCTGATGGCTGAAGCACCGGTTCTCAGATTTCCAGATTTTGACAAAGTGTTTGAACTGTCTTGTGATGCATCTCATACCGGAATTGGTGCAGTTCTTAGTCAAGAAGGACATCCTATTGCCTTCTACAACGAAAAATTGAATGATGCAAAGAAAAGGTACTCAACTTATGATCTTGAGTTTTATGCTGGTTTTCAAGCTGTCAAGCATTGGAAGTGTTATCTTTCCTATAAGGAATTCATTCTGTATTCAGACCATGAAGCTTTGAAGTATCTCAATTCTAAAAAATTTCTGAATGCTAGGCATGCTAAATGGAGTGCCTACTTGCAGCAATTTAACTTTGTTATTAAGCATTGTTCAGGTGTGCAAAATAAGGCAGCAGATGCTCTCAGCCAAAAGACTGCATTGCTCACTGTTATGACAGTAAAGGTGACAGGTTTTGAAGAATTAAAGAATGAGTATTCAAGTGATGAATACTTTGGGCCAATTTATGCAGATTTACAAGCTGGTAAGAATTCTTACCAGTCTGGTTAGACTGGTAAGAATTCTGATTTCTGTATAAAAGATGGTTATCTTTACTATGGAAATCAGTTATGTTTGCCAAATACTTCAATTTGTGACTTTGTTGTATGGGAACTACATTCGGGAGGACTTGCTGGGCATTTTATAAGAGACAAGACCGCTACTTTGGTGTAAGATCGTTTCTATTGGCCTCGACTAAGGTGTGATGTTGAAAAGATTATGCGCCAATGCCATATATGTCAGATTTCTAAAGGAAAGAAGCAGAATTCTGGTTTGTATACACCACTACCAGTCCCTAATGCACCTTGGCAGGACTAATCCATGGATTTTGTTCTAGGACTCCCTAAGATTCTAGAAGGCTTCAATTCAATCTTTGTTGTGGTGGACAGATTTTCAAAAATGGTTCACTTTATTCCGTGTAAGAAAACGTCTGATGCATCTAAAATTGTTCAACTCTTCTTTCATGAAGTAGTGCTGCATGGTCTTCCAAATAGCTTAGTTTCAGATCGTGATGTTAAATCTGTGTCTTACTTTTGAAAGACCCTGTGTAAACTCATGGGCACCAAACTGAAGTTTTCTAGTGCCTATCACCCATAAACCGATGGGCAGACAGAAGTTATAAATAGAAGTTTGGGTGATCTATTCAGACGTCCAGTAAAAGACAATACCCAATCATGGGACTTAGTTCTGCCTACAGCAGAATTTGCCTACAATAATTCTATCAACAGGAGCACCGGTCACTCACCATTTGAGATAGTAACGGGGTTGAAGCCACGACAACCTGTTGATCTTGCACCTCTGTCTGTTGAGACCAGAATTAGTCAAGAGGATGAGGAGTTTGCTAAGCATATCCATAACCTTCATGAAGAAATACGAAAGAAGATCGACATAAGCAATCAGAAATATAAGTCTAGCGCGGATTTACACAAGAGAGATGTATAATTCCTGGAGGGAGACCAAGTTATGATAAGGCTAAAGCCTGAATGTTTTCCAAAAGGTGCATATCAGTAGCTCCATTCAAGGAAAGCAGGACTGTACAAGGTGCTGAAACGCCTCGGAAGCAATGCTTACTTATTAGTGCTGCCACTAGAGCTTATCATTAGTCCTATTTTTAATGTGGAAGACCTCAATCCATATTATGAATTCCATGAAGACATTAAGGGAGGACAAACTATTCCTAGACTGCCTAGGGTGACAACCACGTGAGGAAGTTGAAGATGTGCTTGATGAGCAGAATGTTCTTACAAGACATGGGAGCTATAAGAAATATCTTGTGAAATGGAAAGAAAAGCCAATTTCAGAAAGTTCTTGGATTACTGCAGCTGACTTTGAACGTAAAAGTCCAGAGCTGTTCAAAACATATCAAGAAAATCACTCAGAGACGAGTTCTGTCCAGGCTGGGAGAATTGATGCAGAAAATTGATTATTATTTAAGAATAATAGATATTTTTCTACTCGAGTCATTGTTCATTGTATTAAGGTTTAGAACTGCTAAAGAGTTGTGGTTTTGTGTAGTTAATTAAATAATCTCGTAATTAGGGGTCTAATTAATTAAAAGTAGTCCAAAAGTCATCAATTAAGCCACTTAAGAGTCTAGTCAGTTCTAGAGTCCTATGTGGTCTAAATAATCGTTGTCTTTGTATTTTGGGGCAGTTCAGTACAATACAGTGAGGTATATTCAGAATATAATATTCTGTTTTTTCTTTCAATTTCGGATTGGAATTATGATATTATTAGATTTCTGTCCAAGGAGGTGGACTCCTCCCACACACAACCCTTTTATTCCAAATTCCTACCCAGCCTATTTCCAAAATTTCCTATCTACCCAACCCATAATTTAAATAAGTTCCTGGGCTGCATCACTGCTGCTAAATATATTGACTTCAAGTTGAAAATATGTATGAAAGTGATTAAACTTTCTAGTCTGTTTAGAAGAAATATTCTCACCCCAAAAAAGATCCCCACAGAATATGATATGGTAAGCTATAGGCGTCCGGTGGAAGTGCACAACAAAGCTTAGATATCATTCATCATGTGCTGTGCTATAGATAGAAAATGCTACAAATGTGTTGGAACTCTATTATTTTTGTTATTATTTTGGCTATGAGCAGATATTGAACTTTTCCTTTCCTTTTCTATTTTATACTTATCATCAAGCGAATTGCAAAAGGAATTGTCTAACATTACATTGTTCTTATTCTAAATAATTCTGAGTTTAAAGTAAAAGATCAATTATCTTAACAAGTACTCCTAAGACCTTGGTTAAATGATCTCATTTTTCATTTATGAGCTAAATTTGGGTGGTCATTTTATCTCATACACCTCTGCTATCTCTCATTCTGTTTTGCTGGTGAAGTTAGGACTAAGGATGCTTTGAAGGGACTAATGGAAGGGTGATAATTAATGCTAATATTGATGCTCAAGTTCTTTCTGATAAGATATTTTTCTTATTCGGATTTTTTAGGATTAGATACGTTTATGAAATCATTCACTATTAGATCACCAAAATGTCTAATAATTGACTGATGGGCTTGCATGTTTGTATTATGAAGTACTTAGAGAGTTATTACTAGTTGACCTTATAATCATTTTAGCCACATGCCTTGATTGCTGTTTATGTAGGATGTGGATGTTATCTCTTTTACCCCGGGACAAATGGGACCAGATACAAGACAGAAAAGCACAATAAGATTGTTGTAGTCAATGATTCTGACATAACTGATGACTGGTAAGAACACAAACTGTGATTTTGTCCACTAGGGCCATATTTATTTTAAACTTTTTACTTTCAGTGTGCTTTACTATTCAATATTTATTCAGCATATATGGAACTTCCCACCACCCTCCCCCTTTCTCTTTTACTAAAAGTTGGTTAGTTAGTTTGTTTGATATGTCTGTCTCCTGTTTAATGCTGTAGAGTAAATGTTATGTCATAAGCCGATGCGGTGGACTACACACTTGAGGTACCTTACTTCAGAATTCAGATGCCGACGGTTAAAGCTACTAACTGCACCAGACCCTAAATCACCAAAGTGAACCACGTTAGAGACAAAACCTACTTTGTGTAGGGTCGGCCCCAACGTGGGTTTGCATTTTAGGAACCCTGTTTGGAGTCCTCCCACCGCTACCCGAAACATTGGTGAATTTAGTGTACATGCTACGTAGGTCTTTGTGCATATTAACAATCGCAACCAATATATATTTGTACAGGGACATGGTCATTGAAATGTGCACTGTTCTAATATATCCAGATTTCCTTGGCTTCGTTGTTGAGAAATTGCTGCGTACTTATGGACCGCCGTGCTACGAAGGATGAGATAATATATCATTTTTTATTTGAGTTTTGTTAAAGAGTATTTTAAAGACTTATTAAGAATTTAAAATAGGAATTTCTTTTTATGAAAAGTAAGGTATTCAATGTTTTGAAAATTGAAAATTGAAAATTATTTACTTTTTACGTAGAATTTTTTATCTTGAATTTTTTAATAAGTGTTTTTAATACATTTGTTAAAAGAATTTTTTATTTTTAAAAATTTAAAAAACATAGTTGAGATAATAAATATATAAATTAATAATAGATTTTATCATAAAAGCAGGATTAATTTATATTAAAAGAAAATTTTTTTAATTTATACTCATTTTCATTGTTAGATTCACTTTCATCTAATAATTATTTTTAACAAAATAATCTCAATTATTAGATGAAAGTAGATCTAATGATTGAAAATGAAACAGAAGCTTAAAAAAGACTTACACTAATATAAATTGATCCATTCTCTTTATCATTAATTGTAGCTAAAATGTCACATCATAATTGGAGTGAGTACAATCATATGTAGTGTTCTAGAAATCTGCAATAATTTCTCCTTAGCTGTTAGCATCCAAATATAAATTTTGATGCCGTGATGGGTTACAAGACTTGGAAACTCTTTCATCTAAATAAATGTCATTTGAGATTATAGATTTAAACACGTACATAGAAGAAAGATTGGACCCTTGAATTCAATTGTTGACGTCTCAAAATCCATTTTGAGCTTTTGTCCTTTGCAATTTGATCTTATTTTGAAAGTAAATACAAAGTAGATAGTAATAATTTCATGGGATACAATAATAGGCAAGCTTAGGGGAGTTGCCATGGACTCACAAGGCATCGCACACTTGTTAAATATTTATTGGTTGTTAGTTTTATCATAAATATTTAAAAATTTATAAAATATAATTAATAAGTAATAAATATTTGATAATTTATCCTATATATCAATATATTTGATTAAAAAAAATGAATTCTCCAGGATATGTAAATATATCTTGTCGTGAATTAACACCGAATTTTGTGTCATTAACTATATGTGTTTGGATCATATTGAAAAAGAAAAGCAAAGTACTTAAACTTTAACTATTAAATGAAATTTAAAAATGTAATATACACAATTGAATATAACCCTCCACCAAGAGCATAAAAATGTTGTTCAACATAAAAGCCTTCTTGAAATTGATAGAAAATGGAACTGCAGCATTCGATCACTCATTAGGAAACAAATACGGTTGAGGAAAGAGTCTTCAAGACTAGATGCAAGAAAATAAAACAATAAGATTATAATTCAATTGTTTTGATTGTGTTCTGGACCGATATCCGGGATCCCGATCCATGGGATCAACCCCAAGACGCTACAGAATCGGATTCTCTCCCCACCGTCGTGGAGAAAGACTCACGACACGCTTCTGACCACGGGTCAAGACAGCAGGCTGACTAATCTATTCTGAGGATAAATTCCTAAATATACGTGAATCGCTACCGTCGCCACGATATTATAGGATTTACAGATATCTCAGATGATCGGATACCTTCCTTATATAAATCCTAGATTATAGGGATATATCCTACAATAAAGGAAGGATAATCTTCACTAAGATATCAATCCGCATTCACCCGCATCCAAGACGAGTCCTTCTAGGATTCTCGCATATGCTCCTATAAATACTAGGCCAAGCGCCAAAGGTAGGCACTTCCTCCGAGAGATAAACTATCCCTATCAGTGCACGGTCCTAACTTGAGCGTCGGAGTGCGCTTTTTGCAGTACCCACCCACTCACACCACCGTTGCCGCTGCCAAGCTTCGGAGGAATCCGCTGCATTGTGCCTATCACAGGTACTCTACTGAATTCACTTCAGAACATTGGCGCCGACTGTGGGGACTTTAAAATTCTAATCCCACCCAATCATGGTGAATACGAGGCAAAACTTCAGGAGAGACGCTGCTCAAGTCTCAGTCAACCAAAGACAAGATCCTGACATGCAGCATCCACCACCGCTATTACCTCCGCTTGTGGCTCAAGCCTCAACCGTGAGAAACCAAACGCCCCGACCAGGAAGCCGACGTGATGGGCACTCCACCTCTTTTTCTGAGGAATCTCCTAACCCGTCACGCAGATACCCGTCGTGATAGACTCGACCTCACCCAAAAGGGCGGCGAGCCTTCAAGAACGCAATTCAGTACACCAACGCTGGGAAACCCGAGCAACGAGTTCGACGATCGTGCGTCACACTCCGAACACACGCACCAATCTCGGCTTCTCAACGCCAACTCCAGGATATGCCGCAACAAAGATATGGATCTACTCAACGACCAGTTTAGGAGACTCGAAGACATGCAGCGCGCCATGCATGGAGACCAACCAGAGCCTCGCCGACGTGACAGACGAACCGACATGGAAAATAACATGACGAGGGCCCACGACGATGAGAAAATTCCTCATAATGGAGATAACAACCGGAACCAAGGAGCCATAGAACAACCTTTCTCCGACAAGCTTATGGAATTCCGGGTTCCGAGAAACTTCAAGTTTCCTCCGAACCTCGAAATTTATGACGGAACCACGGACCCTCAGGAGCACATCAATGCCTATGAGCAATCCCTTTGCTTCTACGGCGGATCCATGGAATTGTTGTGCCGAGCTTTCCCTCTCTCCCTCAAGAAGGGGGCCCTCAAATGGTTCACCACCCAGCCACGAGGGACCATCGTAGATTGGTCCGACCTCAAACAAATGTTTTCTGCCGCAGACACCACGAGCAAGGAACAGCCTAAATCCATCGAATCCTTGGCCAAGGTCCGCCAGTGGAAAGGATGAAAGCCTCCGGATTACGTCGACGTTTTATGGCTGCCTCGTGCCAACGTAGAAAACTTTGAGGACGAATAGCCTTGCACTACGCCGAAGCGGTCTCCTGGATAGGCTCCGACTTCTTCAAGTCCCCGGCAAAAAGAAGTCGACAATCCGACCGACTTCCGAAACGTTCCGAGAAGTACGTCTATCCGGAAGAGGCAACGAAGACCACAGGAGGTGGGACAACAAAAGCGAACCCCTCACCAAAAGCCCGGCTGTAATCCCTCAAGGTCACGACCTCCAAAGGGTAGCCCACCCCGAAGAAACTATGCGGACTATACTCCTTTGAACACAACCCGGAAACGATCTTGAGGGAAGTAATGAACACGGAGTTCCGTAACGTCCCCGAGACCGCCCCTATCAAGAGGCAGAGGCGTAAAGATCACTCCAAACACCGCACGTGGCACAAAGCCTATGGCCACGATACGTAAGATTGCCATCACCGCGTGACGCCATTGAATTTCTAATCAAGGCCGGCGCCGCGCAGCAGCAGATGTCCTCCGTGCCCAAAACAAAGAAAGGAGATGACAACAGCGCGGAGACAAAGAAAAGACGAGTCCGTCCCTCCGCGCGAAGAAGAAGACGAGAAGTCCCGAGGAGAAGATCCCGACTCCACCTCGGCCGTAATAACGGCGACCGACAGTGCGGGGATAGGAATACCCCCCCCCGCCGCCGCAACAATGATCACCGCGCCGAGCCCAACAGACGATCCATACCATTGCCGGTGGTTTCGCCGGCGGAGGATCCTCCAACGGAGCTCTCAAGAAAGCCCTCGAATGGCGCTTTTAGCGTGGCCCATTCAGATCAAGAACACAGGTCGAAAATAAGAAAGCGTCTCTCATCACCTTCTCAGACGAAGACTACGGCGGAATAATCCCGGATCATGATGACCCACTCGTCATCTCCGGGGTAATTTCCAACGCCGAAGTCCGTCGAATTTTCGTCGATCAAGGGAGTTTGGCCGATATTATGTTCTTAGACCTTTACCAAAAATTGGAACTCCCGCAATCCGACTTGACCCCCCATGCCGGAGAATGACTGGCTTCACCGGTAAGAAGATCACTCCAAAGAGGATATTACGAAACCCATCTAACCCTCGGGGTCATCTACACTCTTCGACTCAGACCGTGAAGGTAAAATTCTTGGTCGTGGATCGCCCTCGGCCTACAACATTATCCTGGGTCGTCCGTCTCTCAACGCTCTCGGGGCGGTAATATCCACCACTCACCTCGTGATGAAGTTCCTCAACAAGAACAATGACGTCGTCACTATTAAAGGCGACCATGTTTCAGCCAGAAAATGTTATAATGAGAGTTTGAAGATTTGCAAAATACCCCGACATCAAACCGCCCAGTATCTACCCCGACTATTGACCAGGTCAACATTCGATGACCGAGTTGGACGTCGAGAAGAAATCCGGATACCCGACCACAACCCGAAGGCGAACCGGAATCCCTTCAACTCGGGAACGATCCCGGGCGGTAACCAAAGTCGGAGCTCGTCTGGATGAAGGAGAAAAGCATCGCTTTCGTAACTCTTGTTGAAAAACAAGGACCTTTTCGCCTGGACTTCCTCCGACATGCCTGGACTCGATCCCAGCTTCATTTGCCACCGGCTGTCGATCAAAGAAGGCGCCAAGCCGGTCGCGCAAAAAAAGAGAAAGGTCGGTCCCGAGAGACAACAAGTCGTCGAAGACCAGGTTAAGGAACTGCTAAACGGCAATTTCATCAGAGAAATCTCCTACACCACGTGGCTTTCCAACGTGGTCCTGGTAAAAAAGTCCAACGGAAAATGGAGGATGTGCGTAGACTATACCGACCTGAATAAAGCCTGCCCCAAGGACCCATATCCACTCCCCCAATGTGGACAAAGTTAGTAGACGATCCTCCGGGTTCGGATGGTTATCATTTATGGACGCATATTCCTGGATACAACCAGATTCCCATGTAAATCGGGGATGAAGATAAAACCGCTTTCATCACCGATAGGGCGAGCCATCGCTACAAGGTCATGCCTTTCGGCCTAAAGAACGCAGGAGCCACCTACCGTAGGATGATGAACAAGGTTTTCGAAAACCAAGTGGGAAAAATGCTAGAAGTCTATATAGACGACATGATAGTCAAGACCCCACACACCGGCTCCCACACGGCGGATCTCGAAGAAGTATTTGCACAAATTCGGAAATACAATATGAGGTTAAACCCGGAAAAATGCGCTTTCGGGGTCCAGGCCGGTAAGTTCTTGGGATTCATGCTAACGCATAGAGGAATTGAGGCCAATCCGGATAAATGCCAGGCCGTCCTCAACATGAGGAGTCCCCGCAATGTCAAAGAGGTACAACAGCTTACGGGGCGTATAGCGGCCCTCACAAGGTTCTTAGCCAAAACCGCTTACAAGTCTCTCCCCCTCTTCAAACTGCTCAAGAAGGGAAGAAGTTTTGAATGGACTCGAGAGTGCGAGGACGCCTTCACATCTTTGAAAAGTCTTTTGTCCTCCCCCCCTATCTTGACAAGGCCGGACAGCGGAGAGACACTTTACTTGTACCTGTCCGTCCACGATGAAGCCGTAAGCTCAGTTTTGATCAGGGAAACCGACGAGGGACAGAAGCCAGTTTATTTCGTGAGCAAGGTCCTCCAGGGGCCTGAGCTCCGGTACCAAAAGGTCGAGAAAGTCGTCTTCGCGCTCATCATTACTGCAAGAAGACTTCGGCAATACTTTCGTGCCACCCTCTCGGTAGTAAGAACCGACCAACCTATCCGACAGTACTACACAAACCAGACTGGCCGGCGAATGATTGCGTGGTCGATTGAACTCTCGTAATTTGGAATTACATACGAACCACGACTTGCAATAAAAGCCCAGGCTTTGTCCGACTTCCCGCGTAACTCACAACAGACAACGGCGACCCAAAGAAAGCCTTTTGGACCATCTTTGTTGACGGATCGTCGAACCCTAAAGGAAGCGGGGCCGGGGTGATAGTCGAAAATTCAGAAGGTTTGACTTTGGAGCACTCCCTGAAGTTTGAGTTCTCAACTTCAAACAATCGGGCGAGTACGAGGCCTATATCGTATCGCCGAACCGCTAATGGCAAAGGATCTGGAGGCAACACGGATCAAACTCTCAAGTGACTCCCGCTAGTAACCTCTCAAATCCGAGGTGACTATCAAGCTAAAGAGCCCCTCCTACAGAGATACTTGAGCAAGGTCCAAGAAATTTTAAAATATTTTGAAGAAGTCAGGATAGAGCACATCCCAAGGGAACAGAACTCCGAGCCGACCTCTTATCTAAGTCAAGCCAAGACAAAAGCCCCAAAGAACAACCGGTCCTCAGTAATTCAAGAAACTCTTTCCCAACCCTCCATCACGATCATAGCGTATCCCAAGTGGAGGACCATCAACCATCTTGGATCACTCCTATACTTGGGCTACCCGCACCACGGAAAGTCGCCAACGGACCCAAAGGAGGCTTCCAAATTAGTAAAGACGTCGGTCGTACACCATTTACAACGGTCGACTATATCGGCGTGGTTTCTCTTCCCCCTTCTAAAGTGCTTGACCCCCAAGGAAGCGAGTACGCTCTAGTCAAGTACATGAAGGAAGTCATGCGGTCCACCACTTAGGTGCCAAAGCCCCGGCCCAAAAGTGTTAAGAGCAGGATTCTATTGGCCAACGATGGAAGCCGACTCTCACGCACACGTACAAACTTGCGACAAGTGTCAACGTCATGCGCAGATCATTTTCAAGCCCCCTCTCGAAGAATTGTCCACGACGTCGGTCCTATGGCCCTTTACCGGTGGGGTATGGACATCCTAGGTCCGTTCCCCCTGTGCCCCAGGCGCTTTAAATATTTGGTGGTAGCAGTGAGACTATTTTACCAAATGGATCGAGGCCGAACCCCGATCACCATCACCTCGGCCCGACCCGTCGAAGTTTACTTGGCGCCACATCATTACCAGGTTCGGCATACCAGAATCGTAGTCACAGACAACGGAACCCAGTTCAAAGACAAAGCCTTCGAGGAGCTACTAGCCGGTCTGAAAATTAAACACCACTGCAGCTCCGTCGAGAACCCCAGGACGAACGGACAAGCAGAGGCTGCCAATAGAATCATCATGCGGGGCTTAAAAAAAAGGTTAGACGAAGCTAAAGGGAACTGGGTCGAGCAACTTGACCATGTTCTTTGGGCATACCGGACCACCCCCCATTCCACGACGGGAGAAACCCCTTTCAAGCTGACTTATGGCTGCGAAGCTATGATCCCGGTGGAAATAGGGGAACCGAGCTGGCGATACCAACATTTTTCATCCGACAGCAACCCCAGCCTAATCAGAGAGGACCTGGACTTGCTCGAAGAAAGGAGAAACGTAGCCCACATACGGGATGTCGCCTCGCGAAGACACGGCCGATACAACAAGAAAGTGGTCCCGAGAAAATTCCAGCCCGGCGACCTAGTCCTCAGAAGAGCCGACATAGGAGGGAAAAATGTCTCCCAGGGAAAACTGGCCCCTAACTGGGAAGGCCCCTATCGTGTCGTCACCAGTACGGGTAAAGGAGCCCACACACTGGAAACGTTATCTGGGACCCCGGTCAAAAACTACTGGAATACGGACAAATTAAGGAAATACTATAGCTAAAAGCCCATAGCGGCTCAGCCCTTCAGAAGAATTATCTTCGATCCATTCTTGTTTTAAATAAGTACGCTATGTTCAGACTTCTGTTCTCCCAAGTTCAATAATAAAATTACTATTCACAGAAACCTGGTTCGGTTTAACGCGTTGCTCTAAAAAGCAGATAGGAGACAGTACAGATCATATGTACACACTCCTTCCTCACACCTAAGCCAAGAAGGGTTCCTAAAATCTGAACGATTAATAGGATACTTACCCCGGGCGAGGTCAAAAGCAATGCTAGCGCCCTGGACAAAAGGGCCTTCGCGAAAAATGCCCTAACCAGGCGTCACTCTTACCTATGTTCAAAATTCCAAACGCTTCCCGCAACAAGCACTGGAATACGGATTAAGGTTTCATTTGGCCTAAGTCTAAAATCTCTTTACGTTTCATTATTATAAGCGTTAGATTAAGGACCAAGGCCTCTTTCCTACCTAAGTCCCTGGGAATACCACTCAATTAATGACATGAGTGAAGGATCCCGGACCATGGTTTTCACAGCACAGTTTTCTAAGTCCGGCATAACAACTACCAAAATGGGCGTTGGACCCAGGTCGGACCATGAAAAACAAAAATGAATAACCAAACAAAGCAATTAGATATAAAACCCCAAACACGGGTAATTGTCCTTACAACAAGAAAACCCCACGCAGGGGGAAAAAAAAACGGGGCGCTTCAAACACCGCTTCTTCCTCTTCTGGGACCCGAATAACCTCCGGGTGCCACCAGAGCCTTCGCGGCTAAAGCCTCGACAGCCTACAAGCCGGCCGTTATGAAACATCTTGTCCGAGGACACACCCTCCAAGATAAGGTCAACCCCGGGGTTGAAGTGCTTTGATCCGCTTCACGATTTTGGAACCGCTCCTCCCCAACGTTTCCAGCCACTCCGTCCGCCTCCTCCACCTCCTTCTCAAGCTCCGCCACCTCGGCCCTCGAGCGCCAATGCTTCGGTCTCTTCAAGCTTCTCGGCCTTCCTAGCACTTCGAGTCAGTCCGCCAACGCCTTTTCCACTCGGCCGACTTTGTTCTCCAGTTCGACGGCCTCTCTCTATTGTCTTCACTGGTTTTTAAGGACGCGGCCAACTTCTGCTCGGTCTCCTCTTTTTCCTTCTTCAGGGTCCTCAGCTCTGCCGACGCCTGGCGATCAGCATTCTCGATGGTGACCTCAATCACACGGATCTCGGCTGCCGCCCGAGAGCCTGTCTCTCGAAGCGCGGCTAAGGTTTGGCGCAGCCCCTTCGGCAATATGCTGCCTCACCTCGCCACTCAGGAGTCGCCCATCTATGAAGGGCCCGGGCTCAGAATTCCCCGTGATGACCGGCAAAACCTCTGCCATTTCCTTGTCACCGCACTCCGACGACCGGCCATCATGCTCAGAAGGCCCTTCGACAGCTTGCCTTTTCCGGGACCTAAGAATGGGGGCAGGGGACTCCGGCTCGTCTTGCTCTTCGATCGCGGCCACGCCCGATCGGTTGAGTCCGAATGGCTGTGGAGGAAGAAGCCGCGGTTTTCTTCCCTTTCCTCCTCCGGCTCCTTGAAGACCGCAAGGCAATCACGGAAGATCCCGACGTCATATTGCTAACTGAAAAGAAACAAAAACAAACACAGTCAGTACATCTTGAGACATTGATATATGAAGACTCCTAGGGACACACTAAACGCCCTAATCCCTACCTAACAAAGTGTAAAGAAGATCATCACCAGGGACTTGAAGGACATCTCTAATGTTGATGTACCCATGCTTCTCAAAGATATCGGGTTATGAACTTCGCGGTCCTAAGTTCCTCGGGTCGAGATCCCCTCTTCTTTCTCAATCATGTTGAGAGGCACGTCCCAAAGACCGCGCCCAATACAAATGAAATTCCGGCTCCCGTCCGGCTTGAGGAAGAAAGGATGGCATCCCTCCTCGGCTTTTATCTTGAAAACGAGGTCTTAAACCCTTTGAAGCTTTCTTCGAAAACATCAAAAGACTTACGACCAAGCCGGGATCGAATGACAAGCCAGCTCGTCTGCCTCACCGACCCCTCGGGTGTTTATTCTTGTATAAAAATAAAAAAGATCTTCGCCGAGCATTTGAGGCCCATCAACCGACAAAACCTCTCGAACGAAATGATGTAGCCCCAACCGTTAGGATGGATCTGTGAAGGGGCTACTTGAAGAGTGCGGAGTATATCCATCTGGAAGTCGAGAACGGCATCCTCAGTCCCCAACTTAAGGAAAAGCGGCTCGTACAGAACATGAAATGTGAGCCCTCTTCCCGGCAGAACACACCCTCTCGTTCCACCGGACAGACAACTTCAAACTCGTCGTCTCGAGCCTTGTTCACACCAACTCCAAGGCAAAGAGGACTCTCGAGCACGGCCTCTCTCGAAAACCTAGATTGACGTTCCCATACGTCATCCACCACCCAAGTACATACCAACCCGGGACCCCGCCGCACTCGAACCAACTCGTCTACCGCCGGATCACGGCATCGTGAAGTGGGGGCTGAACCTTAGCTTTCTTTCCCTTGGCCATGGAAACCCCGAGAATATCCAAAGAAGTCGGCAAAAACTGTCAATCAATAGTTTCACGGATTCGAGACACGGGAGAGCGGGGTAACCCTAACCTCCCTACCGACCTCCCGTCCCACCCGAAATAAAGTATTCGGGGAACCCCCACCGCGCGGGGCGCGGCGGTTGGTGCCTCGGGGAGGTGACCGTATCTACCTAAACTACTAAGCCCAACTTGAAAATAAGCAAAAACCGAAACACCTAGCTATCCTACTTTCTCGAAAAGCGCAAACAACAAGAAATTAGAAAGGAAGCAACTTACGGGGTAAAAGCGTAGAAGCGAGAGAGTTCGTGCTAGAACAATGAAAAAGCAACAGGAGCCAAAGCTTTCAAAAAAGTTGCAGCGGTGTTTGAAAACGATAGAGTAAAGAAGACAAATCTCTGACTCTTATTTATAAAGGGTCCATCAACGGATGAACGGTTAGGGGGCATTCCCGTCCCCTCCAAGGCAAAATTCAAAAGACGCCCATCATGGCTCGCGGAGCTCTGTGCACGTCCCTCCAACAAAAACGCGACACGTAGCCCACACACAGTAGTAGCAAATTGAAAGGACTGCACAAGAATCTAAAGCGTCGTTGAATGAGAACCCGGCTTGGTACCACGGATTCCGTGACCAATTAACTACTACACACGACGTGTTAATTCCGAGGCATATTTATAGCCGTTACTAAGGGGCCTAATCGAAACAACCCCGAATGTCTTTATTTGGTTTTTGCCGGGATAAGCGTTGGACTCACCCCTGGCAGAATCGCGTGGGACAAAAGGTCAAGCGTAAATATAGAACGAATTCAGAAAAGAAAAACATATATTGAGTCATTTTCATTCCACACATCGTCATACAACCGAATAAGAAGAAAAGCAAAATCTTGAGAGAACAGAAAGCATAAGGAAGTCCCTAAAAAAGGGGCAAGTATCTTCGGCCACCCGGCCGGTACCCCATCCACATCTCCAAACCACGGTCTCTTAAAAAGTGGATTGGTTTTGCGTAACATTGACCAACCGGGATCGTGGCCACGGAAAGAACGCCAATGCTCTTTGCACGACCTATCCGCTATGCAATTAAAGACCGGATCTTCTTGCGCTCGTCGGAAGGGAACCCGCCTCTCTAGGCGAAGAATCCTCCCCGGTGTCGCCCATTCCGAGTTGCCTCAAGTCATGGAGCAGCCACAACGGGTTTTCCACCCCGAATGCAGACCGAAGCCACTCCGAATAGGAACCCTCTGTTCACCCGTCCTTCTCCCACCTTCTCAACGGACAGCGGCGGCGGAGCGGATACCCGCCGCTTCCCGCGTAGCGAGCCAAAGAAAGCAGACCACCCTGTGTTGCCCCAAGGAGTCATCACTCCTTCGGCCAGCATCCTTGCATCTCCACCGTTACTTGAAAAAGACCGGCGGATGCTCGCGTAAAACCGCCGAGAAGACGGAGAGAAGAACAAGCAGTGTGCTCCAACGGGTCCCCATGCAACGGAGGACGGAAGCATGATTCCATCCTAACAACACGTAGGGTCGACTTCCCCGCGTACGCCAGGGATAGAAAGGCTTCCGCCTCCCCAAATGTATAGCTACCCTGTTTTACGCCAAGATAGAAAGGCCTCTGTCGGGAAGAAAAAACGCGAGGGGAAGATCAAATCTCTTTAAGAACTTTGGGAAAAATAAAAGTATGGTTTCTATAGACGATGAAACTCTCTTCACAGCAGAGGAGAAAGAAGAAAGAACTACACTCAACCCCTGGGGAAAAATCATCTTTGCGCGATGATGAAGAAGAGCATGCAAGCTCATGAAAAAGCATCCAGTACTTATAGCATAAATAAAGGACTCTGATTGGTCGCGTGAAGGGCGACCTGATCCCATGAAGTCAGCCAAAATAAATGTCCCGATCTTTTATTGGCCACAAAGATAGGGAGCAGTTAAGGAAATCCTCACGAAACGAACGTTTTCCCTAAAAAAGAAACGTTATTTCCCAAGAATCTTTATATCCCAATAAGGTCCACGTATCAGTTTCCCAGAGAATCGCAAGCTGAAGTCACCAGAGATCACATTCGGGATTCGCATTGAATATATCTTCAGCACTCGAACTGGAAAACAGTAGTTTCTGCCCATAACCAAGTAAAACAAGGACGTTGGTAATAAATTGAGGTCTAACACCTTCCCGGTAAATCGTTACGTCAGCCATGCGGTGGTTGATCCATCTTAAACTTGACTCTGGTCTGTCTCATCCAAGAGCCAAGCTGGGGGCAACTGTTCTGGACCGATATCCGGGATCCCGATCCATGGGATCAACCCGGCATGCGCGTAACCGGATTCCCCCCAGCCGTCGTGGAGAAAGACTCACGACACGCTTCTGACCACGGTCAAGACAGACAGGCCGACTAATCTATTCTGAGGATAAATCCCTAAATATACGTAACTGCCACCGTCGTCGGTTCACGATATTATAGGATTTGAGATATCTCGATGATCGGATACCTTCCTTATATAAATCCCAGATTATGGGATATATCCTACAATAAAGGAAGGATAATCTTCACTAAGATATCAATCCGCATTCACCCGCATCCAAGACGAGTCCTTCTAGGATTCTCGCATATGCTCCTATAAATACTAGGCCAAGCGCCAAAGGTAGGCACTTCCTCCGAGAGATAAACTATCCCTATCAGTGCACGGTCTAACTTGAGCGTCGGAGTGCCTTTGCAGTGTACCCACCCACTCACACCACCGTTGCCGCTGCCAAGCTTCGGAGGAATCCGCTGCATTGTGCCTATCACAGGTACCCTACTGAATTCACTTCAGAACAGATTGACAGTGAATTAAATTTACAGATAGAAAAAGACAGTGAATTAAATTTACAGATAGAAAAAAACAGTGAATTAAACTAAAAACTAATAAAGCAGGCATGCAATGCATTTTCTACCCGTAAATAATTTATGTAAATTTATTTATTATAAAAATATGATAATATATCTAGAATTGAGAGATTCTTACGTTTTTAAGTAAAAGAAATTTTTTTAGCATGATGTCTAAACTATGTTATATGCCCTAATTTAAATAAACTTTGTTTATATAACTTTTTTTAAAAAAAAACTCTTTTAATGTGAGCTTGTCTTAAAGTGAGAAAATAATAGTATATTCACGATTAATTAAATCTGATCTATCTTGGAGTTTTGAGCCTTCAAGGGTCATGTCCATTAACAACAAATGCATGATCCATGACCTTTGACAAGAAGATCATCTTAAGTTTAACTAGACCAATGAGGCATCCTTAAGCAAGCCTAAAGGGGGTCACTAGCCTAGCACACCTTTAGGGTACAAACTTTCTTGCCTACTCCTAACTGCCACCTCCCTAATTTCTCACCCATATTTGGAGAATTTTATATATGGCATCTGCATTAATAATTTTCATGGTTAAACATTGAAACCATTTTTATGGTGTTGTCTATGATCAGTGGATCTTGCACTTTGAAGCTCGGTTCGGTGGTAAAGGTGCCCATGGGTCATGCATGCCATATGTTATTTGATGTGCCGTCAGCCACCCTCTAAACAACTCCTATATATATTTCTAAAACTTGCACTACCCAATAATATGTTAGTATAGGAGAGTAATAGAAGAAACAATTTATAATTTTTTTTTCAACAAATTCTAACGTATATAGGATACTTATAGAAATAAAAAAGACCTTGTATATTCTATATTTTTATAATTCTCCCTAATTAACAATAGTAATTTTTTTTAGCTCATAAAATAAATTATCTTATAATTATATAACTTCAATGAAATAATTCTCCCTAATAACATATAATATACCATAATTTTTTATTACTCATAGAATAACTGTCATAACTTTCATAATTCACAATAGCTACCACATCAAAGGTCTCATGACCATCAAAATTCTATTAACTTCAAATTAATATTATTTTTAATCAACACCCTTAATTTGAAGTCTTTTGCATTCTAAGTCTTGTTCGTAATTTTTGAAATTCTTTAAACTTGAGAAGCTTAGTAAAAATATTAGCAATTTGATCTTGTATCTTCTCATATTTGGGCTCAATCATCTTATTGTCATCATACTCTAATAAAATGGAATCTTGTGTCTATGTGCTTACTTCGATCATGGTACACTGGATTTTTAGCAGGAGATAATGTGGATTTGAATATAAATTTTTGTTGTTTTCTCCTGTAGAAAATAAATTTCTTTCAACAACTTTCTAAGTCATATAGCATGACAAGTGCAAGAAGTTGTCGCCACATACTCGAACTCACAAGTTAAAAGTGTGACAACGGATTATTTTTTAGAACTCCATGAAATATCATATTCTCCCATAAAGAATACAAAACTTGTAATGCTAGTTTTTTCTATCATCAACATCTCACGCAAAATCACTATCACAATTTTCCACAAGCTTGAAATCATTAGAAAATGAATAAAATAGTCTAAAATCAATTATACCTTTTAGGTAACAAAGAATCCTGCAAACAACTTTCATGTGGGTAGAAATAATTGATTCCATATAGCGACTCACTACTCCAACTGCAAAAAGAATGTCAGGTCTTGTCGAAGTCAAGTATCTCAAGCTTCCCACAAGGCTTTTGAAAATGGTGGGATCTTCTTTCACTCCATCATCAAACTTTGACAATTTAACTTCACATTTCATGGGTGTGTTTGATAACTCCACAAAGTGTAGCTATTTGTGTCCTATATCTGAGTTATAAAGAGTGCTAAAGTCCTTGTATTCATGCATATTTGAAAAGTTTTATGCTTGTATTTGCTATATTCAATTCTGATACCTTTTCAGTATGTTTATGAGCAAACTGTGCATATTTGATAGGTGATTAAGTGAATTTATATTTGTTACTGATTTGGTATTTTCTCTATCATAGGAAGGGCTCCAAACAAGATGATATATGGAGCATTTGAGCTGAAATGGGAAGAGAAAGCCAAATTTGCATCTCAGTAGACAACGTCGCGGTATGGCATGTTAATGCCGCGGCGTGACATCCCTGCATCCAAAGTCAGAGGCTTCGAAGAATTGAACGACCTGTGCACTTGCGGTACACAAATAGTCTAACAAGTTTTTGGCGCCATTGCCGGGGACAATGGTGTATTTCCAAAGTCTTTAGCCTTATTCCTTAGCAATTGCTAGGGGATAACGGTTGAATTCCATATTACTAATATCAACAATGAGTTTGGTTAGTTCTAATTCAAGTTGTAAATAATCTATGTTAATTTCAATCTTCATTCTTTGTAATTATAAGTACAATAAATGGAGAATGAGCCTTATCATTTGAGACCTTTGAGAGAGCTCGAGACCCCTATACGAAGACCTCTATTCAGGTGGAGGAAGGCCTACCATCCAATCCATCACTTTTGTGAACAAATCGGCCATGATCGAAAGAGTTGGCAGGTTTGCCTTGCGAAAGTCTTGCCGGGACTATAACTCAGGCCCTACTTGGGAGGGAACTCAGGTTTTATTGTTTTTGTTAAATAATATGTAATTAGTAAGTTTTAATTCATAAATATGTTAGTATGTTAGTTTTAGTAGTTTTAATTAGTTTTTATGCTTTTCTTTAGTTTAAAGTCTTATAAATATGTTAGTAAGTTTAATTTTTATATTCTTGTAGTTAGTATTTATGATTTAGTATCTGTAGTTAGTTTAGAGTCTTAAATATGTTAGTATGTTAGAGTTTAGTAAGTTAATTAGTTTTTATACATTAGTTAGGCTTTTAGGTTATAAATAGGATAGTATGTTTGATTTTGTGTTTTTGTTAGTTTAGTATGTTTGATATTGTAGTCTAGTTAGTTTCAATTCTAGTATATATTAGTATGTTTGCTTGTTTTGATTTTTAGTTAGTTTATATGCTTGTGTTTAGTTATTAGTAATGTCTAGGTTAAATATGTTGATTATTTAGTTTTTATAATTTTTAGTTGTACATTTTGTAAAATAGCTTTTTGGACAAGTTTCTGTCATTGGCTTCTTTGAGGCCACTTTGAACCAATTCCAGCAGCAAAACTGTGTTGGCTGCTAAATTTAGCAGTTTGACTTCTCACGCCGCGGCGTTGCCTGTTTCACGTCGCGGCGCCATTAAGTTTTTTCCTGCAGAATTCTGCAGACGGGGTATAATGCCACGGCGTGTATGCTGTGTGTCGCGGCGTGATGATCAATTTTATGTATATATTTTGTATATTTTGTTTAAATTCAATTTTTTTTGTTCATATTTCATTCTTTTGTTAATATAATTATTTTTATTATTCAGCTCTCTAAATTTTAATATATTTTTAGGCTCAAGAATCCTGGGATATCATGGAAAGTGAGGATTTTGTCTCACTTAAGTTTGGAGGAGTCTCTTTACATGATTTAGATGATTATGATGTATTATATATATGCATGTGATGATATTTAAAAGATGTAGTTGTGATAACCATCATGTTTCAATAAGTTCGATTTGAGTTGGTTATTACTGAGGAGTTTGAAAAGAAGTTTCAATTTTTATAAGACTGCTGGTGTTGTTTTGATTGTTCATGAGATGAAAGGTTGCTATTTGCCCCTTTGTGAGTGAAACCTTATGTGATCTTGAAGTATGTGAAACAGTTTAGTTGCTTTTGATGCATGATTTATATTCTGCTTAGATGCAAGTATAATTTTGAATATGAGATGAGTGCATGTTTAGAAAAAGTTTATGGGTGTACATGTAGAGTTTCGATTATCCTAGAAATTATTTTTAAACTCTCTTGAGGCGAAATCCTAGATTGTGTATGACTGAGGAAATGATTAGGGCATTCTTTGGACCGATTGAGCCTTAAAAAGGTTACCCTGAATGATTATATCTTTAGGTCCCCTTTGAAGCTTAATAATTATTTGGCCTTATTTGTTTTTCAAACCATTGTCATCGTTTACCTGTTAACCGTTCCAATGCATGTGAAAGCATTGCATGTTCTTCCTACCCTTCATTGTTTGTTGAGTACATGATATGTTGTTTCTTGAAGTGAGTTCAGTGAGTAGGGGCATGTTTGAGAAAAATGAGCCTGAAGGAACTAAATGCGATCAAAAGAAAAAAGGAAAAAAAAAAGTGTTTTGTAAAAGTAAAGAAAGAAAGAAAATGAAAAGAGAGAAAAACAAAGCAAGAAAAAGAAAGAAGAAAAGCTAAAAAAGGAAAAGAATTGCATGGTTCTGGTAAGTTGTGATCCTTCACTGTTGAATACCCCGCTAGTTCGCTTGTTCTCAAGTCTTGAAATCACATATTCATGTATTTCAATATTTGTAATGTATCCTTTCCCTTCTTTTTTGTTGCCCAATACCATAGCCTAACATTACAAGCTGTAAAGACCTTCTGATCCTCAGTTGTGTGTGGTTTACATTAGTGGAGAGAGAGTTTAGGATCAATTTTGTGGATTATATGATTTTGATACATGTATGTTTATAAAACTATCCGGATGTGTATGATTTGAGTTGAAGAAGTTTATCTTGCATGTTTGTGGATAATGTGAATTGCATGGAAAAAAGCTAGATTGTTAGCATGTGAAGGATTGTGCATGTGTGCAGCTGGTTTAGGGGCATTTACACTTTTTATGGATTGAAGTAATCAGTAAATACTAGTAGCTTTGATTTAATTGAAAAACAGAAAGATTGAAACTTGAAAGTGCTGAATGATATGTTTAAATTGTTAAGAAGATTTACTTGGTCATACTTTGTTTGCTCGAGGACAAGCAAAAGGTTAAGTTTGGGGGTGTGATAACTCCACAAAGTGTAGTTATTTGTGCCCTATATCTGAGCTATAAAGAGTGCTAAAGTCCTTGTATTCATGCATATTTGGAAGGTTTTATGCTTATATTTGCTATATTCAATTCTGATACCTTTCCAGTATGTTTATGAGCAAACTGTGCATATTTGATAGGTGATTAAGTGAATTTATATTTGTTACTGATTTGGTGTTTTCTCTATCATAGGAAGGGCTCCAAAAAAGATGATATGTGGAGCATTTGAGTTGAAATAGGAAGAGAAAGCCAAATTAGCATCTCAGCAGACAACGCCGCGGCGTGGCATGTTAATGCCGCCGCGTGACATCCCTGCATCCAAAGTCAGAGGCTTCGAAGAATTGAACGACCCGTGCACTTGCGGTACACAAATGGTCTAACAGTGTTCACGAAGTTACAATCAAACATGTTGAACTTCTTACAAATCTCCTTTGCATAAGCTTCTTGAGATATAAAAATCTCATCTTCCATTTGCTTCACCTTTAGGCCTAAATAGTATGACATGAGCCCAATATTGGTCATTTCAAATTCATATGCCAAAGCCATTTTTAATCTTTCAAACAAAGTAAGATTAGTTTCGGTAAAAATAAGATCATTAATATAAAGACAAACAAGCAAAATATCTCCATTGTTATATGCTTTAATATAAAGAACATATTCATGAACACATCAAACAAAGTCATTATCTTAAAAATATTTGTCAATACGGCTATTACATGCTCTTGGTGCTTGCTTCAACCCATATAATGCATTCTTCAATCTCAAGACTTTATCTTAATGCCCTTCTACCACAAAGTTAATTGGTTGCTCAACATATACTTCATTTTCTAGATAGTCATTACGAAAAGCAAACTTTACATCAAGTTGATAAATCATCTACCTCATTTGAGCCGCCAAAGCAATGAACAAATGAATTGTCTCCATGTGGACAACGGGTGCAAACACTTCTTCATAGTCAACTCCATATTTTTGCTTGTAGCATTTTGCAACGAGTCTTGTTTTATATCTCTCTACATTTCCCTTGATATTCTTCTTTATGTTAAACACCCATTTGACTCCAATTGCCTCATCACCCTTGAGAAGAGATGATAACTCTCAAATGTTATTCTTTTCAATGGCTTCAATTTATTCTTGCATGGCTTGTCTACACCTTTTGTCTTTGAAAGCTTCATCAAATTCTAAAGGTTCACTATCAACAAGAAGGCATAACAAATCAAAAGGCTTAGTTACATCAAATAATTCTTCAATACTTCTCATTTTTCTTAGCCTTTTACTATAACTTTCTTCGAAAGATGAGGATGTTTCATGAATGAGAGATGGTGGTGAAGTTTCTTCTTGAATAGGTGTCATGGTCTTTTGCTCTTCATCTTTAAATTATGGAAAGAAATCATAACTTCATTCTTCTTGTGCTTCCTATCTCTAAGTGGCTTTTTCATCAAATTTCACATCTTGACTCACAACTATCTTATCATTGCTTGTGTTATACAACTTATAGCCTTTGGAATTTGGATCGTAGCCAATAAAAACATACTTCACACTTCGATCATCTAGCTTGGATCCCCCTTGGTAGGGTACATGAACATAAGTAACACTTCCAAAAACCTGTAAATGATTGACAATAGGTTTGGTCTCACTCCATGCTTCATGTGGTGTTTGATCATTTATATTCTTTGTTAAAGAGTAATTGAGCAAATAAACTGCACAATAAACAACTTTGACCCAAAATTCCTTAGATATATTTTTGATTTTCAACATACATCTAGTCATATTAAGAACAATTCTATTTTTTCTCTCCACTACACTATTTTGTTGTGGTGATCTATGAACCGTTAAAGGGAGGTGAATTCCATTTATTTTACAAAATTTATTAAATTCTTTATATGTAAATTCCCCTCCTCTATCAGATCTTAGAGATTTGATTGCATAACTACTCTCTTTTTTTACAAGAGCTTTAAAATTTTTAAAGGTTACAAATACTTCATATTTTTGCTTTATAAAATAAACTCAAGTTTTTCGACTATAATCATCAATAAAAAATAAAAAAATATATTTATTTTTACCAAATGAAGAAGGATTGGTGGGGCCACACACATCGGTGTGAACAAGTTGCAATGACTTGGTTGCACTTGTAGTTGCCTCTTTGGAAAGCTTTCTCTTGCATATTTGTCAAGGAGACATGCTTCACATAATTGATTGAGATAGTTAATTAAGGGCATCTCTTTCACCATTTTCTTTTCTCCCTATGGCTTTGAGTGCTTCAAAATTCAAGTGATCAAATCGCATATGTCAACATTATGGTTCATCTTCAACATTGACTATCAAACACTTTGCTTCAATTGTATTGAGATTCAACATGAACATTCTATTTTTTGTTATAGATACCTTAGCAACCAAGTTAACAATATGATCTCTAAGCCAAATATAATGATTTTTCATATGATTTCATATCC
The DNA here is from genome assembly GCA_029884605.1 of Ormosia emarginata. Classification (NCBI taxonomy): domain Eukaryota; kingdom Viridiplantae; phylum Streptophyta; class Magnoliopsida; order Fabales; family Fabaceae; genus Ormosia; species Ormosia emarginata. The sequence continues at coordinate 3,611,586 of JAQQTP010000055.1, read as the reverse complement.
TTTCTCAATAAGTTGTCTTAAACTCAAAATATTACTTTTTAATTTGGGTATATAGTAAACATTGACAATTAACTTGTGACCACCATCTTTAAGAGAAATTAAAATGGTATATTTTCCTTAAATTTGAACTTTTGAGGTGTCTATAAATGAAACATTGTCATTCACCTTCTCATCAAGCTCCACAAATTTTTCTTTGTAGCCACACATATAATTGCTTGCATCATTGTCAAGATACAATGAGCTCTTGTCATCTCATCATCTTTGAGTGCTAACAATAAGGTTGGCTCTTCAACCGCTTCTTTGTCAATAAGGTTGATTTTTTCTTCAACATCATTAGTACCATAACAACATTTTGATGCATAATGTCCAAATTTATGACAATTGAAACATTTAATATTGGACTTGTCATATGTCCTCTCATTTGTTCTAGGATAATTGTCTCTTCCTTTAGTCACTCCTATTCTATGGTCCCTAATTGAATGATGGTTTGTCTCTTGATTGTTAGAATTGTCATGATTGTCTCTTCCTCTTCTACCTTGGCCACGACCACACCATCTTCCTTGTCTACATCCACATCATCTTTGACTCGTGTCTCCTTCATCATCTTGCAATGAAACTTTGGCTTTGAGGGCTTGCTCTAAAGGCTCATTTTGTCTTTTTAACAATTTTTCTTCTTCGGCTATTATAGCTCAAAGCAACTCATTATTGGTCATGGTGTCTAAATCATTTGAATTCTCAAAAACATAAGTCACATAATCAAACATCTTGTAATTCAAGCAATGTCTTTGTGCGACAAGACCAAACTTCATAGTTATCTTTTGTAAGATAAGATAATTGAAATGGAACCATTCTATTATTTGTCATCACTCAAATCTCACTAGTTCTCTGATATTACCTTGTTAAGTGTAGAAGAATAATAGAAGAGACAATTTGTAATTTTTTATTCTTCTTCAACAAACTCCAAAATACATATAATACTTATAGAAGTGAAAGAGACTTTACACGTTTCATAACTTTCCATAATTAATAATAGTAATTTTTCTTTAACTCGTGAAATAAACAATCTTATAACTACATAAATTCAATGAAATAATTTTTTCTAATGATATATAATATATCATAATTCTTTACTCATAGAATAACTCTCATAACTTTCAAAATTCATAATAGCTACCACATCAAAGGTCTCATAACCACCAAAATTCTATTAACTCCAAATTATTATTATTTTTAATCAACATAATATTAATATACGTTCCACGTAAAAGATGCGTTAGAATCCATGTGTGCCTTCAGATAATTTCCGCTAAGAAAAATATTTTGCTCTGACGATGCGAGCAACAAGAGAGTTTGGGAAGCCCAATACCCTCCTCCAACCTTATTTGCCAAGTATATATGGCAAGATTGAAATTTGAAAGCATGAACGTGTCTAAAACCCAGCCCTCCAACTCCTTTGGCCAATATATATATATATATATATATATATATATATATATATATATATATATATATATATATATATATATAGTTTATCCCGATTAAAAAAAATCCAACCTTGTTTTATCTTTAAATTCTGATTGCTTTAACAAATATTAAATAAAAAGCCAAGTCTATATGAAAGGCGAGTTATTGGGTTAAAATTATTTAATTGAATGATCAATTATTTACATGTAAGTTTTTATTGTGTGTGACAAGCCACATATTGTGCCCAATGTTTACTGGCTTCTGTTGGCCTGGAATGGCAGCTTCAGCTGTCATCACCACCACCAGTCCACCGGCAACGGCAGAGAGGACCCAATCCACAGCTGGTGCGAACCCATCTTTCATCACCTCCCTCTGTCACTGCAACTGCAATTCCAAAAATCTTTATTCTTCAAGACAATAGCTAGAGCCTAAAGGTAGATTTTTAGTAAGAAACAAAATGGACTGTAAATAAGATGTATAACATACATCTAAAAAATAAAAAAAGATGTAAATTAAAAACCTCTAAATATAATTTTTTTTAACTATAAACTGAAATATTGTGTTAGTTACGTTACATTAGTAAAATTTGTATATTTTTATTACAAATAAAGTCATGAATAAGGTTTTTTATTTATTTTATTTTTCCTAAAATATTTTTTATCTGATAATTAAAAAACTAATCTATTAAAATATGATTAAGTATCTAAAAAAAATTTCTTGTAATAATATTATTTTTATACACAAATAAAACTTAAGACAATATGATTAAAAATCTAAACCGTTTTTACTAAAAAAAAAACACAAATAAGTGGGTTTCTTAATATTTTATTTGTTATGAGTAGGCTTAAACAATTAATTATTTTATCTGATAATTAAAAAACTAATATATTAAAATATGATTAAGTATCTAAAAAAGAATTCATTGTAATAATATTATTCTTATACACAAATCAAACTTAAGACAATATGATTAAAAGATTTAAACCGTTTTTACTTTAAAAAAAAAACACAAATAAGTGGGTTTCTTAATATTTTATTTGTTATGAGGAGGCTTAAACAGTTAAACTGACAGAGATCTGGGGCGGGAAGAAGAGAATCAATGTCCCAAAGTTTATGCCCACGCGCGGCACTGTTATCGACTCACACTCCCACCTAAACCAAACCAAACCCGCACTTGGCAGCCTTATGATTGGAGCACGTGAAGCGCGTGGTGCTTTATCTTCATTACATTATTATTATTGTTAGTACTAAATCTATTTGCTATTTACTTATTCAGTGAAGGTGTGAGGTGGTCCCCCCCAATACTCAATACAAGTTGATGTACACTATACATCCGTGACCACGATTCATCCTGACCGTCCCTTTGTTTATTCAGAACGACCATGATAATCACGTTTTCTCCCTCTATCATGATTCTTCGTTCATGTCCTTTCCTTAAACACTAGAGTGAAAACTCAAATCACATCTTTCAATATGCAGAAAATTCAACAAAATAAAATTCATAGATTTTCTATTATTTTAATTCTCAGGTCAAAACTTATGCTTTCCTAGTTTCCTTTCTTAAAAATGCCATTAAAACATTTGTAAAATGATTTTATATAATCCAATTTGATAGCTTTTCATAGCGGGATTTGCGGTTTGGTGCAAGGAAAGCTAATCTCCAAACAATGCCAAAGGGATAAAGATAACCCACGCAGTGAATATGCTTTGCTTGCCATTTTCTTTAGATAAAAAGGTTATTTTTCTTGTAAAGTGGGTGAAAGTTTAGTTTTGTCTGCTAATAAACCAGAAGCTAGGGTATCCTATGATGGATTTTTTTTCTTTTCTTTTCTAGAAGCATACTAGACGATATCCACATAATAGGAAATGACCAAAATGTCTTGCTTTGGTGCTTAAAAATAATATTATATATATACTGGCCTCCAATTTTAGTTGTGGTCTATGACTTATCCTCTTATAAATTGTAAAACCAAAACACAAGCAGGTAGCTTCATTTGTGAGATGACTATACTTCATAATTGAAGATCTAATTTAATTTACAATATCCGTTTATAGTATAGATATATTCTTTTTGGATACAAAGTATAGATCTTTACAAGTGAGGAAAAAATATCCTTGTGCAGTATTTTGTTCAAAAGAAGTCATGTGCAAACCTGAAAAGAAAACCTATATAAAAATAACATAATACTACTTATATGATTTTACTTATTGAAGTTATTTACACAATTTTATAAGAGTATATATAATTACATTTGAAATATTTTCATATTGAAAGGTTGGGTGCGGTAGGAAGAAAAAGTTGAAAATGAAAATTGTTAAGAGAATATTTTAATCGCAATAATAAAAAACATTGAAATTTTTTTATCATACCCTTATAAAAAAAATAGATACTATAGAATTGCCCAAATTCAAATTCAGCTACTGAAACTGCTTTCGTAGTATAACCAATTGGGAATCCAAAGCATCATTGTTCTACATATAGCAAATAATGGTAAATGGTTAAAAGTATAAGGCGGTGAAAATGGGGAAAAAGAAGAATGATTGGGCAATGAAAAGGAGTCATCTGAAATTGACTGTTCAAGTCAACACCAAAGTCATTTTCCTTGCCGCCCTGGCTTATAGACAACGTTACCATCCTTTAATTATGCATCCTCATTTTTCTTTCTGATTTTGAAGTTGCGATTGATTTTCTTACTTTTCTTTTTGTCTTTTGCCCATTACAATTGAATGTTCAACTTTCTTATTTTCACATTTGTTTGACAAACAATCCACTTAAATTATCTTATTAAAAGATCTTATTTTGTTAAATTTTTGCAATTATAACCTACATATATATGGAGAAAAGTGCAATAGCCAATATATAACATCATATAGCAGGAATTAATTCAAATTCAAATGAATAATTCATTTGAATATATTATAGTGTTATCAATGTCTAAGCAGGCTATTATGCTATATATGCATAATCAAGGAATGTGATAGGTTTAATAAATTAATAATTGACTGTCGGTTTTCAAAATGATTTTTTTTTTAATTTATGACAGCATATTTCTCTCTTACTTTCTGATGATCATCTCTCATCTTAAGTCATTAACAAATAAACATAAAAATATAGTGGGGGATACAAAAGGAAAAATCATTGAAATTTTTGAAAATATATAACTAACAAATAAATAATTTTTTTAAATAAAAAAATGAAAGGATAGAGATAGAAGGAAAGTGGTGGAAGTTAATGCCTTCCAGTTCCTGACATCCCTTCTGGAGTTCTGTTCAAAGGCACATATTAATAACTGAGATTTGTATATTTAATTCGCAGCCTAGCTAGGATGAATTCTATTTATAAATTTTGGTCTCTGTCTCCTTACCTGGCAATCCTATTTTGCTTAGTTGGCTATTGCCACTCTAATCTTTGATCATTTATTTAATATTGCCATATACTTTTCCCGTGCTAAAACAACTAAAAGGTAGAGGGAAGACAAAATTTTGAAACTATTTTGTTTAATATCATTAAAAGGAAAAAAATGTTATTAGCATAATATATGCTGTTACACATATAGAAAAGATTCGAGATATAAAAGGAAAGAAACAAAATACATAAAATAAGCATCACTAGAAGGAAGCTATTGAAATTTTCCCTTTAAATCATTTTGAGTTTTAATTGTTTTCCATATTGTCATACATAGAGGAAAAAAAAAGAGCAAATAAGTAAATAACAACACCAAGACAAATTTCCTCCTATACAAACTCTCTCAGTCTGCTAAGTCCCTTCGGACCAAAATCAAACTGTAAATTAATCACATACCAAGAACCTCCAAATCAAGCTAAAGAAATCAACTTCCTCAAAAAAGAAGAGAAAAGAAAAGCATGACTAGAGCAACATGATCTAAGAAACTCAATTCTGATGAGCATCCATGGAATTTTCAAAGCACTCACTTATGACAAATTCAACTTCCAATCTGCAAAAAACAAACCCGATAAAACTCTAGACTTGCAGCTCCACAAATTACAATGTAAAAAAATGCAAGGGAATGAATATATATTGGGTTGGAGGTAGGTGTTATTTACAGATGAAAAGCCAACTAACCAATTAAGTTCACGTACGTTCCGGGGAGTCATTGGGAGCTATTAGGACCACCATCTTCTCCACTATCAGTAGCTTGAGATTGGTGTTGGTGTTGTTGATGATGATGATGATGATGATGATGATGATGCTCCAAGGGATGAGTTTGGTGATCAGAATTCATGTTCAAACCAGCTCTAGTGTAAGCATTGAGAGCTGCCAGCATACCCAAGTTGGAGTCAGACATGCCCAATCCCAGATGCTGAGAGGGTTGCTGCGGCATTAACATGGAACCCAATTGTAGGGCACCCCCAGCACCTGCACCTGCACCTGCACGTCCACCTTGGAATTCAAGACCACCTGGAAGGTTGAACCTTGGCATGAAATGTAGCGGAGCTTGCAACGTATTTCCAGTAGCAGTAGGTTGAGGAGCGGCAGTGAAAGGCCACATCTGGGTCTGGGTCTCCGAAGACCCAGAAGTGGCAGTGGCCACACCACCACCACCACCACCACCACCAGCAGTTACAGGAAGCATCCAAATTGTGCTGCCAGCAGCACCAGCACTGGTGGGTGCGGGTGCCACAGCCCACATGGCAGTGGCAGGTAGCAAATTTGAAGGACGAAGAAGGGCAGAAGAAGCAGCAGCAGCTTCTGATTGTTGCTTTGGCAATTGTAGGTTGGTTTTGAATGCCTTGGGGGAAGACCCATCACCACTTTCATTCTGTGATTGGTTACTATCATCTTTGAACAGATCTTCTCTAAAGCGTTTCCTCATATAGTTCTCGCTCGAGTCACCGCCGCCACCACCACCACTCTCTCCGCCGCTACTAGGAAGCGCTTCTGCAATTTGGTCAGCGGTCATAAGGTGGTGATGCTGTTGTTGCTGGTGAGGGTGAAACCCTAGCAAAGCGGTGTGCTGGAACGCTTCCTCGTAAGGGTGGTGAGCTAGTGCCAACGCCCCATGAAACGTGTGAGGGGCGGACTTTGAAGCCGGAGCCGAAAGCGTGGACCCGCTGCTACGAAGAGACACGTTCAGGGTCGAGAAATTCGCCGGGATTGTCCCGGTGCCGGTGGCAGCAATGATCGCCGGCTCCGCCTGCTGAAGCAGCCACTCGATCGTCTCTCCGTCGGACTTGTGCCCCAATTCTCTCGTCAATTGAAAAACCCTAGCGGCACATGTCGCCGGCATTCGAATTCTCCGCCCGCGACCGTCGACCTTGGTGTGCCTGTCCTTGGTGGATCGCTTAGGTGGATTGGAAAGGGTGGCGGTGGTGGCGGTGGTGGAGATAGATAACTGTTGTTGAATTTGGGTTTTGTTGGCGGAATCGGAGCGAGAGGAGGGGAGGAGGTCAGATCTGGTGGCGATGGCGAGGGAGGCGTCAATGAGGTGAGGAGGGGTGGTGGTGGTGGTGGTGGTGGTGGTGGTGGTGGCGGAGGCAGAAGCGGAAGAGGAGGATGCTGATGAGGAAGAATTAGAAGAAGAAGAGGATGAGGAGGAAGAAGAAGAGGTGGAGAGGGGAGGGTGGATGGAAATGGAGCCCATGATGAAAGGTGATGGCCTGCCAGTGCCATCAAAAGGGACCACAAGCTGCTGCTGGGAAGAGGAGTGGTGGTGACTGCTACCTGTGTTGCTGCTCTGCTTGTTGTTTTGCAAATCTGATAGTTCCATTAGGTGGGGTGGGGAAGTCTCTCTCTCTCTCTCTCTCTCACTCCCAACCTTTGCTTTTTTTGTTTTGTTTTGTTTTTTTTCTATTTTCCTTCTATGTTTCTTGGGTATCACAGATGATGATTCATCAGCACCATCTTTTGCTCATCTAACTCTAACTCCAAATCTAACTCACTCATCCCCATTCTTACTTTCTTTCCTTTTAGACCGAGAAAGATTGGTAGGGTGGGTGGGTGAAGTGGGGTTAGACAGAGAGAGAGAAAGTTTTGAAATTTCTAGAGTGTTTGGACCAACTGAGACTGTGGGTTTGTGGGGTTCTCGGTTTTTGATTGACTGTTGTCTTCCTCTCTGCTCAGAGAGCAACACACATACAAAGAGAGAGAAACAAGGGCAGGGTAAGGATAGAAAGTAGTAGGTTACAACTCAACTGAAGAGAGAGAGATAGAGAAAGACAGAGTGGAGTGAAGTGGGGGACCTAAGGCTTAGGAGGAGAAAAAAAAGTAACAGAAGGCCGCTCGTGGGGTCTCGTAAAAGGAATGCCAAAAATTGGTTTTTCTTACTCACTTAGATGCCTGCAATATTATAGCAGATGTGCGTGTGTGTGTGTGTTTGTATCCTCATCTCGTATCATCCACCTAAAAGTCAATAAGGCTCTCTTTTGTGTCAATTTGGTTCATACTACTAAACTAAAACTGTCCACTTCGCTCACTCACCCTAATCACCCAACACAACAAATCAATCCAATGGGCACCCAAAAAATCTCAAGTCCATCTCATGCATTTCCATTAGTCTCGATTTCCTTTTGAAGTAGAAAATAATTATTATTATGAGAGATTCAGAAGGATCAGTGTTAAGTGTTGTTGTCTGATGTGAAGTTTTCAGAAGAGGGCTAGAGTTAATAATAATTGGGGTCGGGGGGTGTTCCCAGCGGAAGGGAAGGCAGTGGGTGGGTGGGATGGTTAAAGTAAAGGGATATACATATACATATATATATACATTACATAACACAGGAGAGTCCAGAGCAGCTCAGTAGCTAGACAGCACAGGTGAGCATCAGATAAAGGCATCTAATGCACCACGACAGCTCATCCCAACCCAATCCACACCCTGTGTGTGTTTGTTTATTTCTTTTCTTTATGCCTTTTCAAAATTAAAATTCTTTTTTTTTTTTTTGTTGGGTGATGCTCAAATTTGGTTGGGCACCCCGGCTTTTGTTAAGTGGAGGGCATGCAAAGACAGAATAGCCCTAGCCCATCGAAATTTCAATTTTCGATTCTAGTCGTTGCATTGCATCAGTTACTTACATAAAAGTTGGCTCTCTGTACCAAAATCCTATAGAAAGAAAACCGTAGGCTTTGACAATTGAACTAAAAATTTGCTTTCTAAAAGGGAGGAAAAAGTCCGGAAGTAAGAAGGGCTAAGAAAATTAGATTTATATACATATATATATATATATATATATATATATATATATATATATATATATATATATATATATATATATATATATATATATATTTAAAAGATTATGAAGTATTTTTATAAATTCAACACATTTAAATTGTCTATTTGTAAGATTAATTTCTGTTCAATTAGAGAAGTGTAAAAATTATGTAATCTTTTACAAAAATTGTTTTTTAAAATTTAAACTCATCTTATCATCTAAAAGAATCGAACTTACTTACCACATCGACTTACTCTTTGATTTATATATATTTACTTTTCATTGAAACATTTGTTACTCTTTTTTTTATGCATTAGTTGTTCTATGTTATCACTTATTAAAGAATGCTAGATATTTTCTTTATTATTAAGGGCTCAAACATAAAAATGTGTAATGAGAATATCCCCTCCTCTTAAACAAGAGAAAAACTTGTCAAGCTTTATGTTCTTTTGATCCCATCTATATTAAAGTTTATATCATATGCATATCATATTGAATAACTCAAAGTAGAAGGTTTATAACTAAAATGCCTTAACTTACAATATATAGATCAAACAATCTGAAAGGAAAGAAAATCATTAGGATTAAAATGGAGAAAGAATTTAAATCATGATTGAACAATATTATTTGCGCAATCCTTCATATACTAATTTTTGTAAAAACTTCAGATAAAAAAATTGTAAAACTTTAGTAACTATTCAAATCATGTTAGTATAACTTGTATTAATATTGTAATCCGTAGCCTTGTACAAAAAAATTAATAATAGTTATGTAAAAGCTATTAATATGATTGAAATGGTTATAATTATGTTGGTCTTCAATAAGGATTAGGCATGATGAATGCGAGCTATTCTCTAACTATGCTTATTTTCTAACTATCCTTTTAACAGAGGGTCAAAGTTCAACTTTGCGTAGCTATAAAATTAATCTCAAAACAATATATATATATATATATATATATATATATATATATATATATATATATATATATATATATATATATATATATATATTACTATGTTAATCTTGCTAATAAAATGTTTTTTTCCTCTTGTCTTGAAAATAGTTTGTCATTTTTTATAAAACATTTCAAAATTTGATCCACATCAATAATTTCAATATTTATATGACGATCATTTCATTAAAGTGTGCATCAGCTCCCCCATTCTTAGAAAGGTAAAAGAAGGAGAAAAAAAATAAATTTTATAATATATTCTTAAAACATTTTTAGTGATTATTTTATACTACAAGAAAACAGTGAATTTGCGGTGGATTTTTTGTGGCAGATTCGAATCCACCGCAATTGCAACGAATTTTGCAACCAATTAAAATCCATTTTAATTTGTGACGAATCTTGCCGCCGATTAAATTACAACAGATTTTTGCAGTAGATTTTCACCACTAAATTTCTCCGGCGACTTTTTTATTGTAAAATATATTTTTTTGGATAAAAAAATTTACAGTGAAAAAATCTGCCGCAATTCAAAAAAAATTGCAACAGAAAAATTCGCCACAAAATGACCATTAAAATTAAAAATTCGTAAAAAAATGTTAAAATATCTGTCGCAAATTTAAATTTGTGATAAAAAAATCTGTCGCAAATTCTGCAATAATTCAAAAAAAAATTATGGCTAAAAAATCAGTCGCAAAATAAATTAGTAAAATAAAAATTTTAAAAAAATATTAAAACAATCCGCCGCAAATCTAAATTTAAATTTGCGGCAGATAGTATAATTAAAAATTCTAATAAAAATATTAAAATAATTTGCTGCAGAAAAATTCGCCGCAAATTCTGCCATAATTCAAAAAATACATTTGCGGTGAATTTTTTCCCTGCAAAAAATCTACCGCAAAATTAAATCTACTTCATCTTCTTCATTCAATCATTTTCATTTTTCAGATGATTCTTTATCTAATTCTCTCCCCTCTCTCCCTTTCCCTTTCTCCCTTCCACCAACCCCCACCCGCTCAGGCACCGTCACCCCAAGACACCACCACAGCACCGCAAGCCCATGTATGTCTTTGCGACACCTGCGCCGCCACTAGTCATGGACCTCAACGTCAGCACTGAATCCGTCTGCAGCGAAGCGCGACCCGACCGCGACCCGACTCGACCCGACCCCAAAAATCGACTCCTGCGCATCGCGACTAGACTGCAACCTTGGTCATCTTTAAGACCTTGAGGTAGGGGGAAAACCTTGTTCTTGACTCACTTTCATATTCCTTTCATCTTGTTCTTGAGTTGTAACTTGATGTGGGAATTGAGGTTTTGAGTTGTTTTTGTTTGTTTTGCCTTGAATCTTGTTAGAAAACTTGAGAATAACATGATTTGGTTTGCTAGAGGCATGAAAACAGTTTTTCATTACTTGTATACCTTGATTTTCCATTTGAAATGAGAATTTGGAGTTTTAGGTTTTGAATAACCAAGGATGAGATTTGTAATGTTTTGATCTATTTTTGGTGAATTTTAGTGTTTTATATTCCCTTCATATTTGTAAACTTGTTTGGGACTTAAACTCACCTAAAAACTGGATTGGAGTGGCCAAAATCCAAGATTTTGCCCAATGAAACTATAACCACGGTTCTGCAAAACTTTTATCCCAGGAACATTGCCTGTGTTGCAAGATATAATGAGAATTAACTTTTGTGCTCTTCATGAAAGTTGTAGCTCTTTCTCTTAGCTTTCTAAGGACACTTAATTCACCTCGTTTCGACATACGTAGCTCAAGTTATGCTCATTTTACTGAGTAAAAGTCAAGGGTTGAAATTGAGAAAAATGTCAAAATGTTGTTTTAGAAAAAACTAGCTTTCCCAAATGTGGAGACTTTTCTTGTATACCTTTATAAGTGTGATGAGACCTTAGTAAGGATGTTTAATAAAGTGTATTCGTGATGCATGTAAATCAATTGTTATCCTAATAGATAAGTTTAAGGATTAATTGATGAACAGATATGATTGAAAATATTTGGAATTGTGACAATTATTGGGAATCTATAGAATGTAATAAATGAAATAAAATGGTGTTCCTTTTTAAAGAAGGCTACGGCTAGTTCAAGTGCAAATGAGATTTTCGGCTTAACTTATATTAATCAGGTTAAGGAGCAGTTGCAGCAGGATATGTTAGATCAGGTTCAGGATATTCAACAGCAAATGGAGCAGCAAAGCCAACAACGTGAACAACAACGTGAGGCAGAGTGAAAAATACGATTTGAACAATACCAACGTCAACAGAACCAAATGATCAATGAGCTGAAATCATATGTACAAGTCGTTGGCACTCAACCAAGCCAACAACTACAACTAATAAAAGAAGATAATCAAAATAGTGAAGATGATCATGATGAAGATGACAATGATAATGAGGATTATTAGACTTTGTATTTGAACAAACTTTGTTATGTTGAATTTGAACAATGAGTTATGTTGTATATGATTTGTTATGTTTGTTTTATGGATTGGTTAAATGCATTGACAGGTTGAAATTGATATCTGAATGGATTTTATTATATTGTGAATTTTGAATATTTAATTTAATTTTTTTATATTTAAAAAAATTTGCGGTGGACTTTGCGAAGGAAATATTAGCCGCAAATTTGCGTAGATTTTTGTGGTGAAAAATCAGCCGCAAAATTACGGCAAAAAAATTCACCACAATTCAATCGCAAAAAAATCCACCGCAAAATACATCGCAAATTAGCGGTGAAAAAATCAGGTGAGGAAAAATCCGCCCCAAATTAACCCATTTTCGACAACAATTCCAGCATGTTACCAGAAAGTTTTACAGAGAATTTGTGGTAAAAAAATCTGTCGCAAATTCAAATTTGCGACAAAAATTAAAATTCACCGTAAACTATATTACGTCTACTGTATTTGCAATGGTCGCGAATCTCTCTTAAATCCTTCGTAAATTATTAATTTGCAATAAATTTTAATTGATGTGCGATAGATTTATCTTTCATAAATTTTATTTTTTTATAGTGTTAATATTTAATAAAAAAATATTAAACAAGAAAGTATATATTTAATATTTTGATATTATAAAAAAATTCAAGGCTTTATTTACTTAATAATTAAAAAAAAATTAGAAAGATTGATTGACAAGTCTTATAATTATTAAAACAAAAACAAAAGCAATCCACACCTTTTTGACAAAACAAACATTCAGCTTCCCTTTAATGAAGTTTAAAACCACTCTTTTTTATTGGGTATTTTAAACTTTTATAATGTTTTCCAGCTGGAGAATCCATTCTTCATATAAGGAAATATGGAGTTCTGCATCTTTTTGAGTTTTGAGTTGTAATTTTGTGGTGTACAATTTTGTCCTGTCACTATAATGGTGACCAGACTTACAAGGGTACCTGATATCTGCCTGTATCATTTTTAACTCACTTTATATTTCCAGCCAGTATTATTTAGGTATTAACCATTTTTAAAAAGACTAATCAGCCATCTTAAAAAATAATAATAAAGAAAAAACAAAATATAATATTAACCAGTCAAGCAATCCAATCCGGACCCACTTGCTTTTTTATACTATTTCTGATCATCAGATATAATTAAGTCTACTAACCACACAAACCCAACCTTCATCTTTATCTCTAACCTCTTTAACAATATTAAATTCAACAAATCAAATGCCATTATCACTCGGATCACAATTAATTTATAAACAATGAACCAATCCCTCTTTCACTACAGTGATCATACCATAAACTTGTGCAGTTAACATCGATGGATTTTAAAAGTCAGGGTTTTTCTGATTAATGAATTTAGAATAAAAAGTCTTATATGAAAAGTAAATTTTTTAAATTTTTTAATCCACTAAATATTTTATTTTTTATAAAAAAATATTTTAAATTTTTTATAAATGTTCAACAAAATCCTAAAAGTAATTTAAGTCATAACTAATGGGTACATATGTAAATAATTAAAATTGCCCTCTATTAATTTTACTGTGGTGCCTGCTATGTGAGGACAGTCACAGTAGAATTACTATTCATTCATCATACCCTCTTTGTATGGTTCTCCTTTTAAAAAAATGGATTCTTGACAGAGACTTATCCATTTTCCTTTTATTTCGTTGCTTAAATAATTTTCTTCTCTCTAACCCATTGTTTAGATGGATAAAAGATAGAGAGAAAGAAAACGAAGGAAAAAAATTGAGTAAAATATATCAATTTTTTCTCGTTTTGATAGGAAGAGAAAATAGGGAAGAAATAAAAAAATAGTTGTAGTCCTATTAAAAACTTTTCTTTGCTCATCTACTACGAAAATGAAGAGAAGCAGGCTAAGATTACAAAATTACTAGTCTATCCACATTCTTCTTCTCCACCATTGAACAGTAAGCCAACAACCACTATAAAAAATCTAACAGACATCTTATTTTTTGGTGGCTTGAGATTTCAATAAGAGAATGACTAAAAGGAACCTTAGATATAAAAAATGACGAAAGGCTTGTGCTTGATGTGGTGATTTTTCTTCATTTTGTCCACAACGCAGAGAAAGAAAGAGGAGTTATAAAATAAAATAAAAAGAATAAAGAAATGGGAATGAAGAAGCATGATGGAAAAAAATGGAGAAAAAGCACATGCACGTAAAGTGTGTAAATAACGAAATTTTAGATATTGGGGGAATGTGGGTGGGTTGGAGGTGGCGGGTATAGGAAAGGAGCCGAGGAATAAGGGTGGGTTGGGGTGTCGGTAAATGTAGTCAGTGGTGTGGAGCTGAAGATTCGACTTCTTTTCAACAGATATACTTCTAGTAATTGTTTTAGTAATATATGTATTATTTATTTTTTATTTAACTATCAGTATTAATTTAATATAAAAAATATTTTTAATATTAAAAAATTAAAATATCAACTTTTAAATAAAAAATAAATAATTTAAATGTAATAATTGCACCTCCAACGATCAGAAAGAATCTGAATTCGTTGAGGGATGGCAGTTGAAATGTTAGTAACAATTTTTTAAATTAATAATATTATAAATTATATTTTATTTACATAATTTATAAAAATATGTTTAAAAACTATATAATAAAAAAACATATATTTTTTGTATACATAACATAAATAATAAGGACATATTTATTATTTTATACAATTGTTTTTTTATTTTTATTTTTTCACATAAATTTTTTTTCTTTTCATTCATTTTATCTTTATTATCTAAACACATAAAAAATACTTTTTATTCATTTTCTCTTCTCTATTTTTTTTTTTTAATTTTTTTCTTTTTATTTTTTCTCTTTATCCAAACGGATGGCTAAAGTCTGTTACAAATACAAGTTTCAATTAATAAAAAAAATATTTATTCCTAAAAAAGATAAATTATTTACATATATTACATCACATTCCAAAATGATGGTGTCACAGGATTGTCAGGAAAATTTCAGCCCCACTCACGCTGGTATTTGAATCAGGGTCATTAAATTAGTGGTTTTGTGTTATTTAAATCTGTGCCCCTCTGCTATTTACCATGTCCTATCAATGGTATTTCAGTGCCAATCTTTATTTCTTTCTGTTCCCACTTACTTTCCTTTTTTAAATGTGATCTTCACCCTTATTAAGCTTTTCTTGCCAAATATAGCATTCAAGGATTTTTTTAATAAACAATAAAGAAAAGGAAAAACCAAACAAAATAAACAAATAAAAGTGAAACTTGAAGGCTGGAGCAAGCGGCTAATAATAACAATATTAAGAAAATGTGCATGGATCCTCCCAAGAAACAGAGGGTCAAATAAAAAAAATGTAAAGCTGCAAAATTTCCCAAACTTTTCAGTAATCACAGTTTGAGTCCCCTGTACTGTAAAAATGTACAGCGGAGGCAAAGGTAAGTTTTGGGCAAAGTCAGCTTTGCAGAGCTTCTCTGCAGTTTGCTTTGTGTTGATGGCCAATTCTAAGGTACATTTTCTAAAAAAAAGAATGTATTATATATTATTTGATTTAAAATATTAATTTAATTATAAAAATAATTAATGATTTAAATCAAGTATAAAAAATTTGTTAAGTAAGTTATATATATATATATATATATATATATATATATATATATATATATATATTATATTATTTTTTTTTTTTTTTTAACCATTGTTTGTAGTCGACGCCACTATCATCATATTCTACTCACCGATCATCAACAATTGTCATCACTTTTTTTTTTAAGATTATAATATTTATTTTTTAAAATTATACAATTATATAAATAATATCGAGTTAAATTATAATTAGTAAAAATGATTGTATTAGTCTTTTATTTTTTAATAAACAAATTGTATATATTAAAATTTTTATAATTTTAGCGATAATATTTACATATATTATAAGATTTTTGGTATGCACAGTTATTTATGAAAAAATATAAAGACTAATACAGTTTTAACTAATAATATCTATATAATTATATAACTTAAAAAAATTAACAGTATAAGCTAATAGTAAACAGTGATTATGAGAAAAGAGAACATTGATTCTCGTAGGTGAACAGTGATTCCGATAGTCTGATGGTGGCCAGAGAGGTTGCCAAAGATGGTGGCAGAAGGGTGGTCGGTGGCCAACGGCGGCAGTGCCCAGAGGGTGGCCAATAGTGACCAGTAATAATAGCCTAAAAAACAATACAAAAAAAGGCTACTTTATTCAAATGAGTACATCTATGAAGAAACATTAATCGTTATGAAGTTTCTATGGAAGTTAGAAAAGAATTGTAAAAAAAAAAGAACAAGCTGAAAAAAAATCTATTATTACAAATAAATGTTTAAATATATAATACATTTAAATTTGACAGGGTGCACAATAGCACCAGCCTTGTGTTTATTATTACTAGTAGTTTTTGTATTTTGTTATTGGTTAATGTATTATAATTAGAATGTTCTTATAAGTTATAACTCGTTATCCACGTTGAAAGGGGGTTTTCATGAGGCCTTTTAAGATTTGTTGCATTAACTGCTGGATCGGACCCACTCACATTTGAACGATCTTGTTTTAGTGTTGTCTGTATGTGATGATCAAACCAATTAAAGTTTCTTCAATTAATTAAAAAAATTAATTAATAAAACAGGAAAAACTATAAAACTTTCGTATAATTGAAGATAGAACAGCAAATAATGGGAAAACAATTAACGCTTTTATAGAGCTCTCTCTCTCTCTCTCTCTCTCTCTCTCTCTCTCTCTCTCTATATATATATATATATATATATATATATATATATATATATCTAGTCTTTTATGTTTTTTATTTTTTTGGTTTTAATATATGCTTTAAACATTTACTAAAGAGTGCTTTTAAAATATTAGTTAAAGAAATACAAGTACAAAGTATTAAATGAAAGGTAAATTATTTATTATATTGAAATTATAAAAAAATTATAAAAATTATTTAAATAATTAAAAATATTTAATAGAAAGAAACTGATACGTGACTCAAATGATAGTAACTCAAGAATGTTCTCAAGATGTCATTTACATGTAACATATTTCTTTAAGCACTTGTTAGCAAAATTATATGTTTTAACATAAACATTATTGTTTTTTAAAGTATTTGTGTTTTGTGATTTTATGTGTAGCAATAAATTTTTTAATGAACTATTTTTCAATGATTGAGCAATTGGAAAATCATTTTAGTCATATCTTTGACCTAATTATTGTCATGAAAATAGAGAAAACTTTTTTTAGTATATTGTAATTGCTCATATAATTTTGAGTTAAGAATAGTGATTAAATAAAGTCCTATATAAAATGAGAAAACTAATAATTGTAAAAACATGTGAAAATACCATATATAATTACATCGATTTAGAATATTTGTGTTTTAGTAGCTTTCAATAGAGATCGTAAGGATCATATAACAAATTTGTTTCTGTAAATAAAAATACTTTTGAATGAAGAGTGAATGGGTTGATAAATCCTTTGATACAATATTCATTAAAATCTCTGAAGATAATATGTTGCATGATGGGCTTTTCTTCACCTAGAATAAACAAATTTAACGACGTTATAAAAACAAATTACATTATCTATGACAACTACAGATCAACATAACTACAACAATATCCAAAGTTATACTTAAATTTCAATTGTAATTTGAAGTAAAAAGTCTAAAATACTGAATCATTATATACTATTAAACTAAAAATTATAATTAATGATAAGTGTACAACTTTAAAATATTTTCTCTTCTCCCCTAACCGTGACCTTAATACCAATTATTGAATCAAATACAAGTAGATCAAAAACTATAATAATGACACTAGTGTAATTATATTTTTTTAAAATTTCTCAAAGTTACATCAAGCTTAAATGATTGTATCCATTATAAGCATCACGAACCCGAATGTTAAGAACACCCAACAAATAAAGTCAACATGAATTGTTTCACTTCAATATTGTAAGTGAGGATACTTAAATTTAGTTGTAGAGTTCATTTTTTTTAAAAAAAAATCACTTACTAAGATTTAATTACTGTAACATTTATTTTAAAAAACTAAAATTCTTTTTTTAACTCAAAGTTTAAATTAAATAAACACTTAAAAAAATTATTTAATTCTTACACCTTAATATCACATCAGTGTAATGATATTGGTAGCAATAGTTGTTGCGACTTTTGTACGTACACATGTCATCTCATCTCATGTGAATCTTGTGTGAGATTTTTACTCGAAGTTTTGAGAGAAAAGGAAATTTATATGATATTTTAATAGATATGATATTTAAGGTGAAATATCAAGCATTTTTTAATATAATTTTTATAATAAATATTTAAAAATAAATCATAATTAATAAAAAAATTAATAATTTAATTTAAATATCATATATTTTTTTAAATGGATACTTAGAATTTTCCGGGAAAGAGATATAACTGAAACGTCAGCGCAGGTGAAGGGTTATGATTATACGGATTTAGTAATGAATTTGACTGCACGTGCACTTCACGTGCCACTCCCCATCTTGAACTCTGGTAGTGTCGGCTACTCTTCATTTTTTATAATTACTTTTTGTTTTTGTTTATTTTTTTATTTTTTTTGCTAAACGTTAAAGTTACTACGGCGCCAAAAACATATTTAAGTTATATTGTTAACACACAATTTATAATTTTTTGGTGTGGTTGGGAATGGGACGCGAAGATGATGAGCGTGGGAATCAGTCGCCAATTATAGAATTGGAGTGGGAGAAGGAGCAAGTGAAATGTCATCTTATAAGTGGACCCACAACGGACAAGTCTTCTAATTCAGAAATAGTTTTTTGTCAATATATATATATATATAAAATAGATTAAATCAATCAAAAATTGATATATTATTATTTTTAATATAAAATAATCATGTGATACAATAATATAATATAATTATTTAAATATTAATTAATTTAATCTACACAATTATATAAACAAAATCTACATAAATATTTTTCAATTTCATCATTTATCCACAGGGGATGACGCATGTCTCATAATTCTCATTCAACCTTCCGTTCACATCTCATCCCAATACGATTAGTTTGGCTAGTGGCTTCTACATATTCCATGCAACTTCATTTTGATTCAATTTTAGATTTTTTTTTGGGTGCATGATTCAATATATATATAATAAAAAAAAAATTTGACTACTATCATATATGGGATTGTATATTTAACTCTGAATTCAGATTCACACTTTTTGCGTGTATCTCATGGCCTTCTCTGTATATTTGATCTATCTCAGGAAATCCATGAAGATTAAAATTTTCGCCAATTCTCTTCTAAAAGGATGCCTTAAGCATTCTATTGATTTGGGTGTGTAGGACCATAAATAGGGAGTGTTTATTGTTATTTTTTTTTTTATCTATTGTTACTATTATTTTATTAACTTTTTACTAAATGAATTAATTTAAATCATTGAATCAAAATAAATTAAAGGTTATTTAATAAAAAATAAGTGATAATAAACACAAAGAAATGGTAATAGATATACCCCATAAATAATAGTAGTATATTTGTTTTCTTTACTTCAATTATTACTCTTTCATCTGTTGCTACCCGAAAGTATGTTGGTTAGCTTCTCTGCCTCCTTCCCTCTTGCGGCTTTGCACTTTCTAGTATGTTCATCGAGAGATAACCTGGTGTCTTGATAAGTAGATTAGATATATGATATTTTTGAGGGGGAAAAAAGGAAAATAAACTGTAACGCAATTTTTTTTTTCTGTGTCAACAACTGTGATTCATTCATGTTGAATCTGTGAGGGGAGTTTCATCAATGTATAATCAAGTGTTTTTCCTTGTTGGGCCAGATGATTTGGCTATTCTACTACTCATTAGGGCAATGTCATTACTGGGTTGGAGTAGGCAATCTAACTAATATTGGATGCAGTCATGTTAGTACACAACTGTTCTGAATGTAGCCCAAATCTCTTTGGACCACAGACTGTTAGCCCAATTCACTACAAAAAAAATTGCATTTTTCTCAATACACCTATTTCCTCATAAAGAAAAAAACAAAAAGAAAGAAAAAAAATAGGCAAAAAAAAAAAACACAGTAATTAATTTGCTTATAGATGGCACTCTTGTATACGAAGAAATAACTTACAGTAAATCACCGCAAAATTCAACTCATTTGGGAAGTAGGAACCAACATATAATGAATGCAATTCAGGAAAGGTAATGTTTTACCGGTTTTCTGCTTCCTGCTGACAAAGAGGACAATGGTCATTATCAAAGGTGTGTCTTGTTTTGAGCCAAAGACAGAGAGTCCTTAAAGTTGAACTACAAAAAGAGACGCGGACATGTGTGTTCTTGGCCGGATTTAATTTGGCTCCATCCAAATCTGATATATTTATTGCGTTTAGTTTGTAGACTAAAATTTGATTGGATTATTGTCTAATTAGTTAATAAATTAGTATCGGATCAATTTGATATTTAGATAAAATATAAAAATTTAAATATTATATATAGTTAAACTATAAAATTTTAAAATATAAAATAAAAATTATACGATATATATTTTGAAATAAATTATATTAATACAAAAAGTATTAATTTAAATTATGAAATTTTATATTTTATTATTAATTTTCATAAAATCATAAGTTTTAATGTATTATGTAACATTTGGTCAGGATTGGTTAATACGAAATTTGGTTTGAACTCGACTCGAAAAAATATCGGGTCAAATTTTAAAAACACAACCTGACTAAATTAGCTTCAAGTTGAGCTGGGTCAATCCATGTGTACTCGTAAACGTAGATAAAGCTTTTGTACCAAAAACAACTTTTAAAAGATATAAACATAACCTCAACAAGCTTCTGACTAGTATAAATAGAAAGATGGGACACCTTATGTGGTAACGGAAAAATGTGTCATTCTCAGAGCTCCTTCTACTCTAAAGAAGTCTTTTTTAAAATTCTTGAAGAACTCGTGGTAGAGTTTGAAAACAGTGCGCCCATTCTGCTCCCGCAAGGTAACCTATCTTTTAGTCTGGTTGCTTCTCGAGGTCGTCAGTCGAGAGAAAAGGTAAAAGAAGGACCTGACTGAATACAGCCATTCAAAAACTCGACAAACAAGCTCAAATGTCCAGACGAATCCCCAAGCATTCGGATGGAGTTGAGTATGCGTCACTCGCAAGTGAAGGAGAACGCCCTTCTCAAACTTGGTGAACGACAATCGTACCCCAATCTGAGTGAAGAAATCCACTAATTCATCCTCAGTCAATTGGAAATAATGCTGTTTCTCGAGAACGTCGTCTTCACTCCTCACATTAGATGGAGTGCCCAAGACCTCATTGTTAACCCACCTGTATATGTTGGTCCCTTGAGGAAAGAAGAATTCCCTCGACTCTGTAGATACAACTCTCCCTGACTCTGCAAGGATAACCCTCCTCTGCCCCACAGATGTAACCTTTCAAATTCGCACCATACCTATAAAGGACACATTTGAGTTAGAATCTGAAGAATCACTCAAGTCTCTTAATGTTATTAGAAGCTCAGAAAGTTGACGGGGTGGCCTATGTCTTGACAATTATCTAGCTTGGTTCACCCTTTGGATCGCCTCCAAGATCCTCATCCTGGTAAATGGATTATGACTCTCATTATAATCCCTACCATGGGCTTCAAGCCCCCACCGTGGCTAAGGCAATGAAGACGAAGGAGGACTCAAGACCTCCACTAATGGGCCATTATTCTGCACCTTCTCCTCACTCCCAAGCATTTTCTCCCTACTAAATAACTCAAGGAAATGACAAAGATCGAAATGGTGAAATGGAAAGTATTTTGAGTAAGAAGAAGTCTTTAAAAGGCCTCTAAAAGGTGAAGGAAATGTTGAGAAAGCCTCGTTGAGAAAGCCTTGGATTGTCGACAACCACTACCAAGGTGCCAGAAATCACCTAAGTTGGGATAGAAGAAAATCTGGAATGCATGAATGAGCAAATAGTGGGAAAGGCCAAACCTCGTCCCTATTTATAAGTATGAAAAGTCACCTCAAATCATTGCCATCAATTGGGACAAATACGTCTTGTCATTCGAAGTGCGCCATCATGACGCCTTTTCAGTTTTGAAATTCGAAAATGGCTAATCATGGCGCTTCAAACTCCAAACGACGACCTCCACTGTTTCTCAACCATGTGACACACCGTTTCTGAACAAAAGCATCCTAAAGGACAAGACACAGAACATTCAAAATTGAAGCGACGCGTGGCATTCTAGAACACTAAACTTGGATCATAGACCCTTACGGAGCCACTACGGTGTAACAATACCTTGAACCTTGGTCCAAATCTAGCAGAAATGATACAAGACCCCACCACCTACACATTGGAGCAACTTATTACATACCTCGTACAATGAGACAATAACATGAAAAATCCAACTCGAATCTCGGTTTTGCTCACCAACCACAGGAGCCTGTTATGATACATCACGGTCCTCAGTCCTTTGGGAAGAACATTGCAAGATTCGATATCAACAGTACTATTCGGATCCCTTTGTCCATAGCGTGCCATGTGCTCCAGACGAATTTGTATCTCGACACTTTGCTGTTCCACTAAAGCGCCAAACTGGGGGTAACTATTCTAGACCTTGTTACGGGCCCAAAGAACTAGAGTAACCCGACCTTCCAAGTTAGCACCCAAGCGTACAGTGGGCATGAAGCAGCCTAAATGCTAGACGTAATGATAGGAGCAAATCATGATCGTATTATGTACAAGTAGGTAAAAAGGACAAAGGAATAACGATTTCCACGACCCTGTTCCCACAATTCTGCCTCCCACGATCGTGTCACCACGATCCCAGGTAGCATTATTCGGCACGCACTGAATGCTCAGACATCACATATCCTAAAACGCTCATATAAATACAGCAAGTAAGAAAAACAAGGTATGAGCTAATTGTAACATCCCAAAATTTTCTATCTCTTAAACAGTAATTTTGACAGTTAACAGAATTTCACTGTTTAGTAATTTTTGTGCACTGTAAAATTATTTTGTTTATTCCGTTAGTGTATTTGATCGTTTTGAGTGATTTCCTCCGTGTCAGGAAAATAAAAATTTTTGGGCCGGGGAAAACTTTACGTAATTTAATTTTTACCGTTAGGTAATTAATTTACGTAATCTGATTTGATATTTGTGCATTTTTTAATTTTTGTGATTTTATGGATGATTTTAAAATTTTTCCTGTTTGTGGGCCCCGCAAGGGATATGTGGGCCCAAGTGACCATACGTGGGCCCAGGTGGGTCCCACAAAGTGAAAAAATTTTCTACGCATGAAAAATTTTTACTTGTTTAGATGGAGACAGAGGATCTTACTAAACTTTGAATCCTAAACAATTTTAAAAATTTCTTTGCATCTTGTATTTTATACTTATATTTAATTATCGGATGATAAAAATACAAGAAAAATATTTTTGTAGGATACAAGAATAAATATTATCTTGCGTAGTCAACAACAAAGAAATTGACTTGATTTATACCCTGATGAGAATACTTAGTTTGAATATTAACCATTGATTTAATCAAAGGTTAAAAACAAACTTAATAAAGAAGCGCTTGATAATAACCATTGATTTAATCAATGGTGTGAGGATAAAGTTTCTTAGTTAGGAAGGCTTTGATATCAACCATGTAGATGTAATCAAAGGTGTAGAATTGGTCTTGAAAAATGACAAAGAATTTATAACCATTGGATTTAGATTAAATCGTGTAGATTTAATCTTAAAAAGTAACAAAATCATTGTGACCATTGGATGAAGAATTAATCAAGGGTAGAAATTTGGTCTTCTAAAATGTAATAAAAACTAATTAGGACCCTTGGATTTAAAGTTTGAAGGAAGCAATCTTGGCTTAATTTTGGAGACACATCTAAGAAATTTAAAGGAAAAAAAAAATCCAATGGCTTTACAGATTAAGTTTTAAAATTAAAAATCTACCTAATCTTAACCATTGAATTAATCAATGGTAAAATCTTCAAATAATGGGCTTGAAAAAGATGACAACACGATTTAATGCGTGCATGGAGGGGCTACGGTTTTGCATGTTTTTGAAGACAAAGAAAAAGTTTCAATGCATTAATTGATACTTTATGTCAATTTTACTTTTCTTTAGTCAATTTTGGTTTCTTTATTGCTTTGTTTGCTTCCTTAGGAACTTTTGGAGGGGACGGTTGAAGAAGCGAAGAAGAAAGAGACAACTTTTAGAATAGGCTTTTTAAAGTAGAAAAAAAAAAAATTTGAAAGAAAAACAAAACCAAGTCATGATATACCATTAATTGTTTTTACTATTGATCATTAATGATCATGTTTGTCAAACTTCACTTTTCATTCTTTCTAATGCATGCTACGGCAATGCATTCTCTTGAACCAAAAGAATTCATTTCTATCTTCATAATATCATTTCTTCACTTTTCACTTAAGTTTCAAGAAAACCAAACCAAGAAAACTCTATTTTCTCTCCTTATGAAGACCATTCGGCCAAGCACTCCAATTTCCTCTTCCATCACTTTTTAATTTCATCCAACCTAGTTTAATCCTTACCTTATTCTAAACAACTTTCATGTTGAAGGTTTCTTCAAAATCCAACATCTAAGTACTTCAAATCCAAGCTTCAAGATTCTACCAAAAATGGTAAATTTCATGTTTCCTCTTCTAATCTTTTAGTTTTGATTTTCTAAACCTAAACATCATTCTAAGAACATCTCTAGTTATGAGTTTTTCCAAAATCATTCATCTTGATCTTCAAATCCAAGCTTCAAGTTTCTATCAAAAATCAAAAATTTCATCTTTGTTCTTCAAGAGATATCATTCGGTTATCTACCCTAAAATCACCATCCAAGCTCTTTTAATTTCATCCAACCATAGATCTTGAATCTACATGATGTTCTAAGCAACTTTCATGTTGAAGACTTCTTCTAAATCATTCATTTTCATGGACTTTCTTCAAGATCAAAGTTATTGGGTTTTTGAGGTGAAGTATAAGGAAACTTCATTTTCTTCTCTCTTTTTCATGATCTAAACCATGTTTGATCCATGGTTCCTCTTAATCAAGCTTGATATGTTAATTAACTTGTGTTTTGTTTTGTATTTGAGAAGCCCTTGGTGGTGAAGGACTTGGAAAAAGAAACAAATCAAGAAGATTTGGAGGATCTTCAAGAGGTAAGAGGAGATCCATCTCACCAACCAAGCGTGGTGGTGAGAGATGGTATTTTATTTGATGGATGTGGAATCCATGTGTGAGATTCATATCCATGGTCATGTAATTAATTTGTGGGTGTTTATGAACTTTGATTAATTTTCTATGCTTGATATGCTTTGCATGATTTTATAGCTTTGATGATATGCTTGATATCTTATACATGCTTTTATGGCTTGAATGGTATGCTTATATTATTTATGATGAAATATATATGTATATGCCATGACTTGATGGTGGAAAGTAAATTAATTTTTGGCTCCAATAATAAGGAAGAGCTACGGTTTTGATGCCTTGATTAGGGTTCATGTTGAAAATTTTCAAGAACAAAAGAATTGATTTTTGAGTATTAGAACATTTGAATTTCGAACAAGACACCTCAACATAGGTGTTTATAACTTAAGATTTTCATGAATGATGAAAACGGATGATTTAAAGAATTTGGAAAATAAACAAAGGGTTTATTTTTCAAGAGAACAACAAACACGATTTTTAGAAGGATTTTTATTAATTTATTTTGTGTAAAAAGTTTCTAAGTGTTTAACTAAACATGAGATTTAAATGAAAATAGCAATGATGATTTTAAGGATTTGCAAAGAAAGTGAAAAAGGATTTGTAAAGAAAGTGAAAATGGATTTGCAAAGAAAGTGAAAAATTGAAAATGAACAAATGATTTGATTTTCAAAGACTATGAGTCTTACGTTTTTGTAAAGGATTTTTAATGGTTTTGTTTGTGTAAAACCATATTAATTTAAAAGGAAAAATATTTGATGGTTTCAATAGTTCACGTGCGTTTTTTTGAAGGCTTGTAATGCTTGATTTTTATGAACAAAGTGAATTTCAAAGTGGAAACGTGAATTGGATTTAATACAAGGATTTTGGAAAGGGAATCAGGCGTTTATGCTCACTTGAGAAAATCAAGTTTTTGTAAACGAAAATGTTTTGAACTTCAATTTATTTTTGAAGAAGGTTGTGTTTGGAAATGATTTGGGAAAAATGGAGGAATATAATGGTGTTTTGAAAATTTACTAACGTTATAACTTATTTTCAAGTTTTGAAATACGTTAGAAAAATGTTAAGTTTTGAAACGTTGATTTACATCAAATGGAAAAGTGATTTTTGTGAAGTATATTTTGAAAAAGAATTTCTTGAGTAAAGAATCATGGAAAAATATTTTCTTGAGTAAGAAAATATATTAAATGAAATATAAAGTTATATTATTTTGAGAAAAGTTGAAGAGGAATTTTTGAAGGTTAAGAAGTATTTTACGTAATGAAATTGTGATGAAAAATATTTTACGATCTTAAAAACGTGATTTTTAAGTTACGCAATTTTGAACTATGTGTTAAAAATGATATTGATTTATTTAAGTTCAAAATAATGTTTGGAATATTGAGAAATATTTTATGTGATTGAAAAATGTTGAGAAATATTTTACGTATCTTAAAAACAATTTGAAATATAGTAAAAATATTTACTACGCGATTTGAAAAATGTTTAAATATTTCTACGCGATTTGGAAAGCGTTTAAAAATTTTACGCGATCAAAATATTGTTGAAAAATCACTACGCGATTTGAATAGTGATAGAATATTTTTACGTGATTGTGAAAATAATAGAAAATTGTTATGAGATTTGAAAAGTATTTTAAATATTTTGAGAATGATAGAAAATTATTTACGTGACGTAAAAGAATGATTTTTAAGTTCATGCAATTTTGAAACAAATTGGAAAAATACTATGCGATTTGAGAAGCGTATGTTTTTACGCGATTGAGAAAAATGTTAAAAATTAGTAAGTGGTTTAAAAGTCAAGAGTTCAACATTTTAAAAGCGTAATAAATGTTATGAAATTTTATAAACGTAATTGATAGTGTTACGGTATTGTAAAAACGTAATAAAAACGTTTTAGAATTTTAAAAACGTAACAAAAGTATTACGATATTGTGAAAATATAAAAGAAGTGTTATGGTATTGTGAAAAAAACATAACAAACGTTTTTGGATTGTGAAAACGTAATGAATGTTACGCGATTGTGAAAATACGGTAAAAAAAGTGTTTTATAACTATGAAAACATGATAAGATGATTTAATTTAACAAATGAAATTGAAAAGAATGGCCCTTGTGGTTGAACTTGCATTTGATATATTCGTCGTTGTATAAACTATATATGAGAAATTATGAGATATACCTGTGATTATTATATCTGTGATTGGTATTTGGTTCATTATACATGTATTGGAATGGTCCGATGAGGACTGGATATGGTGGTTGTGTGGGAAACACACCTCTTGAGTGGGTGCGATATGCGTAGTGTAAGTCACTTGTTGACCTTTTTATCGGGGTATGGGTTGCTACACGGGTGGTTGGTCGCGCTTTAACTTCCGTAGGTTAACCGATGCAACACACCGATGATCCTGGCGAGACACTATTCTTAATCAAGATCTAAAGACCGTTATGTCTTGGGAGATGTGCAAAAATTGAAATGAGAATTAAAGCACGTGGTCTCGAGGCACGTGGTGCCGCAGATCTTTTCGATCATCTCTTCGACCCGAGTTTAGCTCCATGGAGTAGAAATCGAGTCTTGTGTACATGCATAATCTGAACATTTATATCTTGTGATATATTAATTGAGGGATATTGGCTATAACAACTGTTTTGAATACTTGGATTGATATATGATTGGATGATGATAGTTGATTAATATTGAATATATTATTAGAAGTTTGGTATGATATCCTGTAAAATATTGCCTCTTGTGTTATCTCTCACTTTCTAGTATGTTGGTATTGGCGTAGGTGATCTCACCTTTCTTTGTTTTGTTATGTTGTTTTGCTGTGTCTGTATTGTTAAAATTAAAACAGTAGAAAGAATGAGTTGTTTTAGACATAACGGGCGATGGATACTCTGAGATTGGTGACAACAATAAGGAGTGGACATTCAGGACTCGAAGGTGTGTAGTGTTGACAAAGAACAGATGTAGAACGGATGTCGTGCAACAATACATGTGAGAATAAGTATGTTAAGTTTTAACGTTAGTGTTATCTGCTTTATTAAGTAGGACCCGTCATGGGGTTTCATCAATGTAAAAAAAAAAGAGTCATTAGTTTTATATTTCTCTTTAAGTTGTTAAATATTAATTGGTCAATATTGTATATGAATCTCATATATGTTTTTCAGTATTACATATGAATTTTAGTAAGTTTATATTTCAACAAGAAAGAAATTTTTAAACCCACGTTTTTAACTCAAACCTTTTAAGAAAACATTTTCAGATTATGAGTCAGGAGTCGGACATGTGATACCCTAGGGAGGGTGTTACACTAATTCCCAAAACCTTACTATACTCTCATTGCGCACCAACTGAATTGAGTGTCAGAGTGTCTTTTGTAAGTGTTACCCAAGTGGCTTCAGTACTCAAGAAGGGGGGTGAATTGAGTAATTAAGGATTTTTCGCAAAAGCCTTAAACAAATAAATTATACTAAATTTAATTATTAAAAGTCGAGAATGAGATGAAGATAAGAAGAACAGTTAATAATTAAATTGCAAGAATAAATAAAGTGCATAAGAAATAAAAGATTAAGGGTAGAAGAAGCGGCACATATTTATCCTGTTCGACCACCAACCACTTGTGGCTTACGTCCAAATCCCCGAAACACGCTTCGAGATTTTTTACTATTCAACACAAGCTTAAAACAGTGCTTGCAACCTTTACATAACAGCATACCTCACCCTATTTACTGTAGAGGATACCTCACCCCTTTGAAGGATACCTCATCTTCTTTACACCAAGGAATACCTCACCCTTTTACTAGAGGATACCTCACCCTCACAAATTCACTAAGGATACCTCACCCTTTACGAAGCGAGAATAGATGAAAAATAAACTCTCACTTAGAGCAGATATTACAAATTGAAGTGCTAATCACTTCTAAAGGATATCTCAAGGTTTGGTATTAAGAGCACAAAGAAAGAGAGAAAATAATGTAAAACTCGTTTTCAGCCAAGCAAAAATTGATCAAAATGTTCGGGGCTTTTCAGAGGAGACCCAAGGTCTCTATTTATAGAGCAATGGAAGAAATTAGCCGTTGGAGCAATTAAAAGCAAGATTAAATGCAAATATGGCCGTTGCTGCCATTTTTCGAACGTTTCGTGAAAACCAATTCTGGAGAACGGTATTCGAATACCTTATGAGATATTCGAATGCCTCTTGCCAAAACTCTCTTAAAAAACTGATTAAGGTGGGTTATTGAATACCGAAGGGTATTCAATGCCTCATTTAAAAGGTTCATTCTGAATCTAGGGTATTCGAATACCATATGGGGTATTCGAATGCCTCTGTTTTAGACAAAAATAACAGATTTAAACAAGTTATTCGAATACCATAGATGGGTATTCGAATACCACTTTGAAAAACGTAAAACGTTCAAACTTGAAAAACACTCTATTCGAATACCTAACAGGGTATTCGAATACCTCTGTTATAAAACCGGTTTTAAATGCTTTCAAATGACCAGAAAAAGGTTGTTTAATTTTAGAAAAACAATTTTGAAAACATTTCTTTGCAATGCCAATTAATGAGATATCCAATGAGGCTTTTACAAGGATCCTAAGTCCTAAAGCTTATTCTTGAAGATCTTGGACTTGGTCTTCTCATCATCTTCATGTTTGTCTTCACGTTTGTTATCATCAAAACTATTGCTCATGATAGCTAGCCAATTACATTCTCCCCTTTTTTGATGATGACAAACTAACATTTGAGAAAAGCATTAGTTCATATAAATTGGAATTCACAAAGTTAGTTTAGAGATACTTACTCCCCTCTTTTTTCATAAGAGGTGATTTTCATCGAGATATATCGAAAGACTCCCCTTACTTTTGGAATACAATTTCTATTTTTGTATATGCGCAGCAGCTCCCCCTTACTTTTGGAATACAATTTCTATTTTTGTTTTGACTTTTTCTCCCTGACTTTTCTCAAACAAAGACATTTAAACTTGTTCTCCCCCTTTTGTACATTTGATACCATTCTCCCCCTTTTGTCATGATCAAAAAGATGAGGCAAGTATTTTTCTCTCCCATTTTATCATATTAAACAATATATGCATGTCCTCAAGTTGAATGAATTTTGTCCATTTAAATTTATGCTTGAGGTAGTGTTCTCCCTACAACAAAGTTCAGAGTGCTTTCATTGGTATCCATTAATGTTGGATCCATAGGGGTTAGTCAAACTCATAAGCCAATAAGCATTTAAAACAATGAGGCAAAAGCAGCAAATGATTCTCAAGGGCAAAAATATATTTATCGATTAATTTGGCCAAGAAATCACTTGTTTGATATCATTTGTTATTACTTGTTATTATGTTCATACCACTTTGATATCACTTGTTGTTACTTGTTATTATGTTCACACCGCTTTGATACCACTTGTTGTCAAAAAGTAAAGCATTTATCACTTGTTTGATATCACTTGTCAAGATGTTCTAAGCATTTACCACTTGTTAACAAATTCTTATAAATCTGACATATGTCAATA
The DNA here is from genome assembly GCA_029884605.1 of Ormosia emarginata. Lineage (NCBI taxonomy): Eukaryota > Viridiplantae > Streptophyta > Magnoliopsida > Fabales > Fabaceae > Ormosia > Ormosia emarginata. The sequence goes on along the minus strand of JAQQTP010000055.1, from coordinate 3,580,771 downwards.
AAAACATAGATATTAAATATTTCATATACCACTTATTGCACTTGTTCGTATATCAAAACAATAGCCAATTACATTGAGCATATTTTAGAAAAAAAAAAATAAAAGGGCAAGAACAAGCCAAGAAATATGCATTTAAGAACATCATGTGATTTTCATATAAGGCATAAATGAAGGCTTGATGAAATAAGATTAAAAGCATGTTATTTGCATTGCATATGCAAGAAAAAAGAATAGAAGCAGAAACGAAATAGAGAGGACGATGAAAAACTTGCTTTCAGCCATGTGGTATTCGAATACCTCTTGCTTTGTATTCGAATACCCATCACATTTTATAAACTCAAGAAGGAGCAAGTATTCGAATGCCTTGAAAGGTATTCGAATACTCAGATAGCATGTAACAAGTACGATGAAGATTTTTTTCAGGTTATTCGAATACACATTTGGGTATTCGAATGCCCCACTAATAAAACCACAAGAACTCAGATGATATGGTATTCGAATACCATGGGAGGGTATTCGAATAGACCTATCGAGAAAAACATGGATTTTCACGTACGGATGCAATGGTATTCGAATACCACAGGGAGGTATTCGAATAACTCAAACATAAAAACATATATTTTACGTCCAGAATGTATATTTGAGATATGAAAACTTACCTTTTGATGGAGATACTCCTATATAAAATAAATGCAAGTCCAAGCTTGATAGAGACAAGAAGAAGAGCTTGGAATTCATTATAGTCTTGTGCTTGCAGCAACCACTTTCAAAAATGCCGAAGTTAGCTCTTGGCTTTCAAGCACACCTGTAACACAATTTAATTTTTGATTTTTGGTACCCAAATTTTCTTGGGTCCTTGAATGTCAGTTTTGGGTATAGTACCCTTAGGAACCCATACCATTTTAGTTCTAATTTTTGTATTAATATTTTTTCTTACATTACATGTTGAAGCACTATGACCCTTCTTCCCACAATAGAAACATTTAATAAATGGGCTACATGAAATGCTAGAATTAACAAAGAAATTTTTATAGGATTTGTGTTGATTATTCAGGTTATATCCTATTCCAGCTTTTTGAAAAACAACCCTTTGTTTTCCTAATAAAATATTTAAATTATCTCTTCCACATGTGAATTTGGCAAGGGTGTTCTTTAAATCTTCAATTTCTTTTTCAAGCAAATGACATGAAGAACAAGATAAAGAAGTAGAAGCATGTGAAGAATGAGATGAGCATGCATCAATAATTCCCAAAGTTTCATTTTCAATTTTTAATTCTTCAATCTCTTTGTTTAAAATTAGAATTTGATTTTCCAAAGAAGAGATAGTTTTCTTAGATGAAGAAATTAATTTTGTGAGCCTTATTGATTCGTCATGCAATTCTTCAAAGGCATCTTGTAATTCATCATAAGAAGGAGATACGTCGAGAATTTACCTCGTTGTCGTTTTCTTCTTCTTCTTCTTCTCCTTTCGCCATAAAACATAGATGGGCTTCTTCACTATCTAGCTATCAGTGGAGTCCATATCATTGTCATCCCATGCTATGTAGACTCTTCTTTCTTTGGAGGGTTTCTTTTCAACTTTCTTTGGGGGAAATGGCGATCTTCTTTGAGTTCTCTTTTTCTTTAGGAACTTACCAAATTTTCTTACCGGAAGATTGAGATTTTGTTCATTTAGCTCAATGTTGTCCACGTCATCTCCATCGTCTTCTTCTTCATTATTGATAGTGGAGGTGGTGGCTTTAAGCGCTATCCCCTTTTTCTTTTTATCGTTTTCCTCACTTTGGTCAAGCCTGTTGAGTTCTAATTCCTCGTGAAGTTTTTCAAAAAGAGTTGCTAATGACATAGTTGTCAAGTCCCTTGATTCTGAAATTGCTTGTTACTTTTGGTTGCCAAATCCTGCTAAGACATCCGAACACTTTGTTAATCAAATCTTCGTTAGTAAAATTCTTTCCTAATGATGCAAGATGATTAACAATGTGGGTGAACCTCTTTTGCATTTCTTGAATACTTTCTCCTTGGTTCATTGTAAATAATTCATATTCACGAGTTAGAGAATTGATTCTCGACCTCTTAACTTCACTAGTACCCTCATGGGTAACTTGTAAAGTGTCCCACATTTCTTTAGCGCTTTGCAATTTGAAATTCTAAAAAATTCATCATGTCCCAAAGTGAGGTAATGATGTTTTTGGCTACTAAGTTATTTTGAACTTTTCTTTTATCATCTTTAGACCAATCACTTCTAGGTGTCTCGGTTTTTACACCATTGACAACGCGTGTAGGTATAAATGCGCCATTTTCAAAAGATCCCACACATCTAGATCAATAGCCTCTATAAATATTTTCATTCTTTCCTTCCAATATGCATAACCATCCCCATTGAAAAAGGGTGGTCGATTTATGGAAGTTGCTTCGATAAAACATTTGATGAAGCCATGTACTCTTGAAGCGGCTAAGCTCTCTTTATACAAGAGTCTAGCTACGATACCACTTGTTACCCAAGTGGCTTCAGTGACTCAGAGGGGGTGAATTGAGTAATTAAGGATTTTTCGCAAAAGCCTTAAACAAATAAATTATACTAAATTTAATTATTAAAAGTCGAGAATGAGATGAAGATAAGAAGAACAGTTAATAATTAAATTGCAAGAATAAATAAAGTGCATAAGAAATAAAAGATTAAGGGTAGAAGAAATCAATATTTATCCTGGTTCGAACCAAACCACTTGTGCTACGTCCAACCACAAAACACGTTCGAGATTTTTTACTATTCAACACAAGCTTAAAACAGTGCTTGCAAACCTTTACATAACAGGATACCTCACCCTATTTACTAGAGGATACCTCACCCCTTTGAAGGATACCTCACCTTCTTTACACCAAGGGATACCTCACCCTTTTACTAGAGGGATACCTCACCCTCACAAATTCACTAAGGGATACCTCACCCTACGAAGCAGAGAAATAGATGAAAAATAAACTCTCACTTAGAGCAGATATTACAAATTGAAGTGCTAATCAGCTCTCTAAAGGATATCTCAAGGTTTGGTATTAAGAGCACAAAGAAAGAGAGAAAATAATGTAAAACTCGTTTTCGCCAAGCAAAAATTGATCAAAATGTTCTGGGGCTTTTCAGAGGGAGACCCAAGGTCTCTATTTATAGAGCAATGGAAGAAATTAGCCGTTGGAGCAATTAAAAGCAAGATTAAATGCAAATATGGCCGTTGCTGCCATTTTTCGAACGTTTCGTGAAAACCAATTCTGGAGAACGGTATTCGAATACCTTATGAGATATTCGAATGCCTCTTGCCAAAACTCTCTTAAAAAACTGATTAAGGCTGGGTTATTCGAATACCGGAAGGGTATTCGAATGCCTCATTTAAAAAGGTTCATTCGAATCTAGGGTATTCGAATACCATATGGGGTATTCGAATGCCTCTGTTTTGGCACAGAAATAATAAAACGTTTGAAACAAGTTATTCGAATACCATAGATGGGTATTCGAATACCACTTTGAAAAACAAAACGTTCAAACTTGAAAAACACTCTATTCGAATACCTAACAGGGTATTCGAATACCTCTGTTATAAAACCGGTTTTAAATGCTTTCAAATGACCAGAAAAAGGTTGTTTAATTTTAGAAAAACAATTTTGAAAACATTTCTTTGCAATGCCAATTAATGAGATATCCAATGAGGCTTTTACAAGGATCCTAAGTCCTAAAGCTTATTCTTGAAGATCTTGGACTTGGTCTTCTCATCATCTTCATGTTTGTCTTCACGTTTGTTATCATCAAAACTATTGCTCATGATAGCTAGCCAATTACAGTAAGTACTCAACCCCTCGTTTGTTGTTGTTGTTGTTGCGCTACGGATGAACTTATCGTTTCATACCCATTCAGGTAACCCTTAGAACTCGGTTCTGAACAAGGACAATTGTCCTTTTATTCCTTCTTCATTGTTGACTCATCCAACCTTTTGGTATAAATTTTATAATGATGTTAATATAGACTTGAGTTTATGGTGAATTATATATGTAGCAATATATTAACTATTTGAAATTAAAAATATGTATATATTATAAAATCTAATGGTCGATATAATGCTAAGTATAGAATTTACAGTGAACCTGAATCTATATTATCATCACTCATAAATTTTATTTGTTTTTGTGCTAACCATTTTAGTATTTTTTTTTTTTAAAATGTGATCTCTACCTAAAGCATACCATTTTTTTAACTACTAAAATGATATATTGTATTGTACTTTAAAAAAGATATATTTCAATATTTTAATATTGTCGTTGGCTAAATTTGTCACAAGATAAGATTTGGATACCATTAATCTTACATAAATAAAATAATTTTGCATAATCTCATTTTATTTTAGATACTTAAATGTCTTCTTAGATACCCTTACTTATCTTTTATTCTTAAAGTTAAAGCACTACAAGAAAAAACGAGATTTGCAAAAGATAAATCTGCCGCAAATAACTCAAAATCTGCCGCAAATAACTCAAAATCTGCTGCAAATTAACAATTTGCGGCGAATTCAGGACCGCCGCAAATACGGTCGACGCAATATAATTTGCGGTGAATTTTAATTTTTACAACAAATTTGCAGCGAATTTTTTCGCCGCAAATCCACCGCAAAACTCTCCTGTAACATACCGGAATCGTTGCTGAAAATGAGCTAATTTGCGGCGGATTTTTCCCTCACAAATTTGATGCGAATTTTTTTGCCTCTAATTTGCGGTGGATTTTGTGGCAGATTTCTCAATTTACGAAGGATTTTGTGGCGGATTATTTGTTGCAAAAATCTACGCAAATTTGCGGCTGATATATCTGCTGCAAATTTTTTTGAATATAAAAAAAAATAAATTAAATATTCAAAATCCACAATATAACAAAATCCACTCAGACATCAATTTCAACATGTCAATACATTTAACTAATCCATAAAACAAACATAACAAATCGCATACAACATAACTCATTGTTCAAATTCAACATAACAAAGTTTGTTCAAATACAAAGTTTAATACACTTATCTATTAGGATAACAATTCATTTACATGCATCACGAATACACTTTATTAAACACCCTTACTAAGGTCTTATCACACTTATAAAGGCATACAAGAAAGGTCCCCACACTTAGGGAAGCTAGTTTTTCCCAAAATAACATTTTGACATTTTTCTCAATTTCAACCTTTGACCTTTGCTCAGTAAAATGAGTATAACTTGAGCTGCGTATGTCGAAACGAGGTGAATTAAGTGTCCTTGGAAAGCTAAGAGAAAGAGCTACAACTTTCCTGAAGAGTACAAAAGCTAATTCTCATTATATCTTTCTACATGGATCGTGTTGTTTTACACGGCCCCCCAAGTCCTTCTCTGTCTGCACGTTTCCACTATATTTGAACTGGCATAAGGGACACGCCCCCCCCCGTGTTTTCGCACACGGGTCATGTTCCTGGGACAGAAGTTTTGCAGAATCGTGGTTACGGTTCCATTGGCCAAAATGTTGGATTTTGGCCACTCCAATCCAGTTTCTAGGTGAGTTTAAGTCTCAAACAAGTTCGTAAACATGAAGGGAACATAAAACACCAAAAGATTTCGCCAAAAATGGATCAAAACACTACAAATCTCATCCTTGGTTATTCAAAACTTAAAACTCCAAATTCTTATTTCAAATGAAAAATCAAGGTATACAAGTAATGAAAAATTGTTCTCATGCCTCTAGCAAACTAAATCATGTTATTCTCAAGTTTTCTAACAAGATTCAAGTTAAAACAAGCAAAAACAACTCCAAACCCCAATTCCCACATCAAGTCACAACTCAAGAACAAGATGAAAGGAGTAGGAAAGTGAGTCAAGAACAAGGTTTTCCCTCTACCTCAACGACGTATTGCGAGGGAGGAGTGGTGCAGTTTTGAAGGAGCGGGGCAATGCAGTGTAGCAGTTGCGACGCAGTGTAGCGGCGCGATGCAGCGGCAGGGGCGACATGGGCAAAATGGTGGGAGAGGGGTGAAATGGTAAGAGAGGGAAGAAATAGTGGGAGAGGAAAGAAATGGTAGGAGAAGAAAGAAATGGTGAGATAAAGCCTCTGGTTGGCTATTTAAGATTTGATACTTTAATTTGAATTTGCGGCGGATTTTGCGGCAGATTTTTCCACCGCAAACCTTTTTTATTAAAAAAAAGTACGATCAATATGCATCTGACACTTTTTTTTAATTTTTGTAGCGGAATTTGAGGCGGATATTTTCGTCGCAATATTATTTTTTTTTGTGAAGAAAAATTTGTCACAAAATCCGCCACAAATTTTTTTATTTTTTAAAATTTAAAATAAATTTCTATTTTATTTAATAATTTGCGGCGGATTTTTTTAATAAAAAAAATTTTCACAGTGAATGTTTCGTTGGAAAAAAATAGGGGGGGAAATCCGCGACAAAATTGATACGAATTATAATCCGCTGCAAAATTGAGACGGATTATAATCCGCCGCAAAATTGAGACGGATTATAATCTGCCGCAAAATATGCCTCCATTTACGACAAATTCGAATCCACCGTAAAAACGCATTTTTCTTGTAGTGAACCCACTTGTATATATAATTGATTGAGCAAATTAAGACTTGTCTGTGGGATAATTAAGGATTGCAACTAGGCTTCGCAATGGGGTGAGTAGGGGTGAGTTTTTGCTTAACTCGAACTCGTTCTACATCCTTAGAAGTTAAAACCTGGCCTAGCCCTGCAAAACACATATCAAAACTTGCCCCTACCCTTGCGCCCGTGCCTACCCTGCATTTACGAAGATTTTAAAATGACTTATACAATAATAAGTTACTATCTTAAATTTAATTTATTATATCATATAAACTAAAAATATATATTAAGAATAAACATTAAACTAATAAAAATAATTAATATAATTGGCATTATTAGAGTAACTAAAATAAATATAATATTCATTTAGATATAGGTAAAGAGCGGGTTGATCCCAAACCTGCACCCACCTTGCTTGGCGAGGTGAGTACCTGCGGATCGGGATCAAATTGCCTTTCCTATTTGCCACTTATTTGTAAGAAAATATTATTATTATTTTTTAGCTGAAAAAAAAATTTAAAATGAGAGAAGACTCTATCTATTTTAAGAATAGAATAAACTACTAACTTCAATTATGATTTATAGTTAAATTACAAATTACTTATTAATAAACAATTTAAGAATTCAAACCTAAGTCATACTATGTCATGAGTAAAAAACTGATAAAGTAAACCAACTCCATTAACTATTTGTAAGGAATTATATATTGTATAAGTTTGTTCTTGTGATAAATTGAAAATTTATAGACAAATATAGAAATCATAGTCATAATAAATAACAAGTCAGAATAAAATTTTAAGAGTGAGAGTCTGGGAAAGGAAAAACATTTGAAAAGTGAAAATAAAGCGAAAAAAGAAGAAGTGAGAAATGGGGCCCAAAAACCAGCTAATGGGTATCCCATCCCTCGTCAGAATCCTTTTTCCTTTGATGTAGAGGACAACTTTTCTTGTCACAAACTCTTTCGCTTTTCCTTTAGCTTTTCCTCTTCTCAATAATTCTTGGATTATAATTTTAGTTTAAATTGTTTGTTAGGTCTACAAAGCACCTTTATTCTCTGGGTACTACAAAAAGCTATGCTATACCTCCACATATTGAATTCCTCAAGGCCTCAACTAACTAAAAAGAAAAACTCTTTTCCACTCCTTGTATAACACTTAAAAAATGTAACAACCCAACCCTCCATTGATATGCGACAGAAGAAGAAACAGTATTAGTAGTGAAATTAAAATGGTGGAGTTTGATTATGAAGAGCTTGTAAAAGCAACAGATAACTTCAACCCTACAAGGCTAATAGGGAAAGGAAGCCATGGATTGGTGTATAAAGGTGTACTATTCAAAGATAACAACAGGTTGGTTGCTGTAAAGAAGCCATCTCAAGGCCTTCAATCTCTGCACGACAACTCCTCCAATCTAGAAAACGAAATTCGAGTGCTATCCTCTCTACGTGAAAGCCCTCATGTGGTTAAACTCCTAGGAACGAGTTATGTCGACTCCTTCAACAACAATGACAAGCTCATTGTGATGGAGCTCATGCCTAATGCCTCCCTCCATGACTGGCTCCATGGCCATGCTGCTAAAACCCCAGGCCCACACACATGGCCTAAACGCGTAGAAATCGCCATGCAAATCGCTCGTGCGGTGCAGTTTCTTCACGAAGGCAAGCCTTTGGTGATCCACAGAGATATCAAGTCCTCCAACATCTTGTTTGATTCCCAGTGGCACGCCAAGTTAGCAGATTTTGGACTAGCGGTCATAGGATCAGTTGAGGCAGTGATGAGTCAATATTTACCCGCTGGGACAATAGGGTATTTGGACCCGTGTTACACCACACCTAGTAAACTCAGCACCAAAAATGACATGTTCAGCTTTGGGGTTGTGTTGTTGGAGATCATCAGTGGTAGAAAGGCCATTGATGTGTCCAAAACGCCTGCTTCAATAGTGGAATGGGCCATTCCATTGATCCAACAACAACTTTTGGAACAAATTTGTGACACAAGAATGCCACTTCCTGCATACATGGTGGCCACCCTCAACCACTTTCTACGCCAGGCAGCAAGTTGTGTGTCACCAAACGAAGATCATCGTCCATCAGCAGGGGAAGTGATTATGGGAATGGAAAGCTGCTTCATGGAACGAGTCAGATTTCCCATTTGGACAAGCGTTTTGAAGAGCATGGTGCGGTTGAGAAAGAGGAGGAAGCTGATCATGAGTATTACTGCACATCCTCCTCAGACACAAGAAGATGGTGATAGTGATACCCACATGTCAACTGGTAAGATATCCATGACCATAAACGAGGTTTTGGCTGATGTTACACTGGGGTAGGGTAACTCAATTTGGGAAATTGTAGCTAGGATGAGTTGACTCGTTGTCAACCAGCGATTCATCAAACTCGTTTTAATTTGGTCAATGGTCATCTGGTTTTCCCAAATAAAATGGGGATTTTGGTTTTTGGCTTGCAGGCCTTGCACTACAGGCATTGATACCCAGCCAAAAGGTGGGTAAGCAGATAATATATAAACTTTGCGGATGCCCAGATTGAACCTTTTTTGTTTCTTTCTAATTTAATTTCTTTACGGTTCTCCTCCATTTGGATTCTAAAGTGATGGCGTCCCTGACTTGACTTGTTGGGGGTTCTTCACCCTGTATTTGTATTGTATAGTACTAGTTAGTTAATTAAATGAATACAAGTTACATTGCAACTAGCTTATTCAACTGCTTTGTTTTTGTCTCTCTTTTTTTTGTTTTCAATTAAACAGATTTTAAAATTTCACCATGATTCATATTGTATATACTAATACTATATGCCAAAACCAGTTGACACAATTAATACGAGTGAATCCGGTGAATTGAATTGGTTGAAGTTCAATTTTTGTTATGGTTCGTTGTTGGTAAATTATTTATAAATATTTTCATAAATGCTCGTTAAATTTGAAGATTTATCTTAATTTTAAGAAGGAGCAGTTACTGTAAACTCTAAATTTTTTATACCAAAAAAAATATTGTATACTATATGCAAACAAGTTACAACTAACTTATTCAATTATTGTGTTATGATAAATCAACAATATTTTTGGTCTTTGCCAATTGCTTAAATAAGTTGTCAATGTTGGTTGACATGAGATTAAAATATCTTAGGTTGAAAAAATTTATACATCCAACATATGAATTGAGCAATAAGTAATCTTTTAAATTCCTATGACGGGCTAGGTGGACAGGAATGAATGTAGCCCAAAATTTTGATGGGCCAATACTTTAAAATCCAGGGTTTCAAAAGCAAAGCCGAAGAAGACCCAAAAAAATAATGAAAAGCCGAAAAACCCAGCTTTTCAAATTATATTTTTCTGGCGCAGTGGACTGGTGCCTGCAATTGGAATCCGGTCTAGTCCGGTTCAGTTTTCCGGCTTAAGAAAAGCAGGAAGCAAACCAATCCGACATGAACATGGAAACCCGAAGCTTCATCCTCATCCTCCTACCAATTTTTTCTCATCCTCTATTAACTCTTTCCATCCCACCTTGAAACCCTAACCGTAAAATCCTTCTTTCGTGAACAGAGAGAGAGAGAGCGATGGAGACTCAATTCAATTACAGTCTCTTCGAGAGGCGCCCCTTCCTCAAGTCCAAGGCTCCCGCCGTTAAATGGGTCAAAGAATGGTACTACCCCTTTTCATTCATCACTCATTTTACACTTTATGATGTTAAAATTTGTATCTTTTTTCCAATTTATTGTCCTCTATTCTTGTTGGTTTCCCAAAATTGAGGGAAAATTTGGAATTCAATTCTCTTTTTGTAATCAGTTAGTTTCAGTTGGCAATATACTATTCTAATTATCAGAGCAATATTACTACCAGGGTTCCCCAAGATGTTGTAGCAACCGGCGGGAAGTGCATGCTCTTAAGATGGGTAACAGGTTTGTCCTTTTTGCCAGCTAGCAAGCTCACATCTTTGCTCACTCCTCAGTCCTGATCCCATTCTCTGTTTGACCGTCTCTACTTTTTTTTTTAAAAAAAAAAAATTTATGGATAGAGCCAGTTGGATATATGTTCCACAGTATTGAATGAGTTGAATTTAAATCCAACAAATTAAGCACCCATTATTTTCTCTTAAGGTATAGTTTATATCATGTGTCCTTGGTAGATGATATTGATATCCTTAAGATATAGTTTATAATGGTTCCTAATTTGCTCCAGATAACTTTACATGTATGAATTGGGCCCTAATGAAGAGAAACTAATGGGATCTTGATCTGCAGTTGGTGTCTAATATGTTCATGATGCTGCATTTCCGCATTGGTTTATAGTTTGGAATCTTGAATATTTGTACGCTATGGTTCTGTTTCTGACTTGCTGACCCATGTTTTTTTTATATCACAGCTGTAACATTTTGTATTATTGAATGCTTGCACTAATTCGAAAAAAAAATAAAATAATAAATCATGAGATGAATTGAAGGTTAAACATGCCTTGCATCGGGTATGTTTGGGAGTGGGGTTTTTGGAGGGTTTTGGAGAGAAAGGAAAGGGAAGACTTATTTTTCAAAGGGAAGACTATTGTATTATATGTGATGTTTTGTCATGTGTTCTGTCTGACATTTTTCTTTGTTTTACTTTCCTTAGAGGATACCTTAAAGGCCTTGAAGGAAAAGGAAAAAGAACCTTCAGCACCTGAGCCAGAAACAAAGCCAACTACTGAAGTACTTTTTCTTTGCAGCTATGAAGGCTGTGGAAAGACATTTATAGATGTTGGTGCTTTGAGGAAGCATTCTCACATCCATGGAGAGAGGCAATTTGTTTGCCACTATGAGGGATGTGGAAAGGTAGCAACATACACACACTATGCTCTGTAATTCTGTATTATGTTTAGGATCAACTTAAAGCTTAAGTTGTTAGGTCTTAGGTGGAGGCCTAGGAATGGGATATGAGCATATGCATGTTATGTTGTATAGTTGTAATACACTTAGTTCAAGATAGATCCTTAACAATTTTTCCTTTTATTTTCACAATAACAGTTTTTTATTTATAAAATGCTGTCTCAGTTTACAGCTATCATGGTTTGGCGTTTATTATAATGTCAGGTCTATTTAGCAGTGCTAAGAATATTTTGTTTCTGCTGTAGAAATTTCTGGACAGCTCAAAGTTGAAAAGACATTTCCTCATTCATACAGGGGAGCGGCATTTTGTGTGTCCTCATGAAGGCTGTGGTAAGGTGATAAATCTATCCATTGAAAGGTTCTGTTCTAATTTTCTGTGATAGTTTCCTTTCCCTAGTTGGTGTTGAATGTTCTGTTTATTGATCTCTAAGGTTTGCATATTTGGATTTCGATTTGGATTTTCAATTAACTTCATGCTTGGCATATATTCGATCATACCCTGAATATCAGCAGCAATTTGTTCTTTTGCTGTTCACTCTGAACCTAACTACTGATCTGTTTTTTCTCCCATGGGGATGATCAAATATCTAAGTAGCAAAACTTCAGCCGCTTGGTAATGAGGTAAATGACTACCCAGCAGTGGCTTAATGAACTGCTTATATATAGAGGATGACAAGCAGATTTGGAAATTTATCAGTCTAAAAACAATGTACACCAAATCTTGTTTGGTGTTTGATTGTATTGTCACTGTTAAATCATTGTTACCATTGCATCATGGTCCATGAATAAGAGTCTTTCTCAGCATGAATCTTTCAGTTAACAGTCCTATGGATGATACCAATTTTTCAGACCTTCTTTTTGGTATTATTATCAATTATCTATGGAGCATCTTTAAAAGTCTAAACTACCTCTTCTGACAGGATAAATTGGTATCATATTGTTTTGAATAATTTTTCACTATATTATTCACTGGTCAGCTCTAAGATTCATTAGTCAATGTGCAGGCCTTCTCACTGGATTTCAACCTGAGGTCTCACATGAAAACACATTCACAAGAGAACTATCATATCTGCCCTTACCCGGATTGTGGAAAGAGATATGCTCATGAATACAAGCTAAAGAATCATATTGCATCTCATCATGAAAAGGTTGGGTAATGTTTCCTTTTTGTGTAATTGGTACATCTGTGTTATGTTATACCCGGTCAATGTGTTCATAATAGAGGATGCATCTTGTGATGTGAAGCATATCTGGCCTTTTAATTTGTCTACTTGGTCTTCGTACGGAGGTTTCATTTGGTATATTTTAAAACCATAAGTATGCGAGATTTCTGATATCTTGGGTATCTGTATAATATGTCTCCAATTCAAACTCATGACTAACTCCACTTTTGGACCAAGTTGATGTGCATGTAGAAGTGCTGTATAATATCACCTCATACAATCTTTGATTCACAATTTCAACATCATCTTACAGAATGCATCAGTGGATGTGACAAAGTCTACTCCGCCTTTAGAGAAGCAAACAAAAACTACTAAACCTTCTGGGGCAACTTACGGTTCTGCATCATCTGACCGCCCATATGCATGTCCTTATGAAGGGTGTGAAAAAGCCTACATTCATGAATACAAGCTTAAACTCCATTTGAAGAGGGAGCATCCTGGCCATATGTCTGATGAAAATGCTGTGCATGCTCTGGCTAATGCTGACAACGAAATGGATGAAGCAAGTGACCAAGATGCCTATGGTGGGAAACGATCAAATGGTAAAAGTCAGAAGCAAAGTAAGCCCAAGCCAAACTTGAAGTTGCCTCCTTCCAAAATTGCCCAACGAAAAGGGTCAGGTCCAACTCTTGCCACTTTGAATGTGATTAAAAAACCTTGGCCAGTGAAAGATGAAACTTATGATGAAGATAGTGAAGAAACTGAGGAGGATCGTGACAATGTTGAAGATGGTTGGAGATATGGTGGAAACAACGAAGATGATGATGAGGAAACAGAATATGAAGACTGATATTTCCTTAGGACAATGTTCCTCTAAAGTGACCTTGTTTGTAAAGTGATAAATTAAGGATATATTCACTCTTGAATCATTAATGTGTTAAGATTACGATACATTTTAAATTAAATCAATGGTGATTACGTCTTTTTTACTCACTTTACAGATAAACTTGGAGGAGCTTTTTTCATTTTGCTTATGGCATCTTCTATGAACTTAACCTCTTTCTTTTGTCCTCTCTCTCCTTTATTTTCACTCTCCAGCAAGATCAATTTTTTTTTTTTTATAGTTTGTCTAACAATACCATAAGAGCATTTGTTAAAGAATAAAAAATAAAAAATAAAAAATGAAAAGCAAAGTATTTAATATATTAAGAATTCAGAAAATTTTACTTTTTATTTAATACTTGTTACTTTTGATTCATTAACAAATGTCTTTCAAAACCTTTCTTTATATTTGCTTTAGGAAATGCTATTTTCATGAATCATGAATGATGTGGTAGGACGAATTTATATTAATAATTAAGGGTGATGTTCTTATGGTTTTAGCGTTTTTGGCTGACGCCATAGTTTTCATTTCAGGATTCTGATTATTGTTGCTAATTTGTTATTGTCGTTATTGTTCTAATTTGACGGTATTAATAGTATTTATCTATTCCTTCATATTTGTTAATAAGAGTTTCTTTTTGTCTTAATTAGGCAACGATACTTATCGCTTTGGGGAAGCGAGAAATCAGAAATGGGACAAAATCTATCATTTAACCAAAGCTCACTGAGAATACTCTTAAATAATGTTAATCACTGTCGAAATAATAAGCTCTTTTAGCATATTGTGGAAATTTATATTAATCGTTAGATATGTTGAGCCTACAATAATTTATAATTATATTCATATTTAATGCAATAATAGTAATATCAAAATAATAAGCTCTTTTAGCGTATTGTAGAAATTTATATTAATCGTTAGATATGTTGAGACTTTGGGGAAGAGAGAAATCAGAAATGGGGCAAAATCTAACATTTAACCAAAGCTCACTGAGAATACTCTTGAATAATGTTAATCATTATCAAAATAATAAGCTCTTTTAGCATATTGTAGAAATTTATATTAATCGTTAGATATGTTGAGCCTAACCTAAAATATGGGGTAGTTTATCAAAATAGAACGCTAACAGACACGCAAAATAGAATAAAAAGGACATTGGGGCTACTGCCAAGAAAAGTGACAGCCTATAGAGAGCAAAAAGGAAAATTAGAAGGCCAAAGTGAAGGCACGCTATGGTAGACAGACACAAGGGAGACTATAGCAGACAAAGAAGGTAAACACACGAGAGGCTCAATGAGCTTAACATATGCAGAACAAGTTCAACCAAGCTTTGCACCTCCATGTTCCCTAGCGAAGCAGCAAAGCCAGTATGTGCCCGTGAATATCCCAAAAATTAAAACTGAAAGTAAATTATGATCAAATGATTAAACATTTGAAAATTGAAAAAAAAAAAAAAAGCAGAGAATTTTGTGTCAAAGTTCATGTCAAGGGGACAGTAACTACGAGTTATGATAATTGTCTCAAGTTAGTGGAGCTTTGGAGCTAGTGTTCCTTGTCAGTCTTCGTGTCATAAGCACAGGCATTTAACCTTCCCAAGACAACATAAAAAGAGGAAATAACTATGGTGCAGAAAGAGGAATCGGCCTCACAGAACTTTGAATACGCCGGAATGCTGTTCTTACTCTTTCCTTAAGGCCTTCATTTTCACTCTCAACTTCCCCGCTTTCTTTGTTGAGCTCTGCAACATCCCCATCAATGTTAATTACCAACTTCCCATTTTCTCCTACCTTCACATCTCCAAAGAGTGAAACGAGGAGTGCATGCATAACCTTCTCTGCCTTCTTCTCATTCTCTTCCTCGATTTTTATAGCATCCGATTCAGCCATTATTTTCGGGACATCACGGTTAATATTTAAAATTAGAGCAACAATTGAATCTGATACCATATCACTAATGGGGTCTGATGTCCAATGCAAGGAGATATGCTTCTCAGACTCATGCTTCACTGTCACATGCTCATGGACTTGCAATGTTGGAACTCCAGATTCTTCATCCACTGACGACTCTACACTCTCATATATCTGTTTGAGTCTATGCTGTATGACACTAAAGGCACCTGAATAAGGGATGGTAATTCTCTGAGTACTGTTTGCTGTTGATAGCTGCGAGAAGACATGGAGATCATCAGGTGCCATTATCTGATATGTAAAGCCTTTTTTTACTAGCAAACCACTGACAGTTTCACCAACTTCCGGAGTTCTTTCAGCCAGCTTCCCAATGGTTTTTGCCATTTTCTGAGAATTGAAATACATTTCAACAGATTGACAGTTTTTTGGAGTGAGGATTTTAGTGTTACGATCAGCAAATTGACTCATGAGCTTCTGTTTGAGCCTCCCCATCTCATTAGCTTCCCCATGAACAAGAATTATGTTAGGAGGATTGAGCTCTTCTAAGAACGCACTTGTTTGAGCAGAGTCAGCATGAGCAGAAAAGGAAATGTAATGCACCTGCATGTTGAGAGGTGCAGTAAGTCCATTCATGAGAGTAACTTCCTTGGGTTCGTTGATGATGGTTTTTGCCAGTGTCCCTTCAACCACATACCCTGGTATAACGCAAGCATTTTTTTTATCAGAGCACCACATATCAAATAATTGCCGTGACAACCCACTCTGAAGTCCACCAGGGCTTGCCATCACCACAGATGGTCCAATATCTTTGAAAACTTCAACACTACTTAAAGCTGATATGTACTTGAAGGAAAAGGGATTCGACTTTGCATTCTGGATCCTGTCATTCATGGAAAGGGTGTACGTCTCATACACAGTCAAACATTTTTTTGCGAGAGAAGAAGCATAATAGATGGGTATATTCTGGAGTTCTGGATGATTTGCCCAATATTCATCAAGGATCAGGAGGAGCTCTTGTGCACGACCAAGGGCAAATGCTGGAATCAACACACGACCCCCTTGAGAAATGGTAGAGTGGATGACATCAGTGAAACGTTTTTCTCGTGTGTGCCGAGGCTGATGGTGCTGTACACCATAGGTGGATTCTATAATGCATACATCAGGGGAGAACTGTGGGGTCTCAGCAGCACGGAGATGTCGGTCTTCCTCACGTGAATAGTCTCCAGTGTATAGCACTCGAACACCAGCAATGTCAACCATAAACATAGCAGCACCAAGGACATGACCTGCAGTATAGCACCAGAATCGAATCCCGTTCACTTCTACTGTTTGATGGAAATCAATAACCTGCAGTTACTAACTACTGTTAGAAGATATATTAAAATTCAGAGGGTCAAAACATAATAATATTGATATGGATTATGTGTGTGTCATGAGTCATGAGAAAAACAGGATGAGGTGCAGAAGTGGACATGGATTGGGAGTCTGTTAATATATATAAAGGTTAACAGATAACTATATAGAAGGTGTAAAATTTATAATAGACCAGAATCTAATTCATGTTGCAAATTGAAAAAAAACTATATAGATGTTGGAAGCATTATTGAACATTGGATACTGCATCTAGATTCATCCAACATAGAATGATAATGGCAACTGGGAAGGGGCACCGGAGTCATCAAATGTGCAACAATGTTAGTACAACAATCCATCCACATGAAAAACCGTATTTGACAAATTTCAAGGACATTGTAATAAGCTTTCATCAACATAAAGCCCCTTCTTGTGCTGTCAAATAAAAAAGGTAAGCAATCTAAAAGCCTAAATCCATTCTACTCTATCCCTAGCCAAGAGGACGTACCTCAATTTTATCCATGGATCGGTTGATGTCCTGTTCGTCATAGAGCATATCTTCGACAGAAACATTACTAACTTTGACAAAATCAGACAAGAGAAGCTTGTATATAGCCTTGGTTGCGTAGGTCATGAACACTCGCCCTCGGAACGTGGTCTTCTCAAGGAAATAGGGCAACGAAGCAGCGTGATCCAAGTGGAAGTGAGTGATGAGAAGGACGTCCACTGTGGAAGGGTCAATCTCGTCGAAGTATGGCAGAGCAGCCATGCCTGAATAAGCAAGGTGTATTCCGCAATCGAACAAAATGGTTTTGCCCTTGTAAGACATGTAAACGCACGAACGACCCACTTCATTTCCGGCTCCTAACGGGGTCACTATCAGTTTATCTTCCTCTCTCATTCTGTGACTTCCGCTTACAGACGAAGACTCCCGTCTCTTCACAGAACCTCCCTGTCCCGTTGAACCCATTCCCAATTCCAATTCGATTCGATTCTTCTTCTGCAACTCTCTCTCTCTCTCTCAGATTCACTTCAACAGAGGGTGCCAGAAAGTTTGACATGAAGACTGAAGAGCGCTAAAACCATTACCATCACTACTACTTGGGGTTGCCGGGTTGGGTTGGGACCCTAAATAAAAATACGACGTCGTTTCGCAACGATAAATAGAGACCACAGCGTGAGGCGAACTCACGACCTTCAGATCCAAAGTAAGAAGTGGTAATCTACCACGCTATGCGGTCATGTTTGTTATGTTTGGCTTTAATATATGTGACTTAAACATTTGCTTTGCTTAACAAGCAATAATTTTATACTTTGGTTCTGTGTTTAATCCAAACTTTTACCACAATGCTACTTGCTTTTTCCTTTTAAAATATAAAAACACCACAATTTTATTAAAAATATTGTTTTATACTTTCTTTGCGATGATGTTAGTTTTAGAGGAGAGATAAAGTTTTTTTTTTATTAAAAAAGATATTTATTCATTCAAATTAATAGAATACATCGAGAACAACACAAATTCAACATCGCTAAAAATTGAAAATGATAAATTTGCGAACAAACTCACAACACTCAGGTTAATAGCATAACACTTACTTACAAATACAAAATTAAAGTGGCCAATACCCGCCTGGATCATAACGTTATACGTCCGTCTTGATTGAATCTATAATGGATCGAAGATGATCTACTTGTCAAGAAACGAACAACCGCACAAAGAAGCGAAACCACTGCAACAAGACGGAAATCAAACGACGTCGCGTCAAAACGACGAACCAAACACCGCCACACGTAGAGATAAAACATCGAAAACACGAAAGAAAAATCAGATTATGTGAAAAAACTACTTATTTAGATAAAGAAGAAAAAACGATGTGAGGTGATTAAGCGAAAAATGACCCAAATCACCCTCCTCCGATGGATGAAAAAGAAAGAAAAAAAAAATAATTGACATTAGGATTCGTAAAGAGACACTCAACATTTTAAAGGAGAGATAAAGTTAAAAATAAAAAAAGATTATAAAGAATATTTTGATCATTTGACTTATATGTAAAAAAATAAAATCAAATGTTTGAAAAAAAATGAATAAGACAAACGTCTCTGTTTCTCAGCTCTTCTTCTTCTTTTTCCATATTTTGCATCATTTAGAATCATAACCAAGTTTTTACATTTTTTTCTTTTTGACATCAAATCTTTGTATTCACTTGCATTAAAAGCTTGAGGTAAATTTTTACTTTATTATTTTTATTTGCTTTTTGACAAATCTTATATTTTCTCAAATTTTATTATCTCAAAAATAATGAATGAGTATATTTTGAGGTTCTGAGTAGAAATCTAAGAATTTAGAAAATTGAGTTATAAAAAGAGGGAATGAAGAAGCTACACTTTGATTTTTTTTTTTAAAGTATGTTTGAAATGTAAAAAAATAGGAAATGATTTTATTTGTAAATTAAATTTAATTAAATATTATGTTTAGAATGTTAAAAAATAAGAAATGATTTATTTCTAAAATCTTATAGATTTCATTTCTTTTGTTTTAGAAATTTTATTAATTTTTATATAATTTAATTTGATTTGAAATAAATAGACTATTATACACTTAGTAATCTGCCTCTAATTACTTCTCAAAGGGTTAAAATATAAAATTATAAAATCAAATCAATTCCTATTTTAATGAATCTCAAATACAAAATTTGATTTCTAAATCAATTCAATTTTTTTTTAAGTTTCAAACACAAAATTTAAATTATAAATCAAATCAAATTAATTCAAATTAAATATTTTTTATTTTTATTCATTCAAAACATAATCTATGAGTTATTTGAAAATCCTAAATCCTATAATTAGATAATATACCTAATCTCTTCACCCCTTTGTTAGTTTAACTATAAATGAAATTTCTAAAGCTTTATCAATTATAATTTATAATTATAGTGTAGTTATTTTATTTATTCATGGTATTTGTGTTTTAAATTCTCAATATTTAGTATGTAACTCTAAGTTTCAAAGAAAAATACTCTCTTTTGAGGTTGCTTCTTAATGTAAGTCATTGTTTTATTTATTTTGACTTGTCAAAATATTTGTTTATGACTAGATTCAGTGGACACTACACAACTTGTTCATCCGAGTATTGTGGGGACCGATTGAGTTAGTTCTTTATATTTGTGAGTAGTTAGTTTACACTGTGACATATTTTAAAATTTAAATCTCTTGTCAAATATTTATATTTCTTCTAATAATATTTCAAACCAAGATTCTTTTATTATTTTAAGAGTTATAATTTTGGAGTTTTTTATAATAGTTTTGGTTATAACCTCAAGTTTCATATTTTATGGAAACAAAATCTTTAACCTAGTTTATGAATTTATTTTTTGATGATTATACTTTTAGAGTTATATTTTATTGACCTTGTGACCTATTGAGTTGTTATTCCTAAAAGCTAATTTATGATGAATTTGAATTTTTGTTATAAGAATTGAACTATAAATTATGTGTTAAAACTTCGTTCACAATTAGCAAAAAGTGATAATGACATGTGTTTTGTCTGTCATGATAAAAATATATAATGACTAATATACTTATAATATATTTAGAGAATTTTTTTAAAAAAATATGAGATGAGATTTGTTAAGTAAAATTAAATTTTTTTACAAAGGGTGTTTGAATCAGGAATGATGTGGTAGGACAATTTTATATTAATAATAAAGGGTGATGTAATATTCTTATGGTTTTAACGTTTTTTGCTGACGCCATAGTTTTCATTTCAGGATTCTGATTATCGTCGCTAATTTGTTATTGTCGTTATTGTTCTAATCTGACGGTATTAATAGTATTTATCTATTCCTTCATATTTGTTAGTAAGAGTTTCTTTCTGTCTTAATTAGGAAACGATACTTATCACTTTGGGGAAGAGAGAAATCAGAAATGGGACAAAATCTATCATTTAACCAAAGCTCACTGAGAATACTCTTAAATAATGTTAATTATTATCAATTACTTAATAATAAGCCCTTTTAGCATATTATAGAAATTAATATTAATCGTTAGATATGTTGAGCCTACAATAATTAATAATTATATTCAGATTTAATGCAATAATAATAATAATAATAATAATAATAATAATAATAATAATAATAAGATGTGGTTATGATAGTTTATATATAAAAAAAAGGATGCGGTTATGGTCACTCATGCGTGCCCTAGAATTTTTCGATTTGCACGTGAAATTTAGTCTTTCTTCACTAAAATTAATTGATATAGAGTTATTATATATTAAAAACGGAAAGAAATAAAGAAATAGCACTTTAGGTACTCCATAAATAGGTGGTCAAACCGTCAAACACCACATAGTTATGGACCAGTGAATGTATTTTGGTAGAGGTCGATCTCATGGTAATGACTTCACAATGTATTAAATTTACAAAAAAGGTGGTTAACAGTTAAAAATTAATTAGTTGATATTAATGAATCTGACTTTTAAATCGTAAGAATTATCGTGTTTGTCATATATATGAAATTTCAAATAAATTGAATTAATTAGTGGAAAATTTAATAGACAACAATTTCTTATATTATATTATAAAAATCCTATTCCACAAAATTTAAATTCCACAAGATCATATTCTAAAACTTCTTATATTATTACTTAGTAATAGGGCATATAACTATTTAATTGACACCAAATTTATAAACATGATCTAGCTATATGATGTGAGCTAATCCAACATAAATTGAATCTTATGAAATGTTGATTCATAAAAATTATTTATTGAACCATGCTATTTTATCTAAAATATTACAGAAACCCAAATGGTCGTAAAGTTATACTCAGGTGGGGCAGTTTTAAATTTGATCTTAATTAATTATTCACCCTAATTGAACATTATAAATTAAAGATGTAGCATTTTAGAAAGAAATTTGTTGAGCATCTCACGACTTGAATGACACACATGTAATATGTGAGAGGGGATACCTGTAGGATGCAAATGCAAATGCAAGGCAAGGCATCCATGCATTAGGTCCCACCTAGTGCATATGCTTAATATTATCATATCATACGAAGTAACATATCGTATCACAAATCGAGTGTTTCACAAAACTTCTCGTTTAAGTAGTTATTTAATAGATTAGCTTTCTAAGAAGCACGGTCATAAAACTAACAACTGTTAGCACAATTAAAAAAGTCGAATTGTGTTAATTAAGTCATCAAAATTTAATTCTTATCAAAATTCATTATTGATTAATTATTTATAAGTATTTTTATAAATGCTTGTTAAACTTCTGGGATGGGATGAGGCAACTACCGGTAATCTTAAATTTTTCATTAAAAAAAAAGACATGATCAAAATAGATGATATTGGTATACTAATACAGCGATTTGGCTAAATTTTAAAAATATAAAATAGTGATACGACGTACACACACACATATATATATATATATATATATATATATATATATATATATACTAAAACTAAAATATTAATCATAAATCTTAAATAAAACCCATTAGACACTAACTCTTTGAAATGGGCCAAGTATAAAATACTAATCTTAAGTAAGCCCATTATTATTCTAAATAAAAACTTCGCGTTTTGCTCATTAGAAATCAGGTTATTAGGTTTCTTCTTGATCACATCTAGATCTAGCGCCTCCGCCGTCACCTTCCTCCTCTGTTTTCCGCAACTCTGCAAGTGCAGTGCACCAAAATCCCCTCCTTCTTTCATCTTTGCAATTGTGTGTAAGGCTGGCAACCATGGTAAGTTCTTCTATATTCAATACTTGTCATTATTTCTTTCATCTTTTTGTACCATTCATGGCGCCCAAAACGTTAATAAAATGTTTTTCTTTTTTTAAAACCTAAAATGTTGATTTTACAGAGTCATTGTATCTCTGCCATTTCGTCGTCATTTCTATTAGCCGTAGTTGTATGTCGGCCATCCGAAAGCTGCCTCTTAGATGAGGAAAATGGGAGGAATGGAAATGGGAGTAGGATATATCAGGGACACGTCTTGGATACTGAGTCAACATTGGGAACTTTCCATGTTGGTGCTCCATAGGTAGCTTTTATATTAACTCTTGAATCGTATCTCCATCTTACTTGTTTCATCATTGTTTTATACTTCATCTTGATTATTGTTTCACCTTGATTGGATATCATAGTTTAATAATATAGCATTTTTTAATGAAAATTGCCAAATGCTTCATTGCTTAAGCGACACACAAGTATGGGTGTTCTTGGTTTGGGTTTGAAGGGAAAAAAAAAAACCCCAAACCAATCAAATTTAGTTGGTTTAGTTCGAATTTGTCAAGTTTTTACTAGCCAACCTGAACCCGACTAAAATTGGGTTGGTTCGATTTTGACCATCAGGTCAATTATCTTTTATGAAAACATAAAAAATTTAAGCAAATTCCCATATTCTGGAATTATATTGCCAATATAACTAACATCGTGTTTGAGGATTTGGCTTTCTGGTTTTCCGAATGAGGAATCAAGAAAGAAAAAGATCTCTCAAAACAGCAAAATGCACATCATAAGGAATTAGGGATAATATTTTTTAAAAAAAATGTTTGATTGAGTCATTGAATCAGGTCACATGTCATTGGATTCAAAGTAACAAATTTGAGAATCAGACCAATAAAGATTAGTTTATATTAGATTTGATCCAATGTGATCCGATTATCCGAAATAATTTAATTGGTCTAGTTTGAATTTTTGAATTGATTATTGTTTGAGCGCATCATCGCTCGAGCCCCTCACAGCAACTCTTTTAATAATGTGGATTATTGTTACATCTTGTATTGATGCCTCCATTGGTCTTAAAACTCTATCATAATTGTTTCACCTTGATTGAATATCATAAATTAATTACGCAACATTTTTTAAAGGAAATTGTTGAGCGCCTCACTGCTCAAGCGACACACAAGATTTGAGGGGGGGAGCATATAGGATGCAAGGCATCCTTACATTCGGTCCTACCCTAGTGTAGGGTGCATCACATCATATGGCTTAGACATTTGAACAGGAAAAATGCTTGTTACATATTACTTTTTTAAGCCTCACCCTATATGGCCGAATAGAGCAAAGTTGTGCAGAAAAAGAGGTGGAGCCAGATATAATAAAATAGTTAAAACTGTGAAGATGTGAGTGTAAGTGTGTGTAATTAGTATTACTTTTTGAACAATGCATCACTGTTCAAGCTAGCTCCCCACAACAGTTCTCTTTTCGAAAGTTATTTAATAATGTAACTTTGTATCAACTCTTGCATTCATGCCTACATCTTAATTGTTTCATCTTAATTGTAGCATTTTCTAAAGGAAATTGTTGAGTGCCTTATTGCTTGAGCGACGCACAAGATTTGAGGGAAAGCACACAAGATGCAAGGCATCGTTGCATTAGGTACCACCCTTGTGCAAGATGCATCACAACTGAGACATCTGAGCAGCGCATCACTGTTCAAGCTAGCCCCTCACAACAATTTTTTTTTTCAAAAATTATTTAATAATGTAACTTTTTATATCAACTCTTGCATCGATGCCTCCTTCTTTATTGTTCATCACGATCTTAAACTCTAATTTAATTTTTTTTCACCTTGTTTGGATGTCCTAAATTAATGACGTTGCATTTTTTAGAACAAATTGCTTAATGTCTCACCGCTCGAGTGATAGACAAGATTGAGGGCATGCACGCAGGAATGCAAGGTATCCTTGCATTGGGTCCATCCCAATACAGGATGCAAGATTATACGGCTGAGACATCGAGCGCATCACCTTTCAAGCTAGGCCCTCACAACAATTCTCCTTTTAATAATTTAATAATTAACGTAACTTTGTATTAACTCTTGCATCGATGTCTCTATCTTAGTTGTTTCATTGCCATTTTAAACTTTGTATTAATTGTTTTATTCTAATCAGATACCATCCATTAATTATTGCATTAATTTGGACAGTTATTTAATTAATAACGTAAGTTTATATTAATTCTGCATAGAAAAAAATTTACATACTTATACTATTAAATAACTCTTTATAAAATGTAATTTTTATCAATTCAATCATTAAAGTATATGCATCTATCATGTTTATCTTGCATACTAAATTTTTAAAAGTTAAACTACAATAATAATGTAATTAAATAGTTTATACTTTTTTGTGTTTAAAAATTATATATTACATTATACGTATTATATATCAGTAGAATATAAAATAATTTCATATTAACCTAAAATTTTATGAGTATAATATACATTATATATTTACATCCCTTTCACTTTCTTTGAAAACCTTTAAAACGATATCTCACGGTTGAGATTCGAATCCTTTAAAGTGCGACAATATATAATATCTTATTTTCATACGTACTGTTTTTAGACCTTGTGCTATGAAGGCAGAAGTCGATCCAAAATTCTTACGCCCATTACTAAAGACTTTATATGTTAAACCAAATGACAAGTTGTTTTGTCTAGATTAATTTCCGCTCGCAGTTTAATCTCTTATGGGATATCATTGATTCACAATGTTGGACATGGAAACATACACATTTGGATTTTATGGATCTTAATATATCCGCACAGTGATTGATGCAGTGCTAATTTTAATCTTATGAACTCCATGGCATATGTGGGTAAGTAAACAATCACGCCAAACAGAACAGAAATTATATGAAGACAGTAGAGAGAGAGAGAAAGAAAAAACGCAAGCTAAGATGACATAATAACATAAATGAGAATCGACCCGGAAATTGAAGGTAGACAGACTAAGCAACTAAAAGCCAAGGCACATCAGTTACATAGAGAATAAAGCTGAAGGACGCTAACAGACATGCAAAACCGAAATTAGACAAAGAAACCCTAACCCACCCTTCTCTCACTCACTCACCACCAAACTAAAGCACACAAGGCTGATGATGTGTTTTTGTTGGATCAGTTCACTGTTGTTTTTGTTGTGCTGGTGCTGGTGTGCTGGTGCTGCTGCTGCTGCATTGCTCGGCGACGATTGTTGCTGAGCCACACCAGGAACATCCTACGGCTGATTCCCATCTCCACGCAGAAGCCCTGGATTTGTTCCTTGTCAGCCCTCTGAGGTCTCCACCCCAGTCTCTCCGCAAACTCTATCATCCGGTTTCTCTGCTCCACCGTGAACATGGTCCTCTTCTTCCTGCTCCTCGGCCCCATTGGCGTCTCCTCCTCTGGAGGGTTGTTAATTCCCCTGAATTGCTGCTGCACACGTGATCCTGATCCTGACCCAGATGGAATGTTGTCGGGTTGAGTTAATTGGGGTATGGGCATGGGGTTGTAAATGGTGGCTTTGCGGTGAAAGCTGCGGTGACACCCGCATGCAGCACACACCATGTCATTCTCTCCCCCTCCGTTGAGAAACTCCCTACACCCGTCATAGGCAACTCGCCCGAGGGAGGCTGCATGGTTATGCCGGCACTCCTTGTACACCACCTCTTGCTCATAAGAAGCTGCTGCCAAATTGATGTTGATACCACCAGACATTGTTTTTTTTTCTCTCTCTCTCTCTCAAACTCAGATGGATGTGCATTTGCATTGAGGGAGAGTGGGGTTTAAATAAATAAATAAAAGAGAGTAGCGAGAGATGAGTGTCGCCACTTGGAAATGGACGTGTCTTCTTTGACAATATGAGATTATTAATTAATTTGGGTTCTTGAAATGGTAATACTAAGGCATGCATCCATGGAGGGAATATGATATCTGAGTGCTGTAATTGCATTCCTTTTCTAAATGACATTTGTGTTCCAATTGAACCTTAATAAATTATGGGTTTCATAATTGAATTAGAGTTTGATTTTGATTCACTGACATTTTTTAAAGGCTTTGTCTAATTAATTAGGACAATGATTAAGAAATAAAAAAGGTAATATATTTAATCTATTAAATTTTTTTAAAAAAAATTATATTTTATTTAATATTTATTATTTTTGTTTTAGGTCATTGGTTAAAAAATAAAAAATGAAAGATAAAGCACTTAATATATTACAAATTTAAAAGCTTAACTTTTTATTTAATATTTACTATTTTAATTTTAGAGCACTGGTTAAAGAATAAAAAAAATAGCATGTATTAAATTAAAAAGACAAATATTTTTATTTAATATTTACTATTTTTGTTTTACGATTGTTAGTAAAATCCTTTTTTAAATACTTACAATATTCTCATTATAAAAAAAAAGTATGACTTTTTAAATGATTATTGTCACGTGTTTCTCTAACAAATATCCTAAGGGTAATGTATAATAAATCAAAAATATCAAGCATTAAATTAAAAGTAAAGAATTTAATATATTAAAAATTAGAAAAAATTTATTTTTCAGTTAATACTTGTTATTTTTTATTCTTTAATAAGTACATAGAAAAATCCTAGTGTTATAGTCAAACTTATTTAATAGTTTAGCAATATATAATTAGATAATATATAATTTATTAATATAATCAAACTTTTCAAATGATTATTGATATAGTTAAACTTGTTTAAAAATTTAGTAATATTTAATTAGATAATATAAAATTCATTAAAATTAAATCTGTTTAAGCAATGATTTGTCTTGACATTAAGGGTAGATTGGTAATCATGACGCAAAAATTCATGTCCTCTCCATGCATTACAAAGTGAAAGAGTTAATTTTTTTTTATTAATGTAATATCCTCCATATAAATTATCCTACATCCTCATAATTATTTACAATAATAAATATTAAATAGAAAAAATATTTTAATACATCAAAAACCTAACAAAAAAGTATTTAATACCTTCTTTTTTAAGGAGGAAATGAATCAAGTGATCGATAATTGTGCTTTATAACTCCCTCGTATCCAATTTCTAATTAATATAGTTCAGAATCCAATTTAAGGGTGTGTTTGGAAATTAATTAATTTTTAAACATATATTATGTTTGCTCTTGTTTTATACTTTTATCTTTTGTGTCAGTTTTATACCATAATTTTTTTTAATAAATATGACTATTGATTGATATTTAATATATATAAAGTTATTATCAATTGACACCGATATAAAAGTAAAACTCTTACAGCAATCTTCCACCATTAATTGAAATTTAATCTAATGGTTTAAAACTTTCCTATTCAATGAAGCGATTAGTGAAATATATACTTTTAATAAAGAGAGATAATTCATCAAATAAGCATTTAATGAAAAAAATAATTTGATGATATTACTAACTTTATTTATTATCCTTTTCATTTTAACTATTAGATTCAAACTAAAATTGTATATAATAATAATAATAATAATAATAATAATAATAATAATAATAATAATAATAATAATAATACAATTTAATATTTGTCAATATTATCAAATAAATACATTACAGTATCTGATAGCAATATTAGAAGTTTTGTCTAAATGCATTATTGAAATTTAAAATACAAAACTAAGTAACCAACGACATTTACTAAACAATAGAACGTGAAACTCGTAGTTTTGGTATTATTTACATCAGGAGTTATTTTTTTTCCTTTCTCTCTTATATATATAGAAAAATTTAATTTAATTTAATCCAGATAAAAAGTTAATTTAATCATATTTATAGTAATACTTTTATTTTGATAATTAATAGTCTAAATTTTGTTCGGGGACACATTTTTCTTACAAAAAAATTATAAAATCTTAATATTTTAAAATTTAAAAATGTAAATATCTTATTTTTTATTAAAAAACTTAATTTGTTTATTTTATGAAAAATTCTGTTATTTCATTTGTTATTATTTTCTATTTTGTTAACATATAAAAGGTTTAATTAAAATTTTGATCATATAATTTACACTTATTTTTTATTTAGTCCTTATAATTTATTTTTTTTTAAATTAATCTTCACACTTATAAAAATATTTAAAATAGTCATTGATAACAGTATAGAAATGCATATTTTTCATATTAAAATTAAACTTTGTTATATCTTAATGCAAGTAATTTTAGTAATTTTGTGACATTTTAATTTTTTTAAGATTATTATTTATTACATTGTTATGATAAAGTGCAAGAAATATACTAAGATTAGTTGTTTCTAGTTAAGCCATGATCATTCAAGGAGAGGTGCTGTTGAAGTTTTACATGAAGACTAATTAGTTTTATTTATATTTTAATATTTTTTAACTTTTCTATCTAATTTATATCTTTATATATTTGAATTCTTAAGTGTAATCTAGTGGATTTTTTATTAAATTGGGAGGTTTTGAAGATGAAACTTTAAAGAGATTTTATCTAAATTTTAAATCTTATTCGAAGTCTAAATTGTTGGTGAATACTCAAAGTTAATTTTGATTAGGTTGTTATCTTTATCAAAAAATCAAAGAGTTTAAAACTTAATCAAATTGAGTGTAGAGAAAGTTACCAAATCAAAATAAATAGACAACAAAATTACAGGATATGAGGAAGAGGAGGAACACAACACCGCACCAAGAGCAGAGAAAGAGAACAACATAGTAGCAATTCTTTCATCTTTTATGAATTTTTCTTTTCTGTGTTCATACTCTTATAATGAATTAATAGTTAATTTTATTTTTTAAGACTAAGATGAAGTCCTAATATTTGTATTAAATGGTTTAACTTTGTTTATAATATATATTTTTTTGTTCTATAATTGCATAATATTAATGATTATTAATCTTTATTTGTTATTTAATTTATTTGTATTGATTGTCTTGTGGTCAATTAATAAATTTAAATTAATATATTTTAATTGCATGCCTAATTCTTGTAGTCTTAAGTGTGAGTTGTGAAATAATATTCATTATTTTTGTGATCTAAGGATTGAATAGTTCATGATATGTTAAATGATTTATGTCATAATTTGAATATGACATGTTATTTTAAATGAATTATATCATTAATTAAGTTGCAATGATCTTTATTAGCGATCAAAATTTGTAGTCTTAGACACTTCATATGATAAAATTAATTTTCATTCAAGTTAAATTCATCTTTGCATGGTTAGTGGTGAATTTGAGACCCTAGAATCATTTTGTGATTGATCTAGCATTTTAATTTGAGTTGCTTCATTTATATTTATTATTTAATTTTAGTTTTAGTTTTGTGCGTAAGTTGAAATCTTAGATTAGTTAAATAAAATCAAAATCTCTTTTCCTTTTTCTTTAAACTAATTTAGGTAGATATTAAATTTTAATTAATCAAGTCACTTTATGTGGGTACAACACCCTTATATTTGTCAAATATTACATAAATCTTGTATACTTGCAAGTAAATGATGATTTTATTACTTGAAAATTCTCTATCAAGTTTTTGGTGTTGCTGTCGGTGAGTTGATTTTGTTGTTGCTTTAGTTTAATTTTTGCCTATTTTAATTTTTAGTTTAGGATTTTCTTTTTCCTTTTATTAATTTTTAGTTTTGTTTATTTGCTTTAATCATTTTTTTATTATATTTTATTTGTGTGATCTTAGTGTTTTTATTTTCAATCTTATTGTTTTGAGTTTTTGTTGAAAATATTAGGGAAAGCCAATTCTGTTGAAACTTGTGACTCCAGGTACTTTTGTTCTAACTTCTACTTTTTTTTTTTAGTTTCATATTATGTTTGGTTTATATTGGGGAAATGCTTTTTATCATTAGATTTGAAATAGTATGACCCTGAAATAAAACGTACACTTAGAACACAAAATCAAATTGCACTTTACTGATAATAATTTCGATATAACAAATAATAATTGAGCACTTATGAAGTATTTTACTCCAAATGCATATAATTCTCCTACGTACATGTGTTCATTTGTCAGAGGTTGGGTCAAATCAATTTGAAATTAAGCTCAACATAATTCAAATGTTATTAACATTTTATGAACTTGAATATAAAAATCTTCATAAATACCTAGATACATTCTTAGAGGTCTGTTCAAAATTCTTAATATTACCAATGATGTAATTTGTCTCTATCTTTTTCCTTTTTCTTTAAAAGATAATGCTAAAGATTGGTTATCTACAGGGGATAACATTACCACTTAGAATGGATTATCATGATAATTTAAGGAAAAATATTTCCTAATAAGTAAACTCACTACAATAAGTGAAAAAATTTGAGGAAAATAAAGTGTTGAAAGTGGAATGTATTGAATACTTCTAAGACTCTAAGTACCAATGTTCAGGTTGTTTTAAATTTCTATATATTATGCTTACATTTGAATATGTACTTATTGTGCTTTCATGCTATGGTTGGCTTAAGTTAGTAGATCTAAGGAGTGCCTTATCACCCAACGCCTTGGGCCAACTGAAATGATAGTCATTGATTAAATACTTACTACATGAGTCACATACGGAATAGAGCATTAAGAATTGTATATTTTTGAAAAAAAAATTGAAATTGTTATGTTGTGAATGAGGTTGGTTATAACTTAGTAACATGAATTTGAGTTAATTGATGAATAAAATTAATTCTTAGTGCTACTTTTGTTATAATAAGAAGTGAGATGAAGTATTATATGCGTATGTTTTTGTTGTAGTGAAGATAATATTTAAATTGCATAAGTTTTTAATTTTAAGCCTATTGGATTGAAGTTGCCTAAAAATATGTAGTGGTGTTGGTATTAAATTATGAGTTTTATATGATTCAAGATAAATTTATATACAACAAGATAGTATTTGGCTTTAATTTTCTTTGCTTGAGAATTAACAAAGCTTAGGTGTGGGGGTGTCCCATTAACTTTGGTTCTAACATCATTAATTTAGTCTCTATTAAACATTTTATTGAATAAGAAAGAATATCTAAAAGAGCACTTTTGGACAAAAAAATATTTACTCAAAAAAAATAAATACATACTATAATGAAGTAGTACATACTTAGAAGGAATAAGTACCTACTAGAATTAAAGAGCACATATTTGACGTTTTACAAATAAAATGAGCATATAAAAGTTTTTTTTATTGGATAAAAAAATACTAGTCATTTGACGGTCTTATAATGACATTATAATAAAAATTAATGACAGAGACTATTTTAAATTTTTTTATTAGTGTCAAGATTAATTTTAAAAAAAATTATAAGGACTGAATTGAAAATAAATATAAAATATATAAACCAAAACTTTAATTTAACCTATAAAAAAAATCAATCAACATCTCTTTTTTCATTAGATATTGAAGTTTAATTATTCTCTCTCGTTAAAACTATGCTACACTGTCTTTTTTCATTAATTATATTATTACACTAGTGTCAATTAATCTTAACCCTTTGACACTATTACAACTAACACTATGTTTGGATGACAGGTAATGGGGGGAACAGAAAAGAAATAAGGGAAACGGAAATAAATTTTTGTATTTGAAAGTTTTAAAATGCATAGGAACGGAATGGAACATATGGGGAATCATTTTCTGCCTCTTCTCCTCAAATGTCTAATATTTGTTCCCTCCAAAATTGAGGTGGAATGGGGGGAATACATATTCCGTTCCGTTCCGTTAATGAATCTTCCAAACAAAGAGGAGAAAACTATGTTTCATTTCATTCCTTTCCTTTCTGATCCATCCCTACCTATTCCGTTTTGTTTCGTTAATGAAAAAATATCCAAACACAGGATAAGAAACTCTCTTAGTAATTATCTTTTCTAAGATTTCAACCTTATATTTTTGTGTCGCATCATAACTCCCGTAATTATATCCAATTAATGTAGTTGAAAAGGTCAAGTTTTTTTTACATTGACAGAAAAGGTGAATCAAACAATTAAGATATTTCACTTGAAATATTTATAACAAGAAAAATATAATTAATTCAATTCAAGAGTGGTTAATGAGGTTCTTTTTATTGACTATGATAATTTATTGACCCTTAATATTAATTTTTTCTTCAAATTTTTTTATTGTATCATCGTATCAGGTCATATCTTATTTTATGTATATATTTGAGAATCGTAACTCTTGTAAGGCGGATGCTATCTTGTATCTTTTTATCTTTGAGTATATGATATATCTTTGTCTTTGACTTGCAATAATAATTTTTATACTTATTTTAATAGTAATTCTTCAAATAAAGCTATTTGCATTGTAGTCCCTAGAAAAATTCATTTTTTTAACAGAGTCATCTTTGTAGTTTCTGTTTTTCTTTTCTTCCAGTCACCGACAATTCCCTCGTCTCTAAACTGAATTCATTGCAGATCCGCAACTTGCCAGGCCACACGCACTGCCCATAGCATCGTGAACTGCTCAGCCATGCACTGCTGACTTTGCACCTCTATTGCTGTCTCTCACCGTCACAACTCCCTGCAACGTCATCGTTCCTTCCTCGCCTCAACCTTCGTTAATTCGCCAACCGTGAGCCCATGCCTCACAATCCTCATTTGCCGCATTAACCCTTGCCACCGTAAGTTGTCGGACTCAGACGTGTCACCCCACCTGTCAGGAGCAATGCACCATCGCGAGCCACCATCATCCCCGATGCTGGCACGATAACTCTCTGGTCTCGTCCTTTGTTGTTGTTGCCTATGTGGGTTGTGAACCCCTTTCTAATCTCATAATCTCATATATGTTTGACGAAATTTGTTTCTTCAAAACTTCTTATTTATTTATCTTTTTTATTTGTTATTGTTATGGTTGTTGTACATTTGGGCTAATCTTCTTTCATTTAAGTGAGGGTGGTGGTGGAGGAGGTGGGGTGAGGTGGTGGGGGTGGGGGTGGGGGTGGGGGTGGTAGAAGTGGGGTGTGGTGGCCTCCCTCCTCCACGTCTTCGACGTGCTTCGTAGAGCCTCCCAAGGCAAGTCCCTGAAGAGCTTCATGCTAATTCTTAACATGTTCAAGGATATTTTTAATGTAACATGTTGTTCAGGTTGCAAGTAATGAAATATAATCCTTCAAATATTATAACCATAAATCAAATATTATCATTATAAAGTGTACTATACACCATTCATAGAAGGGTGTATATTAGATAGAACTCTCTTGTAATTATATCTAATCAGCTAATATAGTTGAATTTCTTTTTTTTTTCAAATATTGTTGAAAGTGACGTTTATCTAATAGTAATTAGTTGCAATGAAAATAATCTAAATTCTAAATAAACTTTATTTATAATGTCAATAGTTCAAATCCTAAAGTCACTATTATGAAAGAACTTTATTTAACTATAACCCACACTTTGAAATTGCTCAAGTAATTAGTAAAAAAAAAACCATGTTTAAGCAGTTATATTGTTGGAAAATTTCGATATTATAACTTGAAATCTCTACAGCATGAACAATATAATAATTCGATTCACGAGTGGTCAATGACTTGTTTTTTTTTTTTTTTTTAATATGATTATTTTTTATCCTTAATATTAATCTATCTTTTAAATTATTTTGTATCCCTATGTCGCGTCATATATTATTATTATTATTATTATTATTATTATTATTATTATTATTATTATTATTATTATTATTATTATTATTCGCTGTATTGTGTGCATATTTGAGGTTCGTAACTCTTGTAATTATATCCAATTAATTAACATAGTCGAAAGTCAAGTTTAAAGGTGTATTGTTGGGCAAATAAGATAATTTAATTTTAAAGGAACAATAGGAAAAATAGCATCTAAACATCTTAAATTTTTATTTATTATAAATAGCCATTTTAAACTTTTAAGTCTTTTCAATTTAGTCTTTAAATTATTCTAATTAATCCTTCATCCAATATCAATTAATTAACTAATGAAATACTGCATCATATATAAGCATGTGAATCATTAATTAATATGACAAATAGATCATTAATGACTCACGTACTTACATGTGATATACGAGAAGTTCTTATTACATTATTCTACTTAAATTGTAACATGTGGTATTTATATCGCATACGTATTTGTTATATTACAAAATAAAATATGATTAAATTAAATATGAATAATTATAAATCTGTCCAAAATATATACTCTTAGAGTATTTTAGAATTTGCAACATGCAGTATTTTGTTAGTCAGTTAACATAGATTGAAAAAATTACAAAGGACTAATTATAAGAATTAGTGTAGTTTTAAACTAAATTAGAAGATTTAAAAGTTTAAGATACCTATTTGTAGCAGAGTAGAAGTTTAGAGTAGTTAGATGTTATTTTCCTGATGATTAATTCAATTCACAACTGATTAATGATTTTTTTTTATATATAAATATGATCATTTATTGATCTTTAATACTATTTTTTAAAAAATTTTATTGCATCATCGTGTTGAGTCATATCTTATTTCTTGTGTGCATATTTGAGGTTCCTAACTCTTGTAATTAATTATATCCAATTAATTAGTGTAGTTTAAAGTCAAGTTTAAAGGTGTATTGTTGACATTAATTAAGATAGTGAAATTGAAATCATCGACAAATTTTAACTTGTACTTTCACCCTTTTCATTCTATTTCTTACAACAAGCACATGTATACTGGTGAAATACTGACATAGCATTAGTTAAAAATGAAACAGAACAAAAATTTAAGCAGCTCATTGTGCTACTACCCACTACATTACATACATGGGAAGCACCGCTTCTAATTGATTTACGGTGCATCATGCACCACTAGTAAATAACCATTGATTTATTTCTTTAAAAAAAAACAAGAGTAGGGATAAGAGACCGGTTAACTTGTGAACAGGTAGTCATGAAGTTTTCAAAATTACATAGTTGGACCCAAGCCACCACCTGCAGCAAGCTTCCACCGCCAGACTTGCCCAACTCATCGTTCGACCAAGCAACCCCAGCGCACCCACCGCTGGGCCTTTGGCGATAATCGGTACGGCGTCATGGTGCATGTGAGAAGAAGAAGAAGAAGAAGCATGTGCATCATGGTGGTGGTGGAAGTCCAGAGGTTTAGGAAGAAGAAGATGGATTAAAAGATAAATAATTATAATAAAAATGAAGTTTAAAAGGACAAACCTGCAAAATAAAAAAAATAAAAATAGGAGATAAACCCGCAGTGACCTGTGATTATGGGTTAATAGACAAGGTGGATCATGCTCCAAAACATATTTAGGTGCAGGATAGCATCCTCCCTTCCAAGTATGGCAATAGCAAATAGCAATTAGGAAAAGATGGCAGTAGGCAATGACGTATTCCCTGGCATACGCTAACGAAGGGAAGTAGCAAGTTCAGTGATTGTTATAATTAAGAGTCAATGCGAAGCCTCTGCTAACTTTCAAATATATTTACCATTTTCAGTGCTGCTTTTATGCATTTTGGTTTCGCCAATTTGATCTTAGCCTTCCTATTGTTGTCCTTTGGTTAACATGTGTTAGCTTGAATGACTATTTTGTTGTCCTTTCTATTATTTTATATTGCCTCGGAGAAATAATTATCCATAAAACGAGTGCATGCTGAACATAAAAAACTATGTGCCCTCCTGTGCATAGGCTGAAACTGTTGACAACATTTTCGATTACACTACTACTAGAAAAAGAAAAACCTAGTGAAGATATTTCAGACAACAAAAGCAAACGGATAAAAAGAATTCAAAAATTTAAAATTAAAATAAATGGCTGAAAATTAAGAGTGAAGACAATTTCGAAGATATATTTTAATTTTACTGATTTGTATATTGCTTAATAGTAACTGCATCATGGTTTTACTAAAACACTAGAGCTAGAAAGCAAGATGATGTTTACACTAAAAGTGCATTTTTTTGGTGCATCGACCATAGTATTTCCTAAGTCATTCTTCCACCGCTACATGTTTGAACAGCCTTTCTGAAGCCAACTTCTGGAACTACATCTTCACCTACAAACCCAGCAAATCACCAAAATGAGGAAGGGAAGAAATAATTTATCAAACCTATATGTAATGGCTTGCCCACCTTCCAGTACAAATTATATCAACATCCACAATCAATACATACGGGTCAAGCACTAAAATATACATTTTCAATACAATAAGTTCAGAAAACATTATGTTATGGACAAAAAATTGTCTGTACTGACCTGTAGTACTGAAAATTTGATATATTTTCCTTTAACTGTCAGTAATGGAAAAACTCAACAAAAATGCACCTTCTTCAACATTAACACATGATTCTTCAAGTAATATTTTCAATTTTATTATGAATACAAAGAAATCAGATAACAATAAAACTGTAAAATAAATATTGACAACTACCGTTACTCTTGTAATGACATATGACAGATGCCCTTTTAATTGCTTCATGCCTATCTTGGATTGTGTATCTAAGAATTTTGTGTCGATTGATACAATTTGAGCACATTTCATAATTTTTAAAGCAACTTTATCCAGCCTGACCATTAATAATGTGTAATTTTAGCATCTGAATATACAACATTTCCCTTAAGCAGTGTATTGCATCAAATAATGTTGAGCCTCTAGACTTATAAACAGCCTCTTGACAATGAGTGATGACGTTATATTCCTACACTAAGATACTTAAAGGAAGTATAGTATATGCTTTTCCTATACAAAAAACCTCTCCTTTCATAAAGAAGGATACTTTTCTATCATATATCACCAAACCAAATATACTTCCTCAACCAAATATACTGACTAGGTAACTTTAAAGGACTCAACCACATGGCTGGAAAACATTAAAGGTAAAGTTTAGGAAACTTATACCTCTGGTATCTCAAAGAACGCACTTGTCTGACCTATGTTAGACTTGGATGTAACATATTCCTTCCCACATAGGGTACACATAAATCTTTTAACTGAGTCTGTTTTTACCACAACATGAGATATTATAAGAGAAAAGCTGAGAACAAATAACATTTTCCACATATGTTACATTGAGATCTACAAGGTTATCAGTTTTAAGGGTGCCTATCACAGATAAATAATGATTAATGTGATTGACATTCTTGTAAGTCGATGACATTTAAGCAATCACAGTTTTCACACTTAGCATTTCTCTTTTCCTCCAACTTAGAGACTAAAATCTCCAAAGTTCATTACATTTGATCAAATGCCAATGTTGGCAATATGATAAGTAATTAATGAAATGAAGCATACTACATGCTCTTCCCATCCATTAGATTTCTCCCTAGGAAAGAAAAATAACATGATTTTTTTCCCTATCTCAGATCACCAAACTAATGAAGTTTCCACAAGCGTTATGCAACTACTCGAGTAGTCATTGTCTGCTTTATGCAAATCAGGAAGAACTCAATTGTCCCATCCACGAGAATTTTGTGTGTAACACATCCCTCACAGATATAGGGTACACAAAAATACTTGGAGCAGAGTATATAAGATATTCAAAGGAAAAATACAATCAGAATAGACTACATTATCATTGAGGATGGCCTATTGAAGACAAAACAAAATCTATGTACTTGACATTGTTAGAGTTGTGAATATTCACATGACCACCATTCTCACAATTAGCATCCCTCCCTTTTCCTCCAAATTTGAGATAAAGCTCTATGAAGTTCATTGGATTTAATTGAAACCTATATTAGCAGTTTGG
The DNA here is from genome assembly GCA_029884605.1 of Ormosia emarginata. Taxonomy (NCBI): domain Eukaryota; kingdom Viridiplantae; phylum Streptophyta; class Magnoliopsida; order Fabales; family Fabaceae; genus Ormosia; species Ormosia emarginata. Next base: position 3,542,587 of record JAQQTP010000055.1, on the reverse strand, counting down.
TAAGTAGTTGATTCAATCAAGCATCAATCCTTAGATAAGACTAGTTGACTTGATTTACCACAAAGGAACAGATTTACTAATACCAGTGCTATGACATAAATGTTTAGACAACACTTTACCTTATAAATTTGTGAAAATCAGCAATCAATTCTCTCCCATGCTCCTGCTTGACGCATGCTATCACAAAGGAAAAAAATAAAAATAAAAATCAATGAAGTTGACATCATCACAGAATCAACTTACTAGATCTACACACAATCACATAGCTATACAACAACAACAATCAAAGCTTTTTCCCAGTGAGAAATTCCCACTAGGTGGGGTCGGCTACATGATTAAACGACGCTAGTGTATTCTATCAAAAACCAAATCTTCCGATAGGCGATTTAAGTCTACAAACAATCATATAGCCATAACATAGCAAAACAATACTAAACCAGCTGGGGGTAGTTGATAACTTCGGCAAAGTTGGTTAGTTGAATCAGTAATTGATAAATTTTTTATCACCAAATGTAAACCATTTTTGCTTCTTATGAAGGATCAGAAAAAATGGTAAATTTCGAGCTAAAATATATATTCTAGAAAGCCAATATAAGAAAAAGAATTATGTCAAACGTGTTGAATCTTGAATAAGACTCTTTTGACAATATACAAAAAAAATTAACAAATTCTTGTCGATAAAGAAAAAATACCTTTAAGAATTCCACCTTGAAAGCTCTGGCAGGAGATCCATTCAGCAGGAAGGTTATTACGTCAACAGGGATGGTGATGGAGCAGGGTTCATGTGGCACTTTCACTTTTAAAATTTTCATTCCAGTAAAAGGAGACGGATGGCACAATGCATCAGGAAACAGGGAAAGAATCTAGGCAAGCAGGCAAAGAACAACAATAAATCCATTTGAGATTGATAAGCAACAAATGTCTTGGACACAAAGTCATGAAGAACAAAAGCAAAGCACATTATACTTACGCTTATAGTTTGTAAAGATAATATGACAGTCTTTGCATCCCCAATTGCCCGAAACATATCAATCAAATGAGAAATGAACTTTTCTTTTGCTGCATGATTGTTGCCAAACAGATAATAAATTACAGCAACATCAAGATAAACTTTTTCAATGGAGGGGAGGCAAGCAAAGGAGAACTCCAGAATATGGGAGTCCATGAAATTGAAAGATGTGATTTTTGTGGAAGAAAGGACAATCTTACAATTGGGGCTTAAGTTTCTAATGTGCTCCATACTTGATATGGTCAAGTTGGTAAGCTGAGGAGCAGATATCTTAAAGATCTTAACTTTAGATGGAATTCGACAATCAGATATCAACAAATTGGTCAAATAAACAAAACCCTTAAACGGGTCAAATGAATCCTCTCCATCCATTATAAAGGAGCACTTGAAAAGATGCAAAGTGGTCAAGGTAGCAAAACCCAAGAACCTGGGTAGAATGATTAACTCATACAATTGAAGGGATGCCAAGGTTTGGCAAGAGAAAAGAAGGGGCAAATCATCGACAATGCGAGGGAAGAAGAGGCTAAGGTGTTGGACGCCATGGGCAATGACATGGTGGATGACCCTTTTGACGAGGGGCTCAAAGAGATCATGGCTATCAATGCACATTTGAATGGAAGAGTAAATGGGGTTGGAGATATCAAACCAGAACTTGCAGAGGGTGAGAGAGGAATGAGAGCGAGCGTGAAGGACGTTGAGAACGAAATTGGAGAAGGAAGAGTAGTAACGGAAGGAGTCACTATCGATGTTGAGGATAGGAAGGGAAACCCAAAGGTACCTCCATCTTGAGCCAAGAACGCTGGTTTGGACTGCATCCTTCGTCTCCAGAAAAGAAAGTATGTGTTGAAGAATTTCATCGGGTAAACTGCTAACCTCGCTCTCCGTTTCTGCTTTCCCCTTCTCCTTGCTTGAATCCATTCCCCACTCCTACTCTCACTCCCACATCAACAACATCAATTTCTCAACCCAAACCGGGATTCTAAATTATTAAATTTAGTAAAAAAATATAAATAAATTTGTTTTTTTTTTTTAAAAAAACGAATTTCTTTTTTTAATTAAAAAATATAAAATTAATAATTTATTAACAATAATGCGTCTTACAAATCACTTCAGAATACAACTCTCAACATGAGAAGTAGGTGACCGAATTTTAGTAGAGAAATTCTTAAATGATCAGTATATAGTTATGCTAATATGTACAAACTTAATCCGTCTATGTAATTTTTTTTTATTATTATAAAATTTGTTCAGTTATAATGATATTTCAGGTTTTTTTTTTTTTTTTTTACATTTTTTAGTGTTAATTAAGTATAAGTATAAATATTGTGGTCACAATGAAAATAATAAATTTATGAAGCAATTAACATATTATTAAAAATGAAATAAATAATTATGTCAATTCATATAATGTATTTGATGATATTGACTTTAATTAATTAATGCAATTTGTTGTCTATGACTTTTAAAATATATTAACTTACTTTAATTTATTTCATATTTATATTAATTTAGTAATACTTGTTATGTTTATTTAATTTATTATATTTGTTTAAGATTTATTATGTAATTTTTTAATTTATTTAAAATGCATATTTTCTTTAACAATTTAGTAGACCGTGCATTGCACGAGATAATTTTTTTTAAGTTTTAATATGTATTTAAAATATATTTTAGAGACATAATTTTTTGTATGTTATATACATGTAGAATGTTATGAATTTGAATCTTTTAAATTGTTAACATTCTATTTTAAAGTAATAAAAAATGATAAAAAATAAAAAAATAAAATTCTATCATATTTTGAAATCAAAGATTATAGTATGAAGGAATTTAAAATTTGATATAAGATAATTAAGAGAAAAAAGATTATTAATTGATTAAGGAGATAATTAACAAAAAGTTAAGAAGAATAAATTTCCTCTTCATATATAAGAGGAAAGATAAAAATAAAGTTTAAATAAAGACATGTCACAGTTATATAAAAAATAGAAGTGATCACATGAAAAAGAGAGTACAATTTATATTTTATTACTCTTAAGAAAAAAATACTCTTATTTATGATATAATAGTGGATTTAAACGTGTTATTTTCAATGAATTTTTTATTTTATATTTTATCATTTATTTTAGTAATTTTTTTTATAAAATATCTATCAAACTTACATATTTGACTTAATTTAACACACTCTTAAATGAGTTAGGTTAAAGAAAAAAAAATTCTCAATCCAACTTAATACAACTCACTTATTTAATGAAAAGGTCAAATAAAAAAATGCCACAAAAATCACTCAACCTAACCAACACACCTACTCACTACCATAAAATTACAAATTAGCAAAAGAGGATGAAACAACAAAGAACATTTAAGGACAAAAAATACTTTTGACGTTGGTGTTGAGTTATTTATTTATTTTATAAAATAAATTCAATTAACTTTTAAGTATTTACAATAAATACAAGTTATTCCAGTACTTTTGCACCAGTTAGTAACTAGATAAGGCTCCTTTAAATATAATGGAGTAAGTTTAACAATATGTCTCCGATATTTGTGTTTTTATATATATATTAACAAAAGCTTAATATAATGATATGAAAAATCAAATTAGGGGTGTGCTTTTGGGTTTTGAAAATAGAAAGGCAAAAGTGTAGGTTTAAGCTTGAGGAAGGAGTGGTAGATATAAGTAATTTAGTCTTTGTATGAGATGAATTTGAGGCAATTTTTTTTTATTAGTCCTCTCTTTAATTCTGATACACCCCCTAATGGATGTGTTTCTAAATAAAAATGTAGAATTACTAATTTGAAATGAGGGTTTGATGAGTTGATTTAATTGATTGATCATGAATTAATAAATTTAGATCTAATACTGTACCAAAAAAAAAGGATCAAATAAATGGATTGTGCTATTTTTCTTATGGGAAAAAAAAAAAAAGAAACATTGTTTGGATGGGTAGAGGTGACGGGCCAAAGCCCAAATGAAAGGAGGTTGAAGTTGTCGTTGCACACCAACAGTAACACTGTTTGGGGTTGCATGAATCCCTAGACCCTAGGCATTGTGTTTGTGAGTTGCGGATCCATCATCCATGGCTGTGTCACTGTGGAGAGGTCGCGCAGCTTCGTGGGCGCTCTCCAAGCTCAACTTCTTCCCCAATGCTTCTCGCCGTTTCTCTTCCTCTTCCGGTACATACTCTTCTCACTCTTTTCCTGAATCCAGGATTGAAAGCTACACTTTTTTTATATATCAGTTTCATATACTACTTTCAAATTCATGTCTTGTAGCAGAGGGACAAATATGGGGAAAATTGAAAAAACGGAAACTTCTTTATCTTAGTATTATGTAGCTTAATGAATACTAAGGAGAATTTTAGATATGGGTGTTTCCTGCGTATTCACGATTTTTAATTTCATTTGTTATGAATTTTTAGTTTAATTTCAGATATTGTTGATATAAATCTAATTCAGAAGATTTGATTGCTTTTCAGCCTTGCACAAATGAAACCCCATATTCATTTCCAGTCCTGTCAATTCTGCTTACCACATTCATTCATCTTATGTTATAAACATTCACAAGTAAAGTAATTGGCTTGCTCTGCTATCATACTTTACATTTGTTTATGGCCTGGCCCTGGGATAAGAAAGAACTATGGTCTGTGGAGGATCCAAACTGAAATGGTGATTGAGGCCTCTATGCTACCCTTTGGTTACATTTTTTTGTTTTGCTTTTCACAGATGTTGCAAACACGAACCCTCATAATGCACGTGAGAGTATGATGAATCAAATGATGTATTCTGACATAAATTCACAAATTGGGAGCTGCATGCCACTCTCTGCAATGCGAATTGGAACAATCATTCACAACATCGAGTTGAACCCAGGGCAAGGTGGCAAGCTCGTCCGAGCAGCTGGAACTAGTGCAAAGATCATGAAAGAGCCCACATCAACATACTGTTTAATCCAACTCCCCTCAGGTGTTAAAAAGTTGATTGATTCTCGATGCAGGGCCACCATTGGTACAGTGTCTAATCCAAGCCACGGAGATCAGAAACTTAGGAAGGCCGGACAAAGCCGATGGCTTGGTCGAAGACCAGTTGTTCGAGGAGTGGCCATGAATCCTATAGATCATCCTCATGGTGGAGGACAGGGTAAGAGCAAAAGTAGTGGGCGATGGGGGCGAGGATCTCGTACTCCTTGGGGCAAGCCAACTAAGGGTGGCTACAAGACTGGACCCCTCAAGCGCAGAAGGTAGTATACAATATTCACTATAGCTGTTTCTGATGCTTCATTGTGAGATGCTTGTATTGTAATAATTGCGGAAACTGTCACTCCTGTTTAGGAAATTCTACTTCTAGTCATGGAATTGATTAGGTTCAGCCAATTTATGGATTATATGGGTGCAAGTTTTATAGTTGTGGAAGTAAAATGTTTTTGAAATGTTTGCATTTTCCACTGCAATCTGCACTTGCATTCAGCTTATACAACTCCTTTGTACACGGGACATCTTGTCGTCTTATTAAAAAAAAGCTCCATTGTTCGTTAGATAAAGTTTGCAAGACTGTCTATTATGCTTCTATGAATTAGTTTCAGATTGATTTTGTTTGCTTGCTTAAATCAGAGAGAAAGGGGGGTGAGAGTTGTTTGTCGTTTTTTATCCATTTTTTTGGTTATTGATGAAAAGAAAATATATAGATGATTTTTCTTTGATAATGTGATTGAGATATGTGCAGAGCTTAAAATACGTATATTTTATCTGCTTGCTTTTTTTCTTTCCTTCCCTTCGATTCTTTCATTTTCTCCCTTAAATAAATACACAGAAAGAAATTTTAAAAAAAATGTAATTGGGAGTTTCATTAGAAGTATGAAAAAAGCCAAAAGAATGAATTTCGAATTTTCATTCCTTTTCATTTCGGAAGAAAACCAAAACACCAAGACCAGGAAGCTACCAAAGTACCAAACAAAATCATGATGATATCTTCAAGCTCCTGCGCCTTGGCGTTAATTTCATTAAACTGGCTCATGTTGAATATAGGTGGAAGTGGAACTCAACTGAAACAAGTGAATCGTAGAGCTCCGGTGAATATGTCTTATTGAATGTGTGTTATTAGTTTTGGTTTTTCACTCGTATTCTTACAGATGATTAACGGAGTCCTTAATAAGACCTGTTTACATTTCATCTTAATGTTTGCATTAAGACAGTTTTGCCAACGAAATTCCTGCTATAACAAAGAGAATTAGGTGCTACTGTTTCGGCCAAGACTGATTTACAAATCACCCAATATAAATGGGCTAGTTCCCTCTCTCTCTCTTTCTCTCTCTCTCCCCCCCCCCCCCCCAAAAAAACTTTTTTTTTCCAAAGACCTAAAAAGAAACAAGCAAACAAACTACAAACTAATCACGCTGGCAGTTGGATAAACAGATGAACTCTTGATAGCAAGAGAGGGATGGGCTAGTTTGTAATGGTGATGATGTGGACTTTGATTCCTATGTTCAAACATGCGTTAATACTTGATACAATTCTGATTTTTTTTTTCACATTATTTTTTACATTTTTTATAATATTATTCATCATATATATTTTTTCTATCACTTTTTATTACTAAATCACACATCATTAAAAAATGTGTAAATATGACATACACCCTTAAAAAGAGTGTATGATTAATTTTTTCTTACTTGATATGCCATTTCTTAAATAGAAGATTTATCAAAGTATAAGTGAAATTGAAATTGGCAAGAAACTGATTCTGATAGGGTCATATTGGTACTTGAAAATATACTACATTTATAATTTTGTTTCTGATTTATTGAAGTATACAATTTAGTTTTAAATTATTCAAACTCATTTATGTTAGTGCTTAAAAGTGACAGCAAAATAACTAATGTGAAACTGAGTTTGCATAGTTTAAGAACTAAATTGTACATTTTATTAAAAACAAAAAACTAAATTGTGAGTGATGTATATTTTTAAGAACCAATTCACCATTTTACTTGATTTTAATATTTATGATGTCAATACCAAATGCAAAGATGACGGCTGAGTAAGTGACTGCTCACTACGATATAATAGCCAGCATGGCGCCTATGGATAATAGAGGTCACTAACTGCAAGCCATTTACTCCTTTTCACAAACAATAATAATATTTGCATGTCATTTTCATTATCTTATTTTTATACCACTTTTATTTTGAATAATAAAATTTAAAAATACACATTTCAACATATTTTTATATTTTTTTTCCAAATAAGAAAAGTATAAAAATAATGTAACAATTTTGATGTTTAAAAAAAAGTTTAATTAGTGCATATTAAAGAGTTTTACACTAACATCTATTAATATCTTAATAAATCAATATTTATTTTTTCTTTGTAATTAAAATAAAAATGTGTCAAAATATTAATAGATGTCACTGTACATACCACTTTAATTAAAAAAAAAATATGACAAATTTTGAGTGCAAGTTGGTTATTGATAATAAATGAGGAAGATAAGTGTATAGCGACAACTAATATGGACGAATATTTTTTAGAAGAAATTTGTTAATGTGTGTCATTAGAGCATGAGTTAAGAAGTAAAAAAAAAAAAAGTATTAAATGAAAAAATATTATATATTAGTTACTCAAAAAATATTTATTGCCTTCTTTTTTAAGTAATTAGAAATGTTATTAAATGTTGTTTAACTAGTACCTTTAGGGCACTTATTAACAATACCATATTTAAAATAGTTTGTAAAAAATAGATGACATGTGATTATATTACATGATTTTTTAATAATTATATCTCTAACTCAAAATACTTAATGATTTAATATTTTTATTTTTGGTAAGGATTTAATATTTTACTTTTGATCATTAATAGAAATTTAATTATCAAAATATACTTCTCTAATCTTTCGAGATATTCTTAATGATATCTTTCACACAAAATTGATTTATAATCAAAATGATATCTTTGATTGGATTATTTATTTTGCAAAAATTAAGCAAAACCATTTATCAAAATTTAATAATCTATTCATAATTATCATTCAACATCTATTCCGGTAGAAAATATTTTATAAGCCCTTTGCACCCAATGTGGACATTACAACTCCACACGCAATTGTTAGATGCTTTTAATGTATTTTGTATACATTAACCCTATTATTTTTTCCTTTTTGTTTAAATTATTTAACGTACTAAAATACAATATTATATATATCTGTATATTGCTGGCGATGGAGGGCTCATTAAAAGGAATTGCATTCTCAAATTTGCCTAATTATAACAGTTGCATACAAAGGACGAAAAAAGATAAGAAAAAAAGGAAAAAAAATTGTAAAATGTCACTCTAAACTTTAGATCAGTTACAAATAATTATATTGAATTTTAAATTTGTCTCAATTGACTCTTAAATTTTCATCAATGTTTCAAAAAGTCTTTATGTTAAAGAAATATTTAACGGTAAATTAATCTTTATAATCCATTTTCATTGAATCTCATTATTTTATTAATTTATTTTATAAAAACTTATTTTATTGGTGTTGACATTTAGATTATTGTCACTACTGATAGATTAGATGGTACATTTTTATGAAATTCCTTCATTACGATGAAATAAGATAATGATTCACTTAAAAATTCATATAATTAAATAAAATGAATTTTTTTAAAATAAATTAATGAAGGAATGAGATTTATTGAAGATTGACGATTATGATTAATCTATTGAAATATTAGTGAAAAATTAAAAGTTAATTGGGACAAATTTAAAATTAAAAATGATTATTTGTAATTAGCCTAAATTTTAAAGTGTATTTTTTACAAATTTCAAAAAAAAAAATCATAAGTTACCCAAACGACAATCATAATCCAAATGCGTCAATCAGCACGTGTGGAATTGAATGCTACACTCAAGAATGTGTACTCATGACTCAAGACCACACCCGAAGCACCCCATATATGCCCATTAAATGCAGCCTTAATTCCTTTTTAATGTTTTTTTTTTTTTCCTTTTTTGTTTGCGTTTGATGTTCAGGTACTAGAAAGAAAAAATGAATATGCACTGTGATTGCTACAAATGGCGTTGTGCCTTTCGTCATCTTTTAGCGATTTTTTCTCATTAGCTGTACATCTGCATTCCAAGACTAAAAACACTTAGCAGTGAATAAGCAAAGCACAACTAGCCACCATTTTGATCAGTTTCTCTAATCCAAATCCCAAGAGTGTCACACCTAAAAGCCAAATCGAAATTTCAACTTGAAACCTCCTTGATTTTGTTTGTTTGTGAAGGAAGATCAAATATCTCGTGATTTAAGTATGAACCCATTTTTCGTCATCCACCAAAGATCAATGCCTAACATCTTGATTTTGATATTCTTCTCCATCATCGTCTCCATCTCACCCTCTTGTAATCACCTCAAAACTGATCCTTAATTTTCCATGTAATTTATTTTTTTACGATTATTAGTGATACCATATATATAACAACCCAATTCTTCTTCTTCTTCTTCTGTTTGTTTGTTTATTTATTTATGGGTAGAATTTGACTGAGAATGCAGATGGATACGATTCGTTGGATCCTTTTGGCAACATCACCATCACATGGGATTTCTTGACCGATAATGAGGATACAGTGGATGTAAGCATTTTTTATTTTGATTGTTATTATTTTTGTAACTCATTTTTTTTAATATTTTCTGTTACGAGCTACCATTTTCTGGGGCCAGTGTCACCCTCTGGGAAGGTACGAAAGTGACTGAATTAGCGCAACACAACCTTTTACGTAGTACGTACTTTATTCGATAGAAAAAAAAATTAAAATTAAAAGATATTTTTATTTCTGCGGATTTTCGATATTTTTAAGGAAAAGAAGAAGATGGGGTACCGTACTTGTTCAGTTGCTGCTGGGCTCAAGTGCTCAACAGTGATAGTTCTCTTTCTCTCTCTTGGTTTACTTCCAATCACTTCACACCACGTCACCAAGAATATTGTGTCTTGTTGCTGTGGGTCAGTTCACGTTCATGGACCAACATTAACAGCTTCGGGTTCAATGAGCAGGGCTGCCTTCTCTGACGTCATGTGCCCTGTTCTCTTCATTTGCTGGTTCATCCTCCTCCTAGTGTTTGATTTCTTTTTAAAAAATAAAATAAAAATAATTCCACCAAAAGTGAGCCATTTGATTTCAGGTCCATACACATGAAAATATTAAAATTAATTGACTTCGTAGGGCTTAATTGGTGATACATAGTTTAAAATTATATATTAACAATTTGAATGAGAAGGAAAAAGTCTTATATTATTTAAGTAGCTCTCAAGTATCAACTTTGTTTTGAGTATGTTTTTCTTGTATTTGTCTCTCCTTTTCCTTCTTATATAGGACAACTAACATAACACTTATCTTTTTCTTTTTTCTTAATTCATTTGTCCAAAATGAATTTTGGGTTATCATTCTTTATGTATTGCTTTGAAATGAACGAAGTTTCATCCCTGCACTTGTGCAGTGTGCTTAAATGTCAACTGCTCTTCTGTGTTGATTTTGGGTTATCATTATTTATGTGTTGTTTCAAATTTCAATATGAGTTTCATCCCTGCACTTGTGTTTAAATGCCATATACTCTTATGTTTGGTTTTCATTTACTTTGTAGGTGAGGGTATCAATATACAACTTCCAACTATTCCGCCATGTGGAGCAGCCTGGTTGGAGATTGGGTTGGGCTTGGAGAGGTGATGAGGTGATTTGGGCAATGTTGGGAGCTGAGGCTACCGAGCAAGGGAATTGCACAAGATTCAGAGGACAACAGAAACCTCATTGTTGTGAGAAGGAGCCAGTTATCATAGATCTTATGCCTGGAACCCCATATAACCTGCAGTCTGCTAATTGCTGTAAAGGAGGGGTCCTAACATCCATGACACAAGATGTTACCAAATATGGTGCCACCTTCCAGATGAATTATATGAAAGCTTCAACCTTCAGCGATTTTAGCAGCCCCCTTCCAGCTGGCAATTTTAACATGCCAGAAAATTTCACGCTTGGAATTCCTGGTTATAGCTGTGGGACACCATTTCAAGTCCCACCAACCAAGTTTACCAAAGATGGTCTCCGATGGACACAAGTCTTAGGTGAGTAGTGCTCTTGCTTTTGCTTATATATGAGTAGTGCTCAAGTGGATGCTTAGGTGTAACCTTTTTGGGCATATATTGTGCGAGCTAACGTTCTTTATAGAAGTGATTATGAGCAGGACTTTCCCTCTTTTTCTTGTGTGTTAAACATACAAGTAAAATATTTATTCTGGTTGCCATAAATCATAATCACTACATTTTTTTCTGGCCATTTGATGTAAACAACTGGGTTGGAGTTTAAGAATGCGCAACATAATGTATGTATCTTAAATTATGTGAGTTCTATGGCTAAAGCTAAGGTTCATGAATATATTTGCTTGTGTCTCTGAGAACATAATTAAAATAACTCCTCAGTATAAGACTGATAACATGGACAAATAAATTGAACATTTTGCTTATTAAGCTGTATCTCAAAACGTATGGAAAATTTTCTATTCTCGCGAAGCATATTTTCTTTCGATTACTATGAAGAAGTGGACCCAGTTCAACTGACAATGTTTCTTTTGGAGTTGTTATGTTGTTGACATTATATGTGCTTTATTTACTATTTGATTTTTGCCATATCAGAACTCAGATATACTATTGCTGTGATAACAAGGAAATGAATGCTCCATGTTCTTGTATATTTCAGTAGCCTGGTGTTATATTGTCACATTTCTTGTGGATTAATTGCAGAGACGTGGAATGTGACATGTATTTACTCCCAGTTTCTAGCATCACCAGCCCCAAAATGCTGTGTCTCCTTGTCTGCATTCTATAATAGCACCATTGTTCCTTGCCCCATATGCAGCTGCAATTGCCAAGGGCTACCAGGAGCAAATTGTGCGAAGTATAATTTCTTCCCATCTTGCGTTAATTTTTTGTTCTGTGCTTGGAAGCTGCTTCTCTATTTTTATATCTTCATATTTAGCTAGTCTAGATTAATCATTTCTTCTTCAGCCATTAATTCTGAAAGAGAGGAGTAAATTCCTAATGAAAGATTGGACTTGTTTTGGGCATAATTTTCATGTCCTATTAGGAAAAGCTTTGATATTTCTTTACTCTTCCCTCCCACCTAATCCTTGTATGCTTTTGGCTGTTTGCATAAGTGCGTGCGCCATTGTAGCAATAAGTAGGTCTTTTTTAACCCCACACATGATAGAACAACTAAAGAATGGATGCTGCAGAGTGGATACAGAATTATGCATGTAGCACTTGCTTTATGGAGAATGCAATCATTTATTTGCATGACTTCATTATGATTATTGTGTGCAAATTATGTTTCAAACTCTTTTACTTGCTACATGAATTCCTTGAACTTGGAGCTGCTTCTAATGGACGTGGGGTCTTTTTCTAGTTTTCTTGTTAAATTGCACTATTTTTGAAAATTTTCAGCGATAAGAATTCAGTGTTGAGACTGCCACAAGCACATGACGGAGAATCAATACCCCCAGTGGTCAGGTGTTCACATCACATGTGCCCCATTCGTGTTCATTGGCATGTGAAACAAAGTTATAAAGAGTATTGGCGAGTCAAGATCACAATCACAAATCTGAACTTTGTCAGAAACTATTCCCAGTGGAATTTGGTGGTTTTACATCCCAACTTGCGAAGTGTAACCCAAGTTTTCAGTTTCAACTACCAGCCCCTGCCAATTTATGGAAGTCTAAGTAAGTTACTACATTATGTGCCATCTTTCATTGAACATAATATGAACCTAGTATTAGTTGAGTTAAATTCGAGATTATTCCATTTCAGTTTCTGTGAAAATGATTCTGACTTTGGTTCCTAATTATGTTTCTATTACAGAATAGCTGAAATTTATGGCAACTAAATAATCACATTTTACCACAAAATAATGACTATAAGGAACCAAAAGTGAAAAACATTTTATTTGAAGGAAGACTGAATAAGAAAAGAAAAAGTGTGGCAAAACTTAGGCTGATGACTTATTTTTCTTGTTTGCATTCTGTATAAATTTCAGATGACACAGGGATGTTTTGGGGCCTACAGTACTACAATGACATGTTGTTGGCACATGGGGACAACGGGAATGTACAAACAGAGTTGTTACTGCACAAAGATCGAGGAGACTTCACCTTCAAAGAAGGATGGACTTTTCCGAGAAAAATTTCATTCAATGGCGATGAATGTGTTATGCCATCTCCTGACGAGTACCCTTGGCTCCCCAACGCAGGTCATATTGCCACAACAAGCCCTTTCATAGTTTTCTTCTCAGTGTTACTGCTCTCAATATTGTTCTAAAAATTTAGTATGAAGGATGATGGCTCAGCATTTCACATTTTAGGATCACATAACTAGTTATTCATAGGATTTCCTTGGCTAAAAATTGTGGCATTTTTTTGACATCACTGGCTGTCTAAAGACTATAGAGGAGAGATATATGCAACTTTTTTTTTTGGTAAGGAGATATATGCAAAACGAAGTGACTGTATCAGCGACTAAAATTAAAATGTCCATCAAATCATAAGCTACATTGCCGTTGTGTCAATGTTTGCCCTGGATCGTCAGTTAAAAAATTGTTTACCCTGGATCGTAAGCAGATTAAAAAAATCCAAATTGATAACACCCACTAATATTAAGTATCTATTCTGTTTCCTCCTAAATTTCAATTCTTGGTTTACAAGGCAGCATCAACACTAATTTTATGTAAATACTCATTCTTAACTCATTTATCATGCTCATTGGATCACACTTAGAAGACCAAAGTTTGGTTGGAGGGAATAGAAATTCCACATTTAGTTAGATGATTAGAATGGAAATGAGTAAATAAGCATTCTATTAATTGTAGGAATAGACATTTCATCACTTTTCGTTATGGAACCTCCATTTCATTTCACCAAAATATAGGTGTAAAAACTGATCTAATTTACTTGTTCAGCCCATAAAATTTTTTTAGGCCAGACAATGTTCTATTAAGCCCAAAACATTGGCCTGCACTAAATCAACCCAAAATTTTGGATAACTTTGAATCGAGCCATGCCAAGTTTGCTTAACCTTTAAAAAATCATTTATTTATTTTTTATATCAATTATAGCATACTAAACATAAAAATGGATTTGAGTTATCATTCCATTCTTATTCATACTAAACAAAATATAGGGATGAACATTCCATTCCCGCTCCTATTCCCATTCCCTCAAAATCATTTCATCCACCCAAACATGACCTAACTTCTTGAAGAGATGAGATTATTTACACTAATTACACTTGCGGGGAGTAATCCACATAACTAAAAAATTATGTATTTTCTCATTGGCCAAAAAAAAGATTATGATCTGTTCTCACACACACAAACTTGCAAAAAAAGACCTATCGCCTTCACGAAGATGGTTCCCACCAAAATGCATGGCTAGCCTTTAATCACTATTAATTTATTTGTTATAAATAATCATCCAGGGAAAAATTATTTATCAATATACAATAGTTGACTTCAATTCATTGTACTAATTAGAAGGGATTAAAGCAATATTTAATCTGCAACCCCCCCCCCCCCCCCCGGCGCCCAAAAAAAAATGCAAGATTTGTTCTATTTATTTATAACATATCTAAGCAATTTATTTCCTGCAGCGTGAAGATCCACCACGTATATCATGTAAAGAAAATTAACTCTAATTAAAAGGAAAGGTTCTGCTCAGACCAAAAAAAATAAAAATAAATAAATAACACAAAATTATGTTTGGATATTTAATAAGTAATGGAATGAAATGAGATGAGATGAGATGAAATAAGATAGAATAAAAAAAATATTATTATATTATTTGGATATTTTAATATGAAATGAAGTAAAGTTACCATTTTATTATTTGAGAAATGAATGATTTTTGATGAGATGAGATGATATTCATACTAAAAAAATGATTTCATCTCATAGTCCCAAATTGAGGAAAAGAAAATTAATAATTTCTCGTGAGATGAAATAGAATCCATTCTACTTACTCATATCTTATTCTATCATTTTTTAACATAACCAAATAATAAAATCAGTTTCTATTCCATTCTATTCTATTCTATTTCACTCAATACCACCATCCAAACCAACCCAAAGGTTTGCATAAATGACAGTCCACCCTATATTCCCTTAAAAAATGCATCCCACCCCATTAATGTAACGGTTCTAACGGTTAAGTGAGAATATTATATTCTAACAAAATATTCTCACTTAACCAAGGTTAATCTGAAAAAAAAAAAAAAAACCAACAAGGAACCCAGGCAGAGGCGATGGAAGCCAGAAATGAGCAAATCTCCTAAACCCCCTCCACCGCAAAATTTCACCTAAACCAACAAGCTCTACCATCAACCAATTCACAGCCATAAACTAGAACACACCCAGAACTCCCTGTATCAAAACTTAAAACACAAGACAAAGACAAAGACAAAACACATGGAGAGGGAGAGAAAGGTGAGCCTCGGTCACCTGAGCAGCACAGAAGAGAAGGAAGAGGGAAAGAGTGAGAATGCTTCGTAAACCCATCAAAGTTCTGAATCTATGAATAAATTACCCCGATTCAATTGAGTTTGAGAACAATATTAAAAAATAGTGATCGAACCCAATAGATCTGCTCATTTCCTTTGCTGGGAATGCTTTGCAGACGCATCAAAGTTCTGAATCTATGAATAAACACATGCTCCTCGCAATTTTGAGTCTTCTTGGAAGTTCTGTTCAGATAACCCATTTCAAGGTTTGGAGAAGAGGCTGCGGAGATGGTGTTGGGTTGATCAAAGGGGTGAGACAGCGTGAGGGTGATCAAACCCTCTCTAAACTCGCTGGGACCAACAGAGGTATACTGTTGTTGCCGGCGGTGATGCAAGGTTGGTGGTTGGAGGTGTTCATGGGGCTTTGTTTTCTTGATGGGTTGAGTGAGTGAATTGAAGGTTGTAAGTGTAATTATGAGTTAAAGGAATGGTCAGGTTTAGGCACAAATATGGAGAAAGGGAGGGGGTGGTAGAGCTGTTGGAGACTTGGAGTGCTGATGGATGGTGGTTTGGTTTGGTGGTTCTATGGTGTGGTTTAGGTGTATTCAGCCATGGTTAACCCAATTAATAACAAGGTTAATGTCTGTTACATTAATGGGGTGGAGTGCAATATTGATGGAAGAATGGGGTGGACCGTCATTTATGCAAACCTCACTGGTGGTTTGTGTTGTTTACCAAAGGAAAGGTTCTGCTTGGCTATGGAACTATGATCACATTGAGATGATCCAACGACACCTGCTAAGCGTGTGTTTTGTCCCAAGTCCCACGTTGTGAATCCAAACCACCTATGTTTTGACAGAATACCCTTCGGCCATGAATCTTGCCAAACACAAATATATATAAATGAATAAAAACTACATTGATACCTTGATACGATTTATTACAACACAACATATTAGCCCATCAAATGGAGAGTTGATGTAGCTTCGCTTGATACTAGTCCCAGACAATAATGTAAAACAATAACCTGCCAAAACCTTCACTTCGTCTATAAATGAAGGCTGACCTCCGAGAAAAAGAGCAATAAACCGTGTCCCGAGTCAATATCAAACAAAGTGTTAATAAAACATGAACTTCATAAAAATCATATAACAAATATTAGCTTGACATAATCCATGCAAATAATGCACATTCAAACAGCTCTAAATATATTTTACTGTTTGCACTAGGCTGAATTCGACAACCTTGGAAATTCACGAGTTGGGGGCTTACAGATACATAATAATCACTGAAACATACAGTGGAAGTTTTGAAGCTGTTGAGTTACCAGTACCACCTCCGGCAGGTCCACTGACCAAAATAGAATAGGATTTCGGCTATGACCACCAGGTGCACAACATTAAATGACATTAATTTCTTTTTTGGCAGAAATTGATATTAATTTAAACAAACAGAAAAGGAAGACTTAAGAAAAGGCTGAAATGAGTAACGCGGGCAGAGAGAGGGCATATGCTGGAAATCTCTGCACAATCCCGCACATGGGAAGGAAACAATTTTGTTGTAGGTGTGGCAACACCAGTTGAATGAAGAGGCAGAACACAGCTACAGCTACTGCAAATCTAAATTCGAAGTGCACCAGTCACGGGATCATGCCCTGAATTCGTGTCTTTGTGTTTTAAAGAAAGGTTTGCAAACTGGGATTCAAGGTCTCTGCTATTTGTGCGTCGATGGCCAGCAGATGGTTGCTGCAGCGGTGGCTGTTGCTGCTGATACAATGCACGTAATCTTCCAATCTCTCTTTCCAGTACTTCCTGCTCCACTGAATTTCACATTGCATAACACACACATCAAACTTAGATAAACATTATGTGTTTCTTTTCTATTAAGATATTAATACATAAATAAAATGCAACATAACTTCACAAGGATTTCCCTAGAAGGGGTATGTGCTCATAATGTAACTCCCTTGAAATGCACAGTATCCAGATTGACATTTCCAAGGAACAAAAGACTTCCAAACTACTGGAAACTTACAATATTTGATAAGCTGCTCCTGTGCTAAATTTTCTAAGCGTTGCTTGAGAGCTTTATTCTCCATACTAAGGATAAGATTCTGCTGGTTAAGAAATTCAAGCTCAGCTGATACTTCAGACCCTTCTGCCTATGTATTGACATATAAAAAATCAGAATTTTCCCATACAGCATAAGCATGGATTTTCAATAAACATCACTCTGAAATCATGCAGACTATTGCCTTACGCTGAAACCCACCTGTAAACCTTGTACATTTCTTTCCAGTTCAGCTATGTATTGAAGTTTACGGACCCGAGAACGTTGAGCAAATTGCCTGCAATATAAAATTGTTTCAGAATTTTTTCCTTCCCAATTTCCATATATAAATCCATTGGTAGCATAAAAGTCACTTTAACCCAATCTCATTATTAGAAGACAAATATGGTATAACTGCTTTTACCCCCCATATTCCCCAATTTTTTTCTTTACAACTGAGAATTAGTATCCACAGAGCATTAGTAACACATACTTCACTCTATATCACAACTAATTGTTATAACTTTTCTCCTTCTAAGTATTTATTATGCACCACATGCATAACCCTGCATTTAATAATATAATTTTTTGTTAAGCACTCTATCTGGACAAACTTTAAAAAAGTCAATAATAGAGCATGACATGACTTCATGGGTAAGCTATACAAAAGCAATCTGCATGGAGAAGCAAATGGAGGGAGAAAAGCAGCAGAGGATCAAAACATTCACAGAACTTGCAGCCTCCAAATCATATATTAGTGCTAAAATCAAGGAGATGACTGTAATAATCATAAATTCAGAAAACAAAGAAAATTACTACATACTGTTTAGCACGTTTTGTATCTGTTTCAAAAGCAGATGACTTTGCATTTGAACCATCCTTTCTTTCAGACAATGATTTTGCATCCTGTGCACCAGATTCTACTGAATCATGTTTTTCATTTGCAGTTGATGGAACCCCATCCGCTTCATGTGGTGAACATGACAATCCTGAACTCTGAAAAGCAACATTGTCTTTGCCAGAGAGAACACCACCTGGATGTGTCACAGCATTTAAACAAGAGTCCCACACCCTATGTTTCAGTTTTGTTGAGTTCATTTCTGCATACATGGGCATATGACGAGCATCTTTGCTGTGGCCAAAGTCTTGAGATGACCAAGATGGAATAGATACCAAATTCCTAAATTTATATTCATTCTGATCAGCATAACTGACGTTAGAAACATTAGCTGTGTCTAAGTATGCAAAAGAATCACTTGATGAACGCCGATGTCCACCCCTTCGGACAGGTGTCTCTGGCTCATTAAGAAGATCATCAAGCCATGAAGGCTGCTCCTCTATAACAAGGCTCTCAGATGAAGTACGTTGGTGGTGTGTTTTTCCCTCTCTAGGTTTCTGCACAACCTTTGAACCAATTGCAGGATTTGGCACATAATCAGCATATGCTTGGGAAACACTTGGAAATGGGATTTTAGGAGGAAGCAGAGCATGCTTTCCAGAATACATCAAATTTCTGATGCCTGATGAGCCCTTTGAATTTGCCATAGAAGAAGAACCAATACCTGTCAAAAACATGCTATGAATTACCAAAGAATGTGGCCAAGTAAGACATTATAAGATAAAGATAAAGAATGGAATAAAAGGACCATAGACAATTATCGAAGGAGCTTCCAGAGAAAAATTAAACAAGACAATGTGATCATATGTGCTTATGTTCCCAGTTAAAAAATATAACCAAACATACATATTACTTAGGAATGTCCTTCTCCTCAGATAATGTAATACAAAGACACTATAAGGACACAAGCATGTCTGTAAATGTTCCAAATAACTGAAATTTGATGTATATGTGTATGCACTCACTCACGGCAGGAAAACAAAGAAGGTTACAAATACGAAAAGAGTTAGCGCAAAAGGCTCATTCCTGATTCCCAATATTTTTTAATTACTAGGAGTCTAGGACAAGAAGGAACCCACATGTTACCAAAGCAGCTTTACAAAATAAATAAAATAATAAAATAAAAACGCATTGCAGTAATCTCAACAACCATAGATGAATAAAATAGATACTTCATAGTTCATTCACAAAAATGCCTAAGATCTAAATAGCCCAGGAATCCATAAAAGAATAAATATAATTGAGACAAAAGTCCACGTCATGCTGGCAGCTTTATGGATCTCCCCTTTTCTTTGTTTGCCTAAATGTAATTCTAAAATTTGTCCAACCATTTCATGAACAACCCAAATTTTCCAGTTTGCACAGATATTATTGCAGATAGTTGACTAATGTTGTCTGCCCTCCCCTCCAAGTACAAGAGTATCATATATTGATTGGTCAATTCATTTCCAATTTTCATTAAAAGCAACACATATATTGTATAAACCGTCACAAGCACGTTAGCACACACAATTACATGTGATTTGATCATGAATAATGATCACCAATGTTTAAAGCCACTGCTAGCATGCTGAACAAACCGACACATTGATTTTATTTATTGGCTGCTCCTTAGACATAAATAAACCTCAAATCAAAACAATTATGTCTGTCTACCAAACCTTGGAAGGAAACAGTTCACTACCAATGTAACAAAAAACACAAAAACAATGCATATATATATAGGCTCCCAGGGAAAAGAAAATTTCAAACTCTATTTAGGAAGCCACAGGCCACCGATTGAGAAGAAACTTCCATTCCACACTTCAGCTTACGGGAAAGAAAAATTTATAAGAAGGGAGAAAAAACGTTGTTCTCTCTCAATTAGCTAAAGTTTCTCTTTTATATTCCCAGGTCCCATATGAGAACAAAATCAAAGATCGAAACTTTACTTTGCTGCCTTTCCTATAGAATCTGGTCAAACATGAATTACAGAAAAAACACCAACATGCATTCAGAAAAAGAAGAAAATCCTACAAAAAGGAAACCAGTGTTTACAGAAAACGAAATGCTGCAATGTGCGAGACTGGGGAATCAATCAACCAGTAATCTTAAGCAGATTGAACAAATTGAGCATGGAAATGAAGATGGATTCGTCTCCCAAGTAAAAATCCAAACGTAATTTCGTTTTAGAAAACCCAACCAAAAAAAAAGAAAAAAAACTCACCTTTGCAGACTGAAGATTCGAGATCCCCAAATGCAATGCAAAAAGGGCTTGAAATCAAAGCAAAGTTTCTCTGTCCTAGGGTTCTCCTTTGTCTGTGGCAACCAACCAACCACCTATCTCTCTCTCTCTCTCTAACTTTCTCTCTCTTCTCATTGAAGCTGAGGCTGAATAAGCTTGATTGTAAACCAGACTGAAACCTTTTCTAGTTCACAATTTCACCCCCCCCCTTAAATTTCACCTATTCCCAAAATGTCCTTTCTATTTCTTTATCCAAAAATTATCCAATTGGACATTAGTTAAATAACTTTTTTGTCACAGATAAAATATTTAAAATTTCTTTTCTTACCATAGTAAATTTGGTTGTTAGATCATATAATACATTTAAAAAATAAAACATATAAACATTTTTTGTTATAATAAAATTTTTCTTATGATATATTTCAATAAACTTAAATTATGCTGTATCCTTTTCTTTTCATACACATATGAATATCGTATATAACAATGTTAATGAGTATTACTTCAAAACCCAAAAGTGAAACCGAAACAACTTTTTTAGCATTAATAATTAAACATATTTTTATAACAAACTATTTAAATTCAAAACATATCTCAATATATATAATTAGATATTACTATCTCTTTTTATTTTTTTTTACATTTTTTTTATTGTAAAATTAATTCCAGGCAGAAATCTTGTAGTTACTGAACCATCATCAAGAAGCCAAAAAATTGTACTTTTCCAGCTATGCCTATAATTTCAATGTCTCATTTTACCATTTACCCTATGATGGTTCGATGGTGGTCGAGTTAAAATGACCATAAAAAGCCAGCATGTTATTCTTCCATTAAAAACTGGTAGGTAGATTGAATCCCAACAAGTTGTGCTACCAAAAGTTTAGCTCGCAAGTCCTATTATTATTATTATTATTATTATTATTATTATTATTATTATTATTATTATTATTATTATTATTATTATTATTATTATTATTATTATTATTATTATTATTATTATTATTATTATTATTATTATTATTATTATTATTATTATTATTATTATTATTATTATTATTATTATTATTATTATTATTATTATTATTATTATTATTATTATTATTATTATTATTATTATTATTATTATATTATTATTATTATTATTATTATTATTATTATTATTATTATTATTATTATTATATTATATGTGTTATTATTATTATTATTATTATTATTATTATTATTATTATTATTATTATTATTATTATTATGTATTATTATTATTATTATTATTATTATTATTATTATTATTATTATTATTATTATTATTATTATTATTATTATTATTATTATTATTATTATTATTATTATTATTATTATTATTATTATTATTATTATTATTATTATTATTATTATTATTATTATTATTATTATTATTATTATTATTATGTTATTATTATTATGTGTATTATTATTATTATGTTATTATGTGTTATTATGTGTGTGTGTGTTGTGTTATTATGTGTGTGTGTGTGTATATGTGTATATGTGTATATTATTATATATGTGTATATATATATATATATATATATATATATATATATATATATATATATGTATGTATATATATATATGTATATATATATTATTATTATTATTATTATTATTATTATATTATATTATTATTATTATTATTATATTATATTATATGTGTTATTATTATTATGTGTTATATATGTTATTATATGTATATATTATATGTATATTATTATTATTATTATTATTATTATTATTATATATTATATTATTATTATTATTATTATTATTATTATTATTATTATTATTATTATTATTATTATTATTATTATGTTATTATTATTATTATTATTATTATTATTATTATTATTATTATTATTATTATTATTATTATTATTATTATTATTATTATTATTATTATTATTATTATTATTATTATTATTATTATTATTATTATTATTATTATTATTATTATTATTATTATTATTATTATATTATTATTATTATTATTATTATTATTATATTATTATTATTATTATTATTATTATTATTATTATATTATTATTATTATTATTATTATTATTATTATTATATTATTATTATATTATTATTATATTATTATTATATATATATTATTATTATTATTATTATTATTATTATTATTATTATTATTATTATTATTATTATTATTATTATTATTATTATTATTATTATTATTATTATTATTATTATTATTATTATTATTATTATTATTATTATTATTATTATTATTATTATTATTATTATTATTATTATTATTATTATTATTATTATTATTATTATTATTATTATTATTATTATTATTATTATTATTATTATTATTATTATTATTATTATTATTATTATTATTATTATTATTATTATTATTATTATTATTATTATTATTATTATTATTATTATTATTATTATTATTATTATTATTATTATTATTATTATTATTATTATTATTATTATTATTATTATTATTATTATTATTATTATTATTATTATTATTATTATTATTATTATTATTATTATTATTATTATTATTATTATTATTATTATTATAGCAGTAAAAAAAATGATTATAGATCCCATATGAGAAGAAAACCTAGAATGAGCAATTTTTTTTTTGTTTTTATATTCACAATTGGGAAATGTGAGTTATTTACACGTAAAGTTGCAGAGTGGAGTGAGCTGTTGACAATAATTGCCATAAATAATTATAAGTGGAGAGAGAGAAAAAGAGAATGTAACCACGAACCAGACAACCAAATCCACACACAAAGTGCACAAAAGGACAAGTGGTTCCCATACGTTCCTAAGTCCGAGCTTGTCCTAAAGATAGAAAAGCACCCCTTTTTGCATAGGGCAGCCGTTAAAGGATTTGGAATTTCAGGTGATATTTAATCGATATTAACCTATCAAATCTAACATAGTAAAAGAACTTAATAACCTTCAAACATTACATTGAAAGCTTTGAAATTGACTTACAATTATTTTCTATATATTAAGTTAAGAAATATAAGAATTTTTCTTCTTTAACTTTTAAACTCCACTAACAATTAATACAATAGGACATTGATAAACAAAAGGACATTGAATAGGTCTTCTTATAGAACAAGGGCCACCCACGTTTGGTGTTATCTTTTGGAAATAGCTCATTTCTTAGCTGGTTGAAAGTATTTCTACTTCAGCATTCCAACTCAAAATGGGTCATTTCTTAGCTGTTGGAGGACCACTAACACATTGCCCTCAACAATTTACGTCTTCAAGGACAAACAAAGAACAAAAGAACGAATCAATGGTCGTTTGGTGAAGTTTAAGCGCCATTCAAGCTGGATTATGCTTATCTAAAAACATATAAAGAATTTGAGATATTTTTATATGTATATAAATTTATTATGTTAGATTTATATATAATAGATAAAAAATTAAAAAAAAAGATAATTTTTTATGATAAATGAGTTTAATGAAACTCATTTTTTTATTTTTTAAAATTTTTATTCTTGTATGTAAATATAAAATAATAAATCTGTATGCATATAAAAATATCTCAAAAATTTATATTAAGGAATCACTTCCCCAAAAATTGCCTCCCTGCAACTCTGGTGGATCTTTGACTAAATATCTTAATCATTATTATAAATTGTATTTAATATAATTGCAATCATGAAAGTTTTCAGAAATAATCTCACAGATAAAAAAGAAAATAATTGTGCCTCTAAATCTAAACAAATAAGGAAAGTTTATTAATAATTTCATGAAAGCCTTAGGATTCATTTGGATAGCGAAATTGGAATTGAAATATGAATTTTTATTTCAATCTCAATTATTTCTGAATTAGAATTAGTCCAGAATCTTAAATTCTATATTTAGAGTTGTTAAAGAATTAAAATAAAAAATTATAATTAAAATTCAATTATAATTTTATTGTTTAAATATATAATAAAAACATTAAAAAATTATTTACAAAATTAAATTAATAAAAATACTCATACAATAATATTTTTATAATATAATAGTCATATTTTTTATAAAGAAATTGTCCATGAAATTTTTTAGAAAAAAATAAATAATTATTATAATAATTTTTATATAAATATAAAAATAATTTTCTATATAAATATAAATTTCAATAAATATGATTGTTTATAAATAAATATGAAAAGAGATAGAGAGTTTAATTTTTAAGTTATGGAATTGATAATTCTTAAGGTATAAGTTAAGAATTGAGAAAGATTTAACTTAATTATTTTTTAATTCCATAAAATTAGTTTATAGACTTATAATTATAATTCTAAATAGTATTCCAAACATAAAAATTTGAATTCAGATGTCCAATTCTAATTCCAAGCTCTAATTCTGTACTTAATTCAAGGAGTCAAATAGATACTTAAGGCAAAAAAAAATATTGTTAAGAGTCTCATATCGTTTACCTCAATATTTCAGATGTAACTTATATATCTGTTGGGTTACTTTACTTAATATTAATTAGTTTTAAGTTGAAATCTCACATGATATCAGAGTCAAAATTTTATTTACGTCACCTATTTCGTTAGACTTATTTCTGTCTACTTCGTTAGGCTCGCCTGTTTCATTCAGACATCTGTGCAAGATGGTGTTAAAAGTCTCATATTGTCTACTGTAATATTTTAAATGCGATTTATATATTATTAAATTAATTCACGTAATATCAATTAATTTTAAATTAGAATTTTACAAATATGAATGAAAGTCAAATTTTAAGGCGTTGTTAAGTTTAAGAGAGGACGTAAAGAGATTGCATTCCACTAAATTTTAAAGTAAAGCCTATCAAATATGAATAGGTACAATTAAGTGAATAGTTTTTGGATAGATCGAAAAAAAGAAGAAGAAAGGAGAGCAAAGCATATTTGTGAATGTGATATATGTTGTTGTTTTAGCTTTAGTTGTGGTATTTCAAAAGTCTATGTCCCACATTGCTTGGTCTTCAAAGTGTTAAATGGTTTATAAGGTAACTTATGTTTTGAGCTTGTTAGATAAGTTTGTGAGAGGAATGGGCTCGCGCGCACAAGTTGAGCCTCGTTTGGGCCAAGTCAGTGCAAATCATCTGATTTCCCCCTCTACGCGCACGATAATGAGGCCTCACAGTTTTTGCTCCGGTTTTATTTACCGTAATTATTTTGTACTTATAATTAAGTTTTTTAGAAACCTTATACGGAAACGGCTATTTTTTTATTCTGTTTTTCTGACTTGGTCTCCACATTCTTAACCTCCCACGTTCCAACGTGAGGCGGCCACGTTCTAATGTGAGGGGACCACGTTCCAACGTTCTGATGCCTTTATAATCAGATATTCTTAACACACATTAGCAGGTTTTTAAAATTCAAACGAACTTAAAACAATAACGCCCTCTGCTTCTTCTACTTCTTTCTTCTTGGGTTACATCTAAAACCCTCTGTTATTCTGCTACCTCGATCTCTACCGAGACTAGCCTGTTGAATCCTGGGGGATTCGTACACCCATGCGATAAAATCCTTGAGGACAATGTCTTCTCACACGCCTCAGGCTTTACGGTTTGATTGTGTACTTCCTCATCAGCTACAACAATCTCAAGGATTTTAATATACCATGGCTGACAATAATGCTGACAACCAGGCTCCCGCTCCCACCAACGGCGAGGCTGTTCTTTCACCGCCTCCACCTCCGGTCACCTACGCAAAGCCATTTCCAGACATCTCAAAGATTGAGCTTTTCGGTGGCCAAAACTTCAAAAGGTGGCAAGAACGTGTTCACACAATCCTCGACATGCACGGAGTCGCATCCGCACTTACCGAACCCAGACTGCCGTCAACAGTCAATCCAAAACTGATTCAGGATTGGACACATGCAAACAAGGTATGCCGTCACACAATTATTAGCACACTTTCTAATGACTTGTTCGATGTGTACTGTTCTTACAAGGATACGAAGGAGATATGGGACTCCATGACCATCAAGTACACCGCTGAAGATGCTGGGAAACAGAAATTCGTCATCGGAAACTATTACCACTGGGAGATGACCGATGACAAAGATATCAAGGTTCAGATCAATGAATATCATAAGCTTTTGGAGGATCTCAAGGTCGAAAACATCACCCTCCCAAACAAATTTGTTGCTGGACTCCTTATCTAGAAGTTGCCTCCATCGTGGAAGGACTACAAGCAACAACTGAAGCACAAGCACAAGCAACTGTCACCCTCAGAACTGATAATGCACATTATCATTGAAGACACCAACCGAAGAGAGTATCAGACTACAAGGGCGAAGGCTTTGGCTTCTCGAGCAAATCTGGTTCAAAATAAATCACCGAAAAAAAGGTATGTCAATAACAAAAAGTCTTCTGATCACTTTCCTAAAATTACTAATCTCACTTTCAAAAGAAAACGTGCTTGCTATGTTTGTGGAAAGCCAGGTCATCATGCTCCTCAATGCAGACATAGAGTGAGAAACGACAATCCTCCTAAGCCAAAGGCAAATTTGGCGAAATGAGATGATATTATGGTTGCGGTTATTTCTCAAATTAACATTGTGACCAGTGTGAATAAATGGGTGGTAGACTCTGGTGCTACCAGGCATATTTGTGCTAACAAAGATGCTTTTACCTCCTACACTTCTGTAGGGGATGATGAAGAACTTCTATATCTTGGAGATTCTTGAACTGCTGCAGTTTCGGGAAAAGAGAAAGTTCTTCTAAAGCTCACATCTGGGAAGACCTTGGTTTTGAATTATGTACTCCATGTGCCTAATATTAGGACCAATTTGATTTCTGTATCACTGTTGGGAAAAGCTGGGATTAAAGTGTCATTCGAATCTGACAAGATAGTAATGACAAAAAATAATGTCTTTATGGGAAAGAGGTATAGTGATCAAGGACTTTTTGTACTCAATATTTCTGAAATTATTAATAAAAATGCATCTTCTTCTGCTTACTTGATTGATTCCGTTGATATGTGGCATGCTAGATTAGGACATGTTAATATTTCTTATATTAAGAAAATGTGATGTCTTGGTTTAATTTCTGCGACTAGTGATGTATGCTTAAATAAATGTGATATTTGTATTGAATATAAGTTAACTAAAAAATCTTGTCCTTCAGTACAATAACGTGAATCTGAATTACTTAGTTTAATTCATACCGATTTAGGAGATTTAAAAAATACAATGACTAGAGGTGGTAAAAAATATTATATGACCTTTATAGATGATTTTTCTAGATACACTAAGGTTTATTTAATTAGAAATAAAGATGAAGCTTTTGAAATGTTTGTTTCCTATAAGGCAGAAGTAGAAAATCAATTAAATAAGAAAATTAAAAGGGTCAAATCCGATAGGGGTGGTGAATATATTTTATTTAATAAATTTTGTGAAAAAGAATGCATAATACATGAAGTAACTCCCCCTTATTCACCTAAATCTAATGGTGTAGCTGAAAGGAAAAATAGAACATTAAAAGAAATGACGAATGCAATGCTAGTTAGTTCTTCAGTACCTGATAACCTTTGGGGAGAAGCCTTATTAACTGCATATTTTTTACAAAATAGGATACCTCATAAGAAAACTGGTAAAACACCCTATGAATTATAGAAAGGTTATACGTCAAACTTAAAATATTTGAAAGTGTGGGGGTGTCTAGCTAAGGTAATGCTTCCTGATCCTAAGAAAAGGAAAATAGGAACCAAAACTTCTGATTGTATGTTTATTGGTTACGCTGAACGTAGTGCTGCTTATAAGTTCCTTGTCTTGCGAAGCGATGTGATTGATCATAACACAATAATGAAGACTAAAAATGTTGAATTTTTTGAGCATATATTTCTTTTGAAATCTGGAAATAAGCAATCTTTAGAAAATATTTCTTTAGAAAATATTTCTTCAGGAAATAATTGTGAAAACTCATATGAAGATTTGAGAAAGAGTAAAAGACAAAGAAAAGAGACATCTTATGGAAATGACTTTTATACTTATCTCGTTGAAAATGACCCTTTGTCTTTTTCTGAAGCTATTTCATCTTCTGATGCTCAATTTTGGAAAAAGCTATTAAAATCGAAATTGATTCTATTTCAAAATGCAATACTTGGATTTTAGTTGATTTACCTCCTGGAACAAAACCTATTGGTTGCAAATGGATTTTTAAAAGGAAATATAATCCTAATGGTTCGATTGAAAAATACAAAGCTAGATTAGTAGCAAAAGGTTTTACCCAAAAACAAAATATTGATTATTTTGATACCTTTGCTCCTGTGACTAGAATTTCTTCAATTTAGATTTTGATAGCATTGACTTCAATTTACAAACTTGTTATTCACCAAATGGATGTAAAAACTGCTTTCTTAAATGGTGATTTAGAAGAAGAAATTTATATGACACAACTTGAAGGATGTGTAATTTCTGGTCAAGAAAATAAAGTATGTAAACTTCTAAAATCCTTATATGGTTTGAAACAAGCACCAAAACAATGACATGAAAAATTTAATCAGATATTGATTGATGATGGTTTTACTTCTATTGAAGTTGATAAATGTGTTTACACTAAATTAATGATTGGTGAATGTGTAATCATATGTTTATATGTGGATGACATGCTTATCTTTGGTACTTGTAATGATATTGTGATAAGAACAAAATCTTTTCTTGCATCTAAGTTTGATATGAAAGATATGGGTGAAGCAAGTGTAATACTAGGAGTAAAGATCATAAGGAAGGGTGATAGTATAATACTATCCCAAGAACATTATGTAAAGAAACTTCTTAGAAAGTTTGGTCATTATGACTCAAAACCAATGAGTACCCCTTATGATTCTAACTCTCAATTAAAAAAGAATAGAGGTGATTCTGTTGCTTAATCTGAGTATGCCCAAATTATTGGAAGTTTATTACATTTAATGAATTTTTCGAGACCAGACATAGCATATGTTGTGGGGAGATTGAGTCGATATACTTAAAGTCCAAATCAGGATCACTAGCTGTACTTGTTAGACTCATGAGATATTTGAGAGGTACCATGAACTATAGTATAGTGTATAGTAGATTTCCCGTATTAGAAGGATATAATGATGCTAATTGGATCTCAGATTCAGATGAGACAAAATCCACTAGTGGTTATGTATTCACACTTGGTGGTGGAGCGGTTACTTGGAGATCAGCCAAACAAACTATAATTGCAAGATCCACTATGGAGTCAGAGTTTGTAGCTCTGAAGTTGGCTGGTAGTGAGGCTGAGTGGTTAAAAAACTTCTTGGCAAATACTCCTTTAGGAATAAAACCTACACCGTCAGTGTCAATGCATTGTGATTGTCAAGCGACAATAGCCATTGCAAAGAATAAGACCTTCAATGGCAAAAACAGACATATACAATTGAGGCATAATGTGGTAAAGCAGCTGCTAAAAGATGGAACAATATCAATTGATTATGTGAAGTCAGAAGTGAACTTGGCCGATCCTCTGACAAAGCCTCTTGGGAGGAAACCAATATATGAAACATCGAGGGGAATGAGACTTAAGCCAATTTGAAATTAACAGTGATGGTAACCCAACCTTTATGATTGGAGATCCCATGAAGAAGGTTCATATGGGTAAAAACAAGTCACTTGTTAGTTCTGCTAGCACTAATAATTTTGTCCTTTCCTATGGTGTGAGATGTGCTAGACTGCATTATTGAGAGGATAAGCTTAAAAGCTTTTAATGATTTTCATATCCCTTATGGGTGGTGTATGATTTGCAGCATACACTTGATGAAATCACCTATATGAGTGTCAAGTGGGGCTGCTTGTATGAGATTATGGCATATTTCTAGAGCACTCATGAATTACCAGGTGCGCGCATGGCCTATTAGCGCAACACAGCGACAATAGCGAGAATTATGGGGGTGTAGTGTGACTGGTAGACCTCTAATGTACACAAAGTGTTTCTGGTTCATAGAAGTTTACTTCACCAACTCACTGTATGTTACGTCTCATCCGTCTAGGTCTGGTTCATAGTCCAAAAGACATCAGATTCGCTGCATTTACACCCATGGTGTTAACCCAGGAAAGATCTTTCTTTTAATTTTTTTTTCTCTTAAATATTTCTTTAAACTTTAGAAATATGTAGGGGATTGTTGTTGTTTTAGCATTAGTTGTGGTATTTCAAAAGTCTATGTCCCACATTGCTTGGTCTTCAAAGTGTTAAAGGATTTATAAGGTAACTTATGTTTTGGGCTTGTTAGATAAGCTTGTGAGAGGAATGGGATCGCGTGCACAAGTTGGGCCTCGTTTAGGCCAAGTCAGTGCAAATCATCTGATTTGCCCCCCTACGCGCACGATAATGAAGCCTCATAGTTTTTGCTCTGGTTTTATTTACCGTAATTATTTTGTGCTTATAATTAAGTTTTTTAGAAACTTTATTCGGAAACGGCTATTTTTTTATTCTGGTTTTCTGACTTGGTCTTCACGTTCTTAACCTCCCACGTTCCAACGTGAGGCGGCCACGTTCCAACATGAGGGGACCACGTTCCAATGTTCTGATGCCTTTATAATCAAATATTCTTAACACACATTAGCAGGTTTTTAAAATTCAAACGAACTTAAAACAATAACGCCCTCTGCTTCTTCTACTTCTTTCTTCCTAGGTTACATCTAAAACTCTCTGCTGTTCTGCTACCTCGGTCTCTACCGAGACGAGCCTGTTGAATCCCAGGAAATTCGCACATCCGTGTGATAAAATCCTTGAAGACAGTGTCTTCTGACACGCCTTAGGCTTTACGTTTAATTGTGTACTTCTTCATCAGCTACAACAATGTAAGACCTCTCCACCCTCAACCCAACAAAAGAGAGAGAGGAATCAATTTCATCAAGCAAGTCGGCTAGTTATTTGATACTCCACAAAAGATTATAATATATTACGGTTCCAATCGTATCTCCTTTCCACGACCCAACAAAAAAAAAATTGTAGACAACTTGTCATATATCATATAAACACTCTAAATAGAATCATATAAACACTCTAAATAGAATCTTCCAAACCACATCCTTCTGCAGAAAAGATCCCAACCCAACAAAAAACCCAGTTATTTACTGCATCTGATTTCCTCATCAAAGATTCAGAATTTGTATTCCACTTTTATAACACACATTTTTACACCTTCCATATTTAATATTTTTATCATTAAATCTTACTTACATCAATCATTTGTTTATATACTGCTTTTTGAAGTCGTAAATTGACTCAAAGAAGTTTTTCTTAGCTCTAGCTAAATTGTTTCAAAGAAAATCAAATAATAGAGAGGCAAATCAATAATAAGATATCAAGAAAAAGAGATACATCTCCATGAAGGTGCATAAACGACCCTCAGACCTCAACTTCAATATCCACCCAACAATTTTGACTCAAGACATAGCTGTAGTGGCAATATTACATGTAGTACTTCACTTAATAAAAATTAATTAAAAGCATTTGCTTACTGGTACAAAGAAGTGGAGTTGGACTACTTGAGGCACTAGTCTGAGCCTCGACCCAAATTGCCTCTATATAGTTTTAGAGAGAGCTTCTTTTGGGTTCTCTTAGCTGCATTGCTTGAATCTGTAATCATTGTCCACCGGCATCTATTTCAGCCAGTACTTAACCAAGCTACTCCTCTCTATCCAAGGTTCTCTCGCCTTGCTTGATTCGGCTCTTGAAGATTACCTAGATAGCATGAGTGCACGACAGAATATGGGTTGAATTTCAAGAGCATTTGGAAACCACTCAAGTCCCAAGACTCCCCAAATATCTGGCTTCTTGTTAATTTCTCATATATTTCTACACTTTAACTCTTTTCTTTTTAAAATTATTTTGTTTATAAAATGTGTTTTATTTATTAAAGCATTAAAAATTAAAACAATCCATTTACCTGTATTGTTAATCAGTTGATTGCAAGACACGACTAGATGTAATAAAAAAATGATTAACAATGCTCAAAACGTAATTAATGAAGTTAACCAAGGACGGATCCAGGTATATAAGAGTGGGGACTCATACTCCCACTCAAATTGTAAATTTTTCTTTGATTTTATATATATATTTTTTTATTTTTTATTTTTTTATATATAAAAATAATTTTTACTTTCACTACCTAAAATAATATTGATAATATTATTTTTGCCCCCACTACTTAAAATTTCTGGATCCGTCACTGAAGTTAACATAAATTAACTTAATTAACCGTTTCTCTGGTTAACTATTCTTAAATTAAGTCCAGCGCAATGTTTCGCTTACAACCAACAGGCATACGTAAACTGATCAAGCCAAGAAACATTTTTAGTCCATAAATATAAAGTTGCTAAATGAAAAGTGCCTGTGAGAATAGTGTCACTGCCAGCTACATCAGCTCATTAGATTGTCACATAATTATTGAGATAAACCCTTCATAAAGCACTTAATCCAGGCCTCATTCCTGTCTATTCTTTCAACCACTGAGTAGTAGGAATATTCATAATTCGGTCTGACCCAAAGTTAATTTGATTGAGTTAAATTCTAAAAATTAAGTTTGATATAATTTTCGAATCAAGTTCGGGTTACATTTCGAGTCAGTCAAACTCATTCTGATATTGTTTATTATATAAAAATTTATAATTTTATAAAAATTAATAACAAATTATAAATTTTTTTGACTTAAATTAATACTTTTTGTATTAATATAATTTATTTCAAAATATATACTATAAAATATCTTATAATATTTGTTTCATACTTTTAAAAATTTATGATTTACTTATATATAATATTTTAATTTATAAATTTTATCTAAATATTAAATTAGCCCAATTCCGACCTAATTAATTAAGTTATGATCAAATTGAATTTGAATCTTAAAATTTGACACAATATAAAATATTGAATCGGGTTCGGGTTCGGGTTCGTGCTGGTGTTAAACTTGGCTCAATGAGCATTGTTAGTAACTGCTAAGATTCATACATCCAATTGTTATAATACAACTACAGTTGATAACGTACGTACTTATGAGCCAATTAACTTTTTCCATTTGCCCAATTCAAAACAAGCAGGAAAAGCAATATGTAAGCTCCAGAAGCGCTCCCACCAAAGATTCAAAATATTCCATCTGTATTATATAATTGTCAAGGAATGTTCATACAAATGCGTCAGCAATCAAAGTTTCAACTGCAATTGCAGCTGAATAAGTTCATTCCTATGTTTATCAAGTTGGATGTTGACATAGTCTTCTATGTCATAATATACTCCCTAACCCGCAAACCATTAGCCAGTAAGAACCATACCACTTCTCAAGAACAGCAAAATGAAATAATACCCAAGACTTCATTGTCAATCTCTCACTGTATTTTATAATACTAAAACGCATTTGTACTTGCTTCTGAGAATCAGATTTAGATGACATCAATTCAAGAATTCAATATACTTCAACTAAATTATCATCTTTCAATGAAACATGGACTACCTCTTTTTTCCGCCCAGGGGGATCAGGTTAACCAAAGTCTTTCCACTAGTTTAGTTATAAACAGCGAAAAGGAAACAGTTGGTCAAAACCACTTGTTTTCCAAGCTGCCAGACAAAACTATATTTCCTAAATCCTGAATCAAAAACAAACTTAGTCAAAACTACCAGTATCCCATAAGAATTAACTTTTGTTAGGAACGTGTAATTATTATTTTAGTATCCGGATTCATTTTAAATAGTCAATCATATCCCTGTAATTATGCCATTAGTTTAGGCCTTAATTATAGCTTGAATTTATTGTATGATTAATATAAATTCACACGGTTTTCACCACATCATGCCTTTCCTATCTCTAATTCAACAACTTTAAAATTATGGGTAAAAAAATTGCTGGCCGCTATTGAGGGCTGGATTAAATTAATTTGTGGTAAGCTTGTGAAATCCTTAGGTCAAGCTCCTGTTAGTGTCAAATTGAAATTAATTTGTTGCGAATTCCATCCAGCTGCATATATTATGGCTCAAGCAACATCTCCAGAGGTTAACAAAGGGACAATAAATGTGATTAAAAAGAGAGAAAAAAAAACAAAACAAAACAAAATGAAACATATGGATAGTTACAAGAGGAACACTTACGTAGCATACCTTTTGCAAGTGCCAGCAAACGTGTAAAATTGCTTTTCATACTTCGCACATTTTCCATATTCTTGATGCTAACATTCCTAGCCAAATTCATTCAATACAGTGTAACCACCTTGTTAGAAAGAGAAAAATCCAAAATATCAGGAGATTTGAAATATAATGACAATCATAATAATGATAATGAATTTAAAACCAAACAACAACGAGTTAAAAATCACATCTTAACTCAAATCTTTAAAATATTAATTTCATGCATCCAGCTTGTTATAAATTCCTCACTTTCTCCATTCCTAAACAATGTAGGACTTGAAATACACACACGAATTTCCAACACACCTCTCTCAACGTCTGCCACTCTGAAGCAATTTCCAGAACTTCTAAAGCAATTTCAGAACTTGAAAGTTGAAAGTCAAATGAAAGCTCACACTGCAAACCTTCAGCAGATTCTGGCACAGGTAATCATTGTCTGCCATTTGAAACCTGCATTTCACTTTCGATGTTTCATCCGAAAGGCCATGAAGTTTAATATGGAAGTTGTTGCCTGAGTTGTACTGGATGGGTACAACTAAGTGGGGCTCAATCATATATTTTTTTTAAAAAAAGAGAGAGAGAGATAGGATAATTTAAAAAGGTTTCAAAACCTATTTTTAATGACGGCGCCACGTGAGAGAGAAGAAGAAAAATTTTAGTGTTGATCTTGTGTATTCAGATTGGATAGTCATTTGTGATCTGATCTGGATGATTTTTTAGTATGTTGTTCTTTGCATTGTGAGCTTCTACTTGTACGGTCAGATTTTTATTTCTTCATCTCTACTTGTTAGGCTGTTTGTACCCCTTTGTGAGTTTTGAATTTTGTTGCTTGTGGATTTCTACTTTGTTGGTAGTGAGTAAGGGCCGCTGTGATATCCTTATTTATTGGGAGACACTTTGCTGTACTTATTGATTTTATAGTGGAGATTTTTCTGGACTAGCTCCTGTGGTTTTTACTTCTCACATTGAGGGGCTTTTCTACATTAAAATTGTGTGTGTTCTCTTTGCCTATTTATTTTTGTGCATTCTTGGATATATCTTTTGGTGGATATTTTTGGTTGGCTGTATATTTTGCTACTCACAGGTTCTTTCAAGTGAGAAAGATTTTATTGCCTATTTGTGTGTTGTTACTTCTGCTGTGTACATACTCCTTTCTTTTCCAACAGTTGGCATCAGAGAAATTTATTTATTTGTTTGCTTGATTGAATGATAGAGCCAAATTACAGTAGAATGATTAGTTTGAATGACACAAATTACCACAAGTAGAAAAGAAAGATGAAAGATTTATTATTTGTGAAAAAATTACATTTACCGGTGTTTGCTACTATAAAACCTGAGGCTAAATCTGATGAAGATTGGGTTTTTGAGCATGAGATGGTTTGTGGTTTTATTCGACAATGGGTAGATGATAATGTTTTGAATCATATTGCTAATGATTCACATGCCAGAACTTTGTGGGATAAGCTTGAGGCCTTGTATGCATCTAAATCTGGGAACAATAAATTATTTTTGTTGAAGCAGGCCATGAACTTGAGTTACAAGGATGGTAGTTCTATTTCTGATCACTTAAGTGATTTTCAGGGATGCTTTGACTAGTTGTCTGGTATGGGCGTGAAATTTAAAGATGAAATTTTGGGACTTTGGTTGCTTAATACTCTACTTGATTCTTAGGAAAATCTTAGAGTCACTTTGACTAGTTCTGCTCCTGGAGGTGTTGTGATCATGAATTATGTAAAGACTGCTGTTTTGAATGAAGAAGTCAGACGACAAACTCAGCAGGCGTCCTCTTCACAATCAGAGGTTTTGGTTGCTGAAAACAGGGGGAGAAGCATTGAGAGGGATCATGGACAAGGCAATAGAGAAAAAAGTAAGAGTAGAAGCAAATCAAGGTCTAAATACAAAAACCTTGACTGTGATTATTGTGGTAAAAAGGGGCATGTCCAAAGGTTCTGCTACCGATGGAAAAGAGAGAACAAGGGTAACAAGGACAAGCAACAAAAGAAGGATAATGACAATGATGATCGTGTTGCCACCACTACTGGAGGAGATCTTGCGATTATCTGTGATGAAAATTTGATTAATGTTGCCTGTGATGAGACCGACTGGGTTATTGACAGTGGTGCCAGTTTTCATGTGACATCT
This sequence comes from Ormosia emarginata, assembly GCA_029884605.1. Classification (NCBI taxonomy): domain Eukaryota; kingdom Viridiplantae; phylum Streptophyta; class Magnoliopsida; order Fabales; family Fabaceae; genus Ormosia; species Ormosia emarginata. The sequence continues at coordinate 3,505,600 of JAQQTP010000055.1, read as the reverse complement.
AAGAAGGATTTCTTCACATCTTATACTCATGGTGATTATGGGGTTTTGAAGATGGGTAATGATGGTATGTCAAAGGTGATTGACATTGACAATATTTGTTTGGAAACCAGTAATGGGATAAAGTTATTTTTGAAGAATGTCAGACACGCACCAGACATTCGTTTGCATCTGATTTCTGTTAGTGTTCTTGATGATGATGGCTATTTTAGTACCTTTGATGGTGGACAGTGAAAACTCTCTAAGGGCTCTTTAGTTCTGGCACATAGAAAGAAGTGTTCAGGTTTATATTGGACCAATGCTTTAGTTTCTGTTTATGCTGCTAATACAGTTGAGTGTGATAACCAGTCAAAGTTATGGCACAAGAGACTTAGCCACATTAGTGAGAAGGGACTTAATACTTTGGCCAAAAACAATCTACTTTCAGGTTTGAAGGGTGCAAGTTTGGAAAAATGTACTCATTGTTTGGCTGGGAAACAGAATAGAGTCTCTTTCAAGAGTCATCTTCCTTCTAGGAAATCAGAGGTGCTTGAGTTAGTGCATTTAGATCTTTGTGATCCAATGAGGACTAGAACATTTGGTGGTGCACTTTACTTTGTGACTTTCATTGATGATCATTCAAGGAAACTTTGGGTTTATGCCTTGAAGACTAAGGACCAGGTGCTTGGTGTCTTTAAGCAGTTTCAGGCTTCTGTTGAGAGAAAAACAAGAAAGAAACTGAAATGTGTTCGCACTGATAATGGTGGTGAATATTGCGGACCATTTGATGAGTACTGTAGACAGCACGGTATTAGACACCAGAAGAAACCCCCTAAGACTCCTCAGCTTAATGGCCTGGCAAAAAGGATGAACAAGACTTTGATGGAGAGAGTTAGATGCTTGCTTTCTGAAGCAAAGTTACTTGGATCTTTTTGGGGTGAGGCTTTATATACTGTTGCACATGTTATTAATTTATCTCCTACTGTTGCTTTGCAGGCTGATGTTCCTAACAGCGTGTGATATGGAAAGGATGTTTCTTATGACCACTTACGTGTCTTTGGGTGTAGAGCATTTGTACATGTGCCTAAAGATGAGAGATCCAAGTTAGATATCAAGACTAGGTAGTGCATCTTCATTGGCTATGGTTATGATGAGTTTGGCTATAGGTTATATGATCCAGTTGAGAAGAAGCTTGTTAGAAGTCGTGATGTTATTTTCATGGAGGATCAGACCATTGAAGATATTGATAAGACAAAGAAGTCAGAATCTCCGAGTACTGATGGTTTGATTGATATTGATCCAGTTCCTGAGCCTCATATGCCAGATGTAGCTGACTTTGGCGATCATGATGATGTGCATAATCATATTCAAGGTGATCAGGTTGAGGATGTTGTTGATAATGTTGGTGATGAGGTAGATGCTTCTGCTCGTGAGGTTGTTAATGAACCTGTTGTTTCACTTAGGAGGTCTTCCAGACATCTTATTCCCTCTACCCATTACTCATCTGATGAATATATGCTCCTTACTAACCGGGGAGAACCTGAGTGCTATGAAGAGGCTATGGAGAGTGACCAGAAGGCAGAATGGGTTGCAGCAATGAATGATGAGATGAGATCTTTGCTTGACAATCATACTTTTGAGCTGGTCAAGTTGCCTAAGGACAGGAAAGCTTTGCAAAATCGGTGGGTTTACAAGTTGAAGAATGATGAGAATACTTCCACTCCGAGATACAAAGCTAGATTAGTTATTAAAGGCTACAATCAGAAAAAGGGAATTGATTTTGAGGAGATCTTTTCACCGGTTGTTAAAATGTCTTCTATCCGAGTTGTTCTTAGTTTGGCAGCCAGTCTTGATTTAGAGGTTGAGTAGATGGATGTGAAAACTGTTTTCCTTCATGGCGATTTGGAGGAAAAGATTTACATGGAGCAACTTGAGGGTTTTGTGATGAAGGGTAAAGAAAATTATATCTGCAGGTTGAAGAAAAGTTTGTATGACTTGAAACAAGCCCCGAGACAATGGTACAAGAAGTTTGAGTCTGTTATGATTTAGCAAGGATTCAAGAAGACTACTTCTGATCATTGTATGTTTGTATAGAAATTTTTTGATAATGAATTCATCATTTTATTGCTCTATGTTGATGATATGTTGATTGTTGGTCATAATTCTTCTAGAATTGACAGGTTGAAAAATGAGCTTAGTAAGCTTTTGCAATGAAAGACTTCGGACCAACAAGACAGATTCTTGGCATGCAAATTACTCAGGAGAAGTACATTGAGAAAGTACTTCAACGGTTTCACTTGGATAAAGCTAAAGTTGTAAGCACACCTCTTACTTTACATTTTAGGCTTAGCTCTAGACAAACTCCTTCTAGTGATGAAGAGAAACAAAACATGCAACGTGTTCCTTATGCATCTGTAGTAGAAAGTTTGATGTATGCAATGGTTTACACAAGGCCTGCTATATCTCATGCAGTTGGTGTGGTTAGTCGTTTTCTTTCCAATCCTGGTAAAGAACATTGGAAAGCTGTGAAGTGGATATTAAGATATTTTCGAAACACTTCTAGTTTGAAGCTCTGTTTTGGAATTGAGAAATCTGTTCTTTGTGGTTATATAGATTCAGACTTAGCAGGGGATGTTGACTCTAGAAAGTCTACTTATGGCTATTTGATTACCTTTGCAGGGGGAGTTGTGGCTTGACAATCTTGGTTGCAAAAGTGTGTTGCATTGTCTACTACCGAGGCTGAGTTCATTGCTATTACCGAGGCTTGTAAGTGTAACATCCCAAAAATTAATAATTTTAGGATAAATGATCATTTTACAATATTTGAAATTTTTCTGAGAACGCAGAATATTTTAATATTATTCCTCATTTTACGTGCACACTGGACAAAGTTGGCAAAACGATTGTAACACTCCCGAAGTTGGAAAATTTTATTACGAATAGTTATTTTCTAATATTTGTGATTTATGTGAATTCTCTCAGAATTTTTTGGAAACGACGAATATTTTAATATATTTTTCGATTTGCGTTCGTATTGAGTATAGTCGGAAAAATGACTGTAATGCTTCAAAAATTAGAAAATGATAAGACGAATAGTAGCTTTATAATATTTTTCATTTTTGAGAATTTTCTGGGATTTTTCCGAAAACATCGAATATTTTAATATATTCTTCGTTTTACGTGCGCGCTGAGCAAAGTCGGAGAAACGAGATGTTTTCTCCAAGAACCTTGAACTATGGACATGTCGACGGAGGATCTTACTAAATCCGAGGCTGGACACAGTTTACGAGGTTTCATATTTTTTGAGAAATTTAGCAGTCGAAATAATAAAACACTGTGTAAATTTCATCTGTCAGATAAATTAATACTGACTTCTGTCAACTGTAACTATTATCTATTGGATAATAGCATGCATTAAAAATCCTATCACCTTATTTTAATGCAATCTACTTTATGTCAAATCAAATCTACTTTAATTCAAATTTGTGTGCTTTTTCAAAGCTTCTTTGAGAAGCTTTGACCACCAAATGACCCAATTACCTTTGGCTTGCATGAGAAGCCAAATTTTTCCCCTCACTCTCTCTTCTATTCAGCAGCCCACTCATGCCAAGGAGGGCAAAAATGTAACTCATTCACACTTAACCTAAACTCACCAAACCCTAATTCACTTTACCTATCACTTTCTCTCTCTTTACTTCATCTTTTTCTTCTTTTCTCCTCCTTCTCTCTACCTCCACCATGAGCACGAAAATGGCAACCCCTCCTCCTCCATTTTTGCTCATCTTTTCTCCTCTCTAAGCCCATTTCTACACTTGCCTTCAATTCCTCTACCTTCTTTGTGTAGAAAGATTCTCCATTTTCCATTTCTACCTCTATTTTCTCTCCACCTCTTCTCTTCTTCCTCCTCTTGAATCCGAAAATGGCAGCCACCACCACCATTGTTTCTCTTCACTTTTCTCTCCATAAACACCATTTCTATACTTCTCTCAACCTCCTCTACACTTTCTCTTTAGAAAATCTCTTCAAAAATCCATCCTTTCTACCCCTCCTTCTTCAAATCCGAAAATCACCCTTCCATGGATGACCAAGCTTTTTGATTTTTCTCTTCACTAAATACATTTATACACTCATCTTCATCTTCTCTACAAGTTTCATTTAGAAGGTTTGCCCAAAATCCAACATTGTCTTCCAAGGTAAAGATTCTTGATTTCTCTCCATTTTCTTCTCATTTTCGTTTTCCTTGGTTGCTATGTGACCAAGGGCTTCTCTTTTTGAGCATTGATGTGTGATTTGAGTGATTTTGAACACTCTAGGGTTCTTGGGAGAGTGGAATCCGAAAATCACCAAAAAGGAATCTCAAGGAGTTCAAGCTTAAGGCTTTAGGTAAAGTTCTTCTAATTCACCTCTCAATTTCGTTTTCCTTGGTTACCTATGTGACCAAGGATCATTCTTTTCAAGCTTTAGTTTGTAAATATGAGAATTTGACCACTTTATGGTTCTCTTGAAGGTAGAATCCGAAATTTACAAATTAAGGAACCAATGAGTTGTTTTCTTGCATTGTCTCCTCTAGGTAAAAGGGAGACTACTCACTTCAACCACTTATGGTGGTGAGGAGACTTTGTATGTGTGTTGATGGAGAAATCCATCCTTGTATGCTCTTTGTATGCTTGCTTGAATTATAAATTTTGTATGATTTAGTATTCTTGAATTTGATTGATACTTGATTATGCTCTTGAATATGTTTGATATATTAATTGTGCTTGATCATGTTGGGGTTTCTAAATGAAAAATTTGGAGTTTCCTACCTCAACATGGTGCCACGGTTTTGACTACAAGTTAGGGGTGAAAATTAGTTTTGTATACAAGTGAAATAAGACTTATGTAATCAAAGGTTGAATGATAGTATTAACACAAATGAATGGAGGACCTTGAGAGTTTAATACCCAAGAGGGGTGCCACGGTTTTGGTCTTAGTAAAGAGATAAATGGATTAATCATGATGAACTAAATTTAAGTGAATTAGTATTAAGAAAACTAATGCATAAAAGTGGAAAGAAAAATTGGATAATGGACATCATGAAGCCATGGTTTTGGCATTGAATCTTGGGCACTTGGATTGATCTTAATGAACTAAAAACTTAAGTGAATTAATAACAAGAAGTTAATACCTAAAAGAGAAGGAAAAAATGGATTTGAAGACTTGAAATGGAAGAAAATGATTTGGGATTCACCATTGGGAGGTCACGGTTTTGGGCCCAAGAAATGGGTCTCTTGGTAAACAATTTGCATCAAGTGCAAGACTTAAACTAATTGAATGTATAAAGTAAAATTAATGGAAGAAAAATAAATTAGGAGTGCCTCTTGGGAGGTCACGGTTTTTGGGCCAAAAAGGGTGGTCTTTTTGTGATCAATTTGTAATAAGTGCAAGCCATAATGTAATCAAGTGGGTAGAATAAAAATTGATGGAAGGAAAATTTGGAATTGGAACCTTTAGTGAGGCCACCGCCTCTAGGGTAAATTAGGCTTAATTAGGGAATTTTGGTAACTTTGAAATTCAAGAAATCAAGTGGCCAAAATCCTAGGTAATAAACTAGAAATATTACCAAGTGAAAGAATTGAAGACAATTTGAGATTTCATAAATTTGAAGAACCAAGAATAAAACTTTCATAAGACTTAGGGTAAATTCAAGAGAGCAAGAACAAGAGAGTGTGAGTCTTTAAGAGCTTAGAATGATTTATCAAGTGTAAAAGAATGAATTACAATATGAAGATTAAATTAATTATGAGAATTTAATTGGAAATGAACCTTGTAGGAAAGACAAATTCTAAGTTAGGATTCATAATGGACCTAAGAATGTACCATTTGGCATGATCTCAATATTATGATGTTATGGGTCCATATTGTAACACCCCAAATTTTCCGTATCTATTAAACAGTAATTTTGACAGTTAACAGAATTTTACTGTTTAGTAATTTCTGTGCACTGTAAAATTAATTTGATTATTCCGTCAGCGTATTTGATCGTTTTGAGTGATTTACTCCGCGTCTGGAAAATTAAAAAAAAAATTCGGGCCGGGGAAAACTTTACGTAATTTAATTTTTACCGTTAGGTAATTATTTTACGTAATCTGATTTGATATTTGTGCGTTTTCTAATTTTTATAATTTTATGGATGATTTTAAAATTTTTCCTGTCTGTGGGCCCCGCAAAGGGTATGTGGGCCCAGGTGGACATACGTGGGCCCAGGTGGGTCCCACAAAGTGAAAAATTTTTCTACGCATAGAAAAATTTGTACTGTTTAGACAGAGATAGGATCTTACTAAACCTGAATCCGGAAACAGCTTTTAAAAAATTTTTGATCAAGTGTTTTGTCTCGTATTTAATTATCGATGATAAAAATACAAGAAAAATATTATTTGTAGGATACAAGAATAAATATTATCTTTAGCGTAGTCAACAAAGAGAGCTTGACTTGATTTATACCTTGGATGAGAATACTTAGTTTGAATATTAACCATTGATTTAATCAAAGGTTAAGAAACAAACTTAATAAAGCGCTTGGATAATAACCATTGATTTAATCAATGGTGTGAGAATAAGCTTAGTTAGGAAGGCTTTGATATCAACCATAGATATAATCAAAGGTGTAGAATTGGTCTTGAAAAATGACGAAGACCATTTATAACCATTGGATTTAGATTAAATCAAGGGTGGGGATTTAATCTTAAAAAGTAACAAAGACCATTTATGACCATTAGATGAAGAATCAATCAATGGTGGAGATTTGGTCTTCTAAAGTAAGTTAAGACTAATTAGGACCTTGTATTTAAAGTTTGAAGAAGCAATCTTGTGCCCTTAATTTTGGAGACACATCTAAGGGCTAGAATTTAAAGGAGAAAAATCCAATGGCTAGATTTAGTCTTCTAAAATTAAAAGTTTACTAAAATCTTAACCATTGAATTTATCAATGGCTAGAATTAATTTAAATAATGGTTAGAAAAGATGACAACATGATTTAATGCATGCATGGAGGAGGTCACGGTTTTGCATGCTTTTGGAGACAAAGAAAAAAAAATTTCAATGCATTGATTAATTCTTTATGTCTTTGTTAAGTAGTCTTGGTCAATATTGCAATATTATTGATCATTATTGATTAATTTACATGGAAGAAGAAAGCAAGGAGGGGGACGGTTTTTAGCTTATTAGAAGACAAAGAAAAACAAATTTCAATCCATTAAATGATGCTTTATGTCATTGTTGGATGTCTTGATCAATGTTTCATCATTATTGAATTTTTGAAGAAGCTTGGAGGGGGGCTACGGTTTTGAAGGAGTTTAAGTGTGTAAAAAAAATTGAAGACCATTATCACTCATTCTTGATCATTCCAAAAACCAAAAACACTTAGAAAAATTTCTCTCCTTCTCCTTCTCTAAGCTCACGGTCATGGCACCTAAGAACACCCTCCATCACTCTTTAATTTCATCCAACCTAGTTTCTTGAATCCTTACCTTATTCTAAACAACTTTCATGTTGAAGGTTTCTTCAAAATCCAACATCTAGTACTTCAAATCCAAGCTTCAAGATTCTACCAAAAATGGTAAATTTCATGTTTCCTCTTCTAATCTTTTAGTCTTGATTTTCTAAACCTAAACACCATTCTAAGAACATCTCTAGTTATGAGTTTTCACTAAATCACTCATCTTGAGTTTCAAATTCAAGCTTCAAGTTTCTATCAAAAATCAAAAATTTCATCTTTGTTATTCAAAATACACCATTCGGTCATACTACCTAAAACCACCATCCAAGCTCTTTTAATTTCATCCAACCATAGATCTTGAATCTATATGATATTCTAAGCAACTTTCATATTGGAGACTTTTTCTAAATCATTCATCTTCAAGGAGTTTCTTCAAGATCAAAGTTATTGGGTTTTTGAGGTGAAGTATAAGGAAACTTCATTTTCTTCTCTCTTTTTCATGATCTAAGCCATGTTTGATCCATGGTTCCTCTTAATCAAGCTTAGTATACTAATTTTTATGTATTTTGTTTTGAATTTGAGAAGCTCTTGGTGATGAAGGACTTGGAAAAAGAAGCAAAACAAAGGGCTTTTGAGGATCTTCAAGAGGTAAGAGGGAGATCCATCTCACCAACCAAGCATGGTGGTGAGAGATGGTATTTTATTTGATGGATGTGAAATCCATGTGAGGATTCATATCTATAGTCATGTAATTAATTTGTGGGTGTTTATGAGCTTTGATTAATTTTCTATGCTTGATATGCTTTGCATGATTTTATAGCTTTGATGATATGCTTGATATGCTATACATGCTTTTATGGCTTTGATGGTATGCTTATATTATTTATGATGAAATATATATGTATATGCCATGACTTGATGGTGGAAAGGAAATTGATTTTTGGCTCCAATAGCCAAGGAAGAGCTACGGTTTTGATGCCCTTGATTAGGGTTTATGTTGAAAATTTTCAAGAACAAAAGAATTGATTTTTTTTTAGTACTTAGAACATGGTGGATTTCGAACAAGACACCTTAAAATAGGTGTTCACAAATTAATATTTTCATGAAAGATGAAAATTGATGATTTGAAGAGTATGGAAAATAAACAAAGGATTTGTTTTTCAAGAGAATAAGAATATGATTTTTGGAGGAATTTTTATTAATTTATTTTGTGTAAAAAGATCCTAAGTGTTTTTCTAAACATGAGTTTTGAATGAAACGGCAAACGTTAATTTTAAGGATTTGCAAAGAAAGTGAAAAAGAATTTGTAAAGAAAGTAAAAATGAATTTGAACAAATGGGTTTGGTTTTATAACCATTGGTATTTCGGTTTTGAAAACAAAATTTTAATGGTTTTGTTTGTGTAAAAACCATATCAATTTAAAAGGAAAAGTATTTGATGGCTTTAATGGTTTTGTTTGTGTAAAACCATATTGATTTAGAAAAAAAATGTTTTGATGATTTCAATAGTCATGTCCACGTTTTTGAAGGCTTGTAATGCCTTGATTTTTATGAACAAAGTGAATTTCAAAGTGGAAACGTAACTGGATTTAATACAAGGATTTTGGAAGGGGAATCAGAGCGTTTATCACTCGAGAAAATCAAGTTTTGTAAACAAAAATGTTTTCGAACTTCAATTTATTTTGAAGAAGGTTGTGTTTGAAAATGATTTGGGAAAAATGGAGAATATAATGGTGTTTTGAAAATTTACTAACGTATAACTTATTTTCAAGTTTTGAAATACGTTAGAAAATGTTAAGTTTTGAAACGTTGATTTACATCAATGGAAAAGTGTTTTTGTGAATTATATTTTGAAAAAGAATTTCTTGAGTAAAGAACTGTAAAAAAATATTTTCTTGAGTAAAGAACTGTGGAAAAATATTTTCTTGAGTAAGAAAATATATTAAATGAAGTATAAAGTTATATTATTTTGAGAAAAGTTAAAAAGAAATTTTTAAAGGTCAAGAAATATTTTCTGTAATGAAATTGTGATGAAAAATTATTTACGTATCTTAAAAACATGATTTTTAAGTTACGTGATATGGAAAAATATTTCTATGTGATTTTAAATACGTTGAAATAATTATACGCGATTTGAATTTATGTTTAAATATTTTACGTGATTTGAACTACTGTTGATAAATCACTACGTGATTGAATAGTGATAGAATATTTTTTTTATGCGATTGTGAAAATGGAAAAATATTATGCGATTTGAGAAACGTATGTTTTTATGCGATTTGAGAAACGTATGTTTTTACGCGATTGAGAAAACGTTGAAAAATTTGTACGTGGTTTAAAAGTGCAACAGAAGAGTTACGGTATTTTGAAAATGTAACAGAAATGTTACGAAATTTTGTAAACGTAACAGTAATGTTACGGTATTGTAAAAACGTAATAAAAACGTTTTGGAATTTTAAAAACGTAACAAAAGTGTTACGGTATTGTGAAAATATAAAAGAAGTGTTATGGTATTCTGAAGACATAATAGAAAAGTTTTTGGATTGTGAAAACGTAATAGAAATGTTACGAGATTGTGAAAATACGGTAAAAGTGTTTTACAACTATGAAAACGTGATAACATGATTTTCATCATTGAAAGTACAAGATGATGATTCTTGTTGAACCAAGTCCATACACTGCTTTTTGTGAGAAAATGACATATTTGTCTATAATTGGATTTGGTGCATTATACATGCATCGAATGGTCCGATGAGGACTTTGCATATAGTGATTGCCTAGGAGAAACACACCTCTTGAGTGGGTGCGATATGCGTAGTGTAGGTCACTTGTTGACCTTGGGGCATCGGGGTGCGGGTTGCCTACACGGGTGGTTGGTCGCGCTTCTTCCCGTAGGTTAGACCGATGCAACACACCGATGATCCGGACCGAGACACTATTCTTAATCAAGATCATTAAAGACCGTCATGTATATGCTTAGATGTGCAAAATCAAAATGAGGATTATAGCACGTGGTCCGAGGTACGTGGTACCGACAGATCTTTTCGATCATTTCTCCGACCGAGTTTAGCTCCATGGAGTAGGAAATCGAGTCTTGTGTACATGCATAATCCGAACATTTATATCTCGTGTGATATAATAATTGAGGAATATTGGCTATGACAATTGTTTTGAATACTTGGATGATGATGATGATAATCTGAGGTATTATCGTAATTGTTGTTTATGATAATTTAACTGATAAATGATTGGATGATAATAGTTGATTAATATTGTTGCATGATCATATTTCTAGTATGATATCCCCGTATGATATTCATTGTTTGTGTTATCTCTGTCTTTGCTACGTGTTGGTATTGGTGTAGGTGATCTCACCTCTTTGTTATGTTGTTTTGCTGTGCCTGTATTGTTAAAATTAAACAGTAGAAAGAATGAGTTGTCTTAGACATAACGGGCGATGGATACTCAGAGATTGATGAAAACATTGAAGAATGGTTATCTCAAGTTCAAAGGTGTTCTGAGTAGACAAGGAGTAGAGTTCTGATGCAACAAGCTGGATACAAGATAAGGAATGAGTATGTTAAGTTTTATCGTTAGTGTTATACCGTGCTATTTAGTAGGACCCGTCATGGGGATTGCTACTGTTAAAAAAAAAAAGTCTGTTAAATTTATATTTCTCTTTAAATTGTGAAATATTAATTAGTGTCAATGTTGTATATGAATCAGTTTAAATATATTTTCAGTAATACTTATGGATTACAGTAAGTTTATATTTCAGCAAGAAATAATTTTTTTTTAAACCCACGTTTTTAACTCAAACCTTTTATGAAAACATTTTCAGATTATGAGTCGGAAGTCAGACATGTGATACCCTAGGGAGGGTGTTACACATATGAGTGATCATTTGTATATTGATGCTCTCTTGGCCAATTGTGACATATTATGGAATTGTATGAAATTGATGATTATACATGTCCATGCATATAGTTTTATGCATTGTGAATGTCCTATGGACTGTTATAAGGCTAAGTTGCCTAGGAGATTGAACACACCTTAGTGCAGGTGCGAGTAGACTAGTGTAGGTCATGTTTGACCTTGGGGGCGTTAGGGTGCGGGTTTCTCACATGGACAGTTATGAGCTCCTCTGTGCTGTGGGGTAGACCGATACAAACACACCGACGATCCGGACCGAGACACTGTCCTATATCGTGATCTAGCGTGGACTGTCTATACAATGCCTGAATGTGCACGTGGAAATTACTGGTTTATAGCACTTTGGTCGCAGCAGCTGAGTTATAGACATGTCTCCTGATCTTTCTCTCCGACTGTTTATGTCTAGCTCCATGGAGTAGGAATTGTGGTATCATAATGCATTGTGCATTGTTCATTGTCGGTCTCATAAACTGTTGAGCATGAGCACCTGTGAATGTGAAGATAACTGTTGTACTTCTGTAAATAATTATCTGATTGTTGTGCTGATTCCTAGGAATACTATTGTGATCTGCCTGCTATTGCTTACTGTTGTTCTACCTTTACTATAAATATCACTGTTATTATTGACTCTGATTATTGCTCAGAATTGAATTGCCTTTATTATAAATTCTGTTGTTGCTATTGATGAATATATGAACTGTATTACTTGGTGGGCGCTTTGCGCCGTGCTGTTTTCTTACTGCCAATAGTGGTAATGAAAGATGGGTGTCTCACCTCTTTCTTATATTTGTACATTTCTATTTTATATTTATATTTGATAAAAGATTGTGAGGAAGATAAAGAGAGACCACACCTTGGTTGATTGGCTTGAGCGTCTGGACAAGATTTCTTCGACTACGTAAGAGTGCAGCCGCGAGGAGGCATTGATGCCTGTCGTGTCAACTGGGACGCCATGCGTCATATATTTATGGGGTTGCGGCTTTGTCTGCTGGTAGTACCCATCCCTGGGTTACTACTTTTTCCCCTTTAGTGTTTTTATTCCCGCTGTATTTTATTGGACTCTGTAATTATTATATTCTATGTCATCAGTGATTTGTGTAAATTGACTATAAAATATATATATAAGGAATATGATTTTATTTCAGTGGTTGTATTATGAGTTGAATATATTTATATTTCATTCGAGGCTCGTATTTTCTACTTATGCAAATTGTCAAAAAAAAAATATAGACTCTTGAAAATTTAAATTGCTGTTACCATGGTTGTGACATACTTGGATTTAGTAACTGTGGTGTAATGACGATTACGTTCCAGTTGCTACATCAAGGGGTGTTACAGTAAGGAGTTGCTTTGGATGAAGAATGTTGTGCATGAACTTGGTTTTACTCAAGAGAGGTATGTTTTGTTTTGTGATAGTCAGAGTGTTATCCATCTTGGCAAGAATCCTACGTTCCATGGTAAATCAAAACATATTGATATGAGGTATCATTGGATACGTGATGTTCTGAACTCTAAGTTGTTGGAACTTGAGAAGATCCATACTGATGATAATGGTTCAGACATGTTGACAAAGACTCTACCGAGAGGGAAGTTTGAAGATTGTCGTTTGGTTGCCGGTTTGGCATTTGTCTCCACTTGAGTTGGAAGGGGAGTTTATTGGATGAGTCCAACTAAGTGGGGCCCATACCATATTTTTTTTAAAAGAGAGAGAGAGATAGGATAATTTAAAAAGGTTTCAAAACCTATTTTTTATCATTATCATAGTGACGGCGCCGGAGAGAGAAGAAGAAAAATTTCAGTGCTGATCTTGCGTGTTCAGATTGGGTGGTCATTTGTGGTCTGATCTGGATTATTTTTTAGTATGTTGTTCCTTGCATTGTGAGCTTCTACTTGTATGGTCAGATTTTTATTTCTTCATCTCTACTTGTTGGGTTGTTTGTACCCCTTTGTGGGTTTTGAGCTTTGTTGCTTGTTGATTTCTACTTTATTGGTAGTGAGTAGGGGCCGTTGTGATATTCTTGTTTATTGGGAGACACTTTGCTGTACTCATTGATTTTATAGTGTAAATTTTTCTGGACTAGGTCCTGTGGTTTTTACTTCTCACATTGAGGGGATTTTCCACGTTAAAATTGTGTGTGTTCTCTTTGTCTATTTATTTTTGTGCATTCTTGGATATATCTATTGGTGAATATTTTTAGTTGACTGTATATTTTGCTCCTCACAGATTTTTTAAGTGGGAAAGATTTTATTGTCCATTTATGTATTGTTACTTCCACTGTGTACACATTCCTTTCTTTCCCAACAAGTTGTTCGATAACTGGAACAACCTCCTGGCGAAGAGAATCACAATCAATAACACTTGTTCAGTTGTGACTATATAAACTTCAAAATAACTGCAATTGCTTTCTTCCTGGATGCATAGAAGAAAAATATATGTAATTCTATTCTTCATCACAAATTCACCATCATGATGGCTTAGCTGCCAAACGACAAAAAAAAGTTAACATAGAAAAGGAAAACATAACAGAACCACCGTTATGAAAAGAAATATATATATTTTTTTTTCAGAGAAACATTGTATGTTTGTATCCATGTTTAGGTGGAATTTTGGTTTAGAGACTTAGTAACAATTCTAATAAACAAATAAATGTATCAAAACGAATGTGAGTTCAAAGTTATGTGGTAATCTCGATGAAAATGGTTTTAACCGTAAACAAAAAGAGATTAAAGATATTTGAAATAAATAAGCAGAAAATGCAGAAAGGAAACTTTAAAAAGATTAAAGAAATTTAAAGAAACTTAGCAGGAATTTTAAGAATGCAGAAAATTAACTGAAAGCATGTAAATGGTTGTAAGATTAAAGTACAGAATTTAAATGGAAAAGCAGTAAAGAAAAGCAGGTAAAAGTGCGAAGAAATGTAAAGGAAATTTAAAGGATGAGACTGAAAAATAAAGAACTTTAAAAGAATATTGCATTAATTTTAAATGACGTGAAATGAAAAAGGGAAGACATACTTGGATAAAAAAATCCTTTAATATGCTCGAGTTGAGATGTTAGGATTATGTATCAGCAAATAACCTCCCTTATTTATATCGTGACTACTGATATTTATAGACAGAATTAAAAATAACTGACACTCTAAAAGATCAACACGTTCGAACGATTTTTTCTACCAGCAAGTATCCACTTTCCGACAGAACCAACACTCAACTGCTCTTGACCAATTTTCGTCGACTCAATGTAATCTTTCTGTCGAATAATTCTTTTTGCTTACATCAATACCTTATAGCCACATTAGAATCTTCCTCTTATTCAATACTTCTGTCGATTTCATCATTTAGCATTTCTGTCGGCTCAATACTTGAAAAATTTCTTCAAAATCATCATCCAACTGACGAATTGCTAAATCTTATTTTTACCTCCAACAGATACCCCCCAAAAAAATTTTCTTTCGATACCAATAAGAGAAAGAATTTTTTTTTAAAAAAATAAAAAATCCTTTTAATATATATATATGTATATACATATAAATATTCAAATCTAATCAGAACCTTCCGCAAGTACCGGACAGCCACAATTAATCTTATCATAACAAACAATAAATAGTCATTCTTAATAAATAGGGCTCATAATTACCCCTATTTTCTCGTGGAAAAATAACTTTTCAAATTCATGCGATTTTTCACCCCTTTATCACTGTTTACCGTCTTCAACCTCTCTCTCTCTTTACTGTTCATCACCTTCAACTTTACCTTCGCCCGTTTTCTCTGCAAACTTTTGCCTTCTCTAATGGCTTCCAGCTCTCAAACTCCCAACGTGCCAACAACAGATTTGGGTAACCATGCGGTCGTTCAAGACCCAGTTCTACAAAAGTCTGAACTGTGGCATTTTTCGAAGGTAATACTCCCCATTAACGACTCTCCATTTTCCTTGGATCCTCTGGCTGCTTTCTTGGGCCCAGTTCTGCCCAAGGAATCTATTACTGATGAAATAAATTCCTTCTTCCCCTGTAAAAGTTCCTAAGAAGCTATCTTGGCTTCCCTTCCTTCCATTCCTATCAGCTACTTTGGAAAATCTAAAAAGCTGTTTAGGATTCCCCCTACCCATATTAATGAGTATCTTGAATGGCTTGACAGAGTTCAAGCTTCTAAAGAAAGTTTATGGAGGGAAATATGAATTTTTTATTGCGTTCAGCTTTCTCATTATCCCATAAAAATGGATTCTTGCATGCTGGGTGCCTCTTTCTTTTTCTGGAACAAAACCACCAACTCCTTCCAATTTCCCTATGGCATGATGGGTCCAATACTTTTCGACGTATCTACCATAACTGGTCTTCAACCAGATGGGGAAATCATCACGCTTATTCTTCAACCTTCAAACACTATTGACATATATTCAAAAGCCCCAACTTCTTTTTCCAGCTTCATTAATTTTTATTCCCTTGAGTCAGGTCCTGTGAACGACGAAGAACACATAGCTTTTCTTCTCCTCTGGCTTTCAGCCTATGCTATAGGTTCTAAATCGGTTCAAGTATCCAGATCCTTTCTTCAACTTGCCAACCTTCTTCATGAAGGTCGGCCACTAGCTCTTGGTCAATTTCTCCTTGCCAATCTCTATTTGAGTATATGTGAAATTGTCCAAAGCATCAGAGTTCAAGTAAAGAAAACTAATTCTGGTGGTCCAATGTGGCTACTTCAACTTTGGTTGAATGCCATACTGGGAGATTATTTAGTCGACTATTCTCCTCCGACAGTCTCTCTTGCTACATATGGCATTAGACTTTACTATGTAAAACATGAGAAAACCCACAAACAGAGCTTAGAAAATTTCATGTACTTTTTTAGTATTTTTCATTCCATCTCTTTTAGTACTAAAGACATATATTTTGCTCCTTTTGTCGACCATTCTTTTGGTCCCGAATGGTTCACTCGACCAATCATTTCCGACGATCCTTTTACTCTGGCCGATAACGTTTCTGTCTGGTCGAACTTTCTTTGCCGACAAGTTCTGGTGGCTGGTCTCCTTGGTTCGACAGATAAATCTTTAGAATTGTGTCTGCCAAACTCAATAGCTCGACAATTGGGATTTTGCCAAGCTATTCCAGCACATTTCTCTCATAAGGCCAAAGAACACTTCATCAACGACCATCTACAAAGCATGTCAGATCTTACTCGAGTAGCTTCAAAAAATGAAAGGCACAAGTATCACTTCAAGATCTCTGCATTCACCCCCTACAGAGGAGTTTCAAAAGATTTTGTCGATTGGTGGACTAAATATTATAGTCCTTATCATATCGACATTGAAATCTGTCGAAGCCGCATTACTAAAACTATGATTCCTGTGCAGGGTCAAGATCCTTCATCAAAAACTAAAGGTACACATATTAAAGATATCAAAGCTTTTGAAAAATATTACAAAATCAAGTGGGACTTAAGGTTTCCTAGCTTAATTGTTCGACATTGTGAAGAAGTTGTAGCCAAGCTAAAACGAGCACACCAGGAAAAATGTTCTACCAATTTTCTCTCTGTTTCTATAAAAAAAACCCTTTAGCACGACTTGAACCTTTTCAAATCCCTTTTCTAAAGTCAGTGCTTTTTCCTTGTGCTCGTTTCGGACCGATCAACGAATTCCCAGGTAAACCTTCAAGGACTGGTAAGTTCCCTATTTCAGATAGGATATATTCTGTGAGTAATATCTTTCTTACAAGAACTCCAGAAGTCAATTTTACTCGTCGATTTGCCTTGTCGTTCGAACAATTTGCCAAGAATACCCGAGTCATCACTAAAATACCTGAAGGTATTTTTCTCTTTACATTCTGTTATTTTTAACTTCATACCTCATTTACTAAATACACTTTCCTTCTTGCAGCACTTCCATTGAAAAGACCTTTAGAATATAAGCAGTCTCAAAGAAGTGATGATGAAGAAGAAGATAAAACCACCTCTTCAAAAAAGAAGAAAAGCAAAAAGGCTCAAAAACCTCCTATTCCCAAGGCTTCAAAGGTCAAATCAGCTGCATCAATGCCAACAAAGAGTCCTTCGAAACACGAAGCTGCTAAATCAAAAACCCTCAAGGTATATATACTTTTCCGACTATATATTAAGATTTGGTTTTTAATTTTGCTCAAGTCTAAATTAATGTCGAATTCAGATTAGCGAATCTGTTCTTGCTACTTTTGTTTCTCCTGTCGAATCTTCAATCCCATCTCCAGAACATCCTCCAAAGGTATGCCTCGTATTATTGTACATTCTCTAATACTAGGCAACAATATCTCACCTCTTTTATCTTCACAGAAAAAGAAAAAAAAGACTCAAACCACCATTTCTACTTCGAAGCCTCCTGTCGAAGAAACAAAAACCATCTTTCTTTCATCTGAGGTAAATTACAATCAATACACTTCTTTTTCCTTAGATTTCTTGATTCCTACCACTCATTTAACATCTGATTCTTTCATTTTAGGATCTGGAAGCCGATCAATCCATAGACCATCCTCCTAAACCAGTTGTCGAACCAAGAACTAAAGAGTCAATTCGACAATCTCTCGAGGTAATGTATCTTACAAAAATCAACTATTTTCAAGATATTATTTATTCTGAAATCTCCTCTTTTATCTCTAGGATTCAGCAAACTTGGCTATATCCAATAGCCCACAAAGGCTAGGAACCAAGAATCCTCCAGAATCCCATACTTCCCTGGCCTTTGCCACATCTAGCGTTTCTTTACCACTCCTGACAGAAATCCAAACTGTCGAAGCCTTAGAAAAAGCTCCAATCCCCCCAGGCATTGAGGGTTCTTCTCATTCAGAACAAGCCAATCCTGTTCAAATTCTCTCTGAAGAATTTGACATAAATACTCTGATGGCAGAATTTGCCCCAATTGATCCACCTTCATCTCCTCCAGCCAACTTAATTGTTGCTGTGCCAGAAGAGACTGAAGATATGGAGGCAGATTTAGACAAATTGATAACAATGTTGTCGGGCGGCCACAGAAGTTCTCCTCAATTGGCTCGTTCTTCGACACAACTTGGAGAAGATTCCAGTGATTCCCATATTACTGGACTTTTAACTGAATTGAAGAATGTCTTCACCTATTCTTTCAAGCACTTAATTTCTGACCAACCGCTTCAAGAAAGAATGATGGCAATCGTAACTGAACTTGAGCCTCTTGCTCAGCAATTACCAATAATCAGTCGAGCTCTTCCTACGACTGTTAAAGATTTTTTTCAAAGCTTAACGGCAAAAATGCCAGTCATTCATCGAGTTATTCCTGCTTATACAAAAGAGATTCAAGAAAAGTCTAGAATTTTGAAGCAGTTGACTGACGCAAAAAGTGAAAATCCACTTTGAAGGAAAATCTAATAAAGGGAAAAAACAAAGAGGCAGAGCTCGATAAGGAGATTGAAGATTTAGAGAAAAAACTCGAGGCAGCCCGTCATCGCAAACAAAAACTTCAAACAACATTGCAACAAAAGGCCGCTAGACAGCAAAGTATTACCAATATTACTAAGCAATGGGCTATCGAAACCAGAGCTGGATTGACAAAAATAAATTCCCTTGAAGCGGAATATCAAACCGCTTGTTCCGACAAACAGTCTTTGGAAGACTCCTAGGGGATTCTTCAAAAATTCTAGGTAGATTTTCTTTCATTTCTAGCTTATTGTCGATTAATTCTTTTGTAAGGCTTTGGCAATATCAAGTTGTAACATCTGTTCAATATTTTTATTTTGACAATGTAACTTGTAATCGCCAAACATGAATAAAGACTTCATTTTCTGTCAATTTTTACTTCACACATTGTCGGTCTATATGGCTTTAAATATTTACCATTAATTGACTTAATTCTTAAACCAGAATTAACTTCGACAGGTGCATAAGCATTTCTTGAAAATACTCTAGTCACTTTAAATGGTCCTTCCCACTTTGGAGACCATTTCCCATATTCTCGACACTTCTTATCCATGGGCAAAATCACTTTCCAAACCAAATCATCCATTTTAAAAGATTAGTATTTAATTTGACTTTCATAAAACTTTGCAATTCTTTCTTTCTGTCAAATTAAATGTTCCAAAGCAATTAATCTTTCATCGCTTAATTCATTCAATTCATCAAACATCAGGTCCCAGTAATGCTCAACTGGTAACTCATCTTGTTTTTGAATGTGAATTGATTGAAGATTAATTTCGACGGGCAAGATTGCATCATGACCATATACCAACTTGTATGGTGATGTGCTCGTTGCTTCTCTCGGTGAATTTCTATACGCCCAAAGAACTTGACTAAGAGTATTATGTCAATTTCTAGGTTACCGACCAATATGTTTTTTAATCAAACTTATGATTATTTTATTCATGGCCTCCACTTGACCATTTGCCTGAGCATAATATGGCGTCGACGTGAGCATTTTAATTTTTCTTGAACTGACATATTCGACAACTTTCTTTCCAATAAGTACTGATCCTTGGTCTGTTGTCAATGTTTGTGGTATTCCAAACTGACAAATTATACTATCTTCAATAAAGTCAATCACATCCTGTTGGGTTACATCCTTCAAGGCTACAGCCTCAACCAATTTGGTGAAGTAATCGACTCCTACTAGAATATATTTGTGTCCCTTCGACGAGACAGGATGAATTTGACCAATTAAATCCAAGGTCCACCCTCTGAAAGGCCAAGGTTTAACTATAGCATGTAACTCACTAGGAGGAACATTTTGTATATGGTCATGTCTTTGACACTTTTCACAAGATTAGCAAACATTATACAATCCCTAACTAGTGTTGGCTAATAGTACCTTTGACGTTGAAGGACCTATTTCATCTTTTCACCTGCCTGATGAGCTCCACAAATTCCTTCGTAGACTTCTGCCAAGGTAATATAAGCCTCTGCTTCACTCAGGCAAACTTCTAAATTTCCATCGACAGACTTTCTATACAAGGCTCCCCTAATACCACAAATTTCGACTCTCTGTACTTGAGTTTTCTATCGATATCTTGATTTCGATTTTCTAAATAACTTAGTATCGGTTGTCTCCAGTCATTAACCGTTGAAATGTCATTCTATAGTACATCTCTTTCCTCTAATGGATACAAAAGTTCCCTTATTTCCATTAGATTCGTAAGAACCTTGGATGAAATTCTATATCCAGAGGCTACTTGTGCTAATTCATTAGCTTCTTCATTGAGACCTCTAGAAATGTGTTCGACAGCTACGTCATCGAATTACTTCATCAACTTACTTGCCATAATATAATATTTCATTAAATTTTTACTAACACATTTATATTCTTGGGCAAGTTGCTTAACGACTAACTGTGAATCACCAAATATATGCACATTATGTACTTTCATCTCCATTAGTATTTCCAATCCGACAATTAAGGCTTCATATTCAGTCTCATTGTTGGAACAGGTATACTTAAGTTTAAACATGAACTTAGTTGGAGTACCTTGAGGAGTAACAATTAAGATCCCTACTCCAATCCCATTCTGATGCCTTGAACCATCAAAATATAAACGCCACAGTTTTAAACCGACAACATTTATATTATCTACATCCAAACAAGGATGGTCGGCCAAGAAGTCAACAATTGCTTGGCCTTTTACTGCTCTCATTAGTACATATTGTAAAAAAAATTCTGACAAAGCACTAGTCCATTTTCCAATACGACCATTTAACACTAGTTTTGACAACATATATTTTATTATATCGGTTTTTGATATAACCAATACATTACAAGGCATCATGTAATATTTAAGTTTAGTACATGAAAAGTACAATGCTAAACAAAGTTTCTCTATTGCACTATATCTTCTCTCAACATCATTTAAAACCCGACTAAGATAATACACGGCTCTTTCGACGCCATTTACATCTTGAGCTAGCATACTTCCTACGGTTTCTTCTGATGCTGATATATACAATTTCAATGGTCGACGGGGCACTTGAGGCATCATGATCGGTGGTTTTGTCAAATACTGCTTTATTTGGTTGAAGGCTTCTTGGTGGCAAGGTTCCCACACAAAATCCTGTTCAGCCTTCAACTTGATCAATGGAGTAAAAACTCTGGTTCTTCCTGACAAGTTGGATATAAATCTTCTTAGGAAGTTAACTTTTCCTAAGAAAGATTGCAATTCTTTTTTGTTTTTCGGTGGTGTGGCCTCCAAAACTGCATTGGCTTTATTCTTGTCCACTTCTATACCTTTTTTATGGACTAAGAAACCCAAGAATTTAGTAGCCAACACTCCAAAATTGCATTTTTCTATATTCATCTTAAAGTTATGCTTCCTCATCCTGTCGAATGCCTGCCTCAAGTTTGTCAAATGACTTTCCCTCGTTTCCGACTTGACAATGACATCGTCGATGTAAACTTCCATAAATTTTCCAATGACATCATGGAAAATTGTATTCATTGCTCTCTGATAGGTGGCCTCTGTATTCTTTGAACCGAAAGGCATGACTACCTATTCAAATGTCTCAATGGCTCCTGGACATCTGAAGGCAGTTTTCGACACGTCCTCTTCGGCTATAAAAATTTGATTATAACCTGCATGGTCTTCCATAAAACTTAATAATTCATGTCCAGATGCGGTATCAACTAACATGTCCGCAATTGGCATAGGATACTCATCTTTAGGTGTGACAGTGTTCAAATTTCTAAAATCTACACATATTCTCAACGTGCCATTTTTCTTAACTATAGGAATAATATTAGAAAGCCATTCGATATACCTAGTTGTTCTGATGAATTTGGCTTTGAGCAATCTTTCGACCTCTTCTTTTATCTTTAAGATCACCTCAAGTGCAAATCTCCTGTTGGCTTGTCTGACAGGTCTGCATCATTCTTTCAGAGGCAATCTGTGCTCAACAAGATCTCTACTCAATCCAAGTATTTCATTATAATCCCAAGCAAAATAATCTTTATATTCCATAATTAACCCGATAATCTTTTCTTTGAAATCCTTTAGCAGAAATGAACTCACAAAAATAGGCCTCCTATCTGCTTCAGTGCCCAAGTTTATTTCTCCCAAAGGATCTTCCACTTCCACATTTTGCTTTTCATCAAGCCATTTTTCAAATCCTAAAGGACCATTATCAATTACACAATCTGACAGCATGCTTTCAGCAGTGAATACTGCTTTGTCGACTAAATAAGCCGACAATTTTTCTGAGTAATCCTTAATACTCATAACTAGTGCTTGGCCGATCCTCCTTGGCCTTCTTCACCAGTCGTATACCAAACTGATCCCTCAAGCAAACTTCGAATGCATCTCCGTTAATTACTCCACCACTTGCTGTTACTGGTTTAACACTTGGAGCATATATTCTGAAATCGACATGAAGTTGCTGGAGATAACAAGGATTATCATCTGCTTCTATTACTTCAACTTGGTCATCTTCATTCAAAGAATGAGCTTCTGATGAACCGTTGATGGTATTGCTCCGACGGCATGAATCCAATCCCTTCCTAGCAAAAGGTTGTAACTTGACTTCGTCGGGATTACCACAAATAATGTCGGCCTTGCAACAGATCCGACTTATACTTTCAACATCACCACTCCGTCCGACGGTGAGGTTTTACTATTGAAATCTGTGACTATCATGTTTGTCGTCATCAAATCTGACTCATTTTTGTCAAGTTTTTTGAGCATGACCCTTGGGATTAGATTGATTGCTGCCCTCCCCCCCCGTCGATCAAAACTCTATTGGTGGATTTTCCTTCTAATAGAGCCTTGATGTGTAACAGTCGTAAATGAGCCTTCTGGTATTCTGTCGATTTTTCGAGCTGAGTTGTATTGTCGAAGACTGTTATCATATTGTCCTGGAAAAGAAGCCAATGATCATCTAGGTCATCAAAATCCTCTTCATTCTCCCCAGTGTACTCAATTTCGTGATACCCTTCAAAATCTGCAGGTAACACCGAAACTAAATTAACACTCATTGACTTCAAGAATTCCTCCTTGTCGGACAGCTTTTCATCACTTACATACCTTCCAATCCTGAAATAATCTTTCATCGGTAAGCTGCTATCCATAGCCGTCAAGATATTATCCAGATTATCATCCAAGTTGATGTCCATGTCGAATTGTTCCTCATCACCAAGGCCTGAAGGATCCTCCGGATCATTTAAGGCCTCAATAACTTCATCAGTCATTGAGTCCATATCTTGGCAATCAGGCTTTGACAATCTTTCTCTTTCTTTATTTACGTCGAGCACTTTCTTCTTCCACTCAACATCTTGATCAAGATCTCCTAAGATTCTCCTGATTTCTTCTTTCGACCAGTCTTCAATATTACTATTTCCAGAGTCCTTAGTCTGCTCTTTTCCTATTGTCAGTTTTTCAACCTTCGAGCCGACCAACTCCTTATCCTTTTTGACTGGTGAACTATTCTTTCTTGCCTTTTTTTCTGCTGCAATCAATCCAATTGGCCATTTCCTCTTTGTTTTATTTGGAATTGACCTTTGAACCTGCTTACCTTTTCTTATTTCTGCTATTCTTTCTTGTCGGGATTTATCATCCATATCAAGTCGTCTAACTGTATTTATTGTCGGCTCCCCTGAAAACGATCCCTTGGTAACAACACTTTTTAGCTTTCTATCATCTTTATCCTGATTAAGCATTGGTCTCTTTTCAACCACCAAACATCTTGTTTCTATAGGCTGCTCCTTGATTATTAATCCTTTAGCCATATCTCTTCTCTTTTGTGCTTGTCTTGATCTCGGTAATCTCCTTTTCTTACTCTTTGACATTGGAAGAACCTTTGATGGCCCCGCTTCATCTTGGCCAATCGAGGTTTTTCCTAGATTGATCCTTCCATTCTTGTAGTCTTCATTCCAAAAAGGTTGATCCATTTGAAAGTTACTCCTCCTGGCAGACACATTCCGTCGAAAATACGTATGTCCAACCATTACAGAATTTTTCATCCACCTATCCACGACAACATTAGCAGTTGGCACCCTAGTCTTAACTGGTCCGACATGAGCTCTGTTTCCCACAAACCCATATGGTTTGACTAACCAACCATTCATGTTAGACCTAGGCATGTAGACTGGTTTTGGCCTTGGAGCATGAAAAGTCTTCTGTGGTCTCAAGGTTTTTCTGTTGAAAACCTTCTTCTTACCCTGCTGGACACTTGGTTGTTCTTCAGTAGCTTTCTTCGTAGCAAACTCATCGTATACCGCGTTACATCTTGGACATAACCTTACCTTGCCCATTTCTTTCTTTCTCTCAAGAAATGCCTTGAGAGACTCACCTAGCTTGAGATATATGTCGGTTGCATCCTTCGTATCCACGTCGAATTCTTGTAACTTCCTTATGTTGAGCATCCCAACATTTAAAGGAACTTGCTGATCAACACAAGATACTTCAGCCTGAAACGGATCTATGTCAACTTTCATATTTGCTTTAAGCTTGTCAGTAAACTTCAAATGCCCATCCATTATTGCTTTTTGAATTATGTCTCTGAAACAAACACATTCATTAGTAACATGACCGAAACTATTATGAAACTTACAGTATTTTCAGTCTTTAATTTCATCAAACTTTAGTAACCTATGACCTTCCGACAGTTTAATCTGTTTGTCTTTGAATAACAAATCAAAAATCTTATCGGCTTTGGTTACGTCGAATGTATATGTTTTCCTATTAACATAACTCATTTTCTCTTTATTTCTAGTAGGCTGTAAGGCCTGGCAAACATAAGGAGGACCGTTCTGAAGTTCAGCGATGTTAACTTCGAACTCATCATCGCTGCCTTTAAACTCATTGTCAGATTCACTTAATCCGACAAATGTCACTTTTTCTTTTTTAAGAAATCTTTTCTGTTTTTGAATCTTTTCAACTTTTAGTTATTCAATTTGCCTAACTTTTTCACCTAGTTGGACAAGATCAACCAAATGTTAATTCACTAATTTCTTCCTTATATAATAATCTAGACCACCTGCAGCTATCTTTACTATTTCGACCTTAGGTATAGGAGTAAAACATCTACTCCTCATTTGTCGGAACCTAGCAAGATAGTCATCCACAGTTTCATTATACATTCTTTTGATATTGAAGAGATCTGTAAGTCCCACTTTCAAATCTCCTCGAAAGAATTGATCATGAAAGCTTCTTTCTAATTGAGCTCAGGAATGGACTGAATTTGGTCTCAATGTCGAGAACCAAGAAAAAGCATTTTTTGTGAGGGAACTTGGGAAAAATCTCATTTTAAGGCCTTCAATAGTGGCCAACTCCCCTATTTCTATTGTAAACCGTGCAATATGTTCGACGGTCGATTCCCTGCTTTCTCCTGCAAACTTAGAAAGTTTAGGAATCTTTATTCCTCTAGGCAACTCTGCCTGCTATACCAATTCAGGGACTGTTGAAACAAAATAGGGTTGGTTGGCATATCCAACATTAAACCCGAATCTATTCAGCACTTGTTCCACTACTTGATTTACATTTTATTTGACCATTTGGTGCCCCCTAAGATTTTGTCGAAGCAGTCTCATGGCTACATCATTTCTAGCCATTTGATCTTCATTTCCTCGATGGAGCACATGGACATTTCTATATTTCAAACGTGGCTGCTCATTTTGGCCTGGTTGATCTAAGTTTTGTTGATTTTGTCCCACATTTGCCTGAGGTGCAACCATTTCTCTATTTACCTCAGGCTGGGCTCCCTGAATATTATCATTAGCCAAATCACCTATTCCCAAAACTTGGTTTAACCTTGCCATTTGCTGAGCCAATGCGTTGCAAACATTATTTGTATTTTTCATGATTGGTGTAATCACGGCACTCATTTGCTGAGTGAACATATGTATCATGTCATGATTGCTTTCATTCATTTGTTGTCGAAAACTGGCCAAAGAATTCATAGTTAGCCCAGTTACACTTTGGGGATTGTCTCTCGACATATTTGGAAAAATTGGTCCCAAATTCAATCTCTTTTGTCGAAAGAGAGTTGTATTACTTGTACCAGCAACCCCTACTCTTTGGCTACCAAAACTTGCCAAGGCCGAACTTATCTATGGTTGGCCTTGTGAAGCTACTGATTGGCCAACAGTATTGGCTAAAGTGGAGCCAAGTCCCGTTTGTGCCATCACAGGAGGCACATAATTTGGTGACAACACATATTGGGGCACGAACCTTGAGTTTGAATTTATTATACTTTGGTTACTTGGCTGACTCGGTGATGGCTGAGTCATTCTAGGCAACACCTGTTCTACTAGTGACGGTCGAGGGTGGCACAGTAACGGCTGTCGAAGGTATATCCGACGCCTGACTACTTACATTACTCATGATTTGCTTATTTTGAGAAGAGTAGATAAATCTTCCACTTCTTAAACGCATAAAACCATTTCCTATGACACTACGAGTTATTCTAAACTAGTCCCACTGGGCGTGCCAATTTGTTTAGGTGGAATTTTGGTTTAGAGACTTAGTAACAATTCCAACAAACAAATAAATGTATCAAAACAAATGTGAGTTTAAAGTTATGTGGTAATCTCGACGAAAATGGTTTTAACCGTAAACAAAAAGGGATTAAAGATATTTGAAATAAATAAGCAGAAAATGTAGAAAGGAAACTTTAAAAAGATTAAAGAAATTTAAAGAAACTTAGCAGGAATTTTAAGAATGCAGAAAATTAATTGAAAGTATGTAAATGGTTGTAAGATTAAAGTACAGAATTTAAATGGAAAAGCAGTAAAGAAAAGTAGGTAAAAGTGCGAAGAAATGTAAAGAAAATTTAAAGGACGAGACTGAAAAATAAAGAACTTTACAAGAACATTGCATTAATTTTAAATGACGTGAAATGAAAAAGGGAAGGTATACTTGGATAAAATTTTTTTTAATCTGCTCGAGTTGAGATGTTAGGATTATGTATCAGCAAATAACCTCCCTTATTTACATCGTGACTACTGATATTTATAGACAAAATTAAAAATAACTGACACTCTAAAAGATCAACACGTTCGAACGATTTTTTCTACTAGCAAGTATCCACTTTCCGACAGAACCAACACTCAACTGCTCTTGACCAATTTTCGTCGACTCAATGTAATCTTTCTGTCGAATAATTCTTCTTACTAACATCAATACCTTATAGCCACATTAGAATCTTCCTCTTATTCAATACTTCTGTCGATTTCATCATTTAGCATTTCTGTCGGCTCAATACTTAAAAATTTCTTCAAAATCATTATCCAATCGACGAATTACCAAATCTTTATTTTTAACTCTAACAATCCATTACAATTTTTTTTTAGAGAACATATTACAAATTACAATTGACTGGCTAGTTTGGAGACAAAGGAAAAAGCTCTGCATTTCTGTGATTAATCTATGAGCTAGTGTGTTAAATAAGTAGCACAAAAAAAATCTATGAGCTAGTTTGTTAGGTAAGTCATAAGTAGCACAAATCCTTATTTTTTATTGACATTATTTCAATTTAAAAATTATATTATTTTAGCTGACAAAAATAATTAAATCCCTATTTTATATATTACTTCTTCGTATAAATTGGTTTCTCATTCAAAATCTATAACAGTATAGATTTATGTAGAAATTAAAGTGATTTAAAAATATTTTTTATGAAACGCAAATAATATTATATTTTTATATCAAATTTAAATATAAAAATTAATGAAAGATAAAAAAAAATAATTCTCTTGTCAAAACATCTTGCTTTAGAATGGTACATAATTTTGTTTGTACAAATACTTTATGATACCATTACTAATAAACTGGATTTTCTTTTACATAATATTATATTATATTTCTAAAAGTTATAGAAATAAAATCTCACAAATGTTGAACTTATTTTTAATATTTATACCTAATCTCATTAATAATTTTTTTAAAACTGAAATCACATTAATATTTTTTTCCAAAAATTTAAATATATAATTATATATATTTAAAAAAAAAAACTGTTGTTTTCTTACTTTTGTTTTCCGAAGAGAGAGAGAGACTCATACAATTCAAGCAAGGTAGGGCAGTTGTTGGTGCCTCATATAAAAGGCCCAAAAGCAAAGTTAAGTTTTATTTCTCGTGGCTTCTGCACTCCAAAGTCGGCTTGTTTCTTTCGTGATTCGTCCCTCCTTTTTTTGGGTAAAGTTTTGATTTTTCTTCATCTTCTTATTCTCTGCTTTGTGTCTGATCATTTTTTGCTTCACACATCGCATGCCATTTATTTTCCCTATGAATCATGATCTGTTTTGATTCTATCTTATGGTGCAATTATTGCTAGATTTTTCTCGGTTTGTGTGTAAAAATCTGACCTTTGTGTTTTTATATTTGAAACCCTTATGGGTTTTAGCCAGGGCAACGCTTTGGTTTGTTCGGTTGGGGTTTTTGTGTTGCCTGATTTTCCTGATTATGTGATTGAATTGGTAATATTGTAGTATTTTTCAGCTTTGATTCGTTTATTCATTTATAATTTTAAGTTTTCCCATCTTCTTTGGCTTATTGTTTGAAATTTGTTGGTGCCAGTGGTGGCATCTATGAAAACGAAATGCACGAATCCAAGTTAACTAACATTTGAAATTATTAAATTCTCTGAATTACTTTCTTTTTTCTTTCTTCTGGATGTGTTCTTCTGAGGATTTTCATTCTCATACTTTGAGAAAATGCACTCCTGCATGGTCATTATATGAATTATTCTTGCTAATTGAATGATACTTTTTGCAGCTGTTTGATGAACTATAGAGGAACTCGTTATTTATTTTTTTTCTTGAATTTTTCTTTCCATTGAATGGTGTGAATTGTTTTTTTTTTTAAAAAAAGGATAATGCAATGCATTTGTGAGTACGTTGAAGCAGTGTCTTAATTTTTGTGCCTGGGGTTCGAGAATTGCATTCATGTTGCAAAGATTGCAGTGATATTTTCCTATGCATGTGGAGCTGTAGTGTTACTTTTGGGCTAGCAACATGTGTGGATATGTCGCTATCAGACACAGTTCTGTCCCTGATATCACTGGACTTTGTGTCTGTCTGATATCCAGTTCAATTGTCTTTCAATGTTTGTATTACTAGTATAGTTACCCGTAATGCATGGAGTAAATTTATTTATTCAATTAGTTAACCAAATTACTATTGTCTTTCAATGTTTGTATTATATGCTTTATCTCTAAGGTGCAAGAACTATTATCTGTACCTGTTCTCATGTTAGTCTGCTGATTTTATGGTTCAGCTGTTATGCTGAGCTGAGTGTATAGTTTTGGGAGGACATTTGGATGGGAAAATGTATCTTTTTTAGAGGCCTTTCCTCACCTTTTTCATCTCTGTACTTTGCATAACTCGCCTGTAAGCTACTTCTATTCTGTTCAAGGTCATTCTTTGAATTGGAGCATTCATTTTTGAAGAGATTCGAATGACAGATAAACTGGTGAACTACAATCCCTTTTGTTCTCACTTGATTCTATTTGTCTCTTAGGCTCTCAGCCAATTCTGATAGGATAGTTTGGATTTTTGTATTCCTCTTGAGAGTCCTCTTGCAAATATTTCTTTGATTTTCTAACTTGCACTCCTAACCTTCAAAAGTTCCTTCTTGATTAACCCATTTGGAAGTCCAAAAGCTTCCTCAAAGGTCAAGTTTGATCAACAGTACTTAGCATGATAAATACAATACAAAAGACTTGTTGCAGAGTCTAGGCTTCACTTCTCTCTTTCTCCTAATATGTATGCTATGTGTAGAACTAGAGATGTAGCTCAGAGACAGAATGTTTTTTTTTTTTTCCCATTGTAAGGTGACTACTTTCCCATGAAACAATAATTTTTTTGGGCTGGGGTCTTTGAGGAGCACTAGGTGTGTCCATCTACCCTAGAACAGTTTTTTATGGTTTGTTTTAAAGGCTTTGGCAAAAGCAAAGAGGCTAAAATTTTATGATAGTGTGGGCAGTTTTTTTCTATCCTTTGGTGTGTGTGGTTTCAGCAGGTAATGCTCACATTTTTAAGTTTGCTTCTCTTTGGTGTTCCATTCATGGTTAGTTCAAGGAAGTTATTATTTCGAATATGTAGAGACATTGGGCATCCTTGTTGCATTCTTAGCTTTTTCTTTCACTTCATTGTATATGGACTTTCTTGTACTTCCCGTCTTTACTCCCTAATAAAATACTTTTTTCTAAAAAAAATAATGGTTTAGCTGTATGATTTATTATCTTCATGGTGGCATGAAATTCAGAAATTCTCTAACTGAATTTTTCTTGGAAGTGCAGGTTCAAGTTGTTAAAAAGTTAAATTTGAGGGGAGTTATTGAATTAAACTGGAGCTGTTCCTGGCCATAAAACATTTAACATACATCATATTTCCTGGTTTTGTTGGCCACCATTATGGCTGTACATACAAAATCCCGTCTTATTGCTTACTCACAAGAGATTGTAGATGGGCAGCCTATTTTTGTTTCTTCAAACTGTCTTCCTATCAAGGCTTTGAAATTTGAACCTGCAGGCCACGCCTTCCACTCTGCTGTGCTTAAACTTCTTGGTGTTCAGGAAGATAACGGAGATGCTGATAATAAAAAAGTGGTTGATGATAAGGAACATAGTTATTTCCCATCATCTGATTCTTATAGCAGCAAGAGCAAAAAGAAATCTGGTGCTGGAGACAAGCAACAAGATCACTATGCATTATTGGGCCTGGGCCATCTAAGATATCTTGCTACAGAGGATCAAATACGTAAAAGCTATCGTGAAACTGCCTTGAGGTTTCATCCTGACAAACAGGCTGCTTTGCTTCTTGCTGAGGAAACTGAAGCTGCAAAGCAGGCAAAGAAGGATGAAATAGAAAGTCACTTTAAGGCAATCCAGGAAGCATATGAGGTGTTGATTGATCCTGTCAAGAGAAGAATTTATGATTCCACAGATGAGTTTGACGATGAGATTCCCACTGATTGTGCTCCACAAGACTTCTTCAAGGTGTTTGGCCCGGCTTTTATGAGGAATGGGCGGTGGTCAGTTAATCAACCAATTCCATCTCTAGGTGATGATAATACACCATTAAAAGAAGTTGATAATTTCTACAATTTTTGGTACTCCTTTAAAAGCTGGAGGGAGTTTCCCCATGCTGATGAGTTTGATCTTGAGCAAGCTGAATCTCGAGACCATAGGAGGTGGATGGAAAGGCAAAATGCAAAACTGACAGAGAAAGCTAGGAAGGAAGAGTATGCACGGATACGTGCTCTTGTTGATAATGCTTATAAGAGAGACCCAAGATTATTGAGAAGAAAGGAAGAGGAAAGAGCTGAGAAGCAAAGGAAAAAGGAGGCTAAGATCCTGGCAAAGAGGTTACAGGAAGAAGAAGCAGCCAGAATTGCAGAAGAGGAGAGGCGACGAAAAGAGGAGGAAGAGAGACAAGCTGCGGAAGCCGCTTTACAACAGAAGAAGGTGAAGGAGAAAGAGAAAAAGCTCTTGCGGAAGGAGCGAACACGTCTTCGAACTCTTTCAGGACCTATTTTGTCACAGCATTTACTTGATATTTCTGATGATGATGTGGAAAGGCTTTGCATGTCACATGATCTTGAGCAGCTGAGGGGTTTGTGTGAGAAAATGGAAGGCAAACAGATGTTAGAACAAGCAGGAGTTCTAAGAGATGCACTGAGTTGTAAGAAAGATGTGGTTGATGAGAAAGATGAGAAAACTAATCA
Organism: Ormosia emarginata; assembly: GCA_029884605.1. Classification (NCBI taxonomy): domain Eukaryota; kingdom Viridiplantae; phylum Streptophyta; class Magnoliopsida; order Fabales; family Fabaceae; genus Ormosia; species Ormosia emarginata. The sequence continues at coordinate 3,473,588 of JAQQTP010000055.1, read as the reverse complement.
ACAAGATGGTTCTATCAAGGCTAATGGTAGTGCTTCGCTAAGCAACAATGAGAAGAAGGAGAAACCTTGGGATAAAGAAGAGATTGAGCTATTGAGGAAAGGAATGCAAAAATATCCCAAAGGAACTTCACGGAGATGGGAGGTTATTTCAGAATACATTGGTACTGGAAGATCTGTGGAAGAAATTATGAAGGCAACTAAAACAGTTCTCCTCCAAAAGCCTGATTCTTCCAAAGCTTTTGATGCATTTCTTGAGAAAAGGAAACCTGCTGCACAATCAATTGCATCTCCACTGACAACCAGAGAAGAATTAGAAGGGGTATCAACTCTTGGACAGCCTGAAAATAGTGCTGCCACAACAACGACTAACTTAGAAGACTCTCATAGCAACTCTAGTGGTTCTGTTACTGCAAACGGAGTTTCCTCTAGTTCAGAACAAGACGTGTGGTCTGCAGCACAAGAAAGAGCACTGGTTCAAGCTTTAAAAGCCTTCCCAAAGGAAACTAGCCAGAGATGGGAACGAGTTGCTGCGGCTGTCCCTGGGAAGACTCTGAATCAGTGCAAGAAAAAATTTACTCTGATGAAGGAGAATTTCAGGAACAAGAAAAGTGCCGTTTAATCTGTTGGATTTGTCTGCAATGAAATGACTGAATAATTGATAAACACAGTGGAAAGTACTTTCTGGTCTTAGTCATGATATACGAAGGCCATAGGACATGAGGCAATATCTTGGCTCCTATCTGTGGAGTTTTTTCCTGCTGCTTTTTAGATTTTACAGCTAAAATTTTTGAAGAGCGCGAACCACCCCCCCCCCCCCCCCCAAAGGATAGGTTAGTTTCAAATTCCTTGATATCCATAGGAGTTGCTTCAGTCTGATGGATAGGTAATTTCGAGTTTTTTTATATTATGTCTTGATACCTTAGTTGGAACTTTGAATACATTTACTTGTATTGATTATGAGAGAGCGCAAGCATCATTGTAGATCAGACCGAATATGGCTGGGCTCATTGATATTTTAACCGTTTTAAAAACCAATGTTATCTGTGTAACATTATTTGGTTTGAACGAGACTTCACTTTGCCGTTGACAGTTTATGGAATCTTGAAAACAAGGTTCTGAATATCTTTCTTAATTCGCAATTGTCCAAAGCAGAAAGGATAATTATGCAGTTTTGAACTCTGTTGAATATCCGTTTGGGCACATATTTCACAAATATGTTGATATCGAGCTGCCTAGTGATTTTGAGAACTGATTATTCCAATAACTAGTTAAAAAAGACGAGTCAATTCAGGCGCTAAGTAGAATATGATCACTGATTTGGCACCCATCAATACTTGTATTTAACCGAATAAATGTACACGATAAAGGCATAGCTCAAGTATATACCTAATCTAAGGTTTGGCAATTTGAACGTAGTATGTGATTACCAAAGTCATACCACTCTGTACAAGGTGGGTTTTCTTTCTACTTGTCCCGCGAGACTGGAGGGCACGTTGTAGTTGAGTATGGGTTTAAGGTCAATTCTCCAGTATAAATTTTATTACTTGTTAGTTTTTAAAATTGTGATTGATTATAACATGGATATAAATTTGTTTATAATTTTTATAGGAAAAGGGCAAGGCAGGTAAAGTGCTAAGTTTTAAATTTTTTTTAAGGTTGGATTTGGATTTTCATCGTTAAAACTCGCAAACTCGCAAGGTGAATATGGACAGATTTTCAAGGAATGCAAGGTGGATTTGGTTCAACAAAAACCTATCCCAACCTCCCCATTGCCAAGCTTAATAATCACATTAGCATAAATAATCAACATTTAATTTAATGATTCTTCTATTAAAGAATCTCTTTTCTTCGAAGTTGGTACAAGTTTGATAAACACTAGTAAAAACAGACAGCCTCCTTACCCAAGAGAATAAGAAATCCTCGTAACACACAATAAAAATTATCATGCTTTGGTAGAGAGCTCTCGGATTGTGTCTGCCCCAATTTCAACCTGCATAGATCACTCCGTCTATACAGACAAGTAGATATAGATCCAACGATGGATCTCCTCTCACCGTTTGTAGCACGAAGTAATAAGACACACAACTGTGTCTATGCAGACCACATAGATGGATAGACACAGTCCGGATTCAGTAGTGTTTTCCAAATATTAAAAAACAAAACTTTGATTTGCATTCTTTTTCCACCTTTTTACCTATGGCTCCAAACTAGAAAGTTATGGGGATTAATCAAGGAGGATATCCAGTTTCCCATGAGGGAGATAAAAACTCCAATTAAGGTAAAGAGACTACCAAACTACAACTCTCTAGTTGCTAGCCAAAGATCCAGATTTACCAAAATTTGATCATACCTGAATTAAAAGAAAAAGAAATATGTTAAAATAGAATAAAAAGGACATTGGGCCTACTACCAAGAAAAGTGACAGCCTATAGCAAGCAAAACGGAAAATTAGAAGGACAAAGTGAAGGCACGCTATGGTAGACGGACACAAGGGAGACTATATCAGACAAAGAAGGTAAACACACGAGAGGCTCACTAAGCTTAACATATGCAGAACAAGTTCAACCAAGCTTTGCACCTCCATGTTCCCTAGCGAAGCAGCAAAGCCAGTATGTGCTCGTGAAGATTCCAAAAATTAAAACTGAAAGTAAATTAGGATCAAATGATTAAACATTTGAAAATGACAAAAAAAAAAGGAAAAAGAAAAAAGAAGAGCGGAGAATGTTGTGTCGAAGTTCTTGTCAAGGGGTAACTGCGAGTTATGATAATTGTCCCAAGTTAGTGGAGCTTGGGAGCTAGTGTTCCTTGTCAGTCTTAGTGTCACAAGCACAGGCATTTAACCTTCCCAAGACAACATACGAAAAGGAAAGAACTATGGTGCAGAAAGAGGAATCGGCTTCACAGAACTTTGAATACGCCGGAATGCTGTTCTTACTCTTTCCTTAAGGCCTTCATTTTCACTCTCAACTTCCCCGCTTTCTTTGTTGAGCTCTGCAACATTCCCATCAATGTTAATTACCAACTTCCCATTTTCACCTACTTTCACATCTCCAAAGAGTGAAACGAGGAGTGCATGCATAACCTTCTCCGCCTTCTTCTCATTCTCTTCCTCAATTTTTATGGCATCCGATTCAGCCATTATTTTCGGGACATCACGGTTAATATTTAAAATTAGAGCAACAATTGAATCTGATACCATATCACTAATGGGGTCTGATGTCCAATGCAAGGAGATATGCTTATCAGACTCATGCTTCACTGTCACGCGCTCATGGACTTGCAATGTTGGAACTCCAGATTCTTCATCCACTGACGACTCTACATTCTCATATATCTGTTTGAGTCTATGTTGTATGACACTAAAGGCACCTGAATAAGGGATGGTAATTCTCTGAGTAATGTTTGCTGTTGATAGCTGTGAGAAGACATGGAGATCATCAGGTGCCATTATCTGATATGTAAAGCCTTTTTTTACTAGCAAACCACTGACAGTTTCACCAACTTCCGGAGTTCTTTCAGCCAGCTTCCCAATGGTTTTTGCCATTTTCTGCGAATTGAAATACATTTCAACAGATTGACAGTTTTTTGGAGTGAGGATTTTAGTGTTACGATCAGCAAATTGACTCATGAGCTTCTGTTTGAGCCTCCCCATCTCATTAGCTTCCCCATGAACAAGAATTATGTTAGCAGGATTGAGCTCTTCTAAGAATGCACTTGTTTGAGCAGAGTCAGCATGAGCAGAAAAGGAAATGTAGTGCACCTGCATGTTGAGAGGTGCAGCAAGTCCATTCATGAGAGTAACTTCCTTGGGTTCATTGATGATGGTTTTTGCCAGTGTCCCTTCAACCACATACCCTGGTATAATGCAAGCATTTTTTTTATCAGAGCACCACATATCAAATAATTGCCGTGACAACCCACTCTGAAGTCCACTAGGGCTTGCCATCACCACAGATGGTCCAATATCTTTGAAAACTTCAATGCTACTTAAAGCTGATATGTACTTGAAGGAAAAGGGATTCGACTTTGCATTCTGGATCCTGTCATTCATGGAAAGGGTGTATGTCTCATACACAGTCAAACATTTTTTTGCGAGAGGAGAAGCATAATAGATGGGTATATTCTGGAGTTCTGGATGATTTGCCCAATATTCATCAAGGATCAGGAGGAGCTCTTGTGCACGACCAAGGGCAAATGCTGGAATCAACACACGACCCCCTTGAGAAATGGTAGAGTGGATAACATCAGTGAAGCGTTTTTCTCGTGTGTGCCGAGGCTGATGGTGCTGTACACCATAGGTGGATTCTATAATGCATACATCAGGGGAGAACTGTGGGGTCTCAGCAGCACGGAGATGTCGGTCTTCCTCACGTGAATAGTCTCCAGTGTATAGCACTCGAACACCAGCGATGTCAACCATAAACATAGCAGCACCAAGGACGTGACCTGCAGTATAACACCAGAATCGAATCCCGTTCACTTCTACTGTTTGATGGAAATCAATAACCTGCAGTTACTAACTACTGTTAGAAGATATATTAAAATTCAGAGGGTCAAAACATAATAATATTGATATGGATTATGTGTGTCATGAGCCATGAGAAAAACAGGATGAGGTGCAGAAGTGGACATGGATTGGGAGTCTGTTGATATATATACAGGTTAACAGATAACTATATAGAAGGTGTAAAATTTATAATAGACCAGAATCTAATTCATGTTGCAAATTGAAAAAAAAAAAAAAGGAGGATAACTATATAGATGTTGGAAGAATTATTGAACATTGGATACTGCATCTAGATTCATCCAACATAGAATGATAATGGCAACTGGGAAGGGGCACCGGAGTCATCAAATGTGCAACAATGTTAGTACAACAATCCATCCACATGAAAAACCGTATTTGACAAATTTCAAGGACATTGTAATAAGCTTTCAACAACATAAAGCCCCTTCTTGTGCTGTCAAATAAAAAAGGTAAGCAATCTAAAAGCCTAAATCCATTCTACTCTATCCCTAGCGAAGAGGACGTACCTCAATTTTATCCATGGAACGGTTGATGTCCTGTTCGTCATAGAGCATATCTTCGACAGAAACCTTACTGACTTTGACAAAATCAGACAAGAGAAGCTTGTATATAGCCTTGGTTGCATAGGTCATGAACACTCGCCCTCGGAACGTGGTCTTCTCCAGGAAATAAGGCAACGAAGCAGCGTGATCCAAGTGGAAGTGAGTAATGAGAAGGACGTCCACTCTGGAAGGGTCAATCTCGTCGAAGTATGGCAGAGCAGCCATGCCTGAATAAGCAGGGTGTATTCCGCAATCGAACAAGATGGTTTTACCCTTGTACGACATGTAAACGCACGAACGACCCACTTCATTTCCAGCTCCTAACGGGGTCACTATTAGTTGATCTTCCTCTCTCACTCTGTTGCTTCCGCTTACAGACGAAGACTCCCGTCTCTTCACAGAACCTCCCTGTCCCGTTGAACCCATTCCCAATTCCAATTCGATTCGATTCGATTCAGCAACTCTCTCTCTCTCAGATTCACTTCAACAGAGAGTTTGATACGAACACTGGAGCGCTAAAACCCTACCATCACCACTACTTGGGGTTGCCGGGTTGGGTTGGGACCCTAAATAAAAATGACGTCGTTTCGTAACGATACTTTAACAAAATAGCGACCACAGTGGGAGTCGAACCCACGACCTTCTGATCCGAAGTCAGACGCGCTAATCCACTGCGCTATGCGGTCATGTTTGATATGCTTGGCTTACTTAAATATATGTCACTTAAACATTTACTTTGCTTAACAAGCAATGATTTTATTCCTTGATTATGTGTTTAATCAAAACTTTTACCACGGTGCTACTTGCATTTTCCTTTTAAAATATTAAAACACCACAGTTTAATAAAAATACTATTTTATACGGTGTTATTACTAACAAATACACATCAATCCTTCCCCTTTATTTATGCTGAATCAATAGTACAACTCTCCATGACCATGGTCACCGTAAACTTCTTATGCTGATGTTATTAAGATAATTATATACAACAATCATGTCATGTCATGTTGTTTACCTATTTTATGATGAACAATACTCTCAAACTTTCATCTATAGAGAATTGTACGAGAAAAGGCAACGAAAACTATACTTCTTGGCATTCATATAGAGAACCTGATTCTTTTTTTGTTTCGTTCCCCAATTGTGGTTTTCATAGTCAAAATCTAAGGATGGAAAAAGAGGGAAAATGCAAACGCCAACTACTTCCATAATCAGTTTCTGTAGGAAATTAGTATCTGTAAGCCTTAACTAAATCTTAACTATATAATAAAGAGATTTCTACACTCAATTTTATCAAATAAGGAAATTTACATACAAAAGGTAATCATTTAGCTATTTCAGGACCATTCCATAATGTTACACATAATATCACACAAAATATCTCTAAAGGTAATTTCAAGAATATAAACTGGCTTTACTATCATTGCCGTCTTTTTCAGCTTCAATTCTTGATCTTGGGAGCTATCAGTTGGTAAATTTCCAATTGTAAATTTGTTTTCGTTAAGAAAAATGTTGTTTGCACGGATCCCTACGCACAGAAATTTCACATATATGGGAGTGTCGCCATTGATTTTGGAGATTGGAACTTGCTTTGGGGATTGAGAATTTGTGGATGGTGGTGGATGGGTTTGTTAAGTTTCTGTAATAAATTTTTCTGTCCACATAACAGGGCCCTTTGGTTAATCATGTGGTTAGTGCATCTGGAAGAGAATTGGCTGATCCAAGAATTTTACCACCAACATCAGGAAAGCACTCATAGTCTGGCAGTACACTGACTTTTCCATCCTGGCTGACCTGAACTGGATACTGCATTAGATGTCCCCTCATCTCGTTTCCTTCCTCGGACACGTATGCACACCAGTTTTGTCTGGCCATATTGTTGACATATCTAACACATTCCACGCTGTGTGGTTCTGCAAAAGTTTCATCAAGACTACCAAGGTGTTCAGCCCAGAGTGACATTCGGTAACCATACACCTACATCAACACAAGTTTTGTCGGAATTGCCAACTACTAAGAAAAAGAAAAGATGAAATTACATAACCTGGACTTATTTGCTACTATGTTAGTATTCACAGAATCTGGTTTTTTGCTGCGACTCCACTGTGATAGGATGTCATAAGATAGTTATGTTTGAAATTTATTTTTGTAAAATGATTTATAATGGGTTTTAAATCCAAATGATATAAACTATCGTGCTGGGTTGTCTCGACATTTCTGTCCATCAGATAACTCATTCTGGGATTGGCATATGTGGGCCAGATACATAAATCCATGTTATTTCACATTAAGTCTCATATACAGATAACATGAAGTCTGGTTTCGGAACCTCAAGATATACTTTTACAGTTAATAAAAGAATCCCTTATCACTGACCATTCTTTGAATTGTTATCTTGTCAAGGATTTTCACTAGCAAGAAACCTTTGATTTGATATCTTTTTCACTTGACTTCCAATCACACTGACTATAGTTTTATTTGGAAGTATAACTAATCATTTGGAGTATTAGAACTTCCAAAAATTTAAATACAAGTCAGTTTTGGATGTATATTAATATATGTACTTTTTTCAATTTAAATATTGAAATATGTCTTCTATTTCAGCGAAGATCTTTTTTCCTATTTCCCTTAAAGTAAATAAGGAGAAATAATAATGAAAACAATTCCACAAATTTCCAGATTCGGTTTGCTGTCTAAGATATAAGATGATTTATTTTATGCTTCTAACTTCTTTTGTACCTTTTAGAACAATATAATCTATGCTTCTGACTTCAGACACAGGTGGAAATGGTAAACTGTTCTCAAGTGAACTTGTCAATCTTTTACTTTGATTGATTGTTCTTAAGAAGTTTCTCAGCTGCTTAATGCACTTTCTTCAAGCAACATTAGATCATCGCGTCCAAGACCATTCAATACAAATAATTTCCAATTTCACTTGTAATTAATTGCTCAACCTTTTCACACGTTAATCAGAAGATTGTGACATCATCCTTTTAGTAACAAAAGCATTCATCCAGAGTTCCAAACCGAAGGTAAGGACAAGTACAGTTGAAGTGAACATAGCCGCTAGCCAGTAAGGCAAAAAGATGTGAAGCAATTTTACCGGAAAATATATATATGAAGCAAAACAGCAAATGAAAATATAAGACGGTGTGTTTTTTATATGTTTTACTTAATAACTACAAAAAAACCACGTTGTTTTCATTTCGTTCCTGTTTCTTTAAAATCTTGTAAATTCCTTCTAAATGGTGACAAAATTCTATTCTTTCACAAAATTTTGATATCAGGAAACAAAATAAAAACAATGTGCCATTTTTGTAATTATTAATGAAAACATGTCAACTAAAATTGAAAACTAAAAACAAACCAAACACTCCCTTTGTGATATATCTTAATGCAGTAGATAACTCATATTTAGCAAATTCTGTCAAATTGTATCTGATTATATCCATAGCCAATAAGGAAAAAGGAATATATATTCACTTTCATAGTTAGATTAATGTGTTCTTATACCAATAATGATATTCTAGCCCATTAATCAACACAGCGGGAGTTTCTAACCTGGCCATGTGGATGAGAATTCTTTTCTTTCCATGTATACTTTGGCTGATAAGCACCCATGGCTATTTCTGTGTCCCTTGAACCATCCAAGGATCTTTGGTTGAGATTTGCAGATCCCATGATTACATATTCATCATCAACTATCATTCCTTTGGCATGAACATAAATCATAAAACGTCTGAATTTTTTAACTGATGCCTGATTAAAGAAATGAGGAAAATAATAGTAAGAATCATAAATTTGATGCAGTGGAAATATGAGCCTTGATATTATAATGAATCACAATTTAAATAGGCCTCCAAATAGAATTACACAAACTAACCGATTACTTCTCGAATGCCATTGCCATTACATAAATGCTGAGATATTTTTCCATTTTCTTTCTCTTTCATTTTAATCTTTTGTCTTTCTTTTTTCTTTCTCTAAAATTTGGTAGTCTTTCCCTAAACTTATCAGATAAGAATATATTTCATAATTTCAGCTTCTTTGTCAATTTAGTAGTCTTAGACTCTTAGCCTTTAAAGTTTAAACTACAATTTCCAACACCAGGTCATACATCTTTCGCAAAAGAGTGATGCTATGCATCTCGGTAGGAAAAAGCTCAGAGCAGCCCAGGTGTAGTTAACTAATTGTACTGTGATTTTTTTATTTTAAATAAAATAAAAATTAAAATGAAAACCAGTCACAATTCTAACTACTCGTGTTGTCCTAGCTATCAAAAGCCGAGACATTTAATGTTTCTCTTCGCAAAATTGAAGCAAAATAAAGATTAAACCTGAAATTAAACTCCACTAAAAAAAGTTATAAATTCCATCCTAAATCACATTTAGCAAGATTTCTTTTGCTTTCTGAGCCCAAACCACAATATTCGTGGTACATAGAAGTAAAAGCAGCGCAAAATGATAATGCAAGCTGCTTTATTTTAAAGTTCAGATTGCTAGTCTTGCCAACTACTAGACAGTGTTCAAGTGAATTTGTAGAATGCAGACGCAGCAGCAACTATTTTGGTGAATGCAAACTCATACACAAATTTAGTGCTTGTGCTTCATAGTCCATGCTAAATCCATCAAGAAATTCAGTGTTCATAACTGCATGCAATGCAAACATTTTGCTAATCATACAGAAGGGTAGTTTAGCATACCAAAACACGATTTTCAACTGGCTGAATTGGTGTTGGACTTTCTGGGGATTGAGGTTCACGCTTTCCAAGACAATAAAAATTGAGATAATCTTGTGGATGGAACTGATCGGAGAGACCTGCTTTTTTAAGGGCATCAGCAACAAGCCTGTACATCATAGACATTGTCTGTCCCTGTAGTCATTCAAATTTCAGATAATAATAAGTACTAATTCTTCATCACTCATAGACATGTAGTAACTGTTGTTGGAAAGATCAAATCCCAAATCCATCCTTCCACTTAGAATTTTTGAATTGTGGGTTCATTTTCTCCAGCCACTTGAAGATGAAAGAAAAAGAACAGTATACTTGTTCTTTTGGGGAGGGATTTCTTAGAAAAAACTGCACATATCTTCTACTATTTTTCATACGTTGATTGAGTTCCTGGTTAATGTTAAGACTGTAAATTTCATTATCCTTGCTAGAAAGTGGAACTTGTAAATCAACCTCCAATTTCAAGATAAAAAATCATACATAGTCACAACCATTACTATTAATGAAGAACCATTGACAGGTGATAATAAGTTTCTTAAGAAACATGCTGTTAGGATCCAATTGCAAGGTATGGGACTGGAGTCCCACATCGGAAGTATGGGATTCTAGTGTGGGGTTTATATGACCTTGGGTTCTCCAACCACAATGACTAGCTTTTGTGGTATGATTCTCCTAAGGTTCGTATCAATTGGTATCATAGCCTTCCACCATGCCTCTCAACTGCAAACGAGTGACGCGGGTGGTGACATTGGCATTGCAGTGTTCGCCCGGGAGTAGTCAAAGGGCTAGTGCACAGCCAGCCCGCGTGGGCGGCGAGGCTGCAGAGCGTGGTGGAATGTTAAGATCTAATTGCAAGGTATGAGACTTGAGTCTCACATCGGAAGTATGGGATTTATATGGCCTTAGGCTCTCCAACCACAATGGCTAGCTTTTGTGGTGTGATTCTCCTAAGGTTCATATCATATGCTCAACTTTTAAACATGTTCAACATTTAAAATACTGGAATTGCTAACCTGCAAAATTTAGCAAGGGAACAAAGACTAGAAATTGGTCTGACCTGCCAGAACAAAATTTCTTGAACAGAAGCACTAGTGGGAATCCCCTCTGGCCACATTGGTATAACTATATAAACAGAAAAACGTTCATTTGCATTGATCTTGCTGGCAATTTTTAAAGCCAACTCCATGGGAACCAAGTGATTTGCACCTGTTGAATACAATAAATCATTTAAAAAAAAATTGCCCATGCATATATTCTAGTAATTTCAATGAAATTTTTTGAGTTCAGGGAAAGAAACATAAGTAAGATAGAACAACATCAATAAATCCCATTTGATACGTTATAAAGATGATGAATGATGATATTGGAAACTGTATTTTATATACCTGCATTTTTGTGTGAAGGCCAATGATACGAAGATCCCAGAAAATACTGATTCTCAATGTATATGAAGTATTTTGCTGATCTTATTGCTTTTACATAAGCAGAGTGGATGCTTTTATCTACTTTCAAATTTTTTCCACAGAAAAGATTCTACAAAAAGTCAATATTATAAGTTAAAGGCCAAGAGTCTAAGACTAATTTATTTCAATATCACAAGAAAGCACGCTGAAATGCAGAGGTAATGAAAATTGGGTTTAGGAAACTTAAAAAATAATCAAGTCCAAAGCACAAGTGGGCATCATGCACAACCTTGTTCTCACCTGAGACTTAGCTTCCTGAACATCCTTTGGAAAACCCTTCACAGATCCTGAATCTATAGACCGAAATACCTGTATTTAATGTTTGTTCATAATTTTTACTGGATTTTATCAAGAAGGATGATATATGTTGTTGATTTTTATCAACATATTTCCACCATACCTGCACATGCCAACTCTCAGGATCATCTTCATCAGTTACACGAATAGCTTTATCACCATCAGGACCAGAAGATGAAGTAAGAATCCATGAAATACGTTCTAGGCTTAGCAAAGCATCATCATGCCAATTTGTCACCTTTTTGAGCCTGAAGTCACGCCATTTTTTGGCTTTCTTCCATCTTTGTTCAAAATTGGTCAATATATCATATGCAGCTGGACCTTCGACTTTGCAATGCAAGTCATGCCATGGCTCTCTTGGTCCACGTGAATTTGACTGTATCATAAAGAACACAATTTCAACAGATTACTTCAGCAAATTGCCATACAACACTCTTTCTTTCTTGCTTTCTTTCTTCTTTTATTGGTGCCAATCTGTGCATTTAATTTCTTTCTATCTTTTACCCAATCAAACGGTGCTAATCCGTGCATTTAATTTCCTTCTATCTTTTACCCAATCAAGCAGAAAATCATCACAGCCTAGCAGATCCTAATGTATGGAAGATGAACATTGTCATCAATCATCATTGGTTAAAGTAACATATGAACACATTTATACCACAAAACCAGCTTATAATGCAACATGAAGATCAAATGAAAAAAGGAATCACCTAATTGCAGATTTTCAAGCTACTTTAACCAGTTAAGTCAACATTAATTTGCAGAGTGTGATTGCTTTTACATCCACTAGTCTCAAGCTATGTATATGAATAAGTCAACACCTTCCTGAAGAGACCAGTAGATAATAAACTTAGGTAAGTCTTAGGTAAGTTGAATACTCTTACGAAACTCAAGTGACAGCACACTGACATGTTAGAAGTTGGTATTATCTTTATTCCACAGTTTTTTCATTCATTAACATACACACACACACACACACACAGAAAAGAGTATGTTTCTAAAGACATATTTCTATCAAATTCCCTTGTATAATAAAGAGAAGGTATAATTTATTATTGTGAGTGCATCAGAGTGTTTTGACATTGTGTCAGAATTTAACAGAGGAAGAATTGGTCAGTAAGGCTATCCCCATATCTTTTTTCTTGTTTTCATTAATTTGAAAACCATCTCCTTTGTCATGTGGCTCTTGCTTTGCTTACTATTACAATTACTCTTCCCAAAATTTATTAACTCTATCCTAGATCTAACCACAAAGGTATAGACCAGTCGGTATGTTTCTAAAATCCAAAAGATAAACAGTCTTAAGAGGCAACCATGTCCTCCTCAAATCTTTGAGCTCATCAGAGTTAAATAATTTAATTAGATTCTTTTAATTTTACGAAGCACCTTCTCATTTAGAAGTAGGTTCTTGGAATAAAAAAATTAAGATTTTGTGTTATAGTTATTTGGGGTTAGGCAATAAAAAAGGATTAAAAATTACTAATTAGTTGAGGGTTTTCCTATATTACTCCTCTGAATCCTCTCTATCTGTTCAGCTCCTTGTTCCTGTTTTTTGAACTTTCTCATTCTAGTTCTTCATGTCTTACATAGTGTTCCTAGTTTGTTTCCATCTCTGCAATTTCCATCTTTTTCAGGAAGGGGGAGAGGAGGGGACACAGATGAGTGCACCAATCAGGTTATGTTCTTCATATATTAGGCCATTAGAGGTGGGCACACAGTCGAGTTAAAATTCTCAATCTTTTCTCTTTTAATTATGACAAGTGCATCACTAAAACATTTTTGCAGACCTCCCTACTTGCGCAAAAGGGATGCATTTCTTTCATTCTTTGTGCTTATGCACACACGACACAAGAAAATACAGAATAAGAAAACAAATAAGTCATGCTAAATAAGTTACTGAACCCCAAACAGTTGGACAATTGTAATTCCTACTCTTAATGTTGCTTCCACTGCAGCCCAGCACAAATAAAAAAAAATGACTTATCACACACTGAGACTATTAACATGTAAAAGCTAATGTAATTGCACAACAATTACTTACTGGAAATGTAGGATTATGAAAATCATTTTCAAATACAGTATCTAGATCATCAAAAAGTCGATGGTCAGGAGTATCATATCTGCCATCACAGAGATCCAAGCCACCAATAAAAGCAGTTATTTTCCGATTATTCCCAGCAGCTTGAGTGTCTACAAGCACACACTTCTGATGGTGCGTAAAAAGGGTTCCCACAACCTGGACTAAAAGATTCAATCAAATTGGAACTATTTTCGGTTTTTATTCAAAAAGACAAGTACACTAGTAGATCTTTTATCCATGACTATTAATTAATGTGAAGTTTTCCAGTATAGAAATAATGTTTGGGGGATGCAGCAGTGAAATAAAATATTTTTATCCTACATAATTTTATACTCAAGTGCAGGAATTCCATGCCTGCTGCTTGAAAATACTGAGCTTATTGCTTCCATAACGTGGAGCAAGCACACAATGAACAGTGGAGTGTTTAAAATACTTTTTAGTTTCTTCATCATGAGTCTGCATGACACCATCCTGCAATCAAGCAAATCAATTAACACAATGCACACCAACTACAAATCTCAGTGAAGCAGAAGTACAAAATTGGCATGCACCAATGTCTACAATAATCCACAATGATTACATCCATTAAAACTAACATTTTATAAAACTTAAAAGTCTAGCATCTCATTACTGAAGGTTACTGTAATAGTCCAGAAGGCAGTCCATGCAAATCCACCCATAAAGAAGATATATGAAAACTTCTCTTTTACTCCTCACACCCTCTCAATTTTCACCTTAATCAGACTTTTTCTGTTTCAATAATTTCATGAAACTAAAGCAATAAAATCAGGCCACTGATTCAAGATAAAGAAAAAAAAAATCCCATAATTTGATGAGAAAATCAATATAAACCTCGGTATAAAAATCATATTTCATTTCCTCAACAGGGTAATAAGAATTACTGTTTTGAAAAGAAATTTGTCATGCGAAGTTTTGTCATCCCAAATGAGCATAACCACGCGGACCCCTTCTTGTGACTTGTATTTCAACAACTCTCCAAGTGAAAGCTCTCCACCAGAAGGCAAGGGTTTTGTTGGCTCTCTGATAAGCTTTACTGGGTGGTAAACTGACCACCCTATGATATATATTAAGTGGTGAGCTTCCGAGATGGCATGGCATATCTCCTCCCAACATTTAGCATGCTGAAATACCTTTCCACCCTCAAGTGGAATTTCAGGTAGCTTATCATCAGGTACATGTGCGTCTTGATAAAAAGTGACACCCCCTCCTTTCCGGAGAGGAAAATACGTATTAGGAACTCCTGTATTAATATAATCTGTCCCAGTCCCATTACTGATGTTGGCTGAAGGGTTGACTCCAACTGGCCTAAAGTGAAGAGATATATGCAACTCAGGATAAGGTTTTAAGCAGTTTCCATAAAGACCAATGATCGGAAACCAATCGCTGATAGTATTTCCTGAGAGAATCTTGTGAACAGATATCTCCACTACTCCAATGAGTTCAGCCCCAAGAACATCATTGTCTTTGACATGAAACTCCACTTTCTGAACAGGGTGAGCAACTGGGACAATAAAATGCTCATCCCACAAAGGGTTCTCACAGTTAGGAATGACTCTAGTTTGAGCTACGGTAGCCCCCGCGAGGCAGACAGAAACATAAGGATCACTAGTTATCATTTTGTGTTTGCCGGAGTGTGTCTTGAGTCCTTTTACAAAGGGAGGGGAGCAACGGTTGCCTATGGTGAAACATGTTCTGACTGCTTCGATAGATAAATCCAAATTGGGAAGAGATTTGGCTTCTAATATCCAGAGATACAAGTCACCATGTAAGAAAACTGGTTCTGTAGTGGGTTCAGAGTTAGAGGCCTTGCGTGGAGGCTTGGGGGGAATGTCACCGTGACCGAGACCGTGACCCTGACTACTATCCATTAAGACAAGTACATGAAGAAAATCAGATCTGTGTTTAACAGTCTAATAATAATTCTCATTCTGAGGTCACAGTCTCCATCCATAAACTGATCCATTCCAAAGTAGCGAACATCCTCCACTCAAATCTGATAATAACAATAATAATAATAATAATAATAACAATATGCACAAATTAGAAGTATAGGCATGGGCATTCAATTAAATTGAATTGAATGGGTCATTCATGAATTGGAGCTAAGAGAGAGGGAGAGGGGTAATATTTATCCAATCCAAATAAAAAGTAGCAAGCATTTTGTAAAGGAGATGAGAATTAACACTAGCAGGATCAGAAATGGGGAAAGAGGGGGAAAGAAATAGAAAAAAGAAAAGAAATAAATGTATTGGAAGAGAAATAAATGTATTGGAAGAGATAGAGATAACAAGTTTGCCTGGTGAGGTGTGAAGAGAGAGAAAGCATCGGCCATGGTGGCCAGGAGCAAGAGAGTGCTTTGCTGAGCCGAAAATGGCGCGAAATCTTACGGAATGGGATTCGGGAACCCATTGCTTTCTCTCTCTTCTCTTCTCTCACGTCTCACGTCACTCCCTCACAAAACGGGTCGCAATGCTTTTACACAAAACGATTAGCATCATGGAAGGCAACGAGAAGGAAGGGGCTTTATCTTTAACTTTTTTTATTTTTATTTTTTGTGAAATATTTATTGAGTAAAATGGACAAAACATTGTGAGCCTTTAAGATGAAAGGGGGGTTGGGTTTTAGGAGTTTCCATTCTTTTAACACTGCTTTATTAGCAAAACAGGGATTCAAATTCCGTGCTCGCTAAAGTTTTTAGGGCAAAGTATTTCCCATGGCACAATATACTTGAAGCAAAAGTTGGTTTCAATCCTAGCTTTACCTGGAGAAGTATATTCAATTCACTATGGGTTCTCAACCAGGGTTGTTACTAACGAGTGGGCTCGGGTGAATCTCTCCGAGTTTGGAGGGATGCTTGGCTGCCTTTTCAAAATAGGTATAAGGTCCAGTCCCTGCTCCATCTTCAGGGGATGCAAAGGTTTCAGATTTAATTGACCCAGATGGTCACCGGGTCAATTCAGCCTATCATTTTATTCGTGTAAGGAGATCGAATAGCGAGGAATCAAGTGGAAATTGAAGCTTTCTACAAGAAGATTTCTGGAAGAAAAATTGGAACTTGTAGATTCCTCCAAAAACGGTAAATTTCCTCTAGAGAGTGGCGCATGATTCTCTGCCAGTATTGGAGAAGCTGAGGCAATTTGTTTGCGTTGGGGTTTGCTGCAGGGTCCAGATCTACGTTTCACTCATATTATTACATAATCCGAATGCTATGAGCTCATCCACGCCCTAGGAAAAGAAAATAGGGAAGCCTCCTACTTTTCGAAATGGTCCCCATTTCCAATAATTTCCATACTAAGCCATATTCCACTACCTCTTCAACTCCTCCTCCCAAAACCCTTCTTCAACACTCTAAGTCCTAAACCTAACCTTCCCTAGTGAGTCCAGGGTCCAACACACAAATGTTCGGGGTAATGATTTAATTGTTGAAGATTGATTATCTCTTGCTTTAGATTTATCTTTTTGTACACACATGTGAAGAGAGATGGTAAAAGAGTAGCCCACAGTTTAGCTAAGCTAGCTTGCTCATCCTCAGATCATGTATGGATTGAAGATGCCCCTTTGGATATTTGTAATCTGCTATGCTGGATGTTCTGCCAATTTTTGCTTAATGAAATCATTCTCACGTCAAAAAAAATAAAAAATCAATAGGTAATTTTGTGATTGACCAAGACCACCAAAAAAAAAAAAGAAGCTCAAAATGAACTCCAAGCATTTTCAAATTCTCGAGTAGTACTAAATTTAAGTTGAGTTGCCCAAACGTCAATCCAGCCCGGCTATAACTCATTTTTGCTAAACGATTTGTAAAACATTAATAGAACAAAAATATTTTGCTTTGCATTCATGCTTGTTAAGTAGTTTGCAATACATTGATGAAACACAGAAGCTATGGGAAAGCATGAAAGAAAAAAAGAAAATAGCGGCTTATGAATGATATATTTAGACCATACTTACGTAAATTCATCTTGGTTTTCTTTGAAGATATTACATAGAAACTGTTTTAGACATAATGCCAAACTTAAGCATCTATCAATCAATGTAATATATAATTTAAAATCTTATAACATAATCGGAAAATATTGTAATATTACCTCATATAATCAAGAAACAATGTTTTTATATATTTTAAATTGATTTTATTATATTATATTTTCCTTGATTGTCTAGGGTTCATTCAGAATATTCTTCTTTAGTTTGTCCCAAATTAAATCATAAATTTATTTTCTGATAAATAAAATCAATATTCATCAATTGAGACTTTAATTCCTTAATTTTATAATATTATTATATATTTTTATGCTATTATTTTCTTTATTTTATTAAAATATATTTTTTGTGTGTCTAAAACTAAACTTTCATTTGCACAAGGGAATGCGACTATGGTCTTCAGGAAATTCATGGTCGCAGATACAACAAACCGATGAACAAACACATTTTCGAAGGACATTGTACCAAGGGAACTAACTAGAATTGTATTTGATGATGTAAATGGGCTGCATTACCCGTGTTGTTAATTATGTTTTTTTTTTTATGTTTTTGGAGCTTAGGCCCAATTTGAAAAAAAAAAACCTTTGAATTTTCAAAATTTATTATATAAATGAAACAATAAAATATTAATTAATACAATTAATATATAATATTGTTTTGTTAGAAGAGTAGGAATAAAAATAGATTAAGTCGGGTTAAGTTTTATTTAAATAGGTTGGTCTGTTTTGTAAATTATCGTGAGCATAACTTATTATCAGGTATTTTTTTAAACTTAATGTAATCTATTTATGAAAACATAAAATTTTTACCATAACAAAAGCCTATTATGTTACGTGAAAGCAAGTTTAAAAGCTTTCAGGATTTTGACAAGGTTTAGCCAATTTTTGTTTCGGCTCAATCGCGTGATTTTCGTAAGGCATTAATTTGGCATCACTAGTGCAAGAGGTTCATAGAAGGATTGTTACTGCTGACATAGCTTCTAACCCATTGCCTCCACCATTGACTGATGTACCGTTCTCACATGCTACTACTACTCTACTTCCAGCTACAAACGTATTACTGATAGTGATAATCTATAAAACGTATTACAAACGTATTACGGTTGTGTCTCAAAATTAGAAACTTCATTAGGTTAAGACATGATCGTTTCTATTGCTAGAATTACGTAACTTCAACATTTAGGGGAGACACAGTCGTGTGATTAAGAGATACGGTCGTGTCTCTAAGTTAAAAACTTTCTTCAAGTTAAATAAAGTCATGTCTAACTCTTAAATCACTTCTGAGTTGACACAGGATTCTGTCTAAGCTAAAATTGCCTTCTTTTAATTTAAAAATGAGATATCTTTGTCTTCTTTCACTTTAAATGTGTTAAATCTCTCTTATTCTGCAAAAACGAAGATAATTGATAAGAATTTATTCAAAATTCATCTATAATCATAATCAAATCATCATAAATCATCTATTTAATGGCTATAAAATACATGCTTATCAAATTCTCCCACACTTGAACATTGTTTGTCATCAAGCAAAGAGTATGAATCAAAATCAAGATTAAACTGAACATAAAAAAACAAGAGTCAATGGAAAGTCCACAGTTTAAAAATTTAATGAATGTTCAGCAATCAAATCCAATCAAATAAGAAAGTCTAACACTTAATACAATTAGAAACTTGAGTTTAGCTTGCACTTCTTCTCTCTACCAATTAATTGAGGTCACTCATCTTTCCATCTCTCAAGTGTTTAAGGGTAAAAAAATCACTCAAATTTCTCTTAACAAACGCATGACTATAAGCTTGATTATCAATCTCATCTCCACTTTCAAGTTCATATTCATACAAGAATCAAAAGGACTTCCATTAGTTGTAATGAAGCCAATGGTACAGGAAATAGTAGGAAAAAGACGATTGTCCATCTAAAGTTGAATAATAAATTGTTAGAAACTCAATGGACTTGTTGAACTAGGCATTAAATTTCTGTAGTTGTAATGAAGCCACATGAATGAATAAAGATAAAGAATGTTTAAGGATAAGTTATACCAAGCAAAATCAGGTTGAAAAGATTATTAATACAACAAAATGCATAAGGTAATTCTCACTTTCAACTAAATTATTCTCACAATTCTTCACCAACAAACCTTTTTTATTTATTATTCCATTTCATCATTTCATTTTTTTAAACCCTTGAGGATTAAAAAAGCAATCCTTTTTTTTTTACTTATTAATTACCACATCAGCAGCTCAAAAGAAATTCAACCTGATTAATCAATAAGGTGTTCAAGAAAAATCTATTTCAAGCTCAAATGGGACAATTAAGGAATTATTTATCAATGCAACTCTGGAAGTCATGAAAGAATTAAGCCTAGATACCTCAATCATGTTTAAGTATGTATGTGAATTGATAAAATCTTAACATGATATCAAATCAAGTTCTAACACACATAAGTCAAGAGAAAATTCACTCCATAAGAAAAATAGGACTTTATGTATGAAAAATTCAATCATGAAGGGCTCAAAACTCACTTTCTAGCTTAAGTTAGTAAAGAGAATAAATTGCAAACAGACATGACTAATTTTCTAAATAAAGTGCTAGATTTTTCAACATTCAATTGAAAAAGAAATTGCCTTGCACAAAAATTTAGTTCATTAGCAATGGATTTCCCTTTCAAACATGTTTCAATCAACTCAGAAATAATCAAGACAATAATACTAAATATCAAGCTCAATTTGGTGCATTACTCAAGTGTCATTTAATATGCAATATCATCAATTAAGTGCATCAAAATTTAAATGCAGTCCCCCACACTTGAAATTTACATTGTCTTCAATGTAAAAAGTAAAGCAATGAGATACTGAAACTTCCTTGGAAATAGTATAGGAATGACATCACGTAGAGGGTGGGCGTGGTGGATCCTGAGGAGGGAATCGAGAGGCTAGGAGTGCGAATAACTGGTCAAACTAGGAAGTGACATGATCCCGATAATTGGCCTGCTCAGCTGCCATAAGGCTCAAATCATCGTAGACGCACTGCTGAAAGTCAGGTTGACTAGCCTCTATACGAGCAAGGCAGTCACTCAGGTCAGCCAGGATATGAGGAGGCAATGATGGGGCATCAGTCGCAGCAGTAGCAGTGGGAGGATCAGCAACGACAACAGTAGCAGCATCCTTCGGTGATGGAGAATGTGGATCTACAATAAGTCCATCGCGGAGTGCCCAATGGCCAGGAACAACCTCGTAAACAAGCCCGATGCGAATTAGCATAACGTGATCAATCGACTTTATTGGCTTTGCGAGATGGGCGCTAGCATGAAATGAGTCAAGGTACGGTGTAAGGTTAGTAATGTAGGAGCCCATGGGCATGTACATCAATTTGGCCCTTCCCTTGGCCTTATTGATCTTCAAAACATGCTGGAGGTACCAATAGTCGATGTTGCAATGATGGCCATGCACCAAGCGCCACAAGTAGAAGATGTCATTTTTTGTGACAACCCCAATGCTGCGAAACCGCCCTGAGATGCTGTGAGATATGAAGCGGTGGATCCATCTCAAAGTGGGGTCACAGAGAGAAGAAGATTTAGAAATGCTGGGGTTGTAGGGGTTAGGGACCTATCGAATCTCGCCCCAGAACTCGCTATCAACAAAGATGCGTGGATAGTCCAGATAAGCGTTCTGGTAAGCAGGAGACTAAATGGACATCGTGGTCTCAAAGCCATTATATAGCACATCTTATCCTTTCTCCCCTTGATGAATATTCTCTACATATTTTTCTCTTAAGTAATTATAATGTAAAACCTAGATTCAAGCTTATTTGCAACAAGAGTTGGAAAAACTACATGACTTGAGGAATAAGGTGAAGTTGGAAGGAGAACTCTAGGATGACCTTCTATCCTGGTCGTTTTAACATGGACCCGCAAGTCAATGGTTCATCTATGGACCTTACTATATGAGTCGTTGGATGTGTTGAAAATGAAACGAACGACTATATGCTATCACCAGTTACCTAGTAAAAAGGTAAAAAGAAAGGGACGATGAAGAGATGTAGCAGACTGAAATTCTCATCTCATATGTATCAGATTTGTTGTAACATGAATTCAGTAATTCATTATTTTAAAAGGAATGGACATTGGAAACACTCTTTAGAACTCGAATGCACTTCATACTTGTTTGTGTGCGTAGGACACTTCTCTTAAAGCAGCTTCCTAGCTGTTTTGAGTGATGTAATCACCTATATGAGCAAGTTTATGTGAGTCAAGCTTATAGACTTGTTATTGGTGGAAGACCATAAATCTTTAAGTCAAGCTTGTAGACTTGTTGTTGTAGGACAATTCTCTTTAGCACTTGCACAATGAACTTTCTCATTAAAGAATTGCTCAGCAAACATTGGCCAAGTTATCATTAGGACACTTGCAGAAACTGCTTCTAGTGTAGAATTTCAACCACAATGGGATAAGAACCCACCAATTGCAAGATGGAAAAGTATCTGAACTTGTGGTGCCCATCCTCTAACTATGACACCTCTTCCTTTATTCCTCTCAGCAAAGTTCTCCCATCTGCCAACCATTTCTCTAACTCAGCAAAGCATTTAATCTTTTTTTTTTTCAATTACCCAAATGAATGGATGATTTGATACTTCCAAGCCTAAAACAAGCAACTTTATTGATGCATGAGTGTAATCATGGTAATTAACATGGGGACGATGAAGAGATGAGTAAGATTGAAAGATTTGGACCATCTGGTACATATGAATTCACTTAAAAGTAGGAAAAGGATTGATCTGAAAATACAATTACTCAAAGAGTTTAGGAGTAATAAAATAATTTCCCTTTCTGCAAAATGTAAAAACCTACAGTAAAAGATAAAGTCAAAGGTGCATAGATACACCTTTTATTGGCATGTCTATATTAGAACAATTGGAAGAGGATCAAGTCAGAATTCCTATTTAGATTCAAAAGCTAGTTGCCTATAGGAGTCTTTATTAGCTTGTAAAAGTAAGTGCAAAGATCAATACTTTGTTATTCTGTTGCATTTGCCTAATGATCGTTTGGATAGTAGCATTAAAATTGAAATATAAAATTTTAATTTTAATTCTAATTTTTTATAATTAAAATTAGTTTAGAATTTTAAATTTTATATTTGGGGTTGTTAAAGAATTAAGATAAGAAATTATAATTCTAAATTTAATTATAATTTTATTATTTAAAGTTATGATCTAAAATATTTTTAAAAAATATTATTTACAAAATTAAAATTAATAAAAATATTCATACAATAATATTTTTATAATAAAGTAGTCATATTTTTTCATAAAGAAATTTCTCACAAATTTTTTTTAGAAAAAAATAAATATTCTATTATAATAATTTTTATATAAATATAAAAAAATTTCTATATAAATATAGAATATCAATAAATATAATTGCACATAAATAAATGTCGAGAAAGAGAGAATTTAATTTTTAAGTTATAAAATTAATAATTTTTAAGGTATAAACTAAGATTTGAGAAAAGTTTAACTTAGTTGTTTTTCAATTCCATGGAGTTAGAGTGTGTTTGTTTCTGATTATTTCGTTGTTTAAACAGTTTTTTTTTTTAAAAAAGTTGTTTCAACAATGTTATATTATGTTTGACAAAATCAATTTCAGTTTTTACACGAAATTTATACACTATACAATTGTTGAAGTTTTTTCGCTCCTGTACCCATCACTGTTTCTAACACGTGTTGGTTCTTGAATAAAAGTGAGTTCTTTTTTTTAAAAAAAAATTCAAACTGATGCTTCAGACTTTTATCAGATTTCACTCATTTGCAGTCCTCTAATTAAATGTATTTGACTTTAATGTCACCTTCAGTCATTCTTGAAAACCCTTTCACTACTTTTAATATATTTGAATATGTAGAGAGTTTCCACGTAGAATCGTTTTGAACGTAAGTAAGTGTTTATGCTTATATAATATGATAACGTTTCTCGTCCTCCACCAAAAAGGCAAAGTAATCAAATCCCAGCAAATAAGAACCGTTGTTTCATTATTAAAATAAATTAATAATTATAATTAGTTATTTATTATTTGATTAATTTGTAACATATATGGTTTATATTATATTTATAAAAAAATTATAAATTTTAATTAATAATATTTACACATATAATAATAAAAATAAAATTCTGAAAAAATTATTGTAGCATATAAATGTTAGAGGATAGTTAGAGTATGAAAAATGCTTTCATATAATATATATGACATCACATCACATCCACATATCCTACTTTCTCATCTTAGTTTTTGCCTTTTCTTTTTCATCTTCTATTCGTTATTTATTTTCAAGAAAATGACTTTAACCAAACATGTCACGCCAATAATTTTAGTGCAAACTACTTGAAATTTGAATTAAGCAAGGTTTAGCTACAAAAGCTAGAGCACCCAAAATAAATTAAACTACAAAATTTGAAAAATAGGTATGTATAAATAATTAAAAGAATTGCGTTGTAATAATTATAGTTACTATAGCAATAAACAATTACCTGAACAATTGTAAATTGATATTTTGGCTTTGGATTCTGTATATTTCACTCCTATTACACATAACATGTTGCATCAATTAAATGCATTTGACTGTAAAATTCATTTGCTTTTGTACTCTTTTAACACGTTATCTGCTGCATACAGAACACCTTTTTTTACTTTGCATATCATTTCTTTCACTCATTTGCAGTATTTGGACGTTGCCTGCTAGGATGTCAAAATTTTTTTTTATTACTTTAGAAGCCATATGCTACTGCCATTTCTATCCTTTGTCAATAATGTGAATGCAATTATTGATCCTGTGGTGTGAGCAGAAAAGAGCTCCTGTTTTCTTCAAGCATCCCCACACGTTTTCTTTCCCTTATGCACTTCACCAGGTAGCTGTGCATTGGCTCTTCCTGCCTACTTTCTCCATGGTCGACGAAACAATACTTTTTCCATGGTCGACGAAACAATCTGAAGTTGTAGATGGGAGTCAGTGGAGAAGTCACGTGTTGGAGATGTCAAAGCAGATGAGTATTCCAATCAGCCCACATCGCGATTTCAGTCAGGCAGTGCTTCCTTTCATCTTTTCCTTTGCTGCTCTGTGAAGATAAGAAATCTCAAATCCACGGTATGGGGTTTGGGTATGGTTTTGTGTATGAAAATGGGTTTGGAGGTATAGTTCTGTAGTCAGATTTTCCCTTTTCCCATGGTTACTGTTAGTTTTTCCCTCCTTTTCCTAGATTCAAATTCAAATTCCTAGGTCTATAAATTTGGGTTGCTATTGCTCTGAGTTTGTGTGCGTCCAATACAACTTGGAAGTTTTTTCTTTTGTAATCTCGGATCTAGAACTTGTGTTAAGTTTTAGCTATTCTGTTTTTTCCGTACTATAATTGGCTAATATGGCACCTCCATTTGATCCTGTGAGCAAAATTATTTATGTTGAGAGGGAAGCTTGGAGGCTCAAGGTCCGCATCATACGCCTCTGGAATGTCCATGCATTTAACAATGCATGTCAAATAAGTTCTATCGAAATGGTTCTATTCGATGAATATGTAAGTATCATCATGTTATTTGCTTTTGCTTATTCCTATCCTAACTTTTTTTTTATAATTTTTTGTTTTCTTAAGGGGGTAAAATTCAAGCTTCAGTCAAGAAGACTCTAGTGAACAAATTTCTGCCTAACTTGGCAGAGGGGGCTGTGTATAGGATGACCTATTTTACTGTTCTCCCTAACACTGGTTCTTATAGAGCTACAACTCATGACTAACAATTGGTATTTCAATTTAGAACTTCTGTTACTGCCTGTGAATCTGAGCTAATTCCTCTTCATGGATTGTCTCTTATTCCATTTGGGGATGTCTACAAACATGATGGAGATTTTGACTTTTTAGTTAGTATAGTTTATAGATTCCAAATTAAATCATTGTTGTTTTCTCTCTTTTTAATTTCTATGTGTTTGACTTCATTTTTTAACCCTTATTTGATTGTTATGTGCAGATGTTATGGGTTTGTTGTCTGGTGTGTCAACTGAAAAACAGTATGAGAGAGGTGGAAAGATGACGAAAATGGTGGTCATGGAGCTTATAGATTTCCAGTCTGTTTCTTACTAGACATTTGCATTATTATATTACATGTTTTAACACTACTATTGGTTCTGATAATCATTGACAACTAATATATAGTCTGACTGTTATAGGTGCTGATAGTATCTATTGAATTTGTTTTTGATAAGGGAAAACTTGAATGCACTATGTTTGGTGATTATGTTGAATAGCTTAATGCATTCCTTGCAAGTGGTGATTTGTATGATCCTGTGGTAGTCGTCCAATTAGCAAAAATCAAGTTGTTCATAGGTGAGGTTGCTTTTGTAACTGATATTTTTGATGACTTCTTATATTAAATTACCACACATTATCTGATTTCTTTTATTACATAAGGCATGTGGTGACTTGGTTGCTGAGGTGCAAAGAATGGTAATGTTAATATTTTTTTTTGCTTAACAATAATTGGTGATTATTTACTTTATCCCTGGTTATGAATTGATTGTACTGAATTTTCTAAATTGCAAAAGGGTAAGTCTGGCATTGATGGCCTACATCCCACTATGTTGGCTGGATTGGTGGGGAAGAAGATATTATTTAAGATTGAGAAAAAAAAATGCTCTAGCTGCCTAATTAGAGGCATCATATCGAGTTAGAAGGATATGTGAGGATGATGTAATCCTAAGCATGTTTTAGTTGCCTGGAGCAGAAGTTACTCCAACTAAGGTAGAAACAAGAGTTCTCTTCTTAAATTGATTATTGCATCTTTTGTGTTATGTTTATATCATTTAATTTTAATTTTAATTTACTGGTTTTTGTGTATGGTTTCCTGCTACTGACTGACATATTCTGTCTTAAATGCTAGGCTAAGTTCACTCTACCATTTCCAGAGATTTGTAGTCTAAGTTCTGATTTCCCTCATTTGGATTCAGTGGATACTAAGGTTTTACTCTTATTTAAAATTTTTCAGGCTTTCATTTAAATTTGTTCATCTTTCCAGTTTTTGTACTTTATAGATTATGTTAGAAAATTGCCATCTTTATTTATATCTTCTTCACTGTTGTAGGAGTTTGGGTCTAAGCAATTTGTTAGTCCTGTTTCATTGAAATCTGAGGACTGTTGTTCCAATGCAAAGTTAACCCCTGCTAAGAGGAACCTTGAAGAAGCAATGAGTGATGGAATTGTTGTGCTTGATGGTGTTGTGAAGGTCATTAAGAAGGAACCTGAATGAAGCATATGGTGGTTGACATTTTGGGTGATTGTATATTGCTGGTCTGGTGCCTAAGGAGTGTTTTTTTTTTGTGAGTCAATTCTGTCCAGCTTCTAGGTGTGGGATGTGTTGTATAGTATGTGACTTAGACTCTCTTTTGGGGAACTACATTTTGTTGTAATGTGAATTATGATGCATTTGAGTTTGTTTAGGTTGGGTAAGTTTATACAGACCCATTGCCAAACAATTGTCACACGATATGATGGATTGTAAACAATTATATGAAATATATGAATGAATCACCATCTTTTTCTTTTAATTTCAAACTTATTGGATCTTTTTTCCTTTACAATTTTCTGTTATGTTTCTTTATAAATAACATCGGACAAATGGTAAATCTAAAATAATATAACCGATGATTGTCTTTGCCATGATTCTGTTGAAAGTTTAGCATTGCTGTCATTTCTGTCTATAGTGGGTATATTTTCTGCTATTGAGCTTGATCTGGTGATCATCTTCCTATTGGTGAACGAAGTGGTCAAGTAGTTCTCTTTTGGTGGGAAGATACAAAAGATATAAGTCTGATTTCTGCTTCTACATGTTTTTAATAAGCAAACTTAGTTTTGACAAATTGTGTTATGCACTTAATATTGTAAAATGCATGTATGCACTTAATAATTCCATTTTAGGACTATAGAATAAGGGGTTCAGATTAAAAACCAAAAAATAGGGTGCATAATTATTTTATAATTTCTTCTAGTCTTATGCAATACATAAAAGGTGTGTGACCAAGTTACAAGACAATGGAGAATGGATGGATGGCTAGCATTATCCATCCATAGTGATAAAAACCATGTTGAAAGGAACTGGGTCTAGGCTGAATTTAATAGTGACATAAGTCCAATAATTACTGCTAATGATGTTACTGCACATGGTCTTGGTAGGATCATTATGTTAAGAATTTTAGGATTTTTGGTATAAGCCTAAAACTTATGTGAGTTGCTGTCCAGTTTCCCTTTATATAATTTGTGGTTTGGGGGTGTGTTGGGGCTATCTTGTCAGTGTGTTGGACTTGAAACTACCTGTAACTTGACCAAGGGATTGATGGGTTGTATTTATAGATGGGATTGTTTTGCTGCAGTCAATAAACTTCCTGCTATTGTTAATTTTTGAACTATGTTTTTTTACTATATACCTGGGAGCAGAGTTCCATTGATATGGCTTACATGTTGATCTATAAATTATGAGGTAGTGTATCATGTTGTGTGATCATATAAATTCCATAGGCTGGGTTAATGTGTGGCAATTTACATGATAGGCAAAACAAAGTTAGTTATTATTTGCTAGGTACTTTACCCAAGCATAGGATTCAAGCTTCCATAATAATATGGAACAGGAAGGTGAACAAGAAGGATGGGAAGTCTTAATGGGGTTCATCATTGAGCATGGAGAACAGAGAACTCTCTAAGTAGAGAGCACAAACAATATTGTTGATGGTCAAACAGCAGTTCCCAGGACTTCCACAATCTGCACTTTGCAATAGTGAAATCCAATATAACAAGGTGAAAACAACATTCTAACTAATTATGTTACTTATCTACACAATCCGCGAAACAAGAGTTAAAGTAAGCTTGGTTTTCAAAGTTTTGTCAATGATATAGTTTTCATTTTATCAAACAAAATGTTATGTAGTACTTGATTTGTCACAGGTTTTTGCAGGGTTTGAGTTGCATTCTTTATAGGATTGTAAATCTTCTAATTTCTTATCTTTTTTTTCTGCTTTGTTTATTTTTTTAATGGTTGTTTATGATGAATTTTAGGTATCTGATTCTTGCAGCCCAATTTCAGGGCGAGATTAGTACTAGAAGATTTATTATATTAAGCTTGGACAACTTAATTTTAGATGTTGATTTACTATATTCCTAAACGTGTTCCAAACCTTCTTGGTCTATCTTGCAGGTAGTTTGTTTCAGTCGTTGCAGTGTTGTCCATATTGTTGAAGTGGAGACCAATATGAGTAAGTATGGAGTGTGAATCTTTTGGGGTGTGAATCTTTCTTGCTATTAAGTGATATGTGAATCTTTTAATCTTCTAAGCATATGGTTACATTTTCTTGCTCTTATTATCATGTTTATTTTGCCATAGTTCTTTTTTCAATTTTTTTCCAGATTCCCTATATATAATTTGTGGTTTGGGGTGTGGGGGGGCTATATTGTCAGTGTGTTGGACTTGGAACTGCTTGTAACTTGACCAAGGGATTGATGAGTTGTATTTATAGATGGAATTGTTTTGCTGCAGTCAGTAGACTTCCTGCTATTGTTAATTTGGGAACTATGTCTTTTTACTTGATACCTGAGGGCAAAGTTCCATTGATATGGCTTAGATGTTGATCTATAAATTCTGAGGACTTCCACAATCTGCACTTTTCTGTGAGAGACTCAACAACCTCTGTTGCATTCATTTTCCACATTTTCTTGTCACTCCAACATGTGTAGGTGGAGCTACTCAAAGCATTTTTGGGTGCTTCTTTAGGTACCCATTGTGGTTGACCTTGTTCCTTGGGATAATGCATTGCCAAGATTTTAATGACTATGATCAAATTG
Organism: Ormosia emarginata; assembly: GCA_029884605.1. Lineage (NCBI taxonomy): Eukaryota > Viridiplantae > Streptophyta > Magnoliopsida > Fabales > Fabaceae > Ormosia > Ormosia emarginata. Next base: position 3,444,087 of record JAQQTP010000055.1, on the reverse strand, counting down.
ATAACCCTGCTTTGCTTCCTCTTATTACTCAGCTTGTCTATAGTCGACTTTCCAATTTGACATCAGTTCTCAGTCATGAAATAAGCAGAGACTCCAGTTTTTGTGTCAAAGATCCGTGAGTCATTTGTTTATATATCTTTTTTTTTTAAAATTTTGTATTTTATCTGTTTGGTAACGTTCTGAGTTAAGAAAGCGCAAAACACAAAAGGCATTTCATAAAGTTTAAGTTTAGGGGGATATTTTATTAATAGAAAATACATTTAATATAATCAGTTGGAGTCATTCTTCATTTTGAGTATTATGCTTCAAATGTTTCAAATTTGTAATTTTGTTTGAAATGAGATGGATCTGCTCTTACTCCAAAGGAGGTTGTCTCTAATTTTCATTTTTTGTTGACTTAATTATAAGTGGTTTTTAGATCTGAACTGTTATTAATTTGTTTTGGTTTATATTTGTAGGCTATCTTTACTCTTGGATTTTCTAATTGTCTTCTTAATCTGAGCTCTGAACTTCCAGATATGAATTCTGGAATTGGATAGGTTGCAAGTGTGATGCTACTCTCCATTATTGCCTTATGTAATTTTATAATTTTCTTTTAATTGTGTTTTTTTTTAAATGTTAACATAGGTCTTGATGTCTCAGTTCTATCACAATGAAATCTGTCCTGATTCTCAACCTGTGTGCTCTACTATTAGATGACACCTGCTAAGAGGAGTTCTGATGAAGTGTTTGATTCTGCAAATGGTGATCTATCTTGCACCAAATTGAAGGAGGTGAAGATAGAGAAGGAGTGAAGTTTACATAAAGAAACTGGTTTTTTTTTGTGATTATGTAATATAACTAGGATGTTGTTAATATATGATTCCCTTATTTTATGTCTTGGAATCTTGTGGGCAGTTTTAGATGGAAAATACTAATTTGCAATGTTATTTTGGATAGGAGGTTCTGTTTTGGATGTTGATGTACCAGATATATTTGTTGTGTTAGTTTGAGTTTTGGGTAGTTTTGGAATGGAGATATGTTGGATGTTGAATATTAAATAAGGAAAGTTGTTCTTAAATCCCAATTTTATCAAGTACTACTTTGACTTATAATTTGAAAAGAAAAATTGTGCACTTTGTCTAATATTGATATCTTTATAATGATTGTTTGATGCTAGGTAGTCTTTTGTTTGTACTAATTTCTTAATCTTAAGTGGACATAAAAATTAGGGCTATAGGCTGTGGACTATGATAAGTAACATATTTCTATCTTGGTACCAATCAACTTTATAATTTATAAAGCCTGAGATATTTTGCTGCATAAACTGAGTTTTCATACTAATTTTTCTATTGCTGCATATCTATAAACAATACAACCAAGGATCGTCTACTTCCACTGCTCCATTTATTATTTATTTCCACGTGTCTTTCTTCCACTGCTTTTGTTTGTCTTCTATTTTACATTTCAAATTTTAGAATTTAGCCATATTTCTTTTTCTTCTCTATATTTGCTATCGCTAATGTTCAAGAAATTAGGATTCCTTTTTTTCTCAGCTAGGGCATTTTTGTGTAAGATTGGGAAAAGTGGTCCTCTTTGCCAACTCCGTTTCCGTCCAAGTAAGTCCTCTTTGCTTTCAATTTATTTTTCCTTTAGTTGTTGGGATTGATTTTGGTTACCGCAATGTTGCTCTTTTTCATTATTAATATGTAAATAATTATTGGATACTATTTATTATTAAAAGAATGGAAGAAAACGTAAAAACTAATTTGCTGGCTTGAATCTTTATCTCAAACATATACTTTGGTTACTTCCCTATTTTTTTAGTAGGAAATGAGTGGTCCCCAAATACTAAAGTAACTAAAGTAGCAAAATCATAAGGTAAATATGTTTTGACAGTGGAAGTTCCAAATGTCAATAACAATGTCATAAGAGTGTAGAGATTGGCAAACTTTGCTATCAATGGGCTTGGTTATATTGACAGTATGGTAAGTGTTGTAGTTATTCTTGCTATTGAGAATCATTGAGTTTCATGAATAAAAACCAGAGAAGAATGTTGGAGAGGAAAAGAAAATTGTCTGTTGTATTTTGAATGTGTTGAATATGTTACATTGACTAATCATATATCTATACTAAAAGTATGACTATGAAACGACACTTGTGTTGTTATGCCCCTTACTTTGTGTGCACAATAACTACTCCTATCTTAACAAAGAAGACACATAAAAAAGTATGACCATGATATGCCTTGAAGAAAGGCAGAATGGTTATGCTATTTGACTTTCCTAACAATTTTGTCATCTTTCAGTGAAAGTTAAGTTTTCCATTTTTTATTAAAGCAACAAAACATCCAAGGAGGATCCTTATATCATGCAGAATGCAGTTTCAATGTTTCTACTCGTAATAATATTTTGTATTTTTTAATTCAAACTCTTCAACAAATAAAGAAGGTTGATCCTTATATCATGCATAATGCAGTTTTGATGTTTCTGCTCCCAATAATCTTTTGCATTTTTTTATTCAAACTCTTCAACAGATAAACAATACTGGAACAAATAATCGTTTTAGACCATTGCTTCAATTTAGTGATGAAGATATTAAAAAGGTATATTGTAATGAGTAGTTCCTTATTTATTTTGTTAAAATAAAATGTTGATAAGTTTAATAGTCACTGGTATACGTTGATAATTAAACAAGTATATGTTAATGAGAAGTCTTGGTATGTTTCTAATTGTTGTAGATTGTCTCAACAAATTTGGTTGGATCTATGTTTCAATGAAATTATTCATTGCTACTTATCAAGTCAATTTAATTTGCTTGGTGGTCTAATTAGAGGTTGTGTCCTAATTTTTAATTTAAACTCTACCAGGTCATTGAGGTGTTTAGTATAATTCTTTTCCTTATGCTGCCTTATTTTTGGATAAATTATAGATGTTAAGTTGTTGAATGGTAGATATAAATTGAGCAAGAACTTATAGCCAAGGTAGAGCATTATCTGCGGTTGAGGCAAATTGACTTTACAACTGAGCTGAAAATCATACCCAGCTTTCTTTCACTAATGGAATGGAAATGTACACATAGAACACTTGGTTATTAGTCTTCTCATTTTCAACTGTTTGTGGTTTCATAATTCTTTCCATCACAGGCAATAATTTGCTTGGAGCTTGATGTCTTGCTGCCAATTTGAAAGAGCATCTGTTTTTAGTCGAGAGGCAATTGGTACATAAAATCATCAAGAAAACAGAATGAATCTACACCATAAACAAGGTCGATCTCTTTTAATATACCCATTGAGGTGTATGTTATTCTATACCATAAACAAGGTACATGTTAATGAGAAGTCTTGGTATGTTTCTAATTGTTGTAGATTGTCTCAACAAATTTGGTTAGATCTATGTTTCAATGAAATTGTTCATTGCTGCTTATCAAGTCAATTTAATTTGCTTGGTGGCCCAATTAGAGGTCGTGTCCTAATTTTTAATTTAAACTCTACCAGGTCATTGAGATGTTTAGTATAACTCTTTTCCTTATGCAGCCCTATTTTTGGATAAATCATAGCTATTGAGTTATTGAATGGTAGATATAAATTGAGCAAGAACTTACAGCTAGGGTAAAGCATTGTATGCAGTTGAGGCAGATTTCATAACTGAGCTAAAAAGCATGCCCAGTTTTCTTTCATTGATGCAATGGAAATGTACACACAGAACACTTGGTTATCAGTCTTCTCACTTTCAACTGTTTGTGTCTTCATAATTCTTTCCAGCACAGGCAATAATTTGTCTAGAGCTTGATGTCTTGCTGCCAATTTGAAAGAATATCTACTTTTAGTGGAGAGGCAATTGGTACCTAAAATCATCAAGATAACAGAATGAATCTACACCATAAACAAGGTGGATTAATTTTTTTCCACCATGTCCACGTGAACTCCTTCAAACAATATCTTTTAACACTATATGTTGTCTATAACCATGAGCTCAGACATTTGGTTCATGTTGTACGTGTCTTGTCTGGGCTCTATGTATAGGCTGCACTGCAATCAAGCATTATGCATTAAGATGCTTATGGTCATAGGATTAGTATGTATAGCCTTCATTAAAATTATATACTATATTGAACATGTGTATTAGGGAGCCTAACTTTGAAATTTATATTGGACATTGGACACCACTTTTGGATAATGCTATATGAACATTTAAGAGACAAAGAAGAAACAAAATCAGTTTTTGAACTGTAAGTGAATTTCTACAGTATAAATATGTAAACGAAGTTAGTTGTGCAAAAATAAGTGAGTTTTATGTTGATTCTGTTGAATATGCATAGAACATTATCCAACACTCTTTTTAATATGCTTATGTGAGAAATGTTATTCCATTTGCGTCATTAACTAGAGAGCGTTTTGTGTCAAAACATTGTGATTTTCTGGGATTACTTTTTGTTTTGAAAATCTCAACTCCATGCTTGGATCATTGTTCTGTTGTTGTCAGGAAACAGTACTCTGACATGAATATAGATAATCTGTATGATTGTTTCACTGATCAAATAATTTGAAGCATATGGTTCTTATCTAGAAATCGCTTATAATATTTACTAATTTGTTCCTTAACCCTCTTCTCAAATTTCAATGATTAGATATCTTTGTAATAGAAATTGAATATCTTTATAGTGAAAGCTAATTGGTTCATTCCTTGAGAGTAAAGCTACTACAATTATTTTATACTATAAGTCATGAGTGTATCATATAAGTCGTCAAATTGCTAATTGTCTTTTCAAATCAAGCCATGAAAAATACAATTGCCCAAGGAGTTCATCGATATTTATTTTGTTTATATACTGTCCATATGAGATTACCCTAGAATTTATGAAACTTATATCATTATTTATAGTGGATTATTAGTTATTTTTTTCGCCATTACAGTAGATTATTAGTTGTCTAAACTTGAACATATTAGGAGGATGAGGCCGAGGTGCAATAGGAAAAATATATGGTGATTGGTGAACATAAGGAAAGAAAAATACTAAATTTTTTATTGGTCCAAGCTTTATATCATTAATTAATGTTATTTTTATTTAGCTTACTTAAATCATGTAAACTAAATGTATAAGTTACAAAATGATAATGTTCTTAAATGCATCAAGTATCATTTAGTTATATTGTTATAGACAATTTTATTTTGTAGTAGGTTTTTTTTTTCTATATTTATCATTGTAATATCTATCAATCTAATGTTATTTTTTTGGTAGAATTTAGCTTTAGCGATCATTTTGGTATATCCTTAATAATTGAGTTGAAAAATGAAGAGATTAGTTTTCAATATATTTTTACATGTAAGTGTTATTAATGAGCTTTTCAAAAATTGTTATTATTATTATAATAATAATAAAATTAAATTGGGTTTTTGTATTGGAGGATCAATTAGATAAACCTTTCAAAAATAGGGGTGAATACCTATTTATTTTTGGATGACATTATATTTTTTTTTGTTCCTCACTATATTTTGAATACCTATTACAGATATAATTTGTAAATTTAAATTTTTCCTCATATGAATTAATAAAAAAAAACATACGTTGTTTGTTTTAATTGATAGATTAATGTAAAAACTAAAACAAATTGTTCAAATTTAAAATATAATCTTAATTTTTATAACAAATCAATTTTACCTGTAAGTAATAATAACATATTTTAACCGGACGTTGCATGGGTAAATAACATATTTCCCTTGTATGAATGAACAAAAAAACAAAACATATATCGTTTGTTTCAATTCATAAATTAATGTAGAAACTAAAAAAAATCTTCAAATTCAAAACATATTCTTATTTTTTTATTACAATTCAGTTTTATCTATAAGTAATAGTAACATAATTTAGTCGTGCGTTGCATGGGTTAATGCCCTAGTTCAATACATTATAAAAGCTTTTTTTTATAATGTTGAATATTGAAACTTATGATTCTAGATTTTAGATTATTCTTTATTTTTTGAGAAGTAAATACTATTTTATCATCAATCAAATAATTTTTTTAATTTTTTATACCTATTTTGATAATTTAATGCATAAAAGTGATTCTTTTTTATATCCATCAAAATGAAACAAATTAGTTTAAAATTATTTTTAGCTAATATATTCAAATATAAAATTATTTTTATTATAATCGATTATAAAAATAAGTTTTTATACAATAATCGATTATTGAAATAATCAATTTTTTATAATTAATCTAAACACATACTTAGTTTAAGAAATTACAATTGTTATTTTAAATGATATTACAAATATAAAAATTAAAATTAAGAAACTTAATTCTAATTTTAAATTCTAATTTCATGTTCAATTTCAACAGTCAAACAAATACTAATAAATAATATAATTCTAACATCCTCATTGCTTAGTATGTTACTATGTTAAGTGGGGCAAGATGTTAATTATAAGTTTTGAGCAATGGGAATATGTGATTCTATTTTTATAATTATATGCCTTCATTAATAAGATGATTGATGATAAGTTTCCCTTTTTTGTAGTCTAACCTATACATTCTATTTTTCTGTGGTATAGGTAGAGCAATTCAAATTATGAAAGTATTTTTTTCTTTAAATTTCTAATATGCTCATTATGTTTTTGCGCTTAAGAATGAGTGTTGGTGATAAACCATCGATTTTGGAATCCTTTCTCTTGTGAGGCTCTACACTTTCTCTTTTGTTTTCTTCCTTGAAAAGCCACTTAATAAAAGAGACTAGCTAATAATGATATTGAATTTTGTTAATATTAATGTACAGGTCACCATGAATTTTGTTTGCAAGTTACTAATACTTTAATGTTACATTTGATATGCTTTGAATGTCTTATGATGGGGTAAGCCTAGATTGTGATGGTCGCAACGTAAGAGTGGCTGATTTTGTTTAGTTACTCATGCTCAAGGTTGTAATGGGTTAAACAACCCAGGTAAATGTCTGGTCAATTTGATTGTGTAAGTTGCCATTTTAACCCTATCACCATAGCAGTCTATGCTGTTTTTTTTATAGAACTAGACTACATATCATATCTGCCGATGTCGAGTTAATAATATTTTATTTATGTTTATTTCACATCCTCGCTTGAGAATATCTGTTTTACTTGTAATATAATGTGTCTATTGACATAGAAAGACAAAATTCTGTATGAAGAAATAAATTGGGATAAAATACACTTTACTCCATTATTGAAGTTAAATTTCCATTAATTTAACATTGAATTAATTAATGAAAGATAGATACTTATTAATTGAAAAGTTGGAATGAGGAATGGACATGTTGGTACTAGAAATTAAGTAAAAAAATATTGATTGATTGAAAACTTAAATAAGAAAAGAATATATATAATATAATAAAATTAAGGAATAAATGACTATATTAATAGAGATTGATTCTAATTGGTTAAAAATCAATTTGATTTAAGTTGGAGCAAAATCAAAGAAAAAGATCCTGAATGAACGACAATGAAGAAATTAAGAAATACCATAAAAGCAATATTTCTAAAACATACTGATAAGAAAATATAATCAAATTAAATTAATTTAAGATATATTTTTACTTTGTTTTTTTTTCTAATTATATGAGATTTTGTTACAATTCTCAATTATATAGAATAATGTTATATTGTTTCTTGCTGCCAAAGCCAAAATTGAATGTAGTTATAGTTACAATTTGGTACGTCATCGCATTCTATAAACAATTTTTCTTTTATAAACTTTTGATTTGATTCCATAACATTGTTACTAAAAAGGTGAAGTCTAATATGCACCTTTAAAAAAGAGGTTTATTGATAGATTATGATTTTTAAGTTATTGATTTATTGTTAAAATAGATTAATCACTCATATTAAAAGGTAAATTTTAATTAATAATACTCAAATTTGTATATAAATTTAGTTAAATTATTTTTTTTTACAAATAATTATATATACAAATAACTTACAATTTTAACTAATAATTTTTTCATATATTCAGATCTGCATATAAATACTTGTCAGATTATAAAAAAAATTCATCCATGGACCCATGATAGAAGCCTCCTAGTAAAAATACCAATGAAAGAAAAGTCTAACATTTAATAGTTGAGATTAAATGTTAAATTTTTATAGATTTTAATTAGTAATACTTAGATTTATTTAAAAATTTAGTTAATTTTTTTTCAATAATTAGTATATATAAAAAAATTTATAAATTTTAATTGATAATTTTTATATATATTTAAATTTATATATATAAATATTATTAAATAAAAAAATAAGTCTATTTATGAACCTAAATAAATTGAGTCTATAATAGGCTCCTCCATCTATGAAAGTTGGCAACTATAACATGGACCACGCGGTCAATGGTCCATGAATGGACTGCGTGGTCAAATGCCATTGGATTAAGTTCATGACAAATGAAGGGTGATTCTTTAAAAGGTGTTTTCTTTTAAAGAATGATTACGTGTTGTAGGTTTTTCAAATGGTTACGAGGTGAGTTCAATCTCTCATTGCAATTCCCATATCTCATTGGAGGAACATTTCTCCAATTGCCAAGTGTCCAATTGAGATGTTCATGAACTAGGGAAAACAACCTTTCTCTCGATCTGCCTCTCCCTCGGCCTCTGACCAACCTTCTCTCCGAACCTAAACGACTCCCCTCTTTAAAGAGTCAGAAGCCATGAACCAGATCTGGTTCATTCAAATCTGATTAGGCATCCTACATTGGACGGTCCAGTTTCAACAATTAAGTGATAAAGGTCTTCAATAAATAAATAAAACTTATGGCAGTGTTAACCTATTATTACCGGTAATATAGGTGGTGCATTTGTGGACCATTGACCAAGTGGTCCACCGTAAAAACCACCACGAAAGTTTATATTATCGGCATACAAATCAAATGTGAAATTTAATGATATATGACAATTGACAAAATATCATCACCATTATAATCTACGATTCATTTAAACGTCCCATTGGTTATATTATTGTGTTAATAATATATCCAATATGACACAATAATATAATTAATAGGATTATTTTTTGTTTTTTAGAATATTTTTTATTATATAATTGAGAGACTAATTTTTTAAAATATAGTTAAATGTTTAAGCGAAAATCTCTTTCAACAGTATTATTTTTATACACATAAAGTATAAGATCAAATCTAAAATCACATGATTAAAAGACGTGAACTCCAATCTAAACAGAAGCGTGCAGATCTGAACAGCAACTCACAATGTCCGGTCTTTGAGCAGCGACCCACAACCCACAAACTCCAGTCCTGAGCAGCAACCCACGAACTCCAATCTTTAAGTAGCGACCCTTCATCCATGAACTCTAATCGTTGAGCATCGACCCACAATCCATGAAGTCTGATCTTTGAACTTCGGTCATTGATGAAGGCCAATAGTATATTTTTTTATTAAAAGGTATTTTTGTCAAAAGTGTTAAATTTTTTATCATATCTAATATTATATAATACATCAACAAACACTTGATAATATTATCTCATGTAACACAATATCTTATATAATGTCACGTTAAACATTGTATAGTATTAAAATTTTATCAAGTCTTATACTATCAAATCTAATACAATTAAATTTTATCATATCATGTATATCAAACGGGCTCTCAAACTAGAAAGCAAGAAGGAACGAAAACAGAAAAAAAAAAGCTTATAAGGGCACTCCACCCCACGTAATTTCTTAGAGTTTTAATATGATGTTTCATTGGTCATTTTTAAACTTACGTTTCCAATATGACTTGTGCTATCACACATGCACGAACTTTGTACAAAAATGTCAATGAACTCAAATGGTATTTTCCAATCCTATCAAAGGTGGAGGTTTAGGGTTCTATTCCCATCCTAAAAATCTGACAAAGTTAGTCTCTCAATTATCTATCGACAAAAAAAAAAAGAACTTTGTATAAAATGTTGAAAATCGTAGTTTATTGATTGATAAGTTATCAATAGTAGCTTATTTTATAGATCACTTCTGCAATGATGATTGAGTTAGCTTGTTTGTTGTTTCTCTTACCCCCTCCTCTAGCTTCTCACATCACATATGATTCCCGTATATGCATGTTTCTCAACCTATGAACACCTTCAATCCTCATCAATTCTCAAAACGAAAATATGGGATGATACACAACACTAGCATTTTATGTGAAATAGGGATTTCATGAATGTTTAAATAACATATAGGGTGTATTTGGTACAGAAGTTATTTTTAGATAATGTTGAGAAGGGAATGAAACATTCTCAAGTTTAATATAAGAGTTGAAATAATGTTTCCATCCTTGAGTCATTCCCAGATAAGATTTTTAATCAACATTCCCATCAAATTACTTCCAACTAAGGGATGGGTTGAGTTCATTCCCATAACAAGAATAATTCTAGCTTTCTGAAAGGACTATTTTACCCACCCTTACCCAGCCACCACCATGTTCTGCCATCTTCCTCCTAATTTTTTGGTTTCTTCCATTGATAATCTTCACAGTCGTTGCCATCGACAAAATCTCATGTGAAGAACCCCTGCACAACCAGACTCTCCAGCTAAAACAGAACCTTGTGCAATCAGATGGAGCCAGCGACACTTGACGGCAAACCAGAGCCTGAAGATGGAGGAGCGGCAGCAGCAAGAACAATCAAAGCTCGCAACACAAAACGCACAGCCAAAACTCTAGCTAAAAAAGTGTTAGACCTCTTATCAGTAAGAAATATAAGAGGAAACCCAAACTGCTGAATGGACCAGCCTAAGATCAACAGTTAGTAGCAGTTATTCTAAGAAGTAGCAGTTATTTTCTATTGTAAGGAATAAGTAGTTAGTAACAATTATTTTTTATTGTAAGGAATAAGCCAGCATGTAACATGACTGTGCCTTAGGATGTAATTGGAATAAATAGAGAGGTTGGGAGAGAAAGAAGGGTAGGCAATTATTTGGTTGGTTATGGGAAGGGAGAGGCCAAGCTCTCAAATCCTTGGTAGGGAAAGCCTTTGTAATCTATCTTATTCCATTTAAACTCATTCTTTCTCTCTAGATTCTGTAATTCTGATATTGTAATTCAGTTTCTGTGCAATAATACAGACCTGAACAATTTCTTTTCCTATTAATTATAACCAATTTCTAACAACTGGTATCAAAACTCTTAGATCTTGGGAGATTTCATGGTTTCAACAAGAGGGATGGAAGCACATATCGAGGTTTTGGAGCGTGGGTTTGAAGGTTTGTTGCAGATGAGGCAAAACCTTGAGCAAAACCTTGAAGATGAACGACTGGAACACATTGAAACTCAGAGACAATTGAATGAATTGGTTGAAACTGTACGAGGCTTGTCAACACGCCAAGAATCAACATATGGAGACAGTCGCGCAAATACTGGTGATGGTAATGAAAATCGTGGTGATGCTCGGATCCATGAAGAAAGATGGAGGAAATTGGAAATTCCAATTTTTGATGGAGATGATGCGTATGGGTGGACAAACCGTGTGGATAGATATTTCGAATTGAAAAACATGGGTGATGCCGAGAAGTTACAAGCAGTTATAGTAGCAATGGAGGGAAAGGCATTGACATGGTATCAATGGTGGGAGTTCAGTGCCCAAAATCCAACATGGGATGATTTTCGATCTGCTGTTATAAGGCGGTTCCAACCTTCTGTGATGCAAAGTCCATTCGAGTTATTGTTAAGTCTCAAACAAACAGAAACAGTAGAAGAGTACAGAGAACAATTTGAATTATATGCAGGCCCTCTTAGATGTACAGAACCAGCCTATTTGAATGGGATGTTTCTAAATGGACTCAAGGAGGTGATAAGGGCATAATTAAAACTTCATCCAGTTGAAGGATTATCAAAATTGATGGACTATGCACAGAGGATTGATGAGAAAAATAACTTGCTGAATAAGGGGAACACTGGAACGGGTTCAGGAAGGAGATCATTCAGAACTTAAAATAATTCTAGGATTGTAACCTGGGAACCTGAAAACAAAAATCAGATTCAAACCACAACTGGAAGTTCAGTGGGAGAAGTGAGTAATATGAAAACTACTGGGTCTTTTAGAGGAAGGGGGTTTAGGAAGTTGTCTGATGCTGAGTTGCAGGAAAGGTCAAGGAAAGGACTTTGTTTTAGATGTGATGAGAAATTTAGTCCTGGCCATGTATATGCAAACAAGCAATTACAAGTGCTGTTGCTAGAAGAGGAAGAGGGTGATGATGATAAAGAGGAAAAATCAGTGGAGCAAGAATAGGAAACCGAGATTAGAACACTGCAATTATCCATGTTCAGCATCACTGGTCTCACTTCTAAGAAATCTATCAAATTGTGGGGTACTCTGGCTGGTAAGCAAGTGATAGTCCTAGTTGATTGTGGAGCCTCGCATAATTTCATATCATCTATACTGGTCAAAGAAGGCGAATTCCAGGTGCATGAAACTCCACCTTATAATGTAGAGGTGGGAGATGGTAGGAGGATACCTTGTGAAGGAGTGTGCTCCCAATTAAAGTTATTGATTCAGGGAGTGGTGGTTCAGCAGGATTTCTTTATTTTTGATCTAGGAGGAGTAGATGTGGTGCTAGGGATGGAATGGTTAACTAGCCTTGGCGAGATCTGGGCTAACTTCAGGGAATTAACATTTAAAATTCCCAATGAAAAAGGCTAGCAGATATTGAAGGGTGAACCTAGTTTGGCTCGGGCAGCGGCTTCTTTCAAATCTATTCTCCAGGCAATCAGTGATGAGGGACAGGATTATTTGCTGGAATATCGGAGTTCGCAAGCAGAATCTGAAGATACCCTACCTCTACCAGAGTGGTTAGAATCTGTATTGATTGACTATAAGGAAGTATTCCAGGAGCCACAAGGATTACCTCCACCTAGAAGACAGGATCATGCAATTGTTCTTAAGGAATGAGCCAATATTCCAAGTCTCAGACCCTACAAGTACCCACATTACCTGAAGAATGAGATTGAAAGGTTAGTTGATGATATGCTTAATTCTGGTATAATTAGGCCTAGTGTCAGTCCTTATTCTAGCCCAATCATATTAGTAAAGAAAAAGAATGGTGGATGAAGATTTTGTGTTGATTACCGGGCTTTGAACAAAATAACCATAGCAGATAAATTCCCTATTCCGATTATTGATGAATTGCTTGATGAACTTGGGGGAGCAGTAATTTTTTCTAAGTTGGATTTAAAATCTAATTACCACCATATTAGAATGAGGGAGGAAGATATTCCTAAAACTGCTTTCAGAACTCATGAAGGGCATTATGAGTTTGTTGTCAAGCCCTTCGGACTTACTAATGCCCCTTCTATATTTCAATCCTTGATGAATGAAGTGCTACGACCATATTTGAGAAAATTTGCTCTAGTTTTCTTTGATGACATTTTGGTTTATAGCAAGACTGTGGAGGAGCACCAAAGACATTTGCAAGCAGTTTTGGCTCTTTTGAAGGAACATCAACTCTTTGCCAATAGAAAGAAATGTACTTTTGGACAAACTCAATTGGAATACCTTGGGCATATCATTTCAGCTGATGGAGTGGCAGCAGATCCTAAAAAAATTGAGGTCATGATGGATTAGCCAACACCAAAAGATATTAAGGCTCTAAGGGAATTTTTAGGCCTTACTGGTTATTATAGAAGATTAGTGAAGGATTATGGAAAAATAGCTCGACCTTTGACTCAATTATTGAGGAAAGATAATTTTCAGTGGACACCAGACGCTCAGGCAGCTTTGGATCACTTAAAAAGGGTCATGGCTGAATTACCTATACTCACTCGTCCGGATTTTACCAAGGTCTTTACTATAGAAACTGATGCTTCAAACAAAGGGCTAGGAGCAGTTTTATTACAAGAAGGAAGACCAGTTGCTTTTATCAGCCAAACATTATCCAATAGGGCACAATCCAAGTCTATTTATGAGAGAGAGTTAATGGCTATTGTAATGGTCATTCGTAAGTGGAAACATTATCTACTTGGGGCAGATTTTTCATCCTTACTGATCAGAAGAGTCTCAAGTTCCTCACAGATCAAAGAGTTTTGGGTGAAGAACAATTCAAGTGGACTTCTAAATTGATGGGATTGGACTTTGAGATCCAATCCAGACCTGGGAGTGAAAATAGTGCTGTTGATGCTCTCTCTAGACGAATTACCTATACTGCCTTGTCTACAGTTCAATTCAATGATTTAGAAGATTGGGAAACTGAAATTCATAATAATCCTAAGTTGCAAGGTATAATACAAGACCTCTTACAAGATGCTGCATCTCATCCTGGATATGCTTTCCAAGATAGAAAATTGTTTTATAAAGGCATATTGGTGTTGCCTAAAGGGTCTTCTAGAATTCCTATGCTCTTTAAAGAATTTCATAGCTCTGCTATGGGGGGCCATTCAGGATTTTTCAGGTGCTACAAGAGGATATCTGTCATAGTTTATTGGGAAGGAATGACAAAGGATATCCAACAATATATTGCTACTTGTGACACTTGTCAATTAAACAAATCTCAGACTTTAGCTCCTGCTGGATTATTGCAGCCTCTCCCTATACCTACTCAGGTTTGGGCTGATGTTTCCATGGATTTTCATAGAAGGGTTACCTAAAGCTCAAGGTAAGAATGTTATTCTTGTAGTGGTAGACAGGTTGATAAAGTATACTCACTTTATTGCACTTAGTCATCCATTTACTGCAAAAGACATTGCTGAAATTCAAGAGGTGGTCAAGCTACATGGCTTTCCTTCCTCGATTGTTTTAGACAAGGATAAGATATTTCTCAGCCATTTTTGGACTGAGTTATTCAAAATGGCTGGTACCAAACTAAACTTTAGCTCTGCCTACTATCCACAAACAGATGGTCAAATAGAGGTAGTTAACAGATGTCTAGAGACATATTTGAGATGCCTTACTGGGACCAGACCTAAACAATGGCCTAAATGGCTTCACTGAGCTGAGTTCTGGTTTAATACTAATTATAACAGTTCAACTAAGTTGACTCTTTTCAAGGTTCTTTATGGTCGAGATCCACCTCATTTACTCAAAGGTACTACTGTTCCATCAGTGGTTGAGGAGATTAATGTAATGACTCAAGCTAGGGATCAACTTCTACATGATTTAAAGGGGAATTTATTGAAGGCTCAAAGTCAGATGAAGGCTTATGCAGATAAGTCCAGGTGCCCTGTTACTTTGGCTACAGGTGATTGGGTTTATTTAAAGCTGTAACCTTATCGGCTGAGATCTCTTGCTAAAAAAAGAAATGAAAAGTTGAGTCCTCGTTTTTATGGCCCTTATTAGATCATTAAACAAATTGGTCCGATGGTATTTGAATTGGCTCTTCCACCTGAGAGCAAAATACATCTTGTCTTTCATGCTTCATTGCTTAAGAAAGCTCTTTCTCCTTCAACCACACCACAACCTCTTCCACCAATGCTTTTTGATGACTTAGAATTACAAGTTGTCCCTGATGTAGTCAAGTCTGTCCGCAACACTGATAATGGTTCTGCTGAGGTCTTAATCCAGTGGAAAGATCTTCCTGACTTTGAAGCTACTTGGGAGCCTGTTGAGACTATCATGGAGCAGTTTCCTTCCTTTCACCTTGAGGATAAGGTGACTCTTTTGGGGAGGAGTATTGTTAGACCTCTTATTAGTAAGAAATATAAGAGGAAACCCAAATTGCTGAATGGATCAACCTAAGATCAACAGTTAGTAGCAGTTATTCTAAGAAGTAGCAGTTATTTTCTATTGTAAGGAATAAGTAGTTAGTAGCAGTTATTTTTTATTGTAAGGAAGAAGCCAGCATATAACATGACTGTGCCTTAGGATGTAATTGGAATAAATAGAGAGGTTGGGAGAGAAAGAAGGGTAGGCAGTTATTTGGTTGGTTATGGGAAGGGAAAGGTCAAGCTCTCAAATCCTTGGTAGAGAAAGCCTTTGTAATCTGTCCTATTCCATTTAAACTCATTCTTTCTCTCTAGATTCTGTAATTCTGATATTGTAATTCAGTTTCTATGCAATAATATAGATCTGAACAGTTTCTTTTCCTATTAATTATAACCAGTTTCTAACAAAAAGCTACGCTTAGAGCCTCCAACGATATGATTGAAGTAAAAAAAAAAAGGAAGATTTGTAGAAAATGCAAAAAATTGGATCTTGAGAAATTTGGATCAACTTTTTAGAGTATATTGTGATTTGATGCAAAAGAATGTACACGTAAAAAACAAAAAAACGTTAAGCGAGATGAAGAATTGCTTGAAATGTGAAGATAGAGAGGAGAGAGAGAAAGAGAAAGAAAAGAGAAAAAAAGTTCTGTGATTTTCTAAAAGTGAAAAAGTGGTTAGAAAAAAGACAAAGTAATTAATCTCATATGGCAATCTCAATATGAAGTTGTTTCATTCATTGATGAAGGTAATTTCTGAATTTATGAAAAATGCTTGGCAACGTTGTCTTTGAATCAAACATAGGAACACTGTTCTAAATAGAATAAAAGAAAAGATAAAGAGAGATCTCACAAACTAATTATACCACCAATTATTCTTCTAATTTTATCATAAATATCATGTTCTTATATCAAACTTTAAATATAAACAAAGAGTTGTTATATAAGAGGTGGTTGCACTTGTAATGCACCATTATGTTACAAATTAAATATGCATACTAAAAGTTATAATCGTAAATCCTTACTAATGATATTCTTAATTCTTAAGTCATCCATCACATACAAAATATACATGTTTTATAATTAATACAATAATCTTAGGAATCTTGTTTATAATCCACAAGAATGTTATAAATCAACCAAACATGGACTTAATAAATTTCCAAAATATCATTGATGGAATACCATTCTCATAAATCTTATTCCTATAATTTAATATCAACTCTTCAACCAAACACCTCATAGTGGGCATTAAGAAAGCAAAAAAGAGGATGACAAGGCTATGGCACTAGGCTTACGACATCATTGCCACTAGGGGTGGGCATGGTTCGATTCGGCATACAAATTGAACTGAATCAAACCAAACTGGTAAAGTAGTTCAATTTTGAAAATCGAACTGATTTTCTTTTGAGGACGAACCGATTTTGGTTCGGTGAACTGATTTTGAACCGAGTCAGAACTGGTTTGGGTTTCAAAAAATCAGTTCACAAAATTGCAAAACTGGTTTAAAAGCCAGTTCAGAATTGATTTTTCCATGAAACCAGTACAGAAAATTGGTTTTTCCATGAAACTAGTTCAAAAAACTGATTTAAAAACCACTTCAGAAAAACTGATTAGACTGAGTTTATCTACTGTTGCAATTAAACTCAATTAACTAATTAGAATGACATTCAAAAAATGATCCAATCTCATTTAAAAAAATAAATTTAAATTTAATAATTTTAATATGGAAACATTGTAATTTGTAGACTGAAATCAAGAGAAAAAGAATCATGATGTTATCAAACAAAGCTGAAATAAGGAATTCAATCAAAGTTAACAACAATGAGCACAGAAGTCATAAACTAAATCATTGAACAAGGAATATCATTCAAGTGTTTATGCCCCATGTTTCATTCCATTCAAAGTTCACATATTTTTCTGGTCAGGGTGAAGACAACACCAGTCATTGTTGAGCAACACAAGATTTCACCAGATAAGAAAGGAACAAATATAAGTCAATCTCAATAGGTGGTAAAAACATGACACAATATGAATCTCAAAACCATAACTTACTTACCGACTGAAGGTTTTTATTGAGCGTTTGTAGGTCATCAATAACCCGAAATGGTTCTTCTGTTGCAATAATCAACAATAGCTTCAAAATATGATGAAAATTTGAGTGCAACACAAACAAGAAAGCAAAAGACATTATTACCTAAATCTTGTTGATTTCCAACTCTTTCATTACTAATCTAGTTAGTTGCTTGTAGGTTTCTAAACAAAATAATAGTTTCATGGTTCTTCTATTATTGTTTGTAGGTTGTTAAACAAAATTTCAAGAGTTACATGTGGTTAAATTACCCCTTGTGTATATATTTCCTGGAAATCCACGTACAAGGACATGTATTTTAATCATAAAAAGTGAAGGCCATACTTTTCTCATAAGTGCAAAAAATACAGAAAATATTCAACAGAAACTCTAATGTGGCCATGAAATAGAGTATTTGTATTGTGACAGACAAACACATGTGCATTGTTATATAATAATCTCAATTAGAAATCTTGTACACTAATCCTGAGTAGACCATATTCCTCAGGGAAACTAAGACCTACCCTGTTTTCATCTATTGGATACAATCATACAAATATACATTTGTGCATCTCCTTAGGTTCCTCTAATAACAATTGAATGTAAACATATATTAAAGCTCATCAGATCACACACATAAATTATAGAGTAGCTTTATAGACAAAGATCATTCTTTCTGTATTCTACTAGTTATTAGGTATTCAAATGATGCATGATTTACTTGCTTGAAAACTCAATTTTTTCCTTGGAAAAAAAAAAGAAAATAAATTACCATACTAACCTATCACAAAAAGAATAACCAAGCACTTGTGATATAATCTTGCCCACAGTTGTCTTCCCAGAGGCCAGAGCCCATCATTCCTGCATGTCAAATTCTTTATTCACCTGTATGTAAATTAAGATGTCAATTATTAACCCCAACATCAATTATTTCTGAAATCTCCATCTCCTTCTTAACATGGTATGACCCTACAATGAGTAGTACCTTGAAAAGGTACACGTGCTCATTAATATTGAATCTCAAATGGGAAACTAAGGCTTTGCTCAAATTTTAACTTCAATAAGAAAATAAAACTTCAACTATATGTGACAGTTTTACCTTCAGTACTTGAAATTCAAGTTCATAGGGTATATGTCAAAAGAATTACCAATAACAATGACTCTTTTGAGATCACATAAGCATGTGTAAAACAAGACTGCACGGATTCAATCAGGAAAAAGATAAAAGACAAGACAGAAACACCATATTAAAGCAGTTGGGTAAATGCACATTACTTCAATGAGAATAATATCATATTAAAGCAAAGACTACTATAAATCAAACAAAACACCATCCAGTTAATTTGCAAAATTCTAAAGATAAAAGCATATGATAACTAAGCCATATAGTTTGTTCTTTTTCCTTACTCGTTTAGATATAAATTCAAAAGGGCAATGATATATTGTTTTCCTCCAAACAAGACCATTGGCATTTTTGCCTTAAGTTTCAAAAGCTACTGCATCTTGGCAAGTAGAAACTTCACCTATTAGTCAAGCATACATATGCATTAATATTTTCTAGGTCTCAAAATGGAGAAACCAGGTATGTAAAGCAATTATACTTTATTTCAAATGAAAGAAAATTTAATTCCCATTTAAATATCTCTTCTAATTGACTTTTCTTTATTTTTTGGCCACGCTACAAGTATATTACAAGGTTAACACTAACAAAATCTTTATTATTGCAGAAACTGACATTTGTTTCTCATAGGCTGGTTCCATAGTATGATCCCCATCATGATTTTAAGAAATTGCCTCTCCCTTTCTATCATCACTGGTCCATATGCTTAGCCTAGTTTGAAGGCCAATTAAATGTTGTGGACTTGCAGTAAGCAAACCACTTCATTTTCCACATTATAGCATAGATGTTGATTTAAAATAGAAAGAGAGAAAAGTGCGGAGAGAGAACCTAATGGTTTATTTTATGATAGGACAAAACTTAAATTTCTTTGAAGGCAGTGGGATCCTACGTTGCATGGGTACGGGTACAGGTACGGTACAATACAGATACGAGTATGGGGTACAACATTTTTCAAAAAACTAGGGTACAGTAGATATATATATATATATATATATATATATATATATATATATATATATATATATATATATATATATATATATAGAGAGAGAGACTAAAATCTCAACATTTTTAAAAAAAATTAAAACTTTCAACATAAAACATAGTTGTCCATAATAAGAAATTACAATACATTGACATGATTTCCTAAAGATGATTATAAACTACAACAGTCTCAATTTTATCATTTCCTTGCCCATCATCAGTGAAAAGACTGGCCTCCAAATCTAGTTCATCAAGAGATAGACTAGCAACTTCAAAAATCTCAGCCCCTTCAAATGGATCTCATTCATCTCCACCAATGTCCCACATTTTAGTCTCACCCTCATTGTAATTCTTATTCTTCCTTGAAATGAGACAAAGATTTGTGTGGACAAAAACTAAATTTCAGCTCTATTAGGATTTAGCCTATTCCTTTTCATGGAGCGGATAAAGGAATACAAGCTCCAATTCCTTTTACAACAAGAGGAAGAGGAAGGTTGTGAAAGGAGCTTCAAGGCAATGGTTTGAAGTTTAGGAATTGAAACTCCATACATGACCCATCATTCCTTTGGTGTCAAGTTTCACCTATCTTGCAAGCAATCAAATTGGTCAAGCTCTTCTTCACTAATTGAGAATTTAACAAACTCTAAAGTGACCTCTCGCCTTTCTTGAGAATCTGGAAAGTAATCATTCAGACATTTGTTTCTCCCCATGCAAATCTCATTATCCTTATGTGGGGGGACTCGTTTTGGAGCTTCCTCAAGCCATTGTCTACAATAATACCTATTATACAAATATAAATTGTGATTACTATAATACAAAAACTAAAGTACATATAAGAAAAAGTAAAAGAACTTGGAACTTGAAAGTTAATTAAATTTACCTAAGATTAAGTGAATGAGCCAAGCAATGAAGATGTGTGCAACTTTTATTCCATCTAGAAATTAGGATGTCATACACCACTTCATAGAAGGATGAATGTTGATTCAACTCATTTTCCTCATGTTGATAGATGGCTAGCTTCACTTGCTCAATCATACAATCCCATTTCTCATAAATCAAATGAAGGTTTGGCTTATCGATATCACAAGAACAAAGCATTTCATCGATGGGATTTGTAAAACTTAGAATATAATCAACTTTATCCCACTAAAGGTCATTCAAAATTGTTTCTTTCACAAAGGCAACCTTTTGAACCTCATCTTCTCTATAGTGAGATCATTCTTCACTAATGATCATAGATTGAAGATCATGCTTAATAGTTCTAAACCTTTTAAGCATTATAATGACAGAGGCAAATCTAGTCTCAGCAATAGAAAGTAGCTTCAGATGCACAAATTGATTATACATGGCTTACGTTGCACGGGTATGGTACTAATACCAGATACAGGTACGGGGTACAAAAAATTTTAAAAAACTAGGGTACGTGTATGCTTCAGATGCACTTGAAAATTACATTCAAAAAACTAGGATACAAATATATAATATAAATATATATATATATATATATATATATATATATATATATATATATATATATATATATAGAGAGAGAGAGAAAGAAAGAAAGAGAGACTAAAATCTCACACAATAAAATATGACAACATAACATAAAAATTAAAACACACAAATTTCAACATAAAACATAGAAAAGAACTTAAATTATTCAACCAAGACAACTTCCATAATCAGAAATTGCAATACTTAAGTTGTTCAACATGATAACTTCCTAAAGATGATTATAAAAATCATACTCCAACAGTCTCAATTTCATCATTTCCTTGCACATCATCAATAAAAAGAATGGCCTCAAAATCTGTTTTATCAAGAGAGAGACTAGCAATTTCAAGAATCTCAGCCCCTTTAAATGGATCCTATTCATCTCCACCAATGTCCCATATTTTAATCTCACCCTCATTGTAGTTCTTATTCTTCCTTGAGAGGAGACGAAGATTTGTGTGGACAAAAACTAAATCTTCAGCTCTCTTAAGATTTAGCCAATTCATTTTCATGGAGTGGATAAAGGAAGATGTGCTCCAATTCCTTTCACAACAAGAGAAAGAGGAAGGTTGTGAAAGGAGCTTCAAGGCAACAGTTTGAAGTTTGAGAATTGAATCTTCATACATGACCCACCGTTCTTTTGGTGTCAAGTTCCACCTATCTTGCAAGCAATCAAATTGGCCAAACTCTTCTTCACCACTTGAGAATTTAACAAACTCTGAAGTGACCTCTCGTCTTTCTTGAGAATCCAGAAAGTAATCCTTCAGGCATTTGTTTCTCCCTATACAAATCTCATTATCCTTATGTGAGGAGACTCGTTTTGGAGCTTCCTCAAGCCATTGTCTACAATAATACCTATTATACAAAATATAAATTGTGATTACTATAATACAAAAACTAAAGTACATTTAAGAAAAAGTAAAAGAACTTAGAACTTGAAAGCTAATTAAATTTACCTAGGATTAAGTGAATGAGCCAAGCAATGAAAAGGTGTGCAACTTTTATTCCATCTAGAAATTAGGATGTCATACACCACTCCATAGAAGGATGAATGTTGAATCAACTCTTTTTCCTCATGTTGATAGATGGCTAGCTTCACTTGCTCAATCATACAATCTCATTTCTCATAAATCAAATGAAAGTTTGGCTTATTGGTGTCACAAGAACGAAACATTTCATAGATGGGCTTTGTAAAGCTTAGAATATAATCAACTTTATCCCACCAAAGGTCATTCAAAATTGTTTCTTTCACAAAGGCAACCTTTTGAACATCATCTTTCTATAGTGAGACTATTCTTCACTAATGACCATAGATTGGAGACCATGCTTAATAGGCAAATCTAGTCTTAACAATATAAAGTAGCTTCAGATGCACAAATTGATTATACATGGCTAGCCTCATGGAATTATTCATAATAAAATTCTTAATGAAAAAGGCATCATTATCAACAACAGTAATCCAATGACACTCAGCATAAACACTCTCATTATTTGGATTATTTTTAAGAGTACAAATATTTTTCAAAGTAAGGTTAAAGGTATGCACCATACACGGTGACCAAAAGATATGAAGATGAATGGATTCAATAATTGCTCTAGCAGCCTTGCAAACAGGTGCATTACCAGTAATGATTTGCGCTATATTTTGTGGTCTGACCTCATCAATGGTGAATAAAATCAAATTAGCAATGTAATGTTTGTCCTTAAACTCACCAGAGCCATCAACTGCCTTCAAGAACATAGGTCCTGAATCCGATGTAGTTATGAAGTTAATCAATGGTCTTCTCTGTGCATCAGTCCAACCATCACTTACTATACTCACACCTTTTTTCTGGCTAAGCATTTTTTATGGGTTGAAGTAATCTTAATATGTGGACTTCTTCTCTTTGCAACATTGAAGTTCTTATAGCATTGTAACTAAGTAGAAGAAAACCAGGGAGGGTAGTGTTTGCAGCATATGTGAATTAGCTCACAAAATAGGAATTTCTAGCCATATTGAATGGCAAGCCAGCAGAGTAGAATAGTCTGGTGATGGGAATTAAAAGCTTCAAACCTAAGTGTAGGTTGTCTTAAGTAGTATATTCTCGAGAGTCCGAGGTCGATCCACAGGGAATTGATGAAAAAAAATTCTTTGAGGTAAGGAGTATATTTGTCACAATACTAAAGGTGATAAAAGTTGTTCACAGATAAAAAGAATTTGCTTGGGTTAGGAGATCCACTCTTAGTAGTAAATTAAAGACAAGATTATTTCTTTTTATAACTCAATTGAAATCACACATAATGAAGGTTCCAATCAAAAGATTTAACATTCAAAGTTCAATTAAAATTATATATGTAATCATATTATGGTTCCTTTAATTGTCCACCAACACTTGTAAATAGTTTCAAGCATCCACTGTGCCAACGTCTTGTCTACAATGAATCAAGTTCTTCAATATACAAGAAGGGTTTTTAAATTGATTGGAAACAACATAAACACATATAATGATCACTTAAAAATATATCATTTAAGCACAAGAAGGAAATTAATCTAACCTCAACATATTACCAAAAGCTTCACCCTTTCACCCAAATAAAATGAAAATTAGTTACTCATAGATAAGAAGAAAGAAAGAGAGAAGAAGAAAAAGATGAACATAATTTCAATTTAGAATAAAGAAAACTACAACAAGAGAAACAAATCCCACAATAGCATAAACTAAGCTAAGATAAAAGATGATCTGAATGAGCACCCAACCCTTTTATAGAGTTCAAGGAGTACAAGAAGACAGTGGAGTTGTTTGATGATGAGAAGTAAATGCCAAAATAATTATTTGATGATGATGAATGAACTAAAATTATAGAGATTTTTGTCTCCGAAATGTTTCTGCTATGAGCTTATGGCATGTGTCATTTTCTCATCAAGTGGTCTTCATAAAAGTTCTAAGAAATTGTCTTAGATTTCCATAACCTCTGGTTTCATCCAAATCCACCACCTATACCCTAAAATATGACTCAATTACTGCTCATGGGCCAGGTCCAACTTCAACTCCTCTATTCTGACTTCCAAGCCCAATATCACCTTCAAGACTTTCGATTTGCCTCTTGTGTTCTGCATGAAAGTTGTAGATATGTGTCTTAACCTTCCACTGTCAAAATTTCAGAATTATTGAACTCCTATAACCCGAGATATAGCCTAATGAGTGCATAGAGGTCAAGTTGTCAAGTTCAAAACTCTAGATTTTGCTTCAACTCCAATTTGAGTTATCCAAACGTGTTCTCGGTCTTGAGGTCTTCATGAAAGTTGTAGAAATTTGTCTTAGCTTTAAAACAAGACCAAAATCACATCCATCAGATATTTGTAACTCAAATTATAACCAGTTTATTGAAAAAGCCAAGTGAGAAGATTATACAATGAATGAAATATATTACTATCAATGTGGCTCTTGCTATCAAGTGAATAGTTATTAGAGAATTATCTTAAATTTCCAACAAGACCAGAATCACATTAATCAGATAATTGCAACTCAAATTGTGGTCACTTTACTTAAGAATGCAATCACCCAAATTAATGATAATTCAA
The DNA here is from genome assembly GCA_029884605.1 of Ormosia emarginata. Taxonomy (NCBI): domain Eukaryota; kingdom Viridiplantae; phylum Streptophyta; class Magnoliopsida; order Fabales; family Fabaceae; genus Ormosia; species Ormosia emarginata. The sequence continues at coordinate 3,419,227 of JAQQTP010000055.1, read as the reverse complement.
GCAATAATTTCTTTAATTATCCAATTAAGCTTAATTTCATAAAATGTAACAAAATCAACTTAATTAAGTCAAATTGAACCTTAAGAAGCCTAATGAGAGGATTATAAATTGAATAAAATACATTGTTATCATCTGCCTATTTCACATGACAAATGATCTATTGCCTCATTATTAAATGACATTCCAATTGCACTTTCAGTGTCTCTTCTTCGTTTGCTCCCATCAGAAGACATATCAACTCTAGGAGGGTTCAAACTTGTAAAGCCAGAGGGTAAAGGAACTTGCACTGGCTTTGCATTCTTCTCAGCAACCTCTCTTTCTATTTGCTTCATTTCTTAAATATAGTCATTTAGCACAACATTACATATGCTAATCTCATGTCCTTTTTCCTTCAATAGATGAGACCTCACTCTAAAATAAGATCATCTGTAAGTTCCATCACAAAATTGCATTTCCAACTTGTATTCCCTCCTCCAGCTTTTTTACTTTGCAGTATAGTCACATAAGCCCAAAGGGGACAACCATTTTCAGCAAATCCAGTTGCATATTTACTGGTCAAAGAAGCAGAAAAGGTTGTGCCACTACCAGAGGTAGACCCACTGCCAGACCCAGTACCACCAACACTAGCAAAACCTTGTGAAAGCATCTCTGGAATAGAGGGCAGAGAACATGTAGAAGCAAAGATGAGAGTGAAAACTCTAGCTCTTGTGAAAACACTAGCAGAACGTCCAGCCCACGTCGCAGGTCACCGGAGATGGGTCGCGCCACTCGGGTAGAAGCAGAGACTTGAACGGGTTAAGGGATGGTGGCTGGTCGTTGGAGCTCAAAAAGGAGAGTGGTCGAGACTCGAAGGGGTTAAGGGGTGAAGATCGTGGCCAGTTGTTCCACGCTGCAATCGTCGGAGTTCCAGACGATGGAGCTAGGTCACGTAGCTTGGGTAAAAGGAGAATGAAGAGTTGAAGGTGAGACTCAAATTCAAATGGAACGTGTTAGGGGTTCGAGGTTCTGAAACTGAAGCAAAATACCTTTTTTGTGCATTAAACGACCGTGTTTTTGGAAAAAAAAATTGATTGAGTCATACCAGTCATTTCTAGAGCCGCACTGAGCCGTACCCAGCCGATGAGGAGTCGTACCCAAATTAAAAAAAAAAGTACATACCCACTGCGTACTCGTATGCGGTACGCACCGGGTACCAGTACTCTTCTCTAGGAGGAGTACCCATCCTTCATAGGTAGGATCACAAAGTAATTGGGCAATAACTATGATTTAGTAAGTTGTCCCATTTAGTCTTTCCAAGCCATTGGCTTAAAATTCCTGTATATCTGACTTGTTACATAGAAAATTAGTGCTATGTTTTTCATATGGCCTTAATAAAAAAGTTCTACCCATCTTTTAACAACTGCAGCGTAGGCAATGAAGCTTCACATAGATGGTTTTAACTCAGATGCAGGAATGAAATACAACATTACATCAATGGTGTGAGAGAGGTTTTAGGCTTCTATCTTCTAGCAACAGTATAATAGTAGTGAGAAATTTGGTTCACTCTGTTAATAACTACTTAGCAAATAGCAACAGATAACATACATTACAAAATAACTTCTGTTGTTTGACATTGACCTTGCAACTTGCAAGCTACTATAGAGATGGCATCATACAAAGATTACAATTTTCTTAGTAAGTAGCACAAACAAAATGAAATCAAAGATAGTAATAGTCAGTTAATGACAGAATGGTAGAGGGTCAATTTTTTTCTTTTTGCTACCCCACAAGCCAGATAGAAAGCAATGGACATAAAGTAACAGAGAACATAAAGCATAATCAAACCCAACAGGACAACTCGAGAACTTAATGGCAAAAAAGCCCTTCAAAACCAAACTTTTTTTCACTTTCACACAGTGAAAATGACTATTGAAACTCCTCAATTTGCTACCTGAACCTCCATAGATCATAATTTACAGGTTTTAATCCTGATCCAATATAGTGAATATACCCCCATTGCTTCCCTTAATCATTTTCAGCTATTTGATATGGAAAAAATAAATGTACAAAAATTAGCAAATAAACATCAAAAAATGGAATGAAGAAACTGTGCTAGTGTGCTAACAAATGTTAATGCTCTAAATCATTTAAGTGAATATAGAACTGTGCTAGTGTGCTTCTTTCTCATAATTCTAATTAAGTCTTCTAGCAAATAGCTCCCAGTGGATAACTGGATATGCATGGTGATATTTACTGCATACAGATAATGTTATCACTTCTGCTACAATTACTAAACATCCTTCTTATGTTTCAATGAATTGTGCAGTGAACCTCTTAGTTCAAGTTACATTATAGTTTACAAACAGATAATCCAAACCTACTGCACCCTTCACATCCTCACAACTAAATCAAGTATAATAATTTAACATACTAATTTACATTTCATTTCCAAGTATAAAAATACATAGTAACATGGCATTATTAACCAAAGAAATCAAGAAATTTTCACATTGTTACACAATCTAATTCAGCTTCATTCTGTTGAGGCAATTCATCAAACAGAACATAGACATCTCACATTAATTAAAAACATAAATAGAGCCACAAACCATGAACTAATAACTCATATCATATCATATCCAGTCTATCAACCATTCAAAATTTTCGAAATACATAAAAAAACAAATTAAAAAGCACCAACCAAAGAAGAGAAATAATTATTGCATGAAAGCTACGCCCAGAAATGACATAATCCTGAATTTTAGATATTACTATCATGAAATCTATGCACCAACCAATATTAAGGCAGTGTAAGAAGTGCACAAATCAAGGGTTCTCACCATAATAGAAAATGAAAATCTAAATGAAAATGAAAATGTAAGAACAAAAAAAATCAAGGGTTCTCACCACTCGAAGACTCAACACTACAAATTAATAGAAATCGATGACACTGAGCAGCACCAAGCAACTCGATGAGAGCTCACAGCAGAAAGAAATCGATGAAGACACAGAGTCGCAGATCGATGCAGAAAGATGAAGACGCAGAATCAGGAGCTCGATTTGAGCCTGAAAGTGCCGCCAACTGTGCAATTCTTAGTGCTCGATTGGGGGTTAGGGTTCACTGATTTAGGAGTAGGGTTCAGTGATTTGCGAGTTAGGGTTGATAAAATCTCAATGTAAATTTTTAAATTGAAACAATGAAACAAATCAACAGCAGTTTTCCCAGTGACCAATGTATTGGAGCTTACTAAACTTTTAAACTATAAATCATGCTAATATTAATGTTACATAACGGAACATATTTAATGATGATGTTGCATTAACAAATTGATCCCTGTTAAACTTAGCATCCAAATATATGGGCATAGATATAAACAATCATAATCATAATCTATATAGAAAGAAAACCTGTTCTGGACATATGGACATACCTGTTAATGACAACATTAACAATAACTTGAATATGATTGAGGTTAATGAGCAAATGAATGATCTCCATAGCATGCTTAATAATCCTGACAGCCATTAGTTTCTTGCCATTGTTTCTAGCGTGCATCATGAGGGAGTTGGTGAACCTCTCAACAATAGGACACTAGGCTTTCCTGAAATGCTTCATTGAGTACCTTCCAGTAGTGTGAGGAAAAGAGGTTGCATTCTTGGATGCCACCACTCCAATATAATCAGCCAGAGAGATGTCATTAACCTCATGAATAAAATTGAGACCTGAACAAGTGCGAGTGGCATTGAGAAGAAAGGAAGGAATAAAGCTCTGAAGCATGGATACTCCTCCCTGGTACGTATCAGGTACGAGCACACGGTGTATGTACCCAATTTTTTTTTTGAATTTGGGTACGGCTCGATGCGAGTCGAGAAATGATTGGTACGGCTCAGCCAATTTTTTTTCCAAAAACACGATCGTTTGACGCACAAAAAAAGGGTATTTTGCTTCAGTTTCAAAACCCCGAACCCCTAACACGTTCTATTTGAATTCGAGTCTCACCTTTAGCTCTTCATTCTCCTTCTACCCGAGCAGCGCGACCCAGCTCCAGCGTCTGCAACTCCGGCGACTGCAGCGTGGAACGACCGACCATGATCTTCACCCCCTAACCCCTTCGAGTCTCGACATTCTCCAGTTCAAGTCTCTGCTTCTACCCGAGCGGCACAACCTAGCTCTGGTGACCTGCGACGTGGGCTGGACGTTCTGCTAGTGTTTTCACAAGAGCTAGTGTTTTCACTCTCCTATTTGCTTCTACCCATTCTCTGCCCTATATTCCAGAGATGCTTTCACAAGGTTCTGCTAGTGTTGGTGGTACTAGGTCTGGCAATGGGTCTGTCTCTGGTAGTGGCACAACCTCTTCTGCTTATTTGACCAGCAAATATGCAAATGGAATTGCTAAAAATAGTTGTCCCATTTGGGCTTATGTGACTATACTACAAAGTAAAAAAGCTGGAGGAGGAAATGCAAGTTGGAAATGTAATTTTTGTGATGGAACTTACAAGGGATCTTATTTTAGAGTGAGGTCTCATCTATTGAGGGAAAAAGGACATGAGATTAGCATATGTAATGCTGTGCTAAATGACTATCTTCAAGAAATGAAGCAAATAAAAAAAGAGGTTGCTGAGAACAATGCAAAGCCAGTGCAAGTTCCTTTACCCTCTAGCTCTACAAGTTTAAACCCTCCTAGAGTTGATATGTCTTCTGATGGGAGCAAGAGAAGAAGAGGCACTGAGAGTGCAATAGGAAGGGCATTTAATAATGATGCAAAAGATCATTTGTCATGTGAAATAGCCAGACTATTCTACTCTGCTAGTTTGTCATTCAATATGGCTAGAAATTCCTATTTTGTTAACTCATTCACATATGCTGCAAACACTACCTTCTCCGGTTTTCTTCTACCTAGCTACAATGCTATAAGAACTTCAATGTTACAAAGAGAAAAAACTCACATATTGAGATTACTTTAACCCATCAAAGACACTTGGCCAGAAAAAGTTGTGAGTATAATGAGTGATGGTTGGACTAATGCACAGAGAAGACCATTAATTAACTTCATGGTTGTATCGGATTCGGGACCTATGTTCTTGAAGGCGGTTGATAGCTCTAGTGAGTTTAAAGACAAACATTACATTGCTAATTTGATTTTGTCCACCATTGATGAGGTTGGACCACAAAATGTGGTGCAAATCATTACTGATAATGCACCTATTTGCAAGACTGCTGAAGCAATTGTTGAATCCATTCATTCTCATATCTTTTGGTCACCGTGTGTGGTGCACACCTTGAACCTTACTTTGAAAAATATTTGTGCTCCTAAAAATAATTCAAATAATGAGAGTGTTTATGCTGAGTGTCATTGGATTACTGTTGTTGCCGATGATACCTTTTCATTAAGAATTTTATTATGAATTATTCCATAAGGCTAGCCATGTATAATCAATTTGTGCATTTGAAGCTACTTTCTATTGTTGAGACTAGATTTGCCTCCGTCATTGTAATGCTTAAAAGGTTTAGAACTATTAAACATGGTCTCCAATATATGGTCATTAGTGAAGAATGGTCTCACTATAGAGAAGATGATGTTCAAAAGATTGCCTCTGTGAAAGAAACAATTTTGAATGACCTTTGGTGGGATAAAGTTGATTATATTCTAAGCTTTGCAAAACCCATCTATGAAATACTTCGTTCTTGTGACACCGATAAGCCAAACATTCATTTGATTTATGAGACATGGGATTGTATGATTGAGCAAGTGAAGCTAGCCATCTATCAGCATGAGGAAAAAGAGTTGATTCAACATTCATCCTTCTATGGAGTGGTGTATGACATCCTAATTTCTAGATAGAATAAAAGTTGCACACATCTTCATTACTTGGCTCATTCACTTAATCCTAAGTAAATTTAATTAACTTTCAAGTTCCAAGTTCTTTTACTTTTTCTTAGATGTACTTTGATTATTGTATTATAGTAATCACAATTTATATTTTGTATAATAGGTATTATTATAGAAAATGGCTTGAGGTAGCTCCAAAACGAGTCCCCCCACATAAGGACAATGAGATTTGTATGAGGAGAAACAAATGCCTAAAGGATTACTTTCTGGATTCTCAAGAAAGGCAAGAGGTCACTTCAGAGTTTGTTAAATTCTCAAGTGGTGAAGAAGAGCTTGGCCAATTTGATTGCTTGCAAGATAGGTGGAACTTGACACCAAAGGACTGGTGGGTCATGTATGGAGCTTCAATTCTCAAACTTCAAACTGTTACCTTGAAGCTCCTTTCACAACATTCCTCTTCCTCTTGTTGTGAAAGGAATTAGAGCATATATTCCTTTATCCACTCCATGAAAAGGAATAGGCTAAATCCCAAGAGAGTTGAAGATTTAGTTTTTGTCCACACAAATTTTCGTCTTCTCTCAAGGAAGAATAAGAACTACAATGAAGGTGAGACTAAAATGTGAGACATTGGTAGAGATGAATGAGATCCATTTGAAGGGGCTGAGATTTTTGAAGTTGCTAGTCTCTCTCTTGATGAACCAGATTTAAAAGCTATTCTTTTCACTGATGATAGATAAGGAAATGATGAAATTGAGACTGTTAGAGTTTGATTTTTATTATCATCTTTAAGAAGTTGTCATGTTGAACAACTTAAGTATTGCAATTTCTTATTGTAGATGTTGTCTTGGTTAAACAATTTAAGTTCTTTTCTATGTTTTATGTTAAAATTTGTGTGTTTTAATTTTTATGGTATGTTATCATATTTTATTGTATAAGATATATATATATATATATCGTATATATATATATATATATATATATATATATCATACTTAGTTTTTTGAAAATTTTTGTACCTTATACCTGTGCAACGTAGGAATTGAGAAAAACATTTTCGTACCCCGATTTTGTGCAATGTAAGAATTGAAAAAGAGGGAAATCAGATGGAAGACCTTAATTCTATTTTTTTGGTGCAGGGATAAAGGGGGACATGTTTGAAACGATCGCACACTGAATTTCAACCATGTTACTACAATATCACAAGCCATCTCCATCTAACCCAAAATTTCAACCATCACAGTATCCTCATACATCACCAAATTATCTCTTCAACACCACACAAATCAAAATTAGCCCCACACACACATAAATACAAACTCTAAATATTCTGAGCACCCTTCAAACACAGATCTTGTACCCATCAAACCATACAACTTGAAAACAGAACAACCCAACAAATTCAACAAAACTAGAACCCAAGTCACAGAACCTTCCAACAAGATCAAAACCTAACTTGAGAAGCATCACCACAAACCCCACTTACAAGCGGGGCTTTGTGGGTTAAGGGCCAAAAATCCCTACTAATAGGTGGGCTAATAAACTAAAAAAAAAACCCATGTAGAGCTTAGTAGGCTGTCTCACCGGCTTCAGCCCAGATTGACTACTCTACTAATAACATTCATAAATCCTATGTCATCCACCACATACAAAATATACTTAGTTTACAACTAATACAATAATCTTGAGAGTCTCGTTTATAATCCTCAGGAATGTTATAAATCAACCAAACATGGACTTAATAAATTTCCAAAATATCATTGATGGAATACCATTCTCAGAAATCCTATTGCTAGGATTAAAGATCAACTCTTCAACCAAACACCTCACAGTAGGCATTAGGAAAGCAAAAAAGGATGACATGGATATGGCACTCGGCTTACGGCATTGTTGCCACATTACTAAGAACGCAAATTCATGGTCATCCATTGCTCTGTCCGTCACAACTCACAAAGAGAAAGAGAAAGAGTAAGGAAGTAAAGAAAGAGAGATAGAGGAAAGAGCCACATGAAATTCACAGTTCAACCATGTTTAATAAAACAAGACGGCAGCCAGTACAAGCTTTATATACCACATCCAACTTTGTCACTAAAACAGAGTATGGATTGAAAATTGACGGATATACAATGACAACTCAAAAGATTCAATTTTCCACCACACACATCGGCAAGGACATGTAACCAGCTGAAATTGCACTTAGTAACTTTAATACGAGCCCCCTGCATGTCTCAGAGACTACTATCAATAACTTCCCTGCAGAAAACAACCAAAACAAGTCATCTTTTGCATTGTTTGAGCCAAAGAGGAGACAGTTTTTCCAATAGCACAGATTACAAAGATATAGGCTCACCAATTACAGTTTCACAGAAGTCTAAAATATTGAACTAAATATTATAAAACAAGACAAGTATTAGTTTTTCTAAAAACGATTCTCTATTCTGATTAGTCTGATACAGAAACAGAAACTTGAATATTTCTCCCTTTTTTGGGTCTACCATACCTCTCCAGTAAAATTGCCCTGGCCAGGAGGTGGATATCTTTGTTGCGACCCCATCTGTTCTTTGGCAGGATAATTCCCCTGCTCAGCCTGCCCAAATTCCTCCATATATGATGGTTTGAAATCCTTCATAAAAGATGGGGTAAAGGTATCATCCAACGCCTCAGAAGCACCAGTTCCTCCATGCCTAGGCACAGGATCTCTTCTCTCTCCTTGTCCCGAGAGTCCAAAGTTCTGCTGTGGCACATAATTTCTTCTTTCTCCTTGTCCTGGTGGTCCGAAGCTCTGCTGCTGTGCATATTGTGATGAAGCAGGCCCATATCTTTGCTGTGAAGCAGAACCATAGGTTTGCTGTTGTGGATAATTCTGTGATGCATGGCCATAGTTGTGTTGGGGTGGATAATTCTGCGATGCTTGGCCATAATTGTGTTGGGGTGGATAATTCTGCGATGCTTGGCCATATTTCTGTTGGGGTGGATAATTTTGGGATGCTTGACCATAGTTGTGTTGGGGTGGATAATTCTGTGATGCTTGGCCATAGTTCTGTTGGGGTGGAAAATTTTGAGGAGGCCCATAGTTCCTTCCATCTCCTTGCATGGACCCCCGATTATTGTAGGAGAGATTCCCTTGAGGGTTAGACATTGGATTTTCTTGCCGATTATATTGACCAGGAGTTCTATTGCGGTCTCGCCTTCCTTGATTTCTTCCATACTGTATTGGTGGAGGTCGAGGGATAATAGTTCCATTAATGTACTGATCTCCTATTTATCAGACATCGAAAGTTGCTTTCAGAAATCTTGTTGCAATCAAAAGGATAGCTTAATATTGAAGTAGTCATCAAATAGAACTACTAATGAAATAGGTCTAATTAGCTTATTAACATGAATAAACTTTAAAAAAAGAAAAAATTTGCTTACCTCCATACTGCTTGTTCACTGGATCAATATAGGAATCTGGTAGCACAAAGATGACTCCAGGAAGACCTATTAAAAAAACAGTAAATCAAATATCATTTTTTTGGTTTTTCTATTGTCTCGAGTAGATAATTGAATTTAAGAGTAAGAAGAAATAAAATACCTTCAAATTTCTGAGACTCTTCTTCGGTCATGACAGCCTGAAACCCAGTGTAAGTTGTAGTGCTGCAGGCATATATTTTCTTCTTTGCCTCTTCCACACTAAAACCACAACATATAATAATTTGAAGAAGCTTATTTGTTAATGAAAATAGGAACAGGAAAGGTAGTTAATTTGTGTAAGAGAGACAAAGAGATAGAGGGACCTGATATTGAGACCCTTGGCACAGGTCTCCTCATAGACGCGAACCATGTCTTCGGGGGAGGGCTTGTTGTCCTTGGGGAAGTCCATCACGAAGAGCCAGTGGTTGTAGTCGCACCCCTCGAACAGTATGGTATCGGGTCCAATCTCGTCGGAGATGTTGCTCCCTGAGGAGGATCGAGTAGATAGAAGCGAAATCGGGGATGACCTGAATGAACGGGATTGAATTTGAAGGACAAGATTCGGGGCGGGCGAAGATGCTGGTGTTGAAAGTGCGCGGTGAATGGGGGTGGAAAATGGCGGCGCAGATGTGGTGGAGAAGGAGCGGTGGATGCTGGAGAGGGCTCTGAGGGAGCGGCGGAGGAGAATTGACGACGACGCCATGGCGGTGAAGGAAAGTGAGTAGGGTTTTGGTTGGGAAATGAGGGTTTTAGACAGAGCCTCTTTATTTCTAGTTTCTATCAAGATAATGGTTACGATTTGCTACAAATATAAGAAATGTTTCCTAAACTCCACTCCACATGCACCATTGATTTTTTTTAAAATTTTGATCAACGGATGATTTGTTTTACCTATTAACTTGATAACAGGTTATTTTTAATATAATGGGTAATATCTATCTTGGTCCCTCAAAATTTCTGTTATTATGTTTAATATTTGCAATTTTATTCCTTTCCCCTTCCCTCCCTCAAGTCAAAGACAGAACCCCAAAAATCATAAACCTCAACCAGACGCCGGCGATCAGAAACCCCAAATCCAGAGAAGGGAAGACAGAAACTGCAGCGTCCTTGCTCTTCAACCACCACACACAACCAGAAATGGCACCCATCGGAGACCCACACCACCGTATCGTCCACTGGAACCCAAACACCCAGAACCACCAAGCCACAACTAGCCGCTGGAACTCCGACCACCAGAAGCCAAGAATGAACCCGGAGCCTCGCAGCCAACCGAACACGCACCTCACCACCCATGGCCACCACCAGCTGCCGCATGACCACAGGAAACCCGCACCTCAGCTTCTCCACCACGTTGCCGTCGTCGAACATCAACCGTGAACCACCCAAAACCCGCGAATCCAGATAGTGTCGAGCACCGCGAGCCAGCCACCTAACCCAACTGAATAACCGCTGCTTGAAACCACCCACGCTCCCCTGCCTCTGCTTGAATCTGCGAAGCCACCACCGCACGAACTACCTCCATGGCAGATGAACTCCGACCCAACACCGAACTTTGCGAACCACTAAATCTCAGTCTGGTACTAGATAATAAATAACATAAATAAAAGGTTTAGATAATAAATAGTAATTTATTAAATAAAATAAAAAAAAATTACCTGGAGAAACTTCTTATCACCGGTATTTTTTTGTAATGCATCATACTCCGCTCTTTGAGGAGAGTATGTGAAACACGTCCACAGATATATTTGTCTGCTCCAGATTGCACCTCTAGGAACTAATACGATGCTTTTTTCTTCTTCTTTTTTATTATAAAAAAACACCTTTTTAATAGGAGACTGCTACATGGGTTGTTAGTTGTTACTTACTCCTAAAGCTTTAGCTTGGCCTCATTTTGGTTTGTTCTTTTGATCAGGTCAATTTCTTCAACATAATTTTTTGACTTGATTATCACCTGATTAATGATCGAGTAGAATTTGGGTTAACTTAAAATTTAAATAAAATATATAAATTTAGACATTATATTATAGATAAATCATAAAATTTTAAAGATAAAAAATTAAAATTAAGAAATACTTTGTAATATATATTTTCAAACAACTTATATTAATATAAAATTGTTATTATATTATGTGAAAATATTAACTTAAGTTAATAATTTTTATATTTTATTTTTAATCTTTAAAAAAATTATAAATTTTAAAATATTATACGACTTTAAGATAATTAGGCCAATCCGAAATAAGACACAAACTCAATTCAAAAGTATGTCAAGCCAAATCCTCAAAATTTGAACTCGCTTCAATTAATTTTGGTCTATAACAAATTGTTAGGCCAAATTGAGTCTTGAAATTCCTTATTTTCTTCAACTTTAATTACATTTTTAATACAAGTAATACACATTCAAGGATCTGGAACAGGGAATGGACCTCTGCAGTTTTTATGAAATTGCATGAGATTTTCGCCATAAACAATGTTTTTTGCTTAGCAAAAAATTAATGCAAAAAATCTGCACCCGAGATCACGGTACATTAAGATGCACCCTTATGCAATTTTTAAAACTACATAGGATCATATCATAATCCATAGAGTAAAAGATTTAACTTAGTTTGCTCTCTTTTTTTTGTATATTTCAATTATTTACGTAATTTTAGACAAAACGACTATTTCAGAATCTAACTCCCTCACATTGCTGGTAAAACTTAGTTTTTTTTTAAGACTTATGACTCACCACCATGGACTTGTTGGATAGAGTTGTCAAAATGAATCAATTCCAATCGGTCGGTCTAAATAACTCGACAAAAAATACAAATTATACTAGAAAAATTCAAGCTCAAACTTAATTTAGTTTGACATGGCTTAGCCCGATCTAATCTGACTCAAAATCGGGTTGACTCGCTTCGAGTCGTATTGGTTCATTAGTCTTAATTTTAATTAGTTTTTTAATCAAATAAGGTGTACCTAAAAGGGATACTATCATTTTTTTGTTTAAAATATTAGAACTCAATTGATAATTAGACTAATTATATATTTTTTGTCATTGACCTAAAACTAAATAACTCAAATTTCTTATTTTTCACTATGATTCAATTTTTTTAAGATTAGATTCATTAGTTTTTTTTTAAATAAAAGAATTATCGAACTAATAGACTGGTACGTCTAATCCATAATAAGTTAAACTAATAAAATGATAACTCCTAAAACATATCTGACCCGATATGACCCAACTCATTTTGTCAATTCTAATGACGTAAAAGTTCTTAATAAGGGCCATTAAAGAAGGGGGCGGAAAATTAGGAAAAGGTAAAACTTAGTTTTAATACAAGCAAAACTCATAAACTAGTTGTCTTTTCTTCATACATATATTTGTTATATTAAATGGAGTAATGTTTATTGTACATCACTTCTTGTTGTGTATCTTCATACCTGTTGATGGCACTAACTTTAATCAAATAATAATGAGAACAATTCAAATGTGAAGTAAAATATATATAAGTTTACGTGAGTAACATTAATCTATTAAATGTTTAGTGTTAGGGTAAAGTAATAGTGTAATGCTAATATCAGTGCTATCTATGTCCATTATTTTTTTTTTGTCCCATCTATGTCTATTATTGGTTTAGAAGGAACGTTTTTATAGATTTGTCTCACGAGTATTTATATTTATCAAAGAATAAAAAATAATAATTATGAAATTAAAAATAAAACATTTAATAGGTTAAGAATTAAAAAAAATTTATTTTGTATTTAATAATTAATATATTTTATTTATTAACAAAATCCTATTTTTATTATTAAAACCTTCTTTCCGTTTCCCTTTTGTTCTTTTTGGCTGAACTTACTTTAATTTCGTTCGCTATAAATTCATCATAAAATGATAAAAGGAAGGAACTGGATTTTGGTTTTGGACGTTATAAAGGACCTGGATGGGACTCTTGCAACTTTATCACAAAAAAAAAATTGAATAATTTTTAAGAGTATAATTTATTATAATTATTTAAATTATTATTTAATATATATAAAATAATAAAAAAGATTATAAAATTATATCAATTATTAATAATATTTTTATATATATCAAAAAATAATTTAAATAATTAAGTGATGAAACGGTATATTTTACCATATAAAAATTTCTCAAAAAATTGTTAACAACCTGGGAGAGTAGTAGACCCTCCGTGTGCATGGTTTGGATTTGGAGAGTGAGAGTGAGAGTGAGAGTAAGAGAGAGTGACAAAGCACCAGCCCCAATGCAGTTGCAGCTAGACTTGACTATTGAGAGAGAGAGTGAGACAACAAAGGTGACAATAAACAAGGAGTTTATGTTGAAAGCTAAGTATGTTCTACACTACAGCTTCACTGTCCACATGCACCTTCACCAAATAATTTAAAAACTGCCTCAGCTAAGATGACATGTTTCTCTTTTGCAGTATCCCACTTCCCCATTTCCTGGACCCTTCACACTTCACATTCATCCCATCTGGCTCGCATTTCTCTGGGAAACTGACAAGAATGAAAAGATTGTGTTTTTCCCATGAAAAGCTTCAACTTTCGGCATCACACCTAACGGGTTGTGTTTGTATTGAGTTGTGAGAAATGGCGGAGGTGTTGCAGCGAGGTCGGTCTCTGGCTGAGACGCCAACATATTCAGTTGCCTCAGTTGTTACTGTCATGGTCTTTGTCTGCTTCTTGGTTGAGCGCTCAATCTACCGGTTTGGAAGGGTAAGAGGGAAAATCATTGTCAAAAATGTTTTACTGAGAAATGGGCTTTTATATTGTTGGACCCACCTCACTTGGTGGAGGAGAGTTAACAAATCAGCCTTTTCAGTTTCCCAATTTGCCTGCTTGGTTGTTAGTTGCTATGCTATGATAGTGTGATAAGTGAAAATTGTTTTTGTTAGTATCTTAGGAACAAAGGTACGTAAGTGATTCAGTTGTTGTCATGGGAGCTGGAGTTAGAGACATTTCCATAAGGTCTCCCTGATAAGCTGTAACAGGCTTGAACCGTATGAGTGGAAGTGTGGAATTTAACAAGAGAATAAAAGTGGACTGATAAACAGTAAGTAATTTCTTAAATCTCATGAAGATACGAAACTAAACTTATTTTTCTTGGCTGTGCAGTGGTTGAAGAAGACAAGAAGGAAGGCACTTTTTGCTTCACTGGAGAAAATTAAGGAAGGTAAAACGTTTTATTCCTAGCTCTAAAACATAAAAGTAAGCACACTGAGTATAATTCCAGTTCCACTATGGCTTCTTTACTTGCTAATATGTTTACCTGAATTTGAAGAGCTGTGGAGTTGGAATTGGGATACTGTTAGACGTTCTCCTATCACTAGGGTGTTTGGTAAGGAGGAAAGGAATGAGTAACAGGGAATTAATAGCCTATACAGGCAGTGATGGAAATGTGAGGGAAAAACATCTTGGGGATCTAAAATGTAACTACCTGCACACGTGGCAGGTGGGTAGGAAGGCAAGGGAGGGAATTGGGTAGATATATAAGAGAGGACAGGGGGAGTGTAGAGGCAAGAAAGAATTGAGTGAGGATTGGGAAGGGAGGAAGCAGACCCCTTGAAGTGTCTCAGTGTCTCTCTATTTGTTTCTGTTCTGTGAGTGCGATAGTTCTTCTGTGTGTAAAGCTTGATCTAATACTGATATCATCCTAATATCAGTATCAGAGTGGGCATTTCCAGTGTGAATATTCATTAATACTACTACTCTGATTCCTGTTTCCTATCAGATACTTTGGCAGCTTTACTGATTTTTTATTTTGTATTTAACTTGGATTGATCCTTCCTGCTAGAGCTGATGCTGCTTGGGCTTATCTCTTTGTTGTTGGCACAAAGCGCAAGGTGGATTTCTGAAATTTGTGTAAATTCATCACTTTTCAGCAGTCAATTTTATATTTGTTCTGAACAAGACCTTGGCATGAATGAGAATATCATGCTTGAAAGTTCGTCCTCTTTCCCTGATGAAACTACTATTCCAAAGAGACAAAAGAGTGGTGTATTCCATCAATGTGGAGAGGTAACAAGCTTCATTAACAATTTAGGTGTTGCATTATTCATTGTATTGAATATATTTCATGATTTTGGAAAATTATCTCCAAAAAAAGGCAAAAGAGACAACAAAAAAGGGTGTTTGGTGCACTCAGCCACTAACAATTTGGATGTTTATCTGGTTATTAACAAGATAACTGGTAAGTAAGGTAGTTATATGATGGTAGCCAGCAATTAGTTGCCATGGACTGGCTTCTTCTGTTACTGAGTGACAGAGGATAGCACTGGTGGTGAATGTGGTTATGGTGGGGAATTGGCTGTTTTAAAAAGAGTTTGTTACAAAGTGACTTCTGCCTTCACAAGAAGATCATTTTTTTTTTAATTAAAAGTTTACCGTCTATTTAACATCATACTTAAGATTGAAAATTACAGAAAAACAAAATGCAGGACATTATATTCAACAAACTGAGATTAAAGCTCTGTTTATTTGCAAGACGTACTAATCATCATTCCGAAATACTAATAAATGAATGCAGGGGCAAGAACCATTTGTTTCATATGAGGGTCTTGAGCAGCTGCACCGGTTCTTATTTGTTCTTGGGATCACTCATGTTCTGTACAGTTGTCTAGCAGTTGGTTTAGCGATGAGCAAGGTCAGTCATCAAACTTTCCAGCTTATTATAGGATTGTGTATAATATTTCTCCTTAGCCCTTAAAAATTTATTAATCCTTGAGGTGTTGTGGCAACAACAAAAATATTCACAATTATTATACTTAAAATGTGTCAATGTTCTTATAATCAGTAATGACAATAAAGATAAATAGTGTCGTTGCTCGAGTCTTTAATAGTGTGCTAGGAACAACAAAAATGATTTACCCTGTAAAATATCCTTGTTCCAATCACTTGGAGTTGTCTTAGTTGCTTTTGTTCTATATGTTTGGTTGTCTGGTCCGTATCTTTCTGTATATGGTCATTCAAATGCTTCTGAATTTTAAAAATTTGTTTTCATCATCATGCGGGGCAGACATTGCCTCTTGTGTGTTAAGTAAGCAGTTGTTTATTTTCTATTTGTTACATGTGTTTGTAGATCTATAGTTGGCGCAAATGGGAAAATCAGTCTACCATGGCAGCCGATGAAAATTTGCAAGGTATATAACATAGAATCATGCTTCACTGACCAACCATTATAGGAACTTTGTCAATATAGAAACAAATTACTTATGGGAAAATTCTTCAAACTTGGTTTCCACTGTTTGTTTCTGATGTAATTATTTTATGTATCATATATCACATGTTAATAATATTGTTGCCTTTACTTTTACTACTTTTTGTTCTACAGGAAAGAAAAACAAGGTGATGAGGCGGCAGACAACCTTTGTTTTCCATCACACTTCTCATCCATGGAGCAGGAGTCCAATACTAATCTGGATGGTAATATATCATCAATATTAAATTATTAATTATCCATCCTTAATTATTTATGAGCTTATTTTTTACTGAGCTGACATTTTGATGGCTTGTTTGGTTAGCAAATGAACTAAATATTATCGAAGTTACATCTTTCAGTTTGAAAAGTAACAATTCGCAAAAGTATGACAAGATAGTGAAATATTCCTGGATTTTTGCAATTTTTCTTTGCTTGCCTCTAATTTTGCTTAGTATCAGCCTTATGCATGTTTTGGATGTCTTATAATGGATGACAATTTGTGATCTGACCTTGCAGCTTTGTTTTCTACGTCAGTTTAGGAGTTCTATACAAAAATCAGATTACCTTGCACTCCGTCTGGGTTTCATCACTGTAAGTTTTTTATTTTTGGGGGTTTTTCATTATTTATTTCTTCTGTTCTCTTGATGGATTTAGGACAAAGTAATTCATACCTGGAGATTCTCTTGTCCATTATTATTATTATTTTTTTCTCATAAATGATCATCACACAAGAATTTGAGGATAACAATCAGTTGTCTTCCTAGAATAAAATCATTAACTTGTTCTTCATCTTCCTCACTAACAATTATACACCACTGGTCTAATGTGCTCCCTGCTTTATAAATTTACAGGAGCACAAATTGCCGTTGTCATATAATTTTCATAAATATATTGTTCGAAGCATGGAAGATGAATTTCATGGCATTCTAGGAATAAGGTATGAAGTATGAACCCTTCTGGAATGTATTTCTCCTTTTGACTGATTACTGTATTGCAACGAATGTAAGTTATTGACAGCTAACATGGAATGCTCGTGACTAACATAGGGAATAGGGTGAAGAGCTTTGGAGTTTCCTATGAGATTTAAATACTCCTGAATTATTGTAGCAAATACTTGAGTCTTCTTGAAGCAATTTGCTTTTCTCATTTTAAATCTCTGATTGGTTCCTCATTGCGATGCCAAAAATTTCAATACACCACTATTTAAATGTACCTACCAGTTCAGATACTTATGGCAGATCATACAAAATATGAACAATATATGTGATGTTTCAAGTATACCTAGCCTGTAGGCTGATGCGTGAAAATGGGTGAAAAATATAGATGACAACATCTTTTCTTCATGACATACAAATCAGCATTAATTAAACTGGTACCAATGTGTTGCAATTCTCAAAGATTCAATAGATAAACTAGATAAACTTCATGCAAATAATGCTCATTCAGCTAATGGAGACCATGAAGTACTGAAGTAATAAAGCTTCTCTTCGAAAGTATGTTCTCTGCCTTGTCTTACAAGTAAACAAGAGTATAAGACTATCAGAATGCTTGTCAAATTGACTAAAGAATCAACATCAGACTTACTTCTACTAGTGTTTTATTAAGATTTTGTAATTTATGTGCTGAGTTTAAAGAAAAGCATGGAGAAAATAACTTGGAGCTTAGTTGTGATTTTTGATTTGCAGCTGGCCACTTTGGATATATGCCATAGTCTGCATCTTTGTGAACATCCATGGTAACTTTCCTTCTTCAGAATTGAAGATGTGTACATTGTTAGTGTCTTTGATTAATTTCCTCAGATATTTAAGTTTTTAAATTTGCAGGTCTGAATATATACTTCTGGCTCTCATTTATCCCTGCACTTGTATGTATATTCTGGTTTCATATTTCAATAAATCAAAATGAAACAGTTCATTGAAAATTATTTTCGTTCACGTCTGATTTCTCTACATGTAAAAGCTTGTCATGTTAATAGAGACAAAACTTCAACATGTTGTATCCACCTTAGCACTTGAAATTATGGAGCAAAGAGGTGCATCTGCTAGGACACAAGTAAAGCCACGCGATGATCTTTTTTGGTTCAAGAAACCAGATATACTATTATGGCTGATACAATTTGTGATATTTCAGGTAAAATTTGTTAACACCTTATTTGTAGTCTGGTCATTCTGCATATTTGTTTTTTGCTCTTATTTTCTCTACTGTTCATGCAGAATGCCTTTGAAATGGCAACATTTATTTGGACATTGGTAAGTTTTTTTTTTAAATTTTTTTTTTGGGTACAAACATTGGTAAGATTTTTATTATTCAAGAACGTGTCTGTGGCTATGCCAGCATGTGTATGTGTATATCTGTTCCATTTCTAGAATTAATCTGCTTAAGAGATTCTTTGATCAGATGAATTTTCTTGATTTTCTGTATGTCTAGTGGGGGCTCAAAGAACAATCATGCTTCATGAGAAATCATTACATGATCATCATTCGGTTGGCATCTGGGTGGGTTTCATCTCTCTTTCAAGAATGCTTTGTTTGTCTTATTTTCTCCACTTTCATGACTAATTTTCCAGATTCTACAATACTTCTTCAATTTGCAGGAACACTCACATTTTCTTGTTTTAAAACTTGCAGTGTTCTTGTTCAGTTCTGGTGTAGCTACGCGACAGTGCCCCTGAATGTAATAGTTTCGCAGGTTGGCTTAACCATCTCTCTGTTAAGTTCTTATTTCTAAATATCTGAACATCATTCTATTTCTTTCCTCTAACTGAAAGGATAAAAAGGTCTATTACATAGGTTGAAAAGTGCATTAGGGAAGGCAACACACAGTTGATTAAAAAATTTGTATTTCTGAATTCTGAGAGGCACACTGGCTGCGAGCCGAGTCAGAATAGTCAAACTCAGACAATAAAGAAGTACAAGAAAAAAAGTGATGATAGCTTCGCTACTACTGAACTTCATATTGATCGTGTTATCATATCTATATAAATGGGAAATAAAATTAAGTTAGAAATAGAAAAAAAAATGCGTAGCATTTTTTTGCTGAGTAAACTATGTAAAAAGAGTTAAGTAGTTAGAAATTTGAGTAAACCTTTATTTTAAAAATTATTCTCTCAAATCATAGAAAGTGGCATCAAAAGTGAGAAAGTCGTTAATAGAGCCTTTGATTAAAGGATTAAATTAATGTTATTTTCTTTGATTAAAAAATTAAATTAATGTCACTTTATATGAATAAGGAACTAAATTATCATCACCTTTTTTTGAAAGACCAAATTGTTGTCATTTTTTATTATTGAAAGACTATTAATATCAATTTCTTTGAAGAATCAAATTAATGTCATCTACATCTCCCGGGACTAAAATAGGAATTTACTTCTAAATAAAGAATTCAATTTTCTGGATCCATCTAGTCGAGCAGAGACCAAAAGCAAAATTCGCTATGGATTATTTAGGTTATTACTTGAGGGTACACGTGTCCCTGTTCACATTAGACATTTACAATGTCCAGTACATACTTCCTTGTATCTCATTATTTTGTAGGAAAATGATTTTAAACAAAATGTGACAGCGGTAAATTTATGTTATTCTGATATTCACCCTTGATCACTCCAGATGGGATCCCATTGTAAGAAGGCCTTAGTGGCAGAGAGTGTTAGAGAGTCGCTGCATAGTTGGTGTAAGAGAGTAAAACACAAGTCTAAGCATGATTCTTTGCATGCCGCTAGATCAGTATGTTCCCTTGAATCAACAATTGATGAGAGAGACGAGATAACAGTAGTATCTGGTACTCTAACTCGAAGCTCTTCCTTAGAGTCTTTGAATCAGATAACAGTAACTTCAGTAGACCAGCTGAACTTTGAGACTTCCAACAACCCCCAAGACTCAATCAAGGTGGCTGAGTATTTGTCTGCATCTGTACATATTAATGGTGAAGACCATGTTGGCAACGGAGAGGAAGCAAAAGTTGAGACTCTTCTTGATTTGTTTCAGAAGACATGATCAATTTATGTTTCATATTTTAAGTTTCACTGCATAACCAGTTGAAACTTCAGAGAGTATAGATGTACAAAATCATTCTTAAACGCTCTGAATCATAGATATATAACTAGTCCGGGATGAAGAAGCTTGTACTGCATATACAACTAGATATCACGACTCTTTTTTAAGTTATATGAAGTTATAGACCTCAAAGTAGGGTTAAAAATTATGGCCATACAATATAATCTCCTAGCATTTTGGAAATCTAATCCTCCCCGTTCGAATCATGGGCTATGAGAAAGTAAGAACGCAGGTATGAAGCAAAAACTCGCATCATTGACTCGTGTGCCATGGAGGGTGGAAGAGATAGAGAAGAAAATCCATGCACAAAGCATTAAAATTTTGCTTGTAGATTACTGGCAAAATCAGAATTCTTATTCAACCCAGAAAAGAGGAAAGGGGAAAAAAGATTTCCCAGAAATTGTCCCAAACAATCATTTGCAAAAACGGTAAGGAAAGCTACAACAAGGTCACTTGTTACTACAGATGAAGGAATTAATGCAGTAAGTTACTCATTCTCCTGAAAACATAAACAACCATATCCTGATAAAAGATACGAAATTATTAAACATAACAGAACAGACAATATTGAGTGGTCACATTTGATTTAAGCAGTGAGCTCCTCCTCCTTGTGGGTCTCAATAACAACGTCTGACTGAGGGAAAGCAACACAGGTGAGAACAAACCCGCTTTCTACTTGGTCATCATCAAGGAAGCTACCATCTGACTGGTCCACTTGGCCAGTCACAACTTTACCCGCACAGGAAGAGCAAGAACCAGCCCTGCATGAGTAGGGAAGCTCAACGCCTATCTCCTCTGCCTGGTCAAGAATGTAAACATCATCTGGGCACTCAAATTCTTGTGGTCCCTCTGGGGTAAGCAGCTTCACCTTGTAAACAGCCATGGCAGTGATACGACCTCCACGTCCAGCTTTTACACCAAACAAAGCCTGACCAACGTTGGGAAATGCCTTTAGGCTGGTGCTCAATGGCGCTCTCCGGAGGAAGGAGGTACTCACCATAGTGCCAGAGAAAGCTGGGGTGGTGGCCATTCCTTTTTGGTGTTGCAAACTGTGGAAGATAGAGGATAGTTAGCAACTTAGGCAGACTAGACACTGGTTTGTGTTTGTTGTTGATAAAATAATAATACCAAGTAAGCTTGTGGAAATAGTGTGGTTGCGACAAGCAGTGATGTGAAGTGGCACGCAACCCTATCTGCCACGTGGCAGTATTTTAAGCCTCACTCTATCTATCTCTCTAGGTGATTGTGGTTGCCACAATTCTCCTCGCACTAGTTTTACTTTAGGAAAAAGAGCACGCAGTTATTTTAATTTTAATTTTTTTAAAACTATTATCATAATTTTTTTTAAAAAAATTAATTAATTTTTAAATTTTAATTAATATTTTAATAGATTACTTTCTTTAATTTAAATTTATTAATGATAATAATATGTAATATCTTATTTATTTTGTAAAAAATAAAATATATTCAAAATAATATTATATAATATTATCATTAATGAATTAATGTATTCAAATTAAATATAAAGATATATTAAGATATTAATTAAAGTTTAAAAATTGTAACAACAATAACTACTAAACATTTTTTCACTAGGTAGGGTTGGCTTCATGGACGTCATTGTATCATATCATAAACTAAGTCTTTAGAAATATCATTCAAATTTAAATCTTTTTTAACCGTTTTACCTATAGTCTTTCTTGATCTTCCTCTACCTCTACCTATTGGGTTATTCTCCATTTGATCTACGCTTCTTATAGGGACTTCTAAGAGTCTTCTTCTTACATGTCCAAACTACCTAAGAGGAGATTCTCTCATCTCTTCTACAATATGTGTTATCTCTACTTTCTCTCTAATGTATTCATTCATAATCTTATCTTATCTCGTATGACCACACATCCAGCGCAACATCCTTATTTCTGCGACACTGATCTCATGCACTTGTTGACTTTTTACCGCTTAACATTCAGTACCATACAATATCGTGAGTCTTATAACTGTGCAGTAAAATTTAAAAATTAATTAAAAGAATTTGAAAATTTGTGATGATAATTTATAAAAAAAATCAAAGGAATTTTTGTACTTTTTTTTTCCTTTACTTATAGAGGCAACATTTTAGCCTATGAAATTTTATCGAATCTTTTTTTTATGGCTTTATTATAAATATTTCTTGGTAATATGCTACATTATAAATTTATTATAATCATACGATACAAGGGAAGAGATCTGTCTAAAAAAATCGTTTTCAAAACTTCAACCTAGTTACTGGCAGGGAATTACGAGTATATTAGAGCCACAAAATTCTGTGTATTTCATAATACTTGCACCGTGCAATTATGAGTAATGCTACTTACACAATTACTTCAAAAAGAACTTGAAAGCACATATGAAAACACATAAGCAATCGTGAAAAAATTGTTAATAAATTCCATTTGAGCTTTTCCAATTTCAAAGTTAACCACATCAGCAATCGAGATAATCTTGTGCTTACAAGCGTGAACACTTCGGATTTCAAAGAAAGCGCGCAAAATACTTTTGCTTATAAAACCACTGAATGTTTATCCTTGCCATGCTGCATTTCACAACCCATGTTCTACAAAAATCTCCAAAAACGAGGGGCAGACAAAAACAAAAATAGAGGACGGTCAAGAAGCCCAGCAGGCAGCAGCACAAACTGCTTATCTACTTACTTTTATTCTTGGCTAAAACCGTATCTCAGGTTACACCCTGACATGAAGAGACATCGAAAATATTTACACCCTAATAAACATTAGAAAGCATAAAAAAAATGTCCGTCAATGATTTAAAATTTAAACATGAAGGGATGTGGAGGAAGCAGATAGGAAGTATATTCAGATCTTGATACAAAATTCAGAGACACAAAATTCATTTCCGAGACTTCATCCCCTCTACGTACATTGATTGAATAGCTAAATGGTGTCGGGGAATCAGACATCAGTCCGTCAATCGGGCACCTATTTATAGAAGGATGAAAAAGAAGCCACAAGAGTCTGATATTTTGCTAACTATCTAAATTATAAAGACCAATCCCTGCATTCTAAATCAAGGCTTTCAATTACAGCCAGGGGAAAAAATCTCAGGGCTTCCCTAATATAGAGAAAGAATACATCCTCATCCTCAAAACCCTGTGATACTACCTGTAAACGTTGTTTGGTCCCCACACATGAACAGCTTCCTCTAAGAATTTATTGTCTCCAGCAACAAACACATGGAAGTGCTCTGGTCTCGACTCACAGAAAAGCCTTAGTCGCACTTGATGTTTCTGTATATCCTCCTCACAAACAAATTCGAACCAAGATAACCCACAGCACCTGCACATTTGAAGAAAAACTTAATCCAATTCAGGAGATAAGAACACTAGCATTTATTTTAGAAAAAATGAGGTATTCAGCACATGATTAAGGTATCCCATTTCACATCTGCAGGGCGAACACATGATCCTAAAATATCAAACAAAATACTTACCACAGAGAATTCCTAGTCCAAGACAAAACATCAAAGTGTATCCAAAATAGAAGCTGGTTTGGAAGAAGCCTGACATCTTTGTCTTCACATAGTAGTAGTATATCGAGTACAAATACACATAAACAGCTGTTGAGGCAGCTGAAAAGAAAGAAGTCCATTGCCAGTGGTAGTTCTCAGCATTTAACAAAAAGTATGTCCCCACAATTGTCACACAAACGGTAACAATGATAAGAATCAGAAAAACCAGTAGCATGAAACCATAGACATAGTACACCTGTTTGTCACAAAGTGGAAGGAAACAAAAAACATGTAAGACAACAGTGCATGTGTTTACTCAGCTTCCACAGGAACATAGAAGTTATTACTTAAGAAAAAATATTTTCATCAAGAAATAATTATTGGCTCTGCTCTAATAAAGAACAAGTAAACCTTTTTTTTACCAAAGCAATAAGAAAAAAAAAATACTTTACTACCCAAACAAGTCATTGTGTTGTAATTCACCTTGTAATTCCAGAATGAAGTAAATACAAAATACATCTCTATGAATATGCTGCCAAAGGGAAGCAGTCCTCCCATCAGAGAAACTACAGATGGTGTGAGGTACCACTTCTTCTCAGGAATGGGACGAGGAATAGTCTTTACGCGACAGGGATTATTTGGAGCACCACTCCAGTTTCTTCCAACAACCGTGCCAAGAAGTGCTAGAGGGAAAGAGATGAAAGCCCAAATAACAAAGACAACCACCATTGTGCCAAAGGGAATTGCTGCTAGAGATCCATAGAATATAGCAATTGTGTTTAAGATAAATCCAATTCCAAAGCACATGAATGGGAACAGAGATGCTGTAAGGATCATGGATTTAATCCAATTTTTACCTAAAAAAGATAAGCATTGTTATGATCATTCAGAGAGAGAGAAAGAGAGAGAGAAGGCTGATATAAAGCCACTCAAACAAACTTGAAGAGAACATGCAAAATGTTCAATGCAAATTCTTACCCCCATTACGTGAGTACATCCCCCCACTCACATAACCAGAAATGAATGATGTGAGAGCATAACATACAATGAAGGTTGTGACAATTGCTCCTCGCCTGTGCATTAAAGGAAATGTACATGATAATGAAAGGAGGAGAAAGAAATGAACAAAATACACTTAATAGGAAAACTAGAGCAACGGATCATTTAATCATAGTTGAGATATGCAAGCAGAAAATGCCATGCGCATATTGCATTAAGTCCATTTTGTACACAATAACGCCACCATTAATAAAATCATTATTCAGAATAACATTACAATCAGTTTAAGATTATGTACTTACCCAACATACAACATCCCGACAATAGCCAACAAGATGACGAGAAGAACCAGCAATGCTAGCTGAGCACCTGTACCAACAACAGCTGAAAGAAGAACCAAACTGCGAGGAGGCCGAAAAACATCACCATGCACAAGTTTCCAGCCAGATTCTTCACTAACATCTCTTTCCTAGAAGTATTTGAGCGTTGATAACAAAATAACAATCAGAACGACAATGATTTTTCTAGGAAAAAAAAATCTATATTGCATAAATAAATAAAAAATAACAGACAAAAGTCAAGAAAGCCTCACCAGACTTTCCAAATCATCATCTTCCCGAGCATACTTTGCATAGTCATTTCTCAGAGTTCGCATTAATATCATTGACACCAATCCAGTAAGGAAGATGACCATCATGAAAGAGTTAAAAATGGAGAACCAATGGATCTACAAAAAGCCAAAGGAGCAAAGTTCTCTCAGTGACATGGCTAAAGTACGATCCACATGAATGAACACAAAGGAAGTAGCCAATGATAAACACCACTTCAATCTAAAATACAAAGATGGCAGCATTTATTTTAACCTGATGCTCAAAGAACGGATAATCCAGGTATATATCAAATCGGTGTCCAAAAGTGACATTAGTAGGAATCCATTTGACAGAATATGTCATGTCCAAAGGTCTTCCTGCTTCCAAAGGCTTTGGGTATTCTTGAGTGAGATTCACATGAATAATCTGCAAGAAAAGGGACCTAAGTATGACACTTAATGGATCCTAAAACAGCTCATAAGATAAAGAAGATATTTAAATAACTTCTGACCTGATCTTTATTGTATTTAACAATAATGTTCTTGTGTGTGTAAAGGACATGCTTGCCATTATCACTCTTCTTATCAGGATGTAGCTCACCAACATAGCCTTAAACATGAATAAAAGTACCTTCAATAATGATGAACAAATGAAATGCAAAATCATATCAAATAAAGAGAAATAGGCAGAGGCAGTTGTTGGCATACCCCACAATGGTAGGTCATCTGAACTTGTGTTTAGCGTATTGAAGACCAACAAATATAACAACCAAGGAGAGAAACAATGCCAAGAGTAAGTTATTCAGCAAATAAATAAAAAGAAAAACCAATAATTATTAAAGTAAAAACAAATAATGAGGGGCAACCCATAGAACAAACCCTCACTCACGTCATTATGCCCATCAAGACAACATAAAATCAATTGTCTAACACTTTCTAAGGTATTGAAAAATGCTTGATAGATAACTTCACACAAATAATTCTTCATACTTTTGAAGAGGAGCCTTCGCGCAACAGTTGGAGTTGTTGCCATGTGATCCAGAGGTCACATGTTCGAGCCATGGAATCAACCTCTTGCAAATGCAAGGTAAGGCTGCCTACCAAGAAAGCACAGACACTTTAAAATAGTCTCCGTACCAGTGTCGGACACTTTGGATACACCTAGCAGCATTGTACAAATTTTTACTTTTATTTTTTGTTTTTTATTCTACTAACACATACGGGATACCACAATAATTAGATAAATGATAGCATTTTATTAACTTTACAATGACTAATGCTAACTTTTAAACACAGATTCTCTCTTTTAAATTAAGTTTTGTGTTCTTATGTTAATTTTATACTAATTTTATATGTTGTACCATAACCATGTCAAGTCCTATAATGTTAAATTTTTAAAGAATCAATCTAAAGCCCTAGCTGCCAGCTTCTCCTCCTCTAGTAGCATTAAACTAGGCTTCCCAGAATCTTTGAAGCAATTGCATGAATACAAGTGCAAGTATCTTCTCGGTTGATTGGACGATTTAACATATCATTCAAGACTAAAAACTACTATTGGTCTCTTCCAATGATATCTCCCTTAAGTTGATTCAAAGGTTGTAAAATGCCATTGGATAGAAAAGGCAGAGTAAGGCAGAGCAACGGGCTGTGTCCAATGGGCAAAGACCAAAAACAAAAAAAAAATGCTGCAAGCTTCTAAAATTTCTTGACTGTCCAAAAGTACAATCATTCTATCAGCTCTCTGAGTAATAAGTGAAAGAAAGAAACAATGCACAACATACCCATGAAGAATTCAAACCAGTAACTATTCTCTATTGCATCCTCGAACTGTTTAACCTTTGTATTATCGAGATCCAGACGGCAAAAGGTGGTCTTATCCACATTTCCTGAAAAAAGAAAAAAATCCATTAAAGCCAGTTTGTCTACTGATAGGTCTTCTATAAAATAAATAGGACAAGAGAAGCCTGCATACTTAGGAACTTTATCTCAATTTGGCTATCAATGAGTTCATTGCCACCCAAGACCTCACCAAGACCACCCCATTTATGTGCAGCATTGCCAGGTGGACGGCAAAATGGGAGGGTGTAATAGTTGTATGTTTCTTGTGGATTGTTATAAGGACCAACTTTGTTCACCCAAAGGGTAACTGGGTCATCTTTTTGATACTGCAATAAATGAAATACATGCTTTAAACAGAAAGCCATTGGAGACTGGAAGCTACAATTGAAGGATACATATCTAATCTTTACCACTAGCTCAGTGGGAAAGATTCTGTGATAACAGATATAGGAATTACAATTACAAATGCTTAAGGACATTTAGAAGTAAATTCTAGATATTAATTAAGGACATTCATGTAACAATTATTATTTATGTGTAACCATGAATTGATTTATGATAGGAGTTCAACTTCAACGCGAAGCTCACAGATGACACAAAGAACAAGCACTGTCCAATCAAAGTCTAACCCAACATTGACAAGTTTCTATGAAAAGGCAGACTCTGACACCCAAGCTCCTGATGTCCAGAGAGGCAGAGACTCCTATGCACTCAATTATTTTCAAACCAAACTTTCCCATTAGATAGGGTTGTGCATCATTTCAACCTTTGCAATACTAAGAAGATTGCTAACAGACAGAACAGAGGACTAAAAATTGAAAAACTCACTGCTCTTGTAATTTTTAACCTAAAAACGGGGTAAATACATAGTTACCAGAAACGCGGTACATGGCCATGCAGTACGAGTATGGGCACACGATTCCTCACTTCTTGCGATTATATTACAAGACTTTCTTTATGGCGAATCCAGTACGCGATTCGCTGGGATGTTGAGTGAATCCGTTACGCAATTCATTGGGATGTTGAGTGAATCCGGTAACTATGGGTAAATAAATAGGGTTACCGTTTGCAATACTAACAGAGGACTAACAACTATCAAGCTTGTATGTTGAGATCATGTGTGAAAGCTAAAACTAAAGCAACCGAACAACAATGAATTGCCTTTTATGTTCAATTTCAGATTCACCTGATGCATCCCGTACACATCAATCCTTGGATTCTTGTTTCGTGGGCATATAATAGAATAATAATCGGTATCTGTTAAAGTAAATAAACTAGCTAATCACTCTAGAGACATTTAAATAACTAAAAAAACGAAGTAAATCATAAGTGAACGTCAAGCCACTAGTTTGGAAGAGGTGCGGCATAATATACGGGCCAATAACACTGCTTCATATGCAGCTACCCACAGTTTTTCATTTTTACTTAACGCCCAGTCCCATGAGAAGATCAGACAAATATCATGAATTAATAATAGAACAGCAAAGAATTGAATAGAATTTCATAGACAGAGATAATGTGAACAATTTAAGTATGTCCTGAATGATTAAAAGTGCAAAATCGATACTACGAGTGAGCAAATGGATGGGATCTAAAGCCAAAAAATACCCAACCATCCCATGCTTAAAACACAAAGGAAAACAAACACCGAGCTAAGAAAATCTAACGAAAATTGACAGGTAGATCTTGAGCAAAGCAATAGATCTAATTCAAAATTGTAGAAAAAAGGTAGATCGAGTGGTAGAATCCGAAAATGTTACCCTGTGATCTGACTCCGAACCGAAGGCCGTAGAAACGAAGAGAGAGAGGACAAACACGAGACAGAATTTGGAGGACATGGCGGTCGCCGGCGAGCGTCGGATCTCGAAGAGAGAGAGAGAGAGAGAGAGAGAGAACGCTGACTCGCCCTTCAAGTTGAAGATTTAAGACTCGGTATGTGTATGTGAGTCCCTGTGCGAGCGATGCTGCCTTTACTAATTTTTTTACGTTCTACAAAACAAAACAAAATAGAAAGAAACTGAGCTTGGATTTTTTTCTAAAAAAATAAAATAAAAGTGCACTCCAATTCGATCCAATCAAACGTGAAAACTGGGCCCCCATTGGGCTTTTTGAAGTAGGATTATATTGTTATTCCATTTAGTCAATAACCCAAAGCATAGGTCCAACGGGCGACGACTAGCCTTCCATTCGTAAAGATTCATGAGCTTCAGGTCCCCCTCAGATATGTACAACACTAACAGTCAGACGAAAAAAGAAGAAGATATTATGTATAACAGTATAAGCAAACTTTTCATTAAGTGTGTGTTTGGTTTAGTTGTGAAAATTTTGATTATTTTAATAATTAATTATAATTTATTATTGGATAAAAATTTTTTGTTATAATCTATTTATTTTTATGTTTGGATATGTTAACCGAAAATAAATTAATCTATTTTATTTGGTTGATATAAAAAAATTATTTTTATGTATTAAATTATTAAAATAAGATATAGAATAATTAAAAAAATTATTTGATTAAAAATAAAATATATTTACATATCAAAATGTAAGGAATAATTTATAAACTATAATTATAAGTTTTAATTTTTAATATTATAAAAATTAATTTAAAAAAATTTTTATTTTATATTAAATTTTGTGTAAAAATAAAAACTAATTTTACCAAATATAATTAAATACTATTAAAATAACTTTTTTTTAAAAAAAATTATTTTAAATTAAAATAATTATAGCTAAACATGCACTATATGTTATATTCTTTCACAGGGGCACAAATAATTATTATACATTTTTACTTTTAATTTATATTTTTTATAAATTACCTATGCAATTTTTGCAGTTATATAGATGACTATATTATATGAATTTAGTTGAAAAAAAAGGTCTAGGACAAATTTTAAATAACATTATCTGAAATGAACTAAAATAGAGCATAACTAAAAATGTAAGGATCCTGGAACCTAGTAAAACTATTATTTTATGGCTTGTATGTATGTATAATATATGAGTAATATTATATTTTTTATTTAATTATTTTAATATTAAATAAAAAAAAAATATTAAATAAAAAAATAAATATATTTAATATTTTAATAATATAAAAATATTTAATATTTTTTATTTAATAATAAAAATAATAATAAAAAAATTGAGTAAAAGGATAAATTTTTTTCATAATATATATATTGATAAACAAGAGGGTTGGTGGCCCAATAAATGAGGTGACTAAAACAAGTAATCAAAAAAAAGAAAGGTAAGATAATGAGACACGCATGGAAATGTCATTCTCATTCTCTAATCATATTATTTAGACTATTTGATTTGGTGCGGTGGAAAAGGGAATTCCGGAACCTGAAAAAACGCTATTAAATTGCACGATGGGCCTTGTTTTGGTTTGGCTTACCTCCACCTCCTCTTGTCAAACCTCATGACAGGACTCAATGCGACATTGTTCTGCGGTTCATGCAAATCCTTTTCCTTGAGTTGCCCAGTATTATTATTCTTAAATTTTTTTTTAAGGTAGAGCACTTATTAAGAAAATTTAAAATTTTTAAAAAATATATTTTTATTTTTCAATATATTAAATATTTTATTTTCATTAAAACCTTTTTATTTTAATTTCTTTAACTGGTATTCTTAAAAAACTTTTATTCTTATTATTATCTTTTTCATTATTCTTTCAATTTATGAATCTAACTTACGTCTGGTGTATAAATTGGTGTATATTTTTTAAATTTCATTTTAACTCATATTTATTGTATTATATAATCATTTAAATTATTTAATGATGATGTAATATTACATAATTTTAAAACTTTTACAATAACCATAAATTAAAAAAGACTGAAATACATTTCCAAAAAATAAAATAAATTTAAAATAAAATTTAGTTTATTTTTTCACACGATAATAATTTTTAAGTTAATCTGGTATACAAATAGGATACTGTATTATCATAGTTAGGACATTATTATAATGTAGTTAATGCTAGTAAGATTAGTCTGCTAAATCAATAAATTCGCACTTGTTCTATATAAGCCATACGGCTTATTGTACACATGTTCTACTATACAATAAATTAAATTTCTTATTTTCATTATCTTTTAATTTTCTTTTTGATTCTTATCGTACTTCTCAACATTTTGTTGTAATCTTTTTATCGTGAAATTAACTTATTTCATCTTTTAAATAGTTAATAAAATTAGCATATG
This sequence comes from Ormosia emarginata, assembly GCA_029884605.1. NCBI lineage: Eukaryota > Viridiplantae > Streptophyta > Magnoliopsida > Fabales > Fabaceae > Ormosia > Ormosia emarginata. The sequence continues at coordinate 3,387,572 of JAQQTP010000055.1, read as the reverse complement.
AGTTTCGGCTATTTTAAAATTTTAACGAAATAATTGTTATGACATATAAGCATTTTCTTTCGAGCGATGTAAATTAAAAAAAAAAAAGTATAAAGTTGGATTGTTTCTTCTCTTCACTCTTAAAGCTATATTTTAGCATGATGATGTTTGGTTAAAAGTAATTTTTTTAATTAATTAATAAATCTTAAAAATTAATATCACAATTCATTAAAAAATATTATAAAAATATGTGATATATAAATAGACATATAATTATAGAAAAAAATAGTCATACCTATGTGATGGAGGAATAATCTAAAAATCAAAAAAGAAATTTCAATCTTTAAGAAATTCTCAATCTTTAAACAAATTATTCTAGCTTAATTTTAAGAAGTATACTTGACGCAAAAGAATAAATCATCATTTTAATGAATTAATATTTTTTACTTAATTTATTGACTTATTGTGATTAAATGTATCACATTCTTTATTAAGAATTTTCAATAAATGGATTTAATCCACAATTAATAAGAATTTGTTTTTCTTATTGTATTAGATTATATATACATTCTTTATTTTTATTATGTTGACACATGTGTGTATATATATATATATACATACATATTATTTTTTAGAAAATATATCTTAAATATTTTTTAAAAATTATTAAATTTATTTATTTTTAAATTAATTATATTTTCCTTAAAAATGAAATTAATTATCTTTTATACAAATATTTATTAAACACATTAGACTACTTATGTGAATATCGTACAATGATCCTTAAAAATAATTAATTATCTTTTATACAAATATTTATTAAACACATGCATTAGACTACCTAAAATACTATATGAATATCGTACAATGATCTTCTTTAAAACAACATATGGAGTGTGTTTTGAATGTAAAAAAAAAAAAAAAAATAATTTAATTTATAAATTAAATCTAATTAAATTTTATATTGAGAATGTTAAAAAATAAAAATAATTTAATTTTTAAAATCTTATAAATTTTATTATTTTTATTTTAAAAATTTTATCAAATTTAATATGATTTGATTTAATTTAAAATAAATAAATTATTTTAATATTAATAATTATCTCTTATAAAATTAAAATATAAAATAATACAATCAAATTAAATTATTTTTCATTTTAATAAATTTTAAATATAAAATTTAATTTTTAAATTAAATCAAATTAAATTATTTTTTTATTCATTCTAAACACAACTATTGTATTATAAAGGTATAAATTACATAATTAAAAAGTTGAAAGTAGTAATCACATTCAGAAAAAGGAGAGTTGAAAGTAGTAACTATAATTTATGAAACATATGTTTTACCTGAATTCAAATCATATTGTTCATGGAATGTACTAGGATCATTTTTTTTTTTCGAAAAACAAAAATCTCATCATATGGATAAAAAGATTCTTCTCACCTTTCATTTTAAATCCTTCAAACTCATCTTTTTAATAATATTCTTTTGATGAGACTATAAGAAACTATTATAAATTAGAAAATATTTTTGGTATATGAAAAATATATACACTATATTTACATAATATATTTATGTGAGAGAAATATAAAATTAAATTATATATAATTATAATTTTTTAATAAAATACAAAATAAATTTACAAGTAAATTAAAAAAATTAAAATATAAAATTAAACAAATAACAGAATTGTTATAAATTTAACTAATTTAAATTATTTATAAAATTATTTTTTATTTGACAACTAAAGTACTAGAGTTTGTTATTTTTTAGCAAAAGTTAATTATTTTATATCTGAACTCACGTTTTTTACTTTAACTAATCGAGGTTATTTATTATTTTGATATATTATTTGTAATTTACTTTCTAATAATATTTTTTATTAAATATTTAATAAATCTATATTTATTTTTTAATTTAAAATTTAATTAAGTAATAAAAAAGTTATTAACGCAATGCAGTCAGATATTCTTTTCCTTATCTCTCTCACACTCGACCATCTACGCAAGCAACGCAGTACGCACAGTGCGTTTCTTTGTCCCTTCCTCATTTTCTCTCTCTTCCCTTCCCAGACACCCCAGGCGTCTGGCGTTATAGTTGCAATTTTTCTGCTCCCCTTCCTTCTCTATTCAATAAACTAATACACACTTTTAACCCCAATAATAATAATAATAATAATAATAATAAAATTTGACTGCAAATTGCGCACACAATTCCTTGCTTTCCTTCGAAACTCTCCCAAACCAAACCCCACTGTCACACTCTTATAAATTCACCACCTTTTTACCTTTATTTTGCACACTGCGCCTTATTCTCCAATTCCCATTCGGGCTTTTCTCTCTCGCTCGCTCGCTCGCGTTTTCTGATCTGTTTGTGGGTATCGGGGTTTGATTGATCTGAGGCTGGTGAGTTGTTTGTGGAATTGAAAGGTGTAAATTTTCTGTAGCAAGCAAGATGGAGAAGTACGAGCTGGTGAAGGACATAGGATCTGGGAATTTTGGGGTGGCCAGGCTCATGCGCCACAAAGAGACCAAGGAGCTAGTTGCCATGAAATACATTGAACGGGGTCCCAAGGTTCGTGCAGTTCTTCTACGCCTTTCACCTTCACTATAACATTTATTTTTTTAATTCAAAATTCTTGTCTCTACAACTATAATCCAATGATGAAAGAGTAACTGGCAAATTGAATTGGTTGCAGACAACTTAAGTAGCTAAATTCATACAAAACACATGTCTATGTATGTGTTTTTTGTCGCACATATTTTTGTATGTCCATGTCGACATATCTATATTTTTATTTTTATTTTTAAATTGATGTTTTTCAGATTGATGAGAATGTTGCAAGGGAAATCATAAACCATAGAAGTCTTCGCCATCCGAATATTATTCGGTTTAAGGAGGTCTGTATCGATGTGTATCCTTGTGTTTATATGTATCATCAGCTTGTATCATGTTCCGGTTGTTTAATATGGGATTTTGGTTTTGCAGGTGGTTTTGACTCCGACTCATCTCGGAATTGTTATGGAGTATGCAGCAGGTGGAGAGCTATTTGAGCGAATTTGCAATGCTGGAAGATTCAGCGAAGATGAGGTTTGCTCTCTCTCCCTCTCTTTTTTTTTATAATTTTTTTATAATTTATAATTTTAGAATTTTCAAATAAAATTAATCTGGAGCTTCAAATTACAATGTTCATAACCCATATCTTTTGCCATTGTTTGATGAGTACATATAGGATAAGAGCATCAGGGTGTTTGGCAAACTTTAAAAAACTCACAAATTTGGTAGAAAAGAAAATGGCATCTTGTCCCAAGAAATACATGCTGAAGTAACAAATTTGAGCTATTAAATTTTGAGGCTTAGTTACCATTCCTTTATGATCTTTTTTTTCTTTTTTACGGGTTTTCTACTTGTTAAAGGCACAAAGCTGCATATCCCCCCCCCCCCTCATTCATAATAAATGCTGGAGTATCTATAATTTGTTTCTCATTGTTGTTGCATCCTCCAAATTTTCAGGCTCGATATTTCTTCCAACAGCTCATCTCAGGAGTTAGCTATTGTCATTCCATGGTAAATGAAAAAAATTATTCTTGGAATGAATTGTTTGTTTCAATCTGTATCATAATCTATTTTCTTGCCTCTATGTAATTTTCCTTCTTTTGCAGCAAATCTGCCATCGAGACTTGAAGCTGGAGAACACCTTATTAGATGGCAGCCCTGCCCCACGTCTCAAAATTTGTGATTTTGGTTATTCAAAGGTTCAATTATGGAGTGATATCAATACCAAATGTTTTAAATAAATGATTAAAGGCTTATTTGACAAGTTTTTCTTCTGATAACTTTTATTTTTCTAGTCATCTCTGCTTCATTCAAGGCCTAAATCAACAGTGGGAACTCCAGCCTACATTGCACCAGAGGTTCTTTCTCATAGAGAATATGATGGAAAGGTAATCTATTTTCAATCATGGAATAAGATTCAGATTGTGATTGAATGGTTCAACACGCACACAAACTTTTCTTTATCAAAGGAAAGTAAGAAATAAAACACATGATAATAATTTCTATTGGCACAAGCCCATCAAGCAACATAATTGTACAAAATGAGTCACTGGTAATTATAAATGTGCATCATGTTTGATGACTTGATGCATCCACATTTTATTGGCAGAATAGTATGGACAAAACAGTATTATGTAGTTTGGAATGCAAATTGCAAATATGTTATTGGTGCCCAATGGTGAATTCTTATAATTTTCAAATGCTCTTAAAGAATTTAGCCATCTGAAGGAAAGGGCATTTATTTTGGTTATTTGTTCTGATTTCCTTTTAATCTCTGATTCTATCAGATGACTTCCGCATTTCTTATTAGCACTACCTATCCACATTGACATGGCAAAAGCTGGAATTTTATTTATATTAAATATTAAATATCTAGGAACGACCATATTATTTGTGTAGTTATCAATCAGGCTTACAACTTTCCTTATCAAACAGATGCTTTTTACAAATGTCAGAGAGGAAACATTTGAAGTATTCAGCCCTGGAAGGATTAAATCTTCCTTGATGAGTTTTGTGTATTATGTCAATGATGTTTATTTTCTTAGTTGTTATATTCTATTTTTGTTTCTGTTCAGTTGGCAGATGTATGGTCCTGTGGAGTGACTCTTTATGTAATGCTGGTTGGAGCATATCCATTTGAGGACCAAGAGGATCCCAAAAACTTCAGGAAAACCATAAATGTATTTTTTTTTCACTGCCTCAGTTGATAGATTTATAAAATGTCTACTCTTTCTGACTCCTTGTATTCTTATCCAGCGAATTATGGCTGTTCAATACAAGATCCCAGACTATGTTCACATATCTCAAGACTGTAGACATCTGCTATCTCGCATTTTTGTGGCAAATCCAGCTAGGGTATGCAGATGCTATGCCACTGAACAGTATTTCAGAGTTCTTATCTATTTAATTATTTTTTTCTGGAACATTGTCAAAATTTTAAAACTGTGGCATGTTCGTAATTGTTCAACAATTTCATAATTATAGTTATGTAGGTTTTTTTTTTTTTGTCATTTGCTAAGTTTCAAACACAAATTGATAAACCCCCACACCCCAGTGAAATTTCCCCCCTCCCTTCCTTCCCTTTTTTACCTTCCCATAATAAGGGGACATTTTGTAGTAAAATAAATTGTCACTCTCTATTGTGATTTGCTGCAGAGAATCACCATTAAGGAAATCAAGGCCCACCCATGGTTTTTAAAGAACTTGCCTAGAGAATTGACAGAAGTGGCTCAAGCTGTCTACTATAGAAAAGAAAATCCAACCTTTTCTCTTCAGAGTATAGAAGACATCATGAATATTGTTGAGGAGGCTAAAATACCAACTCCAACTTCCAAGTCGATTGGAGGGTTTGGCTGGGCAGGAGAAGAAGAAGATGATGAAACAAAAGAAACAGAAGCTGAGGAGGAAGAAGATGAGTATGAAAAGAGAGTCAAGGAGGCACAGGCTAGCGGAGAATTTCGTGTCAGCTAAAATAATGTTAATTCTTAGATAGTGCAATAGATTCTTGGTTTCCTTTACTCTTGGTTAAGTTCAACTAAGGCGAGAGTGTTTTGCTCTTATGTATAAAATTCAGTTTTCTGCATAGGACATATAGTTGAATAAATGGCTGTACATTTCTTTTAATATTGTACAAGGTTGTTAATTGTGACCATATTAAGTATTGTCTTTTAGGTAGATAGTTGTTCATATCTGCTTTCGTTTGGTGGTCAAAATGCTAGGTGTTGAAGGTAGTTTTCTTGTGTCCGTATTCTTTCCCCTTGGTTTAGTTCAAAGGCTTATAGTGTTTCATGTTTTCAAGTCGGGAGTGTTGTCTTTCCGAGCAAAAATGTCCAACGTCTGGAACAAGTGTGGTAGAAGCTAAACACGCTCAACGTGATCACCTGGAAAGCAAAATTTAGTTTGGTTCGACAGAATCTCCTAGCGTAACAAACTGTTTTACTTGAATGGAATTGACCAACGAAAAAAAATTTCTAAAGTGAATTTATTTATAAAATGAATACATAATAGTGTATTTATCTTTAATTCAATCTTAAGTACATTGTGATTTTAATTCATTGAATAATTAGAATAAATGCATCTTTATTTTCTTACTTTGCTGACAAAATCACTTTTAAAGAATTTTATTCTTCACTTAATTACCCAATTTTGAGGTTCGCAACAGTAATTTAATTACCCAACCTTGAGGTTCCGAGAAAATAAGTGACAGAATATTTATTATATCAATAGTATCTGTAATGGTTACTTATTATTTTCATTTAATGCTTCATATTTTTTATTCCTTAAAAAGTGCAAAAGCACTTATTAACAAAATCCTAATAATAAAAGGTATATGAGATGATAATATTTTTTTCTCTGAATGAATAACAACTCTTTTTATACTGTGTTAAATTATGTTTCCATTTGGTTAAAGTTTCTCTTAATTCTATTTACATTAAGAGACATTATATTGATTAAAAAACAACAATAATAGCCTTTTTCATTAGATAAGATCGACTACGTAGATCAAATGATATTGTAATATCTCAGAAATTAATAATTTTAAGATAAATAGTTGTTTTATAATATTTGTAATTTTAAAAAAAAAATTGTATTTTTCTCGGAAACGAGAATATTTTAATATTATTCTTCGTTTTACGTACAAACTGAACGGATTCGGAAAAATGATATATTTTTTTCGATAATCTTGAGCTGTGGAAACGTCGACGAGAGATCTTACTAAACTCGATGCCAGACACGGTTTACGAGATTTTACGTTTTTTGTGAAATTTTAACAGATAAAATAATAATCGCTGTGTAAATTTTATCTGTCAGATAAATTAATATTGATTTCAGTCAACTATAATAATTGTCTACTAAATAATAACATGTATTAAAAACCTTATCACATTATCTAAAATCTACTTTGTGTCACATCCATTAGCTTGATTTTCAAAAGGAAGATTAATTTAATCCAAGCTTGTAAAAAGGGAAGCTTCCAAGAAATTTCTCCACTATTTCATTTCTCTCTCTTCCCTCCCCACACTCCTACGGCAGAGGCCATTTTGGGAGCCAAATATCCCCTTTTACACATTCTCACTTTTATCACTTCACTCTCATATTTCAACACACAAAAACACCTAACATTTCCTCTCTTCTTCTTCCTTCTCCACGGTGCACACACACACATTGGAGACCATCTCCATTGTTTGCTAAACAAATCACATTCTTTGTTTCCTTCCACCATTCCAAGGCTACTCTCTTTGGTGGTCATCCTTTGGTTCTTCTTCTTCTTCCATTTTCCACTATTGAAGCTAAAGCCTGAAGCTTTTGAGGTAAAACCTTCACCTTTCTTCCATTTTCTTTTCATTTTCGTTTTTCTTGGTCACCTATGTGATCAAGAACTCATCTTTCCATGATTTGAGTGGATATTGTGGAAGTCACTCACATTAGTGTTTTCTTGAAGGTGAAAACGAAAATCAAGAACAAAAAGGAGCTAGCATCCTTGTGGTTGTCTTCAATAGGTAAGAGGAAGATGATCATCTTCAACTAATCTTGGTAGTAAGGAAATGTCTTGTGTAGGTTGTTGTTGATTGTTGAATCCATGTATGGATTTCCCTCTTTGTTATGTATTTTTCTTTCTTCTTCTCACATTGGTGTATTTGGTTTGATTTGTATGAGTTATTGACTTTCTTTATATGATTTTGGATGCATGTTTGAGCTAATATGATGTTGAAAATGTTATGGATTGATTTGGTTTGAGTTTAGATGGCTTAAAGATCATTTTTCTGCAAGTTTATGCGTGGTAATCGATTACACAGTGCCTGTAATCGATTACCAAGCCCTTGGAGTTACAAAATCGTGATTCTGGGAATCACGTAATCGATTACATCCTATCTGTAATCGACACGGAGGTTCGTCTGTCACGGTAATCGATTACGTAATTGTGTAATCGATTACCAGGTCCCTGGAGTTACGAATCGTGTTCTGGGAAGCTATGTAATCGATTACATTCAGTATGTAATCGATTACAGAGGTTCTGTTGAGCTGATAATCAATTACCAAGGTTATGTAATCGATTACCAGGATCCTAAAATGAGATTTTGAGCTGAAAATGATAAAAATTTGGTTCCTTATTCCTTGTAACTCAAACATAAATCTTAAACCCTAGATTCAAGGACTTTATTTCACTTAAAAGTGACGGGATTATGTATCTATACCAATAATGGAGAAATGATTTTAAAAATAGAATTTTTAGATCCATAACATGGAAATTGTGGTATGTGTGGAACGATGGACATGTATATGTATTGATATTGAGAGTTGGTTGATGCAATTGTGAGTTCCTATGTGGGACCAAGTTCTTGATGAAATCATGATATGTGAATACTGAAAATAGATATATATGCCATGGTGGTATAGTATATGATGAAAGCATCATTGATAAACATACATGATTGGACATTGTGTCGTCATGCATATGTATGCCTAAGAGTTGAATAACACCTATGTGCGGGTGCGAATTGGTTTAAGCGAAGGGCCATATGTTATTGGCCCGGGGGACGTCGGGGTGCGGGTGCTTCACATGGACAGTTATGAGCTCCTCTATGCCGTGGGGTAGACCGATGCAAACACACCGATGATCCTGACTGGACACTGCTAATATCGTGATCAACTGTTGAGGTGCCACGTATAAGTCATGATGCGCAAATATTTTATGAGATGAAGCACACTATTTTTAAAGGCTAACGATATACTAGCATTACTCCTTAGTCGTTCACTCCGAAAGGTTAATGTCTAGCTCCATGGAGTAGGAATTAGTACCATAATGTATTGTGCATCGTTCATTGTCGGTCTTATAAACTGTTGAGCATGAACACATGTGACTGTGAAAGTAACTGTTTTACTTCTGTTAATGATTATCTGAACGTTGTGCTGATTTCTGAAAATATTATTGTTAACTGCCTGTTATTGTTGATTCTTGCTATTGCTTACTGCTATTCTGCTTTCACCATAAATATCACTGTTATTATTGATTCTTATTATTGCTTATAATTGAATTGCTTTTATTATAAATTTCGTTGTTGCTATTAATAAATGTATGAACTGTATTGCCTTGTGGGTGCTTTGCGCCGTGTTATTTTCTTGCTGCCATAATTGGTAATGTAAGTAGGATATCTCACCTCTTTCTTGTATTCTTGTACTTTTGTTATATACATATATTTGATAAAAGATCATGAGGGAGAAGACGAGGGGATTTGACGTCTGGACAATATTTCTTCAGCTAAGTACGAGTGTAGCTGCGTGGAGGCATTGATGCCTGACTTGTCGATTGGGACTCCGAACCTCATATATGTATATGGGGTTGCGGCTTTGTCTGCTAGTAGTACCTACCCTAGGGTTACTACTTTTTCCCTTTAGTGTTTTGTTTCCGTTGTACTTTATTTGAATATGTAAGTGTTATATTTTATGTTATCAGTGCCTTGTATTAAGGACAAATACATTATATATATGGAATATATTTTTCTTTCAGTGATTGTGTTTTAATGGCTGATTTCTAAATATGTTTCATTCTGAGGCTCGTATTTTCTATTTATGCATAATAGAAATAACTTGAACTTTGAAATTTACTGTTATTGAGACTATGACACGCCTGTATTTAGTAACTGTGGTGCAATGACGATTGGGTCGCGGTTGCTATATCAAGGGGTGTTACAGACATCATTGTGTTTTGTCATAAATCATGTCTTTAAAAAGGGTTGAAAAATCATTTAACTTTAAGTCCTTTCTTATAGTTTTTCTTATAGTTTTTATTGATCTCTTTCTACCTTTAACTATTGGACTATCATCGATCTGATCTATTCTCCTTATTGGAACTTCTAGTAGTCATCTCCACACATTGACTAAACTACTTAAGATGAGATTCTATCATATTTTCCTTAACTAGTGCTACTCATGTTTTCTCTTTAATGCATTTATTTCTAATCCTATATTGTCTTGTATGTTCATTCATCCAAATGCAACATCATTTTCCCTGTAACAATGAGTTTTTGCTCTTGTTGGCTCTCTATTCCCAACATTTAGTGCTATAAAGCATTGCGAATCTTATAATTATGCAATAAATTTTTTTCTTTAAGATTGAGCGACATTTTTCGATCACAAATAACATTTGAAACACTTCACCATTTTATCCACCTCTCTTGAATCCTTTGATTTATATCTCTCTATTTCTTTATTATTTTGTATGATAAATCTAAGATATTTAAACCGTATGACTTGTGCAATAATATAATCTCTAATTTTTACTTCTAAACTAATGTTAGTATGTTTCTTACTTAAAATTCCATCCCATATATTCTGTTTTATGTTCATTATATTGATTAATATAAATATAAAATATTCATTGGAAAATGGTCTGGTTTGATGTTGTAGTTGAACTGTGACTAATGATTTTCATGTAAGGCTTTCCCACCAACTGTGCAAGTAGAGTTCAAGAACAAAATACAATCCTTTTCCCCTACAATCATTCTGCTATTATTCAAGCTGTAAATCAGCAGTTACGAACATCCAATAAAGGCAAATGAATGAACCTCCAAATATGTTTTGTTCTGCCCCAGTATTTAGCATTGCTTATTTGCCTTTATCGGAATTTTGCATTTACAAATTTAGCATGACACATAAAGAATCTGCAGTTGTATATTTCCATTAAAGGTGAAAGCAACTAGAACTCTTGTAACCACTCCTTTATCCAAAAACTCAGCAAAATTGCTCCCACATTGCGGTATGTTCATTTTATCAACAATGCTGCCTCGCTTATTACCGTGTGCAAGTTTCTTGTCTCAGTTAAAACGCATTCCCTATCAAATAGAGCAGAAACTACAGCAACTCCTTTCAAATTTGGTACACCAATTTCCATGACAGCACGAGCATTTGACAGACCAATGCCACCAATTGCAACCACAGGCAGTTTAGAGGCCTGGCATACCTCCCTCAAGCCATCTAAGCCTACAGTACGATTGTTTGCCTTTGTACTAGTAGGATATACACCACCACAACCAATGTAATCAGCACCATCAATCCATGCTTGTTGGGCTTGTTCTGGCGTCTTGCATGATATACCAATTATCTTTTCAGGACCAAGGAGAGATCTAGTAAGACGTGCAGGCATGTCAGCTTGACCAACATGAACACCATCAGCATCACAAGCAAGAGCCACATCTATACGATCATTTATAAGTAGAGGTACTCCATAGGAGCGGCATATTTTAAGGCATATTTTGGCAGCATCAAGAAAGTCCCGTGTCTCAGCATCCTTTTCCCTGGAAAAAGCAGCGAAGTAAATCAGGCTAAAATGATTCATGCCCATGCTTAAGTCCTAACAAGCATACAAGTAAAAATCAAACATGTATCATCAGACACTTACTAAAGTGACACAACAAACATTTCTAAATTCAAGAATATCAGTAACCACAAACATGAATTAGGATCAAACAGTCATTGAACTGAAAATTCACTTTACAAATTGGCAATCAAGGTGCAGAAGTAATTACTGTGGAGAACAGGAATTACAATCACGGCTGAATCCTCTCCTTTACAGGATAGCCTCATGTCGCTTCAATTATGAGACTATCTTTTTTCATGGAAGGAACAAGGTTAGATAGCCAGCCAGAGACAGTTAGGTTAAGTAATTGATTAAGCTGAGTTGAGATAAGAACAAAGGAGTGGAAGAGACCGATTTTGGTGATGTTAAAATTAGCTGAATGAGATTATAATACATTTTGATACCCTGTTTGATTTCAAACAGTTAAATACAGCACCACAAGAAAGTTTGCGTGACATATACTTCAACAAGACATGTATGCAGTAATGCAGATGAAATAAGACTTTATGGAGGTTTTCCTTACCCCCCGTTTTTAAAGGTAAAAAGAGAAGAGAAAAGAACAGAAAGAAGCATAAGGTACAAGAAAACAGAAATCTGGACATACAATAATAGAAAAGGAATATTGTTTGTCAAAGTTCAACTAATCAGGCCTGAAATTGAACATGTGACTCTGTACAGGGTTCAACTATCCCAGATCGTTAGGATAGTCAGCTTGGCATATTAAACCATATAAAATAAAATTATATCTGCTATCTACTGATGGCAAGAAACACAGATATTCTGTATCACAATTACGATAATACAAAAACAAGCAAAGCACATTTAACAAAACAAACCTTAATTGAACAATGGTAGCACCTCCTTCTACGGCATCTTTAACAGCTTCAGCAATGGAACGGCCCCACTTCCTATTCATGGATGAATCCGTTACAGCATATAGCAATAAGTCATTTGGATTGAACCTATACTGCCTACAAGAATTCTGATTGATATTCTTAAGCGCCAAAAAATGGTCAAAAGGGCCTTGGGCTCCATTTCCAATGACCAAGTCTCTGCTGTAGACCAAGGCACTCTCTATAAAACGTTTAGCTACCTGCCAGAATCCAGATATGTAAAAATATTAGAATGATAGCATATTCCATCTTTCATTCTCTTTTATTTTCATTTCCCCCTTGTCTATTTTATTTATAATGGGAAAAAACAGAGAAGGGGGACGATCATGGGTACAGCTGAACAAACCTTCACTGCTGAAAGCACTGATAAACCTTTGGCCAGCTCTGCTGCAATGCATGATGCCAAAGTGCAACCAGTGCCATGAGTATTGTGAGTATTGACACGCGATGAACACAGCTCATAGAATTCCTCGCCTGCAAAACTCAAGACCTAGAAATGGAGTTCATTTTTAACATAGATTTGGACATACATTAGCAAAAGTAAAGGATACAAGTTGTTGTGTCCCATAAATTTTTTTTTTTGGGCCATTATATCTCATAGAATCAAAAACTTGAACCTCACCATCAAAGAATACATCAATAGCATCTAATGAATCAGGGAGGTCACCGCCTTTGACAAGTACATTCCTGCAATGAAAATTAATTATCTGTAAAAGCACACTACTCTTAAGTTAGAGTAGTTTTAGATTTAATTTTGTGACCTCTATCCATGAAGCCAAACACACTTACATATAGAACACCATCAGAATTTTCTGCTAGAATAAAGCAAGCAATTCAATTATTGGGCTTCATTTCTTTATGGAAACTATTCAATAATCCACATTGTGCAGGTTGGTATAAACAGCACTATGATACATACGGAATGTGTTCTCAGCTCCAAAAGTACTGCTCAGGCCCTCAGGGCCACAGTAGATTTTCAATTATACATATCTCAGATCCAAAAGTATATGTTATACATACAATTTCACCTATGTTATTCTGATTTTAGAAGTTTGTTTCACTATATAGTTCTAAGCATAGTAAGAGACTAATATACCAATTTCTCATTTTTAAATATTTGATTTATCAGTACTGCTATTGCAATTAGTGATATTATTTTCTAATAGTTTGAACTTTGTCAAAACGTGAAATAAAATTTTTAAAAGTCTCCACTTCATATCTTGTGAAGCTTTTAACATTGAAAGTCTACTACTCATGCAGCAAAGTTCTGCTTAAAAAGAAACTTATATGATTTTTCTATAAGTTTCTTAAAGAAAAGACAAATAACTATTAATAACAATAAGAGACAAATAATTATAATAGCTTTAAGACATTATTTAGTTAGATTGGAACAAAAAATTCGAATATATTAAACAGCAACGAACCTAGGACCCAAATCACGTATCAATTTTGCAGCAGTACGCATATCAGAAACTGATTTCAGTGGCACGTTATTAAGTAAAACTGATGCCTCTTTTATATTTGGGGTTACAATGTCGGCCAGGGGAAGGAGCTCCTCCCTGCATTCAAAAATCAATAAATAAGCAGAATCAATTTCCTAAAATTTTATTAATACAACAACAGCAATCAAGTCTTTTCCTACTAGGTGGGGTCGGCTACATGGATCAAACGACGCCATTGTGCCCTATCATAATAATAAACTTGAAATAAACAGTATTTCTATCCATTTATCCCTTGTTGTAAAAATAAGGATGAAAATAAAATTCATTTTAAATATGTCCTAGTTTTTCTGCCAAAAACTATAAAACCAATAGACAGAAACCCATAAGAAAAGAAAATTAAGCATAAGACTACATAATCAAAGGATTTCAAATAGTGAGGAGTATTTGAAATCCTGTTGTCAAGACTGATGACTATGAAAAATAATTTCATGTCGTATGGATGCTGCATGGTTCAGGTTCAAAAACACATACCGAAATCCAGCAAGAACAGAAGGACCAGCAAGTACATCTCCACTGGTAGATATCATGACAGGATCAACCACAAGAGCTGCCTTCAGCAAAAACGAAGACAGCACAGAAGTCACTCCAATTGCAATTAAATAAACACGTTAGAAATATTGGTACAAGTGAATACCTTTGACTGGAAATTTCTTAAGGCTCTGACAAAGGACCTTCACTATACTAAGAGAAGGCAGCATGCCTGTTTTGACCTGGTGACATAGCATAATTAATTCAGGAGGAAAAAAATTTAGCAACCACTGTTAACCAAGATTTCAGGGTTTATCAAGAACAGAAAGTAAGCAACCCTGATAACAAGCATCATGCTTAGAGAACTAAGTAGATCAAATTTCACAATCGCTCAATGCAAGGTTAAAATTTTCTTTTTCTCCCAAAGGAGCACTTTGTAGCATAATAAATATCATATTAATATCTAGTATTCGTGTTTAGATCTTCCCTACAATCTGACATTCCAAATGGCAAGTGGAATGCCATTCATGTTTTATTCTTTCGCAAGATGTAGTATTCAATCCAGGTCACAGTTCCTTGGACATTTCATACAAATGCATGAAAGTGGGACTAGGCAAAACAATAACTTCGAATTTAAAAAGCAAGTTATGCAGGAAATATTAGGCAATGCATTAACATACCAACATGCCCAATAGGTTTCAAAATTCAGCTTCCTATTAGTTTCAAGATGGTTTTCAATATGCAAAGATGAAAAAGTGTACTGCTTTAGCCTTTGTAATGGTTTCTTGTTGAATAATATGAGCCATCCTAAGAGTTTTCTTGAATCATAAAGACTACAACTAGGAAAAATACTTGAAAATAATAGCTGTAGCACTCACTATTTTGACTTACCACATCAACATGCATATCAGAGAGCACAGACCTTAACTGCTCCGCCACAAAATCCTCAGGCACGATGTCCACTCCCTAGCAATTGCCACAGATTTGAGAAAAGGAAAATAAAAAAGCAATATAAAACTCAATTAAGCATTGGTATTAGGGTTAGAATTGAATATACCATGAAACTAACAGTTGGGCAGTGTTCATTATATGAAAAAGTTTTGAACTAACACAACTTAATGCTTTCTTTAGACAATAAAAAAGAGGCCAACTAGACACTTATATTCTCATTAGAAAAAGTGTGAAATCAAATCATTACTTCTTCTTTTTTTTAATACAAACAGACACGAGAGTGATGAAATTAATATGAAACTGAACCTGAACTCCAACAGTGTTCTGTGCAGTAACAGCAGTTATGACAGTGGAACAGTAGACGCGCCGAGCAGCACAAGCCTTTAGATCTGCTTGGATTCCAGCACCACCCCCAGAATCAGAGCCGGCAACAGTGAGCACATGTGGGATTTTGTTGTCGGAAGTGTGAATGGTTGTTGAAGCTCTATCTGCTTGCATGTTCACAAAAGCCTGCCTTTGATTATTTTGATTACTATCTGAATTCCAAGATAGGAAGCTGGAATTCCTCACTTGTTTAAACACGAGTGGGGCAACCTGGAGCGACTGCCAAGAGTTCCAGAGAAAAAAATGGTCAACAAAGGACACGGGGAAAATGGGAGAGAGAGGAAACAGAGAAGAGCATTAACGTGTTAACACATCTTTATTAAAAAAAAGCATGACATAGAGAAGTTACCCTCAATTGGATGGCATAAAATGAAAAGAAAGTCACCGTTTTTTTTAAAATTTAAAACAAAAAACTTCTTTCTTTCTTAACTGCTCTAGAGGAACAAGTCAATCTTTTAAGATGCTTCAGCATTGCAAATATAAAACGCGTAGGAAAAGAAAATGAAAATAAAAAGAGAATAATTTGTTCATAGATTAGTGATATTAATGAATTATCGGATTTTCCTGTCATCAAAGTTGTAAGCTGGTAAGAAGCGGAATTGTTACAAAAAAGTTTTCCCCTTGTTTCCCGTTCGAGTGAGCAATATATGAAGTTATTATAGACGAGAGGAAAAGGAGGAAAGAAGAAAAGAGGGGAAGGGAAGGAGATGAGATAGTCCATTGAGTTTAGGTTGGTAAAGAAAACAACAAGACACATACATAGATATAATAGATAGATGGAGTATAGCATAGTTAAGCATTGAAGATGAAGATGTTGAATCATTCATTCATTCATCATTTGGTGAGAAATTAATGATATGAAACATGAGAAAATGAAGAGAGTATGAGAAGTGAGAATACCAGAGCGCAGGCCATTAACTTCGCTGAGGCTCTTGGTTTCTGTCGTAAATTATCTGCCTCAACCTCAACTCAATTCCAATTGCCATTGCCTGGAGTCTCAAATGGTCAATCACCCGACCCGAACCCTCCCAATGCGTATGTAATTTCTGTATTTAATTAATGACTAAACTACCATTTTCGTGTTGAAAGACAGGGTTAATATTATTTTAATTTCTTAATTATAGAAAGTGATATCAATTTTGTGTTTTGAACAAATTGATATTACTTTAATCTCTTAATAATAAAAAAATAACATTAATTTAGTCCTTTAAATATATTAAGTTGACATCATTTAAGTTTTTCAATCTCACAATATATGAATAAAAAAATAATTTTAAAATCATTTTTCATAATTAAAAGACTAAATTAATGGTAACTATATTTTAATGATTAAATTGACATCAACTCTATTTTTTAAAAACTAAAATGATAGTTTATTCTAAATTAATCATTCGATTCAATTTTTAAAATGGAGAGTTTTTTTTTTTTTTGGTCTCTTTACCACGCCTTTTCTTAGTGGCTTAGATGTGGTTTTATCCCTCATTTTTATGTTGTTATGTCATTTTATTCTCTTCTTTATGCCTTCTAGCTAGGAGAATGCTATGATGCACTAATATAAGTTTTGGTGTAAGGATGCATCACTTAAATAACCTATTATTATAGGTCAACTAGTTTTTTGTTTTTTGTTTTTTTAATGTTATTCATTACTAGTGACTATGGTTGTCATCATCAAGGCATCCTTTATTATTGCTTGGAGCCTATCTCCATCACGCCATTGACGGCGTTGCCCTTTACTGCTGCTTGGAGCTTGCCTTAATCTTGCTATTGATTACGCCAATGAGGTCGACCCCAACCTCAACCTCGTCAATGGGCACAATGAAGTCCTCCCATGAACAGCCACAACCAACGACGAGGCCTACAACACATCAGCTGTAGGCCACTCACAATCAGCCACCATTAACAAGACTCACGAAAAATGATTAACATCAGTTTTGAAATGTGTGGTCATAATTTGAGGGAATTGTGTGGCTCAAATTTAGCCACACTTATGACTAAAAATTATGCCACTTGGCATCTCCAAAGATCACATGTTTGGTCTTTCTTCTCCTATAAATACCATTTTCTTCTCATTTGCAAGACACACCTAAAATTCTCTACTTCTCTAGTCTTTATTTCCTTTGTATCATAATAAGGAAAGTTCTTATAAAATAGAGAGGTTCTGAGAGAGAGTTTAGTGAGTGAATCTGGGTGTAATTGGGTTCTGGGTTATGAGTGATACTCTGAGTGGCTCTTGTAAATTCTTTGATCACATAGTGGAAATTTTCTCACTGTTCTCTGGCCGTGGACGTAAGCAAATTGCTGAACCACGTTAAATCTCGGTGTCATTTTCTCTATTATTTTTTTCTCTAAATGGGCCTTTCGCTGCAACAAACTGGTATCAGAGCTCTCAGAGCTCTCAGATAAGGTGTCAGATTTATAAGAAAATTCTTAGTATGCTCTGTGGTTGCAGTATTGTCTGATCTTCCACATCAGAAAAGAATTATTCTTGTTCCTGGAAAAGTGTGGTAGTGTGAAAGTGCATGTCTAGGAAAGTTCTGGCTAAGGAAAGACTTGGTATTTAAGTGTGTTACAGACACCACCTCTCTTTCCTGGGAACTTACCTGGTGTACCGTTCACAAACTACGGCATTGTTCCAGTATACGGTACTGTTCACCTGTACGTCACTATACGGTCATCATGGCGAGTGCTAAATTTGATTTGGAGAAATTTAATGGAGAAAATGATTTCAGTCTCTGGCGGCTGAAGATGAAAGCGCTACTGGTTCATCAAGGCTTGGGTAAAGCCTTAGAAGGTAGAGACAAGCTGCCACAAAGTCTAATCGACATCGAGAAAAGCGAGATTTTGGAAAAAGCACACAGTGCAATTTTGTTGTGCTTAGGAGATGAAGTTCTACGAGAAGTGTCAGAAAAATACAAATTTGCTTCATTATGGTGAAGTTGGAAAGCTGTACATGACGAAGTCGCTCACCAATAGATCGTATTTGAAGAAAAGAATATATACTCTTCAAATGCAGGAAGGAAAGCCTATAAAAGAGCACTGGACGAATTTAACGAGTTATTCTTGATCTTAAGAATATTGATGTTAAAATCGATGACGAAGATCAAGCAATTCTTCTATTATGTTCCCTTCCAAGTTCTTACGAGCACTTTATCGACACCATGATGTATGGTCGAGAAGACCTTACCTTGGAGGAAGTCAAGGCTGCGTTGCACTCGAAAGAACTGAAGAAAAGAGTATCAGATTCAAAATCTGAAGGCTCGGGTGAAGGTCTCTTTGTTAGAGGAAGAACGGAGAAACAAGATCAAAATAGTGGCAGAGGCAGATCTAGGTCAAAATCCAAAGCGAAACCTAGAAAATTTAAATGTTTCCACTGTCACAAAGAAGGGCATATAAGAAAAAATTGTCCAGAGCGCAAAGGAAAAGAGAAGATCTCTCGAATCTGGAAGTGCGGCTGTAGCAGATGGATACGACAGTGCAGATGCTCTCACAGTCTCAGATCATGACTCAAAAAATGAGTGGATTCTTGATTCTGGATGCTCATATCACATGTGTCCCAATAAGGATTGGTTTACCACTTACCAACCCTTAGATGGGGGCAAGGTCCTTTTAGGAAATAATGCTCTCTGTAAGGTCATCGGCATTGGCACAGTTAGAATCAAGATGTTCGACGGAATCGTGAAGACATTGACGGATGTAAGGCATGTTCTAGAATTGAAGAAAAATTTGATTTCCTTGGGAACGCTAGATTCAAAAGGTTATAGCTACAAAGGTGAAGGTGGAGCTATAAGAATCTCTAAAGGCGCTCTGATTGTGATGAAGGGAAAGAAAGAGAATAGTCTCTATGTACTACAAGGAAGCACAATTACAGGTACTGCCGCTGTCTCCTCAACAGCTGATTCTGATGTCACCAAGTTATGGCATTTGCGAATGGGACATGTCAGTGAGAGAGGTCTAGCAGAGTTGAGCAAGCAAGGATTACTCTGTGGTCAACAAGTTGGGAAGTTAGATTTCTGTGAACACTGTGTATTCGGAAAACAGTGTCGGATAAAATTCAACACTGCAGTTCATCGAACAAAAGGCACGTTGGATTATATACATTCTGACTTGTGGGGTCCTTCTCAAGTACCTTCTCACGGTGGTGGCAGATATATGTTAACCTTCATTGATGATTATTCAAGGAAGGTTTGCATCTTCATTTTGAAACATAAAAATGAAGTATTTATCAAGTTCAAACAGTGGAAAACCTTGATCGAAAAGCAGACTGGAAGACAGATCAAGCGACTGAGAACTGATAACGGTTTGGAGTTCTGTAGCGGAGAATTTGAAAAGTTTTGCAAGGATAATGGTATTGTCAGACACCATACAGTGAGGCACACTCCACAACAGAATGGACTTGTAGAGCGAATGAACAGAACTTTACTTGAAAGAACGAGATGTATGCTGTCAAATGCTGGATTACCAAAAGCATTTTGGGCTGAAGTTATCAATACAACTGTTTACTTGATCAACGAGATGTCCATCAACGGCCATTGGTTTCAAAACTCCGGAAGAGATGTGGTCGGTACTCTCCGCCAATTATGAAAATTTAAGGATATTTGGTTGTCCTGCATATGCTCATATCAACGAAGGAAAACTTGATGCAAGAGCATTGAAATGCATTTTTCTTGGATATCCTGACGGTGTGAAAGGATATAAGTTATGGTTGCTAGAGAAAAGAAAATACATTATTAGCAGGGATGTTACTTTTAATGAAGCTGAGATGCTAAAGCCTCATAAAGAGTCATCAAATGAAAACAAAGATCCTAATATCTCGAAGAAGGTGGAGCTTGAGGTGGAGTCTTCCAAAGAAACCTCGTTGGATCAAGTTCAAGAAGAAGAAGAACAAACCCCACTTGAGGATTCAGACACACAATAATTGCAGCACTATCAGTTGGCAAGAAATAGGCAAAGAAGAGAGATAAGACCTCCTTCTAGGTATGGCTATTCTGATCTAGTAGCATATGCTCTAAATGTCGCTGATAATATCGACAGTTGTGAGCCTCAATCATACCATGAAGCTATCAATAGCAAAGAAAATGCTCAGTGGATTGCTGCAATGACAGAAGAAATTGAATCTCTTCATAAGAATCATACTTGGGTCCTTGTTGAAAGGCTGAAAACTCAGAAGATTGTTGGATGCAAATGGGTCTTCAAGAAGAAGGAAGGAATCCCTGGAGTAGAAGATGCAAGATTCAAAGCGCGATTGGTAGCTAAAGGTTTTACACAAAGAGAAGGTATTGATTTTAATGAAGTCTTCTCTCCTGTGGTAAAACATAGCTCAATTCGCATCCTACTTGCCATCGTAGCTCAATTTGATCTAGAACTCGAACAACTAGATGTCAAGATGGCATTCTTGCATGGCGAGCTGGAAGAACAAATCTATATGAAGCAGCCTGAGGGATTTGAAGTCCAAGGGAAGGAAGACTATGTTTGCTTATTGAAGAAATCTTTATATGGCCTAAAACAGTCTCCCAGACAGTGGTACAAGCGGTTTGACACCTTCATGCTTGGAAATGACTACTGCAGAAGTGAGCATGATAGTTGTGTCTACTACAAGAAGCTTGCAGATGAGTCATTCATCTATTTGCTCCTGTACGTTGATGACATGTTGATCGCCTGTAAGAACATGTCTGAAATAAAAAACTTGAAAGCTCAATTGAGCTCAGAGTTTGAAATGAAGGATTTAGGAGCTGCAAAGAAAATTCTGGGAATGGAGATTCACAGGGATAGAAAAGCAGGGATGCTCTTTCTATCACAAAAGAAGTATATTGAGAAAGTGTTGGAACGTTTTGGCATGCAAAATGCTAAACCTGTCACTACTCCATTGGCGGCTCATTTCAAACTTTCAACAGCCTTTTCACCACAAACTGAGGGTGAAAAGAAGGAGATGTTAGCTGTACCTTATGCTAATGCAGTTGACAGTCTCATGTATGCCATGGTATGCACTAGACCAGATATTGCACAAGCAGTAAGCGTGGTAAGCAGGTATATGGCAAGTCCTGGTAAAGTTCACTGGAAAGCTGTAAAGTGGATTTTGCGCTACTTGAAAGGTACCACGGATATAGGCCTAGTGTATAAAAAAATCAAAGATGTCGGGAGCAAGATCACTGGATACGTTGACTCAGACTATGCCGGAGATCTAGATAAGCGAAGATCACTCACTGGGTATGTCTTTACACTGTGCAGTTGTACTATTAGTTGGAAAGCAACGCTACAATCAATTGTTGCTTTGTCTACAACTGAAGCAGAGTACATCGCAACAACAGAAGCTGTAAAGGAAGCTATTTGGGTGAGAGGACTGATTGAAGAATTGGGTATGCAACTGGAAGAAACAACCATCTACTACGATAGTCAAAGTGCTATACATCTGACAAAGAATCCTATGTATCACGAAAGAACCAAGCATATCGACGTCAGAATGCACTTTATCAGAGATATCGTGGAAAGAGGAATTGTTAGAGTTGAGAAGATACCCACGGCAGACAACTCGGCAGACATGATGACGAAGCCAGTTTCGACAACCAAGTTCAGACATTGTCTGGACTTAATTAGAGTTCAGAAACTCTAAGGGATATGAAGGAATCATTTCCCCCTCTTCCTCAAATGACCAATTTTTGTTCCCCCAAAATTGAGGTGAATGGGAGGAAACATGTTCGTTAGTTCTCCATACTAATCTTCATAATTTCATTCCATTCCTTTCCTTTCCAATCCATCCCACACCTGGAGATTTGAAAAAACATGTGGTCACAGGGTATTTGAATGGGAGCGATTCGGAAAGAAAAACACTGTTTGAAATGTGTGGTCGTATTTAGCCACATTTATGGCTAAAAATTATGCCACTTAAGCTCTCAAAGACCACATGTTTTGGTCCTTCTTCTCCTATAAATACCATTTTCTTCTCATTTGCAAGACACACCTAAAATTCTCTACTTCTCTAGTCTTTATTTCCTTTGTATCATAATAAGGAAAGTTCTTATAAAATAGAGAGGTTCTGAGAGAGAGTTTAGTGAGTGAATCTGGGTGTAATTGGGTTATGGGTTATGAGTGATACTCTGAGTGGCTCTTGTAAATTCTTTGATCACATAGTGAAAATTTTCTCACTGTTCTCTGGCCGTGGACGTAAGCAAATTGCTGAACTACGTTAAATCTCGGTGTCATTTTCTCTATTATTTTTTTTCTCTAAATGGGCCTTTCGTTGCAACAAGTTTAGTCTCTAAATGATAGTTAATATCAATTTAGTCCCTTAATCATAAAAAGTAATATCAATTTAATCATTTAATAAAAAAATGACATTAATTTAATCTTTCAATTATACAAAATTAACATATTTTAGTCTCTTAATCTCATGATTTATACACTAAAAGACAAAGTTAATGTAACTAAATTAATTATAACTAATTTTCAAGGACCAACCTAATATCAACTTTATCTTTCACAAGACCAAAAATGATAGATTTTTTTGGTACATTAAAAATGATAGATTAATATTAATTAATTATTCAATTCAATTTCAAAATACCATAATTCTTTTAGACTCTTTACCAAGCTTTTCCCTTGTGGCCTAGATGTGATTCTAATTTTATCCCCCATTTTCTGCTGTTATGTCCTTTTGTTCTCTTTTTTATGCTTTCTAATTGTCCTTGTCATATCTATCGATCAGATAATTATCTTTTTTTTTTGTCACAAGATTGAAGTTTCATTGCCACAATAAAAGAAATGGGCCAAGCCCAAGCAGAGATCCAACAAATGGTCCAAGTCCCCAACAGACTTTAAAGTACAAATATCAACTATCAAATCTAATATAGATACTGAAGCTACAGAAAATGATTGGCTCCATATATTGCATCGTCAGTGTCGAGAAAGACAGAAAGATGAGTGGCGAGATAAAGCCTAGGAGCTAGCACCGCCAGGAGAGCAGAGATGAACCATGAAACCTAGCACTTGTTATGGCAATACGAACCCATCAATAAACCTTCATTTTAGTCTATAAAATTTTATAAATTGATCATCTTAATCTTTAAAATTAAAAAATTGATAATTTAATTTTTAAAACTTTAAAACGTCAATCACGTTAGTGTTACGTCTTTTGTCGCTAGTTAAATTTAACGGACATATACACATGATATATTAAGTATTAAGTTGAACATTGACGTGACTTCTTACCTAATTCAAAATAACATAATTTCAATTGTGCATCAAAAAACAAAAGTCTCAATCTTAAAACGACACCATTTGAGTCCAAAATTCCTAAGAACCAACTTTCTTTTAACTTGTTGCCGCTCCTCCTCCTCCTCCTCCTCCTCCTCCTCCTCCTCCTCCTCCTCCTCCTCCTCCTCCTCCTCTGCGGACAAGGTACATAATCGACATCTTTTTTTATCTAATCTAACTATTATATATCATAGGCAGCTATGCTTATTCTTTACATTATAATATAATTTAGATTCTAATCCATTCGAGCTTCGTTAATTATTATTAGGTTTTGCGTTGTAAAATTTGTTAAGATTAAAAGAGGTGATTATTTGATGTGTATGTGTTAGGTTCGAACGATCTTTATGTCAGAATAACACAATGTGGGTGTACCACTATTTGTTTAGCTGGATTTCTGATCTTGTATTTCCTTTCAAAAGGGTTATTGCTGAAATTAATGCAAATAATAATTTCCTTCTAAATGTAGATAAAAGAAAAAAAAAAGACATATTGTTCTTAATTGTCCTTGGTGGTGAAACTGAAACCTTAGCTTTAGATTCTAAAAATTGTATTGTGTTTTTCGCCTACTATTATAACAGTCTTGCATTGCTCACCCTTTCCCAGTGAAGCATGTTAATGAGCTCCTATTCGTGTGTGCTCAAAAAAAGTTGTCCTGCTACAGTAATATTGTGTTAAACCTGATTAATTTCAAAGCATTTTTCTATGTGTCTTTAGCAAG
Source organism: Ormosia emarginata (assembly GCA_029884605.1). NCBI lineage: Eukaryota > Viridiplantae > Streptophyta > Magnoliopsida > Fabales > Fabaceae > Ormosia > Ormosia emarginata. The sequence continues at coordinate 3,363,016 of JAQQTP010000055.1, read as the reverse complement.
TGCTTTGGATCTTTCCACCCTTGTGTGCTATTATTATTCTCTTTTTAAATGTATTTATTTTGATTTCTTTGTAAAAATAGGAGCTGTTGCAGGTGCATATGATCAAAGTAAACGTTTTATCATGTGTTTTAATGTTTTTTCATTAATGAAACGCAACGGAATATGTGGGGATTAACTTGAAAGGAAAGAGAATGAATGAAACATAGTTATTATTCTTTTTGTTTAGAAGTTTCATTAACGAAATATAACGAAATTTCATTATTCATGTGTTTTTCTTATTCCACCTTAATTTTGGGAGGAATAAAAGTTAAGCATTTGAGGAAAAGAGAGGTGAAATGATTCTTTATGTGTTTCGTTCTGTTTTCATATATTTTAAAACTCTCAAATAAAGAAAATTATTTCTATTTTCTTCATTTCCTTCATCTTTCTCTCATTACCTGTCATCCAAATATAATATTAGATTCTTAAAATTGTATTGTGTGTTTTTCGCCTACTATATATAAAAGTCTTGCAATGCTCACCCTTTTCTAGTGAAGCATGTTAATGAGCTGCTCTTCGTGTGTGCTCAAAATAAGTTGTACTGCTATTGTAATATTGTGTTAAACCTAGTTAATTTCAGAGCATTTTTTTGTGTCTTTAGCAAATGCTTTGGATCTTTCCACTCTTGTGTGCTATTATTATTCTCTTTTTCAATGTATTTATTTTGATTTCTTTGTAGGAATAGGAGTTGATGCAGGTGCATATGATCAAAGTAAATGCTTACGGACGGCTGGGGATTATACACACACACTAATTATACAAGTCTATCTCCTTTTCGTCCTCCCCCACCACCTGTTTAGGGACCACATGGGTAAACACCACCCATATATTTACAACCCCAGAATTTTCCAAAAAGATTTTTAAAAAATGGATAACGGAGATTGTAATCACAAGATAAGAACACGTCCCTCCTTATATTTTACTAAGTCCAGTATGTTTACTTTTAGTTTATGACAATTTATTTGTTTTCACGGTCCAGGTACATGGCTCCACCACCAAAACCTCCGCCATATGATTTTGTTGGATACATTGTAATTGTTATTTTGTACATAGAGTCAGAATCATATTTTAAAGATTATTGTCATTGTTTTGTCTATGATTATAATATTAAGGCTAGATTAAATTAAATAATACCATTACAGAATTATGCTCGTATGAATATTCAAATGTATTATTTTACATTTTATTGGAAAAGATACAATATTTAAAGGTTAATTATGGTGTACAAATCTCATTTACAGTTACTGAGCACGGACCTTTGAGGTTGAGGAGATAGATTTAACATAATCTTATTTTAAGCAATCTTCTTAGCCACAATACTCTTAAGATGCAATTAATATGGAGATCCAACAAATGTCATAAAATTATGTCATGCCACAACAATTATTGCAGCAATACTTGTTCCACCACACTCTGTCATTGCAAGTGTTGCAGCAAGATCTGTTCCACCACCTATTCCACCACACTCTGTCACTGCAAGTATTGTAGCAAGACTTGGTCCAACATCTATCAGTGCAGAAACACTAGTGTTGTGACTTTTTTTAAAAGCCTTTAAATACTCGCAAGTATAGTTGAGCAAGTACGAGGTCGATTTCACATAAACTTAGAGTTAATTTTAAGTATTGAAAAATTCTTTCTAATATAGTTGCACAAATTGATGAACCAAATATGCAAAATTAAATTAAAAAATAACTAAAATAAAAAGTAAATTAAAAGAAAAGAAATATATAGATGAGATTTTTACTAAATGTAAAATGACTAAATGTCAGAATTTACCAAGATTAATTTTAACATTAAATATATCAAATTATTATACTCAAATAATTTATTTTATGAACATTTAGCGGTAAAATATGTGCTCACATAAAATCTATCAATGAAGTACTAAAAATAATAATCAAGTGTATGATAAAATTTTCCTAATTAATAGTAAATTTTCAAATCAAATGTACTCCTAAAAAGAAATCACAATTGATATATAACAATTACCACCGACACTCAGATAACTGTGAACACCCATTTTGTGTGAGTCATTAATTTTTTTTTAGAATTTAAAATTAATAAAAAAAAGTTAATAAAGAGTATATAAAAAAATTTAATAAGTATTCTTTTTTTTTCTTTTGATTTATTCTCTAGATTTCTGACCCAAATTAAACTCAACCCAATAATAAAATTATTCAGGCCCATTGATTCACCGTGGCCCATTTGTCTTAGGTTCCTGTTTTTTTTTTTAAAAAAAAGAAGAAGTAAAAAGGGAAGTAACATAGCAGCAAATGGCCAAACACTTAAGCCAAAAAAAAATTAATGCATTTGACAGAAGCAAACTTTAAAGAAGGAAGGGAGCTACGTTCAACAATCAGACAAATGAATAAAGCCAAAAGGAAGAAGACAACAAAAAAGGCATGCAAGCATGACAAAGGCAGAAACGATGCAAGCAAGGCTAAGAACAAGAAGACAAAAGAAGCTTTCTTGGTGATAGCAGAAGAATGAAAAAAGAGTGATGCTGGAAATTTTCAAAAATGAAACACCAAAAGAGAAAAAGGATGCTGCCAACATGATGAGATTCAAGAAAAAAATGAGCCAAAGATCTAAATAGAAGGTTGCAGCCCTGCGAGAGAAAAGTCAAATGAACAAAGTCAAGAAAATGGAATAGAAAGAGACTGCACAATGTATGCCAAGCCAGAGTTTCTTTGTGCCTATATAAAGGACAACAATGTAGAGAAGAGGGATTGATTTGTTTTGGGGTTGGTTTTTTTTTTCTGTATACATTTTCTTTATGCTTGAAAGTGAGAACTCACTTGTAACTACTCTCTTCTGGTGTTAGTAAGAGTAGGAAGTGAGGCTAAGAAAAAAATTTGAGAAGTGAAAAACACTCAACGAGAAAAAGGGAGTTGTTGCTCCTCTCTATTTTTAAAGCTTAAAGGGGAAGCTTCAGACAGCAGCCTCACCATCTTGCTTCACCAAGCAACCTCCACCAAGCTTCACCACAACACCTCACTTCTACCTCCAACCAAACACAACAACCCATATACAACCATCATTCTTCAACCTTCAACACCATCCACAACCCAAACGCATTGCAAGCCCCAAACTCATATCAGAAAAACCAATGAGAATAACACCAATCCCCTATTCATCTTCACCTTCCAAAACCTTCATCTCCAACCCTCTCACCATTTCACCCTTCATTCATCCCACTATAACTCCAAACCAGCAGCCCACACCCTAAAAAACAACCACAAAATGAGATCCCCATTTCAGACCTCCACCCGAATTGGCCACCCAACTGAGACACCACGCAACTCCTTCTTCCCCCAACCGTGACTAGCCGCACCACTACAGGCCATCCAACCCAGCCCACATTTAGAACGCCGGCCACCCATGAACCCAACAGATCTGCTCTCCTCCATCCTAAAAAATCGGATCTGAGCCTGCGCCTCTCTGTTCACGCGACGTTGTGTCCCTCCATACGCCGCTGTGACCAGCTGCACCCCATCTCCCTTGCGCACGCACAACCGCTTCTCTTCCTCGTCCCACCAAACGATGCACCGCGCAGCACCACCGTCACTGTCAGTGCTGCTACCCACCAGCAGCATAGTCCAGTCGCGTTGTCCTCTCCGCACTCAACCAAGACCATCGCTCCAGCCAGCACGACCTGGATTTGCACCACCGCACTGTAGCGGCAAATCTGTCACGGCCACCGTGAACCACTGTGACACATCCTCCAAGAGCCAATCGCACCACCACCCTTGCGGATCCAACCCACACTAGGTCCCTGTTCGTGCTTTGCCTTCTTCGTTTTGGGTGTTCCCTGTCTCTTTATTTTTTTTATCTTTGGTGTTTGCTGTTTCTTTTTTTTTTTCTTCTGTTTTCATTTTTTCTTGAAGGATGATAAAGAAGAAAGCTTTGTTCTTTAAAAAATATAACACAAGAAATATATATAAAAAAAACGGCTTATTGAAAAAAAATCTAATTAGATGGGTTTGGGCTTAACACTTTGATCAAATTAGTAAAATGGGACAAGTTGTCACTAAACATGTGCAGGGTAAGTTTGACTTCATTTTCTCCCTTTTTAAATAAAAAGAATAAAGTGTTTGAGCCTTATTGAGAAAGAATAAATCGGATTAGCTGAGCTACGACAGCTTGTTGATCTTGCAATTTTTAAAAATCATCTAATTTGTGACAACTTGATGTTTCGTTTTAAAAATAAAATAAAATAAAGTAAAATGTTTGAGCCTTGTTGAGAAAGAATAAAACAGGATTAGCTGAGCTGTGACAGCTTGTTAATCTTATAGCTTTTAAAATCATCTAAGTTGTGATAGCTTGATGATTCGAACATTTTTGTAAACATTAAAAAAAATCAAATGAATTTTTAAAACAAAAATCTTTTCAAAATTAAAAATAACCAACCCACAAGTTTTTTTTAAAGAACAACGTGGCTTTGAATTCCTTATTGTATCTGATGATACATAAGAACAGAATCTCTATTTTGTCAAGGCAAAATTAAATTTTCATAATTTATTTGTCGATTTAGTTTATCTTTTAATAAAAGGGTAAAACAAGTATTTTTAAGAGTTATAAAAATTTTGCACAATTGATTTAGGGTAACCGTCTTAGGACAGATGCATCAGAAGTGTTGTGGGGTTAAGTCTCCACCTTTTCCTGTGCATAATTAGGCTCTCGGACCTGAGTTTTTAAACGTAGACCATCTTTTTCAGGTTTTCCAATTTTTCCAAATAAAAAATAAAATTGGTGGTGACTCATAATTTTTTTAATTTAAGTCGTTATTCCGCCACGATCCCGATCGCGACAGTTGGTGACTCCACTAGGGACATTTGAGAGTCAAGCCTTTGTAAATTAGTTGTGCAAAAATTTGTGACATTTAAATGTTTGTTTTACCCTTTTGTTTTGGTTTTGTTTTTTCTTTTTTATTTAATTTGTTTATTGATTAATTTAAATGTGTTTTTATTTTATTATGCAAACCTTAGGATAGAGAATTCTTTGGAATTTGTTTTGTGTTTTTTTTGTTTTACAAGATGTGGGTAGTCCTTATGATTATGAAGGTTTGTATGCTCCCTACACTTACTGCACTTACACGTTTTTCACACACATTCGAATGAGGCCCTATACTCGGGTCTGAGTGAAGCCGAAGTGTAACGTCTCAGGACTGTCTGCAGGATTGATGAGTTGTCTCCACAAACCAACACGAGTCTTTTCAATGTGCTTTGTCCTCACTCATACGCATCTTAGGAAACTTCCTAGGATGTCACCCATCCTACAAGTGCTCTAGGTCTAGCACACTTAATCATGGAGTACTTATGTTCTTGATTCCTGAAAAGAAGATGCTTCTTGTTGATATGGTTACTACTAATTAATTCTTTTAAGTCATCCTCAACTATGTAGTCTCATACCTGCACAGTCTCTGAATCTTTCTCATTCCGGTGTGAATTCAGTTCATTCATGTGTCCCTTCGCGTAGAAGCCTGCCAGGAGCCGCTCCTTATCCGTGCTTCTCTTACACCGACATCCACTCCCCTCCCTCGCCGGCCTCGGGTGTCACATGCCCACCAGCTTCTACCTGGTTCGTCCCCGAACCATACCGTACTGGGAAAGGTCCCGGCTCTGATACCATTTGTAACGTCTCGGGACTGTCTGCAGGATTGATGAGTTGTCTCCACAAACCAACACGAGTCTTTTCAGCGTGCTTTGTTCTCACTCACACACATCCTAGGAAACTTCCCAAGACGTCACCTATCCCACAAGTGATCCAGGTCAAGCACGCTTAACCATGGAGTACTTATGTTCTTGGCTCCCAAAAAAAAGATGCATCTTGCTGATATGGTTACTGATAATTAATTCTTTTAAGTCATCCTCAACTATGCAATCTCATACATGCACAATTTCTGAATCTTTCTCATTCTGGTGTGAATTCAGTTCATTCATGTGTCCCTTCGCCTAGAAGCTTGTCAGGAGCCGCTCCTTGTCTGTGCTTCTCTTACACCGGGGTCTACTCCCAGCCCTCATCAGCCCCGAGTGTCACACTAAGTTAGGTAGAGGTTGCGTAGTGGTAGCCATTTTGGATGTACATCCTGTTTGGTTATTGCGAAAACATCATCTAGAGTGTGTCTTTTTCATGAATGTCTTACACTTAGTGGTTTACCCACTGTTTGTGGTCAAGATTCTGAAATGGGACTTAGCTCTAGAGACCTTTAGAATAATAAAGTCACCCGATGAAAGTTCTCACGAATAGAAAGACTTATAGATCCTCAGGATAGAACTCCTCAAATTTAAGGAAACCCTTTAGGGCATAAAGGGAGCGTACCTTTTTATTATATTTAAATTTATCCATCATCGCCTTTTTTTAACGCATCCTTGCATCATGTTTCTTTGCAATACTCTAATCTCTTTGTCATTCCTTAGGAATATTTGTTAGAGAACCGTTAGAACTTAATCAAGATTTAACAGTGAGTATCTTTGATGAAAAAAATATGGGATCAGATTTTGGTTCAACACTCATTTTCTAATCTTATATTTCACTTGAGACTTAATGCTTTTGAACGAGATGTTCTGGGTAATAGTAATGACAAAACAAGGATCAAAGATACTCATTTCAAATCTACTTGGCATCAAACCACTAACGGTCCTCTAACAAATAATGAACACAATCTCTTGAAAAAAAAATGAATTTTACAATTTTCAGGTAAAAGCTTTGAACCATTGCTCCTCCTCGGAAAACGCAGATCGCACAAACCTGAACCTACGAGATTAGGTTGCAAACTAGGAAGCAAGAGATGTCAAACTCGGAAAGAAATTTGGATCAAGAGATGGATGAAATAAGGGGAAGAATAGATGTGATGGCAGAGGGACAATCAAGGGTCGAAGATTTACTAAGACAGTTAACTAAGACCCTTAGAGCAACAAATGGAACCTCTGTCGGCACTGGGGTAAATGCAAATGCAAACAACAACGTGAATGAAGAGGATAATTATATGAATAGAAATCCTGAAGGAGGGAATAACAATGCGGAAGTCGCTCATTAGCAGCCAGTAAAAATATTTCTAAACAGCAACTCCGAAAAAGAAAAATTAAGAGATGAATTGATTTGAAAGATGTAAGAGCAAATTAAAACCATGCAAGGTCCTAATTTATATGGCTCGATGGGAATCGATGTACTGTGTCATGAGGTTGAAGTTAATATCCCTAAAGACTTCAAAATTTCGAACTTCTCAAAGTACGACGGAAGCACCAATCCAAAGTTTCATCTAAAGACCTACATCATAAAGATGACCATTTGGTCACGGGATCAAAAAATTCTAATCAATTTTTTCATGAAAGCCTTATCGGGCTAGCTTAGGAATGGTACATGTAACTTAACCATTCAAGGATTTCCTGCTGGGATGATTTGGCCAATCTATTCTTGGGGCAATATCAATTTAACATCGACACCGCACCTACCCGAGAACAGCTAGAGGCAATGCAAAAGAAGCATGGTGAAACTTTCAAGCAATATGCTCAAAGATGGAGAACATTGGCAGCCCAGGTTCAACCACCATTGACTTCGTCAGAAATGAGCTTGTACTTTATGGGGACTTTAGGAGCACCTTTTATTGGGTTGATGGCATGGGCAACCTATAAGGATTTATTTGACCTGATTATGGTTGGAGAGAGGATTGAGAATCTTGCAAAAGTTGAAAAATTACCTACTAGAAATACGAAGAGCAATTTTCTTAAAAAGGTGGCGCCGATAAAGAAGAAAGAACCATAAGTCAGCTATGTGCAACAACAAAACTCATGTTTTCCTCGTAATCCACAATCATGCCCTGTTTATTAAGCCCCTTCACCCATTTTTCCAATTTACCAAACTTCATACCAAGCGAACCATGTTCCCTCATCACGTCCATATGTCTATACTCGTCCTGTTTATACTAATCGTCCTCCCATACCTCGAAATCCATGAAACTAAGGGTATGCTCGACCCCCGTTGAATTTACCCCATTTTTCAAAATTGCCAATCTCCAATACTGATTTGTTTCAACAGTTGTTTGATGCTCATTTGGTCGCATGGGTTCCTTCTCGCCCCATGGTACCCCATTCCTAGCTTGGTACAATCCCAACGTAACTTGCAAGTTCCATATGGACAACCCAGGACACTCAATCGAAGATTGCAAGGTATTTGAAACAACAGTGAGGAAATTGATTACATGCGGAAAGCTAGACTTGAAGAAGAGAAAGGACCTAGCATCACTAGCAACTCAATTCCAAATCATGAGAAGGGAACTGTAAACACATTAGAAAAGAATAAGGAATAAGTTCAAAATATAACAAACATCAAGACTCCTATGAAGTTGATATTTCAAGGTCTGGTCCAAGCAGCTACTATTCTTTAGTAGTTTCGGATGGTGTAGGGCTTGAATATGATGGTAAAGTTTATTGTGAATACCATACGGAGAAGAGACACGATATTGAGAGCTGTTAGGAGTTCAAAATCCAATTGCAGAGATTCATGGCTCTAGGTGTAGTGGATGTTACTCGAGCAAGAGAGTCCGCAAAAGAAACAAATATTGTGGAGCGTTTAGTTCTCAAACTTCCACGTACTAGTGAAGTCCCAAATTCTGGAAAGATTGTCATAGCAATAAAAAAGCCTGCACTTTTTTTCCTACAGTGATACTCATGTTGTACCTTGGAAGTATGATGTTAAGGTAGAGACGCAAGGTAATATGGGACAAACCTCTTCAGCCCCTGTCGCTCAAATAATAGAGCTTGCACAAGCAGTGTCGAGTGTCGTGGACATAAGAGGGATCACAAGAAGCGGCAAGTGCTATGGGTAAGAAGATAAGACTGGAAAAGGAAAAGTAAGCCTCATAGAAACAAAAGAAGAAGAAGAAGAAGAAGAGTTTCTTAAAATCATGAAGCAAAGTGAGTATGATATTGTAGAACAACTCAAGAAGACTCCAGCCTGGATCTCTCTTCTATCACTCATGAACTCTAAACCTCATCGCAAAGCACTGCAGAGAGTGCTAAATGAAGCCTATGTGAAGCTAGATGTTGCCCCAGAAAGCTTAGTGAATATGGTAGACCCAGTAAGGCACGTCAATGTGATCCATTTCTCTGAGGAAGAAGTGGTACATTCGATAGGAAATAACCTGCGTGCTTTGCACATCACTTTAAAATGTCAGGAATATGTAGTTGCAAAAGTTTTGATTGATGGAGGTTCTTCATTGAACGTCCTCCCAAGGAATACCTTGCCCCAATTGGCTATGAGCGTAGAAAACTTGAAACCTCAAGAAATGATGGTGCGAGCCTTTAATGGAAGGAAAAGAGGAATTCTGGGAGAAGTGACCCTTCCACTCGAGATAGGCCCAAGTTGTTTCTAAGTACTATTCAAGTAATGGAGATTGAGCCTACGTATACTATGCTCTTGGGAAGACCATGGATCCACGCTGCTGGTATTGTTCCCTCAACCTTGCACCAATGCTTGAAATACATTGAAAATAGATGTCTGGTTATCATACGAGGAGAGGAAGAAATCCTACTAATGAAGTCTACTTCAGTGCCTTATGTTGAAAATACTGAACTGAAGGTGGACAACTTCTTGCACAGTTTCTAGTTAGTAGAAGTAAAAGCAAAGAAAGACGAGTCATCCTCCAAAGATGTTCACTAAGTTGTGACTCGCATCATGACCAATAATAGTTATCAAGCCGGAAAAGGTTTAGGAGTTCAACTGCTAGGAACCAAGTCTAAGATCACCCTGCTAGAGAATAAGAATAGATATGGTTTGGGATATGAGGCATCTTTAGAAGGCATGATGAAGCATGGTTTGGTTCTCAATGAGAAAAAAAAGGGTGAATGGAGTGAAAAAGACGATTCCTCATTTGAATGAGACATTCTCCATCCTTGCCGAAGTTATCAATGGGACCTCCAATCATCAGGTCCGACTAATCATCAACAATGTAGAGGAAGACTCAGGAGAAGGCCATGTTATCCAACCCTCCAACAATTTGAAACCTCTGGACAATTGGCGATCTGAGGCTTTAATTGATGTGATTGCTATAAAGTAATTATTTAGTCATGATGTTATATCAGACTTTTATGATGTTGAATTTGTGTTAACTCTTATCGAAGCTTTAATGTAATGAACTTGTGTGTTTTTTTTAATGATTCTCTGCTCACGTTATCTTTCATCAAATTTTCAATGCAATGAACTTGTGTCTTGCTCAGTTGATCCGTTGCTTTGTTTCTTTTCTATCTTTGACTTACGCCTTTTCTTACCCTTATCCAATTACCATATTTTCTTTCTATCAATAGTTTCTAATCTAGCATAAATAAATCTTCCAGGGATTTGGGGTCTTGTAGAGGCATTGTCCCATGAAAGGATTCTTAAAAACTCAAGGATGGATTCTTATTCGATGATGGATATAGATAACTATAACTCAGATAAAGATAGGAATGCCACTGAGGAGTTTTCCAAATTGGTAGAAAGGTCAGAAAGAGACTTCAGCCTGAATGAAGTAGAAGTAGAGGTTATCAATATGGGGACCGAGGAAGACAATAAGGAGTTAAGGTTGGTGGATAACCTGGAATGTGAAAGCATGATCAAGCTATTCAGAGACTACATGAATGTATTTGTTTGGTCTTATCGAGATATGCCAGGGCTAGATCCCAACATAGCTTCCCACAAAATTTCGCTATACCCCAATGTTGAGGCAAAAAAGTAGAAATTGAGCAAAATGCACCCTAAAATGTCTTTAAAGATCAAGGAGGAAGTCGCTAAGCAATTGGAAGCAAGATTTTTGGAAGTATCTAGACACCCTAAATGGGTAACAAATATCATCCTCGTTCCGAAGAATGATGAAATAGTCAAGATGTGTGTGGATTATAGGGTTTTGAATAAAGCTAGCCTTAAAGATGATTTCTCATTGCCTCACATTAATGTCCTTATTGATAATGTAGCAAAAGGTCATATATTCTCTTTTATGGATGGCTATTCTAGTTATAATCAGATTCCCATGGATACGAATGATAAAGAGAAGACCACATTCATCACGTCATGGGGAACCTTCTGTTACGCAGTTATGCCGTTTAGATTGAAGAACACTGGGGCTACCTATCAGCGTGCCATGGTTGCTTTGTTCCATGATATGATGGCAAAAGAAATTGAGGTATACTTGGATGATATAGTTGCCAAGTCCAAAGAAGGGGAAAGTCCTGTGACAGTGTTGCAAAAGTTATTTGAAAGACTCATAAAGTACAAGTTGAGGCTAAACCCAGTAAAATGTGTTTTTGGTGCATCAACTAGAAAACTGCTTGGATTTGTTATTAGCAAGAAAGGGATCAAAGTGGACCCTAACAAAGTCAAGGCATTACAAGATATGTAAGCTCCTAAGACCGAAAAAGAAGTAAGAAGTTTTCTCGAGAGGTTAAACTACATCGCTAGGTTCATAGCCAATCTGACTAGCACCTGCGAGCCGATCTTCAAGTTGCTAAAGAAACAACTACCAAAAGAATGAGATGAACATTGTCAGGAAGCTTTTGAGAAAATAAAAGCTTACTTGCAAAGTCCTCCTATTTTAGTGCTACCTACACCTGGCCGGCCGTTGATCTTGTACCTCACGATATTACAAACATCCATAGGAGCAATGTTAGTACAACTTGATGAAATAAGAAAGAAAGAATAGGCCATCTACTACTTGAGTAAGAAGTTCAATGATTGCGAGTCCCACTATATGGCAATCAAGAAGACATGTTGTGCACTAGTGTAGACGTCAAAAAGGTTAAGGCAATACATGTTGTACTATACAACTTGGTTGATCTCAAGAATGGACCCGATGAAGTAAATATTCGAAAGCCCTCATGTTTCCACACGAGTCTCCAAGTAGCAAGTGGTTCTTTCTGAGTTTGATATAAAGCACATGACTCGAAAATCTATCAAAGGGAGTGTAATCGCAGATCATTTAGCTGAGAACCCGCTCGATTACAAGCAACCAGTAATGTCTAAATTCCCTGATGGAGATATTTTAGTAGTTGAAGAAGAAGAGTCAAATGAAGAAGACACATGGAAGATGTTCTTTGATGGGGCGGTCAACATGTATGAAAATGGCATAGGAGCAGTGATCACCTCACCAAGTGGGAAACAATACCCTATTGCCATCAAGTTAGAGTTCGATTGCACCAATAATATTGCAGAATATGAAGCGTGTGCTCAAGGGTTGAAAGTTGTGATAGAATTGAGAGTGAAGGAATTAGAAGTATATGAAGATGTAGCAATGATAATCTATTAAGTGAATGGGGAATGACAGACTAAGGATCCAAAATTAGTTCTATACCAGAAATATTTGATGCAATTGATCGAGAAATTTGAAAGAATCACCTTTTTGCACTTGACTCGAAATAAGAACCAATTCGCAAATACTCTGACTACTTTAGTTGTAATAACCAATTTGAATATCCATACTAATGTGCAGCCTATCCAAGTAAGGGCACATAGTGAATCGATTTACTGTTCTAATGTTGAGGAAGAAGAAGATGGCCAACCCTGGTTCTATGACATTAAGCAGTACATTAAGTTCAGAGAATACCCACCAGGGGCAACTGAGACAAACAAAAAAACCATTCACAGACTCTCTATGGCTTTTTTCTTGAATGGGAAAATATTGTACAAGAGGAACCATGATGGTACACTCCTTAGATATATAGAAGCTAAGGAGGCTCTCACCATCCTAACTGAGGTTCATGAAGGGATTTGCAGAACACATGTCAACGATATCATAATGGCTCATCAGATCCTATGATATGGCTATTATTAGTCCACTATGGAGTCTGATTGCATATAATATTTTTGGAAGTGTCATAAATGCCAAGCATACTCTGACCGCATTAATGCACCTCTCGTCCCATTGCATAATATGGTGACACCCTGACCTTTTTTAATGTGGGGAATCGATGTTATTGGGCCAATAAATCCAAAGGCTTCCAATGACCATATGTTTATCCTGGTAGCAATTAATTACTTCACCAAGTGGGTAGAGGCTGCTTCCTATGCCAAGGTCACTCAAAAGGTTATTCTCAAGTTCTTGAGGGCAAACATCATCTGTCGATATGGAATTCCAAAAAGAATTATCGCAGATAATGCCCTTAATCTCAATAACGCAGAAATTAAGAGTCTGTGCAAGAGGTTTAAGATCAAGCATCACAATTATACTCCTTATAGACCTCAGATGAATGGTGTGGTAGAAGCAGCAAACAAGAATATCAAGAAGATAGTAGCCAAAATGATAGTCAACTATAGAGAATGGCATGAGATGCTCCCCTATGCTTTCCACGTTTATCACACTAATGTCCGATCTAGTAATGACGCAACACCATTTTCCTTGGTATATGGAATGGAAGCAGTTTCCCCCATAGAGGTCGAAATCTCATCCTTGAGAGTGTTGATGGAAGTCGAGTTAGAAGATGCAGAGTGGGTAAAGACTTGGTATGAACAATTAAACATGATTGAAGAAAAACGATTAAAAGCTATTTGTCATGGGCAACTGTACCAAAGAAGAATGACAAGAGCTTTCAACAATAAAGTACGCACTATGGAGTTCCAAGCAGGTGATTTGGTTTTAAAGAAAAAACTTCCAAACCAAGAGGACACCCGAGGTAAATGGGTACTGAAATATGAAGGGCCTTACATTGTTAAGCAGGCATTCTTTGGAGGAGCCTTAATTTTGACAGATATGGATGGAAATGAATTGCCAAGACCGACAAATGCCGATGCAGTAAAAAAGTTCTATGCCTAAAAAAAAGAAGAAAAAATATAGCCCGTTAGGCCAAAAACCAGCAAGGGCGACCTAAACAAAAGTTAGGGCATTTAAATTAGGCAAAAAGTTTAAAGTCGGCAAAGGCTCTCCTAGGAGATGCCACCTGAAAGGCTCACTGGGACAACATAAAGGAAACAAGAAAAAACTAGGGCAAATTTAAGTAGTGATCAATGGAAGAGAATTTATGTCATTGACAGTCAATGATTGTAATACCCATATGAGAATCAGGACCTATCTAATGAGAATGAAAGAATCCTAACTGGCGAGTACCTTTCACTTTGTCTTTGTGTCATCCTTTGTACTCTTTGTTGTTTTCAATGTCTTTATGTGTTTGTGAACATTCAAATAAATGAAAATACATTTCTCTTTCTTTTTTTCTCTCTTATTCTTTTTCTTTCTTTATCTTGTTTCTTTTTTTCATACTTGTGACATCACACAGTTTATTACAAAATGCTTCGATAAAAGGGAATATAAATTCAGTATCATTGATTTAACAATTTAATGACAATCTTCCAATTAATAAGTTAGGTAAGAATGAGGTAGAAGTTCAAATGAGGGAAGAAAACTAAACCTACTCCCTATGTAATCTGGGAGATTGTGTGCCTGATGAGCAAACTCAGAAGTAAAGCAACCCCAACGTTTAAAGATCCTAAAGAATTTGAAACAAGTTGATGAGCCATAGTTTGCAAGAGCTTACACCCAAGTTTGATGGATCAAAGTTTTTCGATGAAGCAATTAGCATCGAGTATGCAAGTGAAAGGTTTTTGACATGATGTTTTCAATCTATTGACATGATCTTTAGATTTTTAAGTTATAGGAATGAACATTGCAATGTCTTTTCGGGTTCAAAAGATATTAAGCTACAACAACTTATGAAAGTGACGTCTCTGACTTTTACGCCAAGCTTCTCTATGGAAGAACAAACAAAGTAAAAAAAAAAAAGAAGAAAAAAAAGAAAAAGAAATATATTTTGAGACCTCAGATGCCCATTACCTTTTAATTTCGGGACGCCAGATGCTCATTTTCTTTTAACTTTTCGGGACGCCAGAACCCACTACTTTTTAATTTTTCGAGACATCAGATGCCCACTTCTTTTTAAATTTTGGGACGTCAGATACCCAATGCCTTTTAATTTTGGGACGCCAAATACCCATGGTCTTTTAAATTTTAGGACTTCAGATGCCCATTTTCTTTTAAATTTCGAGTCAAGCCCATTGCCTTTTAAATTTCGGGACGCTAGATACCTATGGTCTTTTAAATTTTGGGACGTCAGATTCCTATTACCTTTTAATTTCGAGACGCCAGATGCCCATTTTTTTTAAAAATTTTGGGACACCAGATATTCAATGTCTTTTAAATTTCGAGACAAGTTCATCGCCTTTTAAATTTCGGGACGTCAGATGCCCATTGTCTTTTAAATTTTGGGATGTCAGATGCTCATTCTCTTTTAAATTTCAGGATACTAGATACCCAATGTCTTTTAAATTTCGAGCCAAGCTCATCGCCTTTTAAATTTCAGGACAATAGATGTCCATTATCTTTTAAATTTTGGGCCAAGCCCACTGTCTTTTACATTCCGGGTCACAAGGTCACCCAAAACTATTTAAATCCCAAAAAAAAAGCTTTTTTAATCCATAAACATCAATTGAGCTGTGACAACTTATTGACAATACGGTGACGTCTCTTGCTTTACGTTGAGCTTCACCCTGGTAGGATTAACGACGTTGTGACAACTCGTACATCCACGATTGAGCTCACTGATTTTCAATCGGCATCTTTGCCTTGTCAATTCACATCATCCTGCACATTGCCAGACAAAATGTAAGTTCATGTCTTTACTCGTTTCTTACGACGATAATATGAAAAACTACAGTTCTTTATAGTCTCTAATAAGAAAAAGCAAAGAGAGGCAATTATGAACACCTCATTTTGTTTGGCTCATTAATTTTTTTTTAGAATTTAAAATTAATAAATAAAAAGTTATTAAAAAGTATACAAAAAAATTTAATAAGTGTTCTTTTTTTTCTTTTGATTTATTCTCTTGATTTCTGACCCAAATTAAACTCAACCCAATAAGAAAATTATTTAGGCCCATTGATTCACCGTAGCCCATTTGTCTTAGGTTCCTATTTTTTTTAAAAAAAAGAAAAAAAAAAGAAAGAAGAAGTAAAAAGGGAAGTAACGTAGCAGCAAATAGCCAAACACTTATGCCAAAAAAACCTTTAATGCATTTGACAAAAGCAAACTTTCAAGAAGGAAGGGAGCTGCGTTTGACAATCAGACAAATGAACAAAGCCAAAAGAAAAAAGACAAAAAAAAGGCATGCAAGCATGACAAAGGCAGAAACGATGCTAGCAAGACTAAGAACAAGAAGATAAAAGAAGCTTTCTTGGTGATAGCAGAAGAATGAAAAAAGAGTGATGCTGGAAATTTTCAAAAATGAAACACCAAAAGAGAAAAAGGATGCTGTCAATATGATGAGATTTAAGAAAAAGTGAGCCAAAGATCTAAATGGAAGGTTGCAGCCCTGCGAGAGAAAAGCCAAATGAACAAAGTCAAGAAAATGGAATGGAAAGAGACTGTATAATGCATGCCAAGCCAAAGTTTCTTTGTGTCTATATAAAGGGCAGCAACGTAGAGAAGAGGGATTGATTTGTTTTGGGGTTAGTTTTTTTTTTGTATACGTTTTCTTTATGCTTAAAACTGAGAACTCACCTGTAACTACTCTCTTCTGGTGTTAGTAAGAGTGGGAAGTGAGGCTGAGAAAAAAATTTGAGAAGTGAGAAACATTTAACGAGAAAAAGGGAGTTGTTGCTTCTCTCTGTTTTTGAAGCTTCAAGGGGAACCTTCAGATAGCAACCTCACCATCTTCTTTCACCAAGCTTCACCACAACACCCCACTTCTACCTCCAACCAAACACAGCAACCCAAATACAACCACCATTCTTCAACCTTCAACACCATCCACAACCCAAACGCATTGCAAGCCCCAAACTCAGATAAGAAAAGCCAATGTGAGTAGTACCAATCCCCCATTCATCTTGACTTTCCAAAACCTTTATCTCTAACCCTCTCACCATTTCACCCTTCATTCATCCCACTATAACTCCAAACCAGCAACCATACCCTACAAAACAACCACAAACCAAGATCCCTATTTCAGACATCCACTTGAACTGGCCACCCAACCGAGACACCACGCAACTCCTCCTTCCCCCAACCGTGACCAATCGCGCCACCACAGGCCATCCAACCCAACCCATGGTTAGAACGTCGGCCGCCCACGAACCCAATAGATCCGCCGTCCTCCATCCCAGAAAATCAGATCCGAGCCCGCCCCACTCCCTTCGCGCAGCATTGTGTCCCTCTGTACACCGCCGTGACCAGCTGCACCCCCTCTCCCTTGCGTACGCACAACTACTTCTCTTCCTCGTCCCATCAAACAATGCACCGTGCAGCACCACCGTCACCGTCAGTGCCGCGACCTGCCAACAGCATCATCCAGCTGCGTTGTCCTCTCTACACTCAACCGAGACCATCGCTCCAGCCAGCACAACCCGGATCTGCACCATCGCACCGTAGCGGCAGATCTGCCACGGCCACCGTGAACCACCGTGACGCATCCTCCAAGAGCCAGTCGCGCCACCACCCTTGCGGATCTAGCCCACACTAGGTCCCTGTTCGTGCTCTGCCTTCTTTGTTTTGGGTGTACCCTGTCTCTTTGTTTTTTTTTTTTTATCTTTGGTGTTTGCTGTTTCTTTTTTTTCCTTCTGCTTTCATTTTTTCTTGAAAGTTGATAAAGAAGAAAGCTTTGTTCTTTAAAAAATATAACATGAGAAATATATATTAAAAAAAACAACTTGTTGAAAAAAATAAATCTGATTAGATGGGTTTGGGCTTAGCACTTTGACCAAATTAGTAAAATGAGTCAAGTTGTCACTAAACATGTGCAGGGTAAGTTTGACTTCATTTTTTCCCTTTTTTAATAAAAAGAATAAAGTGTTTGAGCCTTATTGAGAAAGAATAAATCAGATTAGCTGAGCTACGATAGTTTGTTGGTCTTGCAGTTTTTAAAAATCATCTAAGTTGTGACAACTTAATGTTTCGTTTTAAAAATAAAATAAAATAAAGTAAAATGTTTGAGCCTTGTTGAGAAATAATAAAACATGATTAGTTGAGCTGTGACAGCTTGTTAATCTTGTAGCTTTTAGAATCATCTAAGTTGTAATAACTTGATGATTCGAACCTTTTTCTAAACATAAAAAAAAATCAAATGAATTTTTAAAACAAAAATCTTTTGAAAATTAAAAATAACTAACCCACAAGATTTTTCTAAAGAACAATGTGGTTTTGAATTCTTCATTGCATCCGAGGATACGTAGGAGCAAAATTTCTATTCTGTCAAGCTAAAATTAAATTTTCATAATTTATTTGTCAATTTAGTTTATCTTTTAATAAAAGGTTAAAACAAGTATTTTTAAGAGTTATAAAAATTTTGCACAATTGATTTAGGGTAACCGTCTTAGGACAGATACATCAGGTGTGCTGTGGGATTAAGTCTCCACCCTTCCCTGTGCATAATTAGGCTCCCGACCTGAGTTTTTATACGTAGACCATCTTTTTCAGGTTTTCTAATTTTTTCAAATAAAAAATAAAATTGGTGACGACTCCTAATTTTTTTAGTTTAAGTCGTTATTTCGTCGTGATCCATGTCGCGACAATAACACAAATAAATTATAAAGCATGAAAAAAATAATGATTGAACTCATCTAAAAATTCATTCATATAATCTAATAGGAAAAATAGAATCAATATGCATTAAATCCTCAAATGAGGTAAAAACAATTCAACACAATAATGTCAAAATAATTAGGATTTCATCATCCTTTTTGTACAAAAAATTTAACAAAACATAAAAAATTAAAATATAATAAAATTATCTCACTAATATTATTTTTCTATGCATCATGCTGCACATCTACATTTTGGGGTTTTTGACCAATGTGCCTTTAGTGACAAAATTATTTACCAAATTGTCATTTTTTTAAAATCATTTATTAAACTGCCATCGTTTTTACCACACTAGAATTTTTTGTTATTTTTCCTTCTACGTAGACTACGTTAGAGGAGATGGCGCTGCCAATTAGGATGCTCCAACACGGTTGGCGTATCCCACATGGATAGCTGCCAATTAGGATGCTCCAACACGGTTGGCGTATCCCACATGGATACGCCAACACGCATGACATTTTTCACCTGGTAACGCCACATTTGATGGTGTTTACACGTGAAAAACAACATGTGTATTAGCGTATTCACGTGGGATATGCCAACCATGTTGGCGTTTCTCAAGTGGAGAAAAAAATAAAAAAAATATCACGTTGCATGTGTAGGGCACTTAACTCATTCTACGTGGATTTCTTTAGAAATGATACTCAAAGACACATACAATTGACATGCTTACTAAAAAGTGTACCATAATATTGAGAAACATCAATTTCAGTTAACTTATTTATAGGTCAAGTATTTGTTTCTGATCTATAAAGTAGTCAATGTGGGACTTTGGTGTTGGTAAGACAAAGTAACTAAGTAAGACAACAAAATATATTTATTCGATGTGAGACTTTAGTATTAACAAGACAAAACAACAAAGCAGCTAAGCAACTTGGAAAACGCCCAGAGACACTTCGGATCTTGTCTTCTTCATGTTTGAAGGTACTATGAAAAATTCAATGCAAAGATTGCAAATCTCCATAAAATCTGTGCTTCGTTGTTATCTCCAAAGCCTCTGAATATACTATGAACACTGCTCCTAAGACAGGCCTGATGTTCAGTGAATATTCCAAACGACTAGAATACCAGTTTCATCTAAAGTAACATATTATGTGGTTGTTCATCTGGGTTGATGTTCATGCAAGCATTCCATATAACTTAGAAAAGTACTGCTCTAAACCAGATTAGCAGGAAATTGAGAGCCCACTGCTCCAAGCTTTTGTTAAGGCTTTGCTCACCAGTGCCCTGGAACTAGTTAAGGAATGATAAATACTCTAATAGTGCAATTAATGTATTAACTAATGTATTGATTTTTCAAAGTAACTTTAATTAAAATGGTGAATACTATATATTAACCCTCAAAAAGTGCCATCTGACATTCAGTGTAATAGTCGGAGTCTCAGCTAAGATGCAAGAATTCTAAGTGAGAATCTAGTATGCTTCCATAATCCATCTAATCAAGCAAAAACCAATAAAACATGAAGACATAATGCATGACATGATTTGTAAAAGAGACCACAGAGATTTTGTTGACATAATCAACTTAGGCACGGTAGATTCAAACATTAAAGTCATGTGTAAAATCCTCCCTCCCTCCCGCAGAAAAAAAAAAAATCACAATGGCAATGTATTTTAAGAAGGCCATGACCATTAGTCTGCGATCTCAAACCCTTTGAAGGCCATGACCATTAGTCTGCAACATAACTCCATAAGCCATGACTTGGATATTGCCTGACAACTACTTATGGTTAAGGAGCAAGAACATGTAAATTATTAATGTAGGAAATTTTGGAAGTTGCGAAAAAGATTTAAAGAAGTTGTATAGGTATGATGCCAACATTATTACAAATCAAGGAGTCAGATAGTAAATAAAAATATAGGAAATGGGAAAAAAATAATAAAAGAAGTCAAACAAAGAGAATTAAAAGAAAATAGATTGATTAAGTGAGTAACAAGGGAAGGGGATCAATATTTGATAGTTATTCCCAAGCTCAGCAAGTAGGATACAAGAGCTAAAATATCTTTAACTTCGACCAAAACCATGAGCCTCCACCAAAATGAATCTTGGAATGAATCTATAACTATTATTAAGTCAAGGAACAGAAGAAATATCTATAAGTAAAAGAATTGAATTGAATATACTCTTTTTACAAGGACAAATATCAAATGAAGCATGTGCAAGAAGAATTTTGAAATTAAGAAAAATGAATTTCAGGCAATCAAACTATACCAACTTTCTGTAAATGAGACGTAGGGGGGAGGAGGAAGCAATAATTAGATCAGAAATGTTTAGCATCAGCACCAGCTACAACAAGGAGAATAAGATTATATGAACAAGACAAGATAGAAGTCTATGGTGTTTTCCAAGTTGCTTAGCTGTTTTGTTGCTTTGCTTTGTCAATATTAAAGTCCCATATTGAATAAATATATTTTATTGTCTTACTTAGTTACTTTGTCTTGTCAACATCAAAGTCCCACATCGACTACTTTATAGATCAGAATCAAATACTTAACCTATAAATAAGCTAACTAAAACTGATGTTTCTCAATATTATGGTACACGTATGTCAATTGTATATGTTTCTAGGTGTCATTTTTAAAGAAATCCACGTGAAATGGATTATGTACTCTGCACATGCAATGTGATATTTTTTTTTGTTTATCTACGTGAAAAATGTCAACACGGTTGACGTATCCCACATGGATACGCCAACACTCATGGCATTTTTCACGTATAAACGCCACCACATGTAGCGTTACAACGTGAAAAATGTCACGTGTGTTGACGTATCCACGTGAGATATATCAATCGTGTTGGTGCATCTTAATTAGCAGCGTTATCTCTTTTGGCATAATCTACGTGGAACGAAAAAATAATAAAAAATTTTAACGTAACAAAAATGATGATAATTTGATAAATAATTTAAAAAAGATAACAATTTGATAAATAATTTTATCATTATAAACACATTGGTCAAAAACCCCTACATTTTGCGTTTCTTCTTTTCTCCTCGAGCCACGTCCGTCCCCCACTGTCACGTCTCACTTCTCAATTTATGCCCACCAAAATCCCTAAAGCCTTTTAGTAACTCATCCAACTTTTACAAGTAAGCTAAACTTATTGATTTTGCATTATATTGGTCTATGTAAAGATGGGTTATTCAATTAATGGGCAACTTCAAGGCATTTTTTTTTATTTTATTCATAACGGGCCTAAGCCATTATTGCATTGTGGGCTCTTATGCTAATAAGCTATATTAACTCAAAGTTTTATTATTTGAAAAATACTTTATCACCTTTTATATAAATTAATTATTTAATTTTGAAATTTACCACAATAATTAAATTAATAATTTTTTAATAAATAAATCAATAATATTACAAAATTACTAAAATAAAATATAGTAAAATATAATAATACTTATTTTTATAAAAAAATTGTATAAAATTGAGCTATTATAAACAAAATCATTTAATATTACATCAATAATGTTCATGGAATTCATACCAACTCTTGATTTTAGAGGTGTTCTACCAAACAAGATGAATTGAAGATTTGTCCCTTTTGAATAATGTATAGGGCTTATAATAAAAATTGTGATAGAATTTGGTCATTCTTTTTGAAACATGCTTATAAAGTATTGTTCTTGGAAATGTTAATGGTTATTTTGGATGTATTTATGGTACATTTGTAAATGCCTATGGTCCTTTGTAAAGGCTTGTGATCCTTTGGGGAATTGATAATTTTTTTTTTCTAAATGATCAATATAGAAGTTTCACACACTTGTGAAAGAAGTTTGTATTGATTTATGTCAAAAATTGTAAGACCTACTAAAATATTGATATAATATGTTATTTTCTGCAATTCCAAGTGTGTTTCTCTTATATTGAGTATCATATTGCAATTCGAATTCAGTTTCAGTATTTGTTATGTATGCATTTGCTTATAATTGAATTACAATAAACATTAGATGACCAATGTACATTCACAATGAGCTTCAACAACATAATTTTCATTTGTTTTATTATATCACAAAGGCCAAATGATCAACTACACAACATCACAACTACCTAATTCCCCAAACTAATAACACAAAATCACCATTACATATTCCAAATCCAATTACCTACATCCCTAAACAAACTAAGCACCATATTATGATTAAAACCAGTATCATAACACACTGGCCAATTACATAACATCTTAAGACCCTAACTTCACCTTATAAGCTTTCAATTGTCCAAGCAACATTCAATCTCCATTCTTAATTCTCACTTGTAGCAACCCTACTAGCAGGTTCAATTGCAACTTCAGTGGCAGTTTCAATAGTAGTTTCAGTGGCAACCTCAATTCCATTATCTTCTTCCCCATTATCAACCCAACAAAAATAGTCACAATGGTCACCGTTGTATAGACCATCACATACAAAACAAAGTTCACATTGCAAATAAAAAACAAAAACAACAATGCTCATCCCAATAGCTTTAGTTCATTCAAACTCTTACCTTTGCCTTGTACTTAAGGCAACCATAGAATGGTCTACCAGGACTGACCGTGATTTTGGATCTTCTTACCACCTTTTTCAGACCACAAAGGCAAACCCTACTTCTTCCTTTGTAACGAGATGAATTGGGTATGAAACCTACACTCCCATTCCAACTTCCTTCAGTGTGTGATGAGGCGAATTAGGGTGAGTTTCCACCACCCATCATCTCCCAGCCTTGCAAAACTGAGTTACGAATTTGGAGTTGTGCTTTCTTGGGTTTTGCAAAGGGGAATTGGGGCTTTCTTGGGTAACGGTAATAAAATTCAAATAAAGGAGAATATGATTTTGGGGTCAAATGACGTCGTTTTAGGGTTGAGACCTTTATTTTTTTATGCACAATTGAAATTACGTCATTTTGGACCAAGTAAGAAGTCATATTAGTGTCTAATTAACTTTGCACTTAACGTGCCATGCGTGCGTATCAATCAAGTTTAACTGATGACAAAAGATGCGAGAACTAACGTGATTAATGTTTTGAGGTTTCAGAGATTAAATTGTCAATTTTTTTAATTTCAATGACTGATATGACTGGTGCATGAAACTTACTAAAGTGAAGGTATACTCTAATCAGTAACAAACGATACAACAATGCACAAGGCATCAACACACATAGCAAGCACGCTCGAAGCTTGCAGTGTTAGTGAAGTATGAGGGAATCTAGACACAAAAGGTTGTTAATCCTTGGTAGGGGAAACCCAACTCGATTGGGAGGAGGTCTGCTACTTTAAGTTTGGCAATTTCATGCGCCACACCATTTGCTTCCCCTCTTGGTCCATAGAAAACTTCTAAAAAAGATATTGATCTTCAGGATTTGATGTCTTCAATAATGGAAGTGATAGTCCAATCCTCAGTCTCTCCTCTACATGCTTTGATAAGGTGAAGACAATCTGATTCGAAGATATTATTTGGCCAAGAATAACTTACAGCTACCAACTAGAAGCAGAGCCTCTATGAGAAAGAGTGCTTCCGCCATTAGAGTTGAGCTTGCTGTGACTCTCCTCGATGAGGGATTAACTTATTAGATTTCCTGTTAAATTCTATAGGTGAAACTACTATGTTTGTGTTGGACCGGGCCTGGCCCTTCTCTATTTGTCTGGTAAATAGATTTCCATTAAAAAAAATGAAAGTAAGTAATCAAACCTCAAACCTACCATACATACCAAATCATATACAACATAATAATGTTAATGTTATGGCTCGAGAGATCATCAAACAAACATAACATGTTTGTATTAGTTTTGAAAAGAAAAAAAACGAATATTATTTTAATAATCTGTATAATTAATTTTTTATAATCGATTATAATAAAATTAATTTTATATTTATATATGTTAACTGAAAATTAATTTTAAAATAATATATTTTATTTGAATTATCTAAAAAACTTGGTTTTATATAATAAATTATTACAAAAATATAAAATAATTTTTTATTTAATTAGTTACATTCACAAAACTCAAAGACTAGTGGATAAAATAAGTAAATTCTCACACTTTGAATAATCAATCTTAGATTATAATCATAATACTGAAAAAGAGCTCTTTACAGTGTAAGAAATATAATCTATGAATATAACCATTCTAATATTTTTACCAAATCTCAATTTTTACTTATAACAATTTTTTTCAAAAAAAAAACTGTTTTAAAAAATAATTAAGATATCTAAAATACACTTGTATATTTGAGAAAGATTATTTTAGAAAAAATAATTGTTTATTTTTTAAAAACACACACTGCATTTAAAAAAAAAGTAAAAACATACTCACAATATGATATCATATTTTTATACTTCATTTTTATTTCTTTTCAATTTATCTGAGTGTTAAAAAATAAATAAAAACATAAAACAAAAAGAAAAAAAAAATAGATTTCCCAGGGAGCTTGGTTTTTCTTAAGACAGAGATGAAGTGAAAATCCCGCCAATGCGACGGCGGGGTAGATTTTGAAGAGCACTCTCGCTCTTTCTCTCGCTCTTCTCGGCGATCACTCCGGAGCAGAACCACACTCTGCACTGCAGTTCTTCTCTTCACATTCGTAGGTCGATTTCTAATTAACTGAATCTGAATCTGAATCCCTGCATTTTGTTTCCAATCACCTTTCATTTCTATTTTCTAGGGTTTTATTTATGTTCACTGTCCCCAACCTTTATAATATTGCTACATTTCAATATCCATCACTTTTCTTTTGCCGATGCCGCACGCCAATGGTTTTGTCATTTTGGAGTTGGGAGGGGAGGTGCATTATTAGTATTAGTATATCATATCGCTGAAAACATGTGATTTTAATTATTATTTTTGATTGTGTATTCTACTGGGCAGACAAGGCAACTGATGGTAAACCAACTACCAACCCACTGTGTTGTTTCATGACTATTAAAATGAGGCAAGGGTAATGCTTGTTTGCTATGTATTTTTATTTTTTTTTCCATATCTGTGGTTCATCATTTTATAATTAGTTATTAATAAGGTTTGAGATGCTCACAGTCAAGCCAATTCAGCGGAGGGTCTTAAATGCAATGATAAAATTCCCAAGGTCAATTGGTTGCAACATGCCAATGCACATGACAACTTCTCATGCCAATCCAAGTTCTTGAGCTCCAATTTTCTCTTCTCTTTGCCAACACAGAAGCCGTCCTATGAACAACCAATGGGTGGGAGGTATGCCTTTTATTACGGGAATAAAATCTCTTCATCTTTATTTTGGTACAAGTATAACATGATGCAATTTTTAGTCTTTGTTATACAGCTAGTTAGTTGAGAGAGAGTTTGTTGTCAATAGTTCTTAGACAACAGGATTTAGGCTTTTGCATATAATAGTTAGGCATAGAAGGTATTTTTGTAAATATACAGTTCTGGTTGACAGAAAGTGATGTTCAATTGAAGTTGCAAGATAAGCATTTGTGTCTGTCTAACATTTACTTCTTTAGACAATTCTTACTTCTCTATAACAGTGGTGTAACATGGTTGATGATGATTTAGACCTACTTCAGTCCAAAGTAGTCAGTGCAGAAATAATTTATTGAAGAATTTACTGTTTCTTATGTCAACTGTGACAATCCTATTACTGTGGAACTTGTTAGATCACTAGATTAATGTCTGCATTTCACTACAATTTCAACTTGCTCTCTAACACATTTGTTCTTTCAGGTTTGTATTCCGACAAAGTCAAAATATTCAAAGTTCACAAAGAGTACAAGTTGAGAAGGTATAGTTGTAATAATGCCATGTGAACATGAGTAATTTTATTATGTGTTATCACTTTGTTCTCTTGGGTTAACATTTTTGCAGTTTGTTGGAGTTTCACCCTGCCTTGTTATTGGTAAACATGTTTTATTTGAAATGCATCTATGGGCAGTCAATGTTTTTTTCTCTGATAATTTATTCAGGAATAAATTGCCTTCTCTTTATAAAAATTTTGTCCCTTATAATCAGATTAATCAGGCTGAACTTGAGATTCATTTGACTATCTTTTGGTTCTGAGTTACTTAAATCAATGTTAAATGTTCTTATTTGAAACTTTTATAATTTGGCAATGACTTCTGTCCAAACAACTCCCCACAGGCTTGGTTTGCTCTTTCAAGTCTACAGAATTCTAGCAGGAACTATGTCCAACCTGGAAAAACTGTTAAAGTTACTCCTCGGCATCATGAAGATAGGAGAATAAATTCCTTCCAAGGAACCTTTGAGAACGACAAGCTTAAGCATCCTGATGTCACTACAACTCCAACTGTCATTAATCATAATTCTTGGGTTTTGGATAGTTCACTGAACAATCATATTAATTGTACAGACCAAATCAATGAGTCTACAAAATGCATGGCTGATGACATTGATGATGATGATGACATACTCAAGGTGATTTAGTGCACTAGTCTGGTTGATCCTGGTTGATCTGAATGAATCAAATTCATTTGTTCCTTTCTTACAAGGCATGCAAGTTAGAAGTCCAATAGTACGAACTAGCATTGTGTTTTAATGAACCAATTATAACATTGAAGGGCTTACTAAAGTTGTTAGTTGCATTGATGAGGAATTTTATTTTAGTTTATCTTTTACTACTTTGCTGATGAATTTACATTGAGTTATCCAACTAGAAGGAAACATAGTTTGCCCAAATTTTTTGTGATATGGAAACTGTTGAGGAGGTCTGACAATTTTATTCATTCTTAAAACTCATTTATTACAACTGTTTACCTCCATCTGCATGCTGATTTCTCTCCCTTCATTTATGTCTTGCGCTTTAACTCTGTCTTTTAGAACATTGATGTTGACCAAATAGTGGAGAACTACCAGTCAACTTGTACTCCCCAACCATCAATATCCAAGCTTCCTCCTATTACACCAACTGCAGAAAAAGATAATTTTGCTAGACAGGGGGATAATTTTTTGCCTCCAGAGCTGTGCTTAGATTGTATCCATGGTTACAAGGTATTGATCAGACATATTTTGTTCTTTTATGAGTTACTCCTTTTCCTTTGTCAGATTGATATGCCTAATCCTGAAACCGGATGCAGTTAGGGCTTTGCCCTGAAGCAGGAAATCATTTGCAAGAATTGAAGGATAATCTAATTGCTATCTCGAATGAACTACTTGACAATGGTGAGAACCTCAGTTCTACGCAGATAGCAAAGCTTCGCCAAGATAGGTGTGCCTTTCCCTTGGAAGTATTTCCTGTTTGTGACATTTTCATTTTCAAGATATACTACATACAATACAAGGGAAGAGCTCAAAGTCTTCATCATTGTAACTTTTTTTTTTTTAAATAATTATGCTGCATAATTATACTTGTAAAAAAAATTGCTGCTGCATATCCCTTTTAAACTGAATAGCATTTGAGTTGAAAATAAAATCTGTTGCTAATACTAGGTCACAGCTGAATAAACAACTTCAGCAGCTTGAAAAATATATTCATTCCAGTAATCTTGATGAGGAAAGACAAAGATCACATTTTTCTGCATCTACGGCACCTCCTACATATTCCGTGTATGAAACACCTCAGCAAACTTTCCTCAGTAGTGGGCCAAAGAGATATGATGCCCAGGCTTATGTGGGTAATGGGACATGTGGGTCATCATTCCAGTCTCTTTCATTCTCTTCTGTAGATAAGTATGGAATGTCATTAGGTCCAGTGGAGAGGGAAGCATTCATCCCAAAGATTATTGAGGTTAATTACATTGAAGGTTCTGTAGACAAACGCTGGAGCAGCCTGGATTTTCCTTGGACCAAAAAGTTAGAGGTATTTAACTGAATTATTGTCAGTTTCCAGCGCATGTAACTCATCTTCATTATAATTTTTTCTTTTCTTGTTTTTAGGTTAATAATAAAAAAGTTTTTGGAAATCATTCATTCCGCCCCAATCAAAGAGATGTCATTAATGCCACAATGAGTGGATGTGATGTTTTTGTTTTAATGCCCACCGGTGGAGGAAAGAGTCTGACCTATCAGGTAATATGATTTTTCAAGAGACCTTTTGAGTTATGGCCTTTTCCCTTTGTTATTTACAAGTAGACTGTAGATACCATTTACCTGGTTTAAATGATGGATTTGTCTCCACTCTTAATCTTAAATATTGATAATCGGTTGTTTAGGAATGCTTGGTATTATAAACTATAATTTAGTTTCTTTTTTACAATGTTTATTATTGCAATATCCTCTGCACCAAAATGGCTCACCCAAGTCATGTTATGCAAGATCAATTTCCTTTACATTACTAGAAAAGTTGCTTTTAGATTTTACTGTGATCTTACAACTTTGGACTGGACTGTCTTGTGTTGCAGCTACCAGCTCTTATTTGTCCTGGTATAACTTTAGTAATTTCTCCCCTTGTGTCCCTTATTCAAGATCAAATAATGCATCTATTGCAGGTATTACTAATTTTTTAATTGATATGCTTTCATTTTTCATCATGTGTTTTCCTAATAGACATATGCTTACATGCTCCTTTGGGCTTGCCATATAGGCAAATATACCCGCTGCTTATTTAAGTGCCAATATGGAATGGACTGAACAACAGGAGATCCTTAGAGAACTTAATTCTGATTATTGTAAATACAAGTTGTTATATGTGACACCCGAAAAGGTTGCCAAGTGAGTGTCATTATTGATAATTGTTCCACTCTTTGAAACATTTTTTTCTTGATATGCACATTTTTTCACTTAGGAAGCATATTTTTCATTTCCATAAAGTGTTTTTTTTCCCCTGCAGAAGCGATATTCTTCTGCGACACTTGGAGAGTTTACATATTCGTGAGTTGCTTGCAAGGATTGTAATTGATGAGGCTCACTGTGTGAGCCAATGGGGGCATGATTTCAGACCAGATTATCAGGTTGGAGCTTTTATACCTTTCAAATTAATAAAATATCACATGATATATTGTTTAAATTTTAATTGATTGTGTTAATTTTCCCAGGGACTTGGTATATTGAAACAGAAATTCCCAAATACTCCTGTTTTGGCTTTAACAGCTACAGCAACAGCTAGTGTAAAAGAAGATGTTGTGCAAGCACTTGGTCTCGTTAACTGCATTGTTTTTCGGCAAAGTTTTAATCGCCCAAACTTATGGTGTGTTAAATTAAGACAAACTTCTTACTAAACCTTGAATAGATGAATCATGATTCATTTTGAACTTTGCAGGTATTCTGTTGTCCCCAAGACCAAAAAGTGTTTGGGGGACATTGACAAATTCATTAGAGAAAATCATTTTGATGAATGTGGCATTATCTATTGTCTTTCACGAATGGACTGTGAAAAGGTTGCTGAAAAATTGCAGGTTGGTCTTCTCTTTACTCTATACTTGTATAGTTGAGTTGAAGATTTGACGTGATGAATTGGCTGTGATTTTCTTGTTCTTCTTGCTTTTCTTTCTCCCCTCCCCCACCTTTTTTCATCATGCTTCTTGTTGTTAGTTTCACTGTTTCTGTATGATGATATGGGTATCTGGTAACCATAAGTGCACTCTATTGACTTTTCTGCACTTGGAGCCCAATTTTGACGAGCTGATTGAAATTTTTATAAATGAAAAATAAATCTAGAAGTTAACAAATAATTGTGTTGCTTGCGAATATATTATCTAGTTATGTTCATTGTTCAGGAATGTGGACATAAATCTGCATTTTATCATGGTAGCATGGATCCTGCTCAACGTGCCTTTGTTCAAAAGCAGTGGAGCAAAGATGAGATCAATATAATTTGTGCTACTGTGGCATTTGGAATGGGTAAATTTGCTTCTCTGCTACTGCTTATTGCATTGATTAAGTGAATGGAATCGTATTTTAAAGTTGATATTTCAGGTATTAATAAACCTGATGTCCGCTTTGTAATCCATCATTCCCTCCCAAAATCTATTGAAGGCTATCATCAGGTATTGGCAGAACATCAAAATATGTGTTTGGCATATATTTTGGTTCTGTTGGCTTACATGTATGCTTAACTTTTTCCTTTCAGGAGTGTGGACGAGCTGGTAGAGATGGTCAACGTTCATCCTGTGTATTATATTATAGCTATAGTGACTATGTTAGTGTCAATTATAACACTACTACTTCTTAAATATTAATTTGTATGTACTTGGGAACTAAGTTAGCATTCATATTACTGGAAAATCATATGAAACAAATGATGATTAAGATCCTATTCTTTCCTTCCTTTTCTTCCCTTCTTTAATTGCTTATATCTAGTTGTATCTCATATATTTATAGATACGAGTTAAGCATATGTTAAGTCAAGGAGCAATAGAGCAAAATCCCATGACATCTGGATACAATCGTTTAAATATGACAAATTCAGGAAGGATACTGGAAACAAACACTGAAAATCTTATGCGAATGGTACTTCTTTCTTTTTTTAAGCACTCTGAAGTTTCTGCATTATCTGACACTATATTATTACTATTTTTTTTTGGTTGACTTTATGAAATCTTTGCCTTGAACTGTCTCAGGTCAGTTATTGTGAAAATGATGTTGATTGCCGGCGCCTTCTGCAGCTTGCTCATTTTGGGGAGAAGTTTGATTCTTCAACTTGTCAGAAAACATGTGATAATTGTTTGAAGATCACAAGTTTCATTGAGAAGGATGTCACAGAGATTGCAAAGCAATTGGTTTGGAAGCAATTTTTATCCAAATATTATTTTCTTCCCTCCACTTAATGTAATTCTATTAGTTTGTAATATTTGAGGCCACTTATTCTCAGTTTAAGTACTTTTGATTGTATTCTGTTTAGGTTGAACTAGTTAAGCTAACGGGGCAGAAGGTCTCATCATCTCATATATTAGAAGTGTATCGCGGTTCCTTAAGCCAGTTGGTATATCACTAAGCATTTGCTTGTTTTCTTTCTTTCTTTTTTCGCAATATTTTCCTGCTCTTAAGAACCATTAATTATCTTCTTCAATCATGTACTTTTAACATCAAAATTAATTATCTTCTTTAATCATGTACTTTTAACATCAAAATTAGGTCAAGAAACACCGGCATGAGACTATTGGCCTTCATGGTGCTGGGAAGCATCTAGCTAAGGGTGAGGCTTCCCGTGTATTGCACCATCTTGTTGTTGAGGATTTTCTTGTGGAGGAGGTAAAGAAAAGTGATATTTATGGATCAGTATCATCAGTATTGAAGGTATCAAAGACTCAAAGTCTACTTTAATATGTTTGTATTTTAATCATTGTGCTTTGAATGAGTGATATGGCTTCTTGCTATTACTTTCCATAATTAGATTCTGCTAGAGAATGTTAAGATTATTACTTATTACATTGTTAGTCTTATTTTAGTGGACTTGGGCTTGTACTAGTATTACTAATATTTGGCCCAACTATTGGTATAAATAAAGGCTTTATGTTAGTGTTTTATATCATATTATCATATCAATAACAAGTTTATAGTTGTCTTTCCCTTTTTTTCTTCCTCCCAAACCCTAATCCTATAATTCTTCAACATGGTATTAGAGTGGTACCATCCACCATGACTTATTTGTCTAGCTTTTGCTGAAATGAGTTTCATAGAACTCAGTGTATATTCCCCTTACAGTTTTCTTTTTGTTTTCCCTTAAACCTTCTCTTTCCTTAATCCTTTTTTTTGATAATATAGGAAGTAATTTATGTGTTTAAGCCCCTTTTTATTTTTCCTTAGCCTTATTCTTTTTAAGTGATTTCATTGTTTTGAAAAAAAAAGAGAAAAAATGGAGGTTAAAAAAAGAAACTTGTAGGTCATGTTTTGGCTTCTTCGCAGCCACCCATGGCTGCTGTTTCAATTTTCAAGCAACCCACAGGCGGTTTCCAGTGAAACTAGGATGACCAGCGGTGGGAGGATGACCATCGGTAGTTGAGTCGAGGTGCGGAGGTGGCTGGTTCGTGCATTTTGGGTCTCTGGTACATGTTGTGGTACGTAATTTCTATTGCTGCTATTTGGTTTTCCTGGCAACCCAAGGGTGGTCGCCAGTGGTAGGAGTGGCGGTTGGCGATGAGCTGGGTCAATGGTATTGGGTTTGTGTTTTGGTGGTATTGGTTTGTGCTTCAATTTTTGCACACCTGTTCTAGGACTTGTTGGGCATGTACTTTTCTAGTATAGACAAGGCCGACTGGCAACTAGAAGTGGTCACCAGTGATCGGAGCTCTGGCAACATCTCCAGTGTGGTGGTTAGGTGTGATTTCAGCGCTGTTTGGGTGATTTCAGCACTGTTTGGGGTCGTTTCCTTTGAGTCCGGTGCTGTCTTTGCATTCCGTGAGTTGGGTTGAAGTCGGAAAGGTGTTATTCAGGGTTATCCAGCAGTGGGTTGGTGTTTTCTTGCCTCTTTGATTGTTGTGGTGCTCGATTGGTGGTGACTCTGGCGAGTGAGGTTCCCTCTCTGGCTAGACTTTCAGCGATGTCTTTAGGTCTGATTTCTAGGTTGAAGTTTGATGATGATTGATTGGGTGTTTGTTGTTCATGGCTGGGTGCTCTACTTTTCGGCATAGGTCAGGTCGCCGGTGGTTGAAGTTTTGGCGAGATATCCAGTAGGAGTGTGTCAAGCATGATGGTGTGATTTTGGTTGGTTTGGTTCTCTCTTTCATTAATTGGTTTGACGACCTCTCCAATTAGGGGGAGATTTGGTTTTTGATTCGAGTTTATCTTGTGATTTGTGAGTTTAGAGTTTGGACTTTGGTTTGTTTCTATGATGGAAGCTTGGCGGTTGGATTATGGTTATGTCAATTTGGTACCTTTGAAGGAGGCAGGCTGAAGTTGCTGTTCTACCTAGTTTCTCTATTCTTCTTGTGATTTTCTTGGTGCACCTTGTGCTTGGAGGAAAGGGCTGCCCGATTGGAGGCAAAGAGCCACCAACGAGGTGGAGCCACCCCATAGATGTTAGAGGAAAGGGTTACCCGTTAGATGGAGCCGCTAGGAGGAAAGGACTATCAACAAGGTGGAGTCGCCTTAGATTCTCACTAGTAATGGTGCTGCAGGTTTGGAAGCAAGAGTTTCTCAGTTTCTTTTCTTCTTCCTTCTTGGATGCTTGGATGGTTCAGCATCTTTTCTTCTTCTTTATGTCATATTTGAATGGTTCAACGTCACTGTGTCGAGTTTCTCTTCTCGCTTTCAGATAAAGATGGGGTTCTGTTATTTGTTTTATGTTTACAGGTTTGCTACTTGTAACAAGCTAAAGCTTAGTTGAGGGGGATTGTTAGAGAATGTTAGGATTGTTACTTATTACATTATTAGTCTTATTCTAGTGGGCTTGGGCTTGTACTAGTACTACTAGTACTGGACATAACTATTAGTATAAATAAGGGCTTTATGGTAGTGTTTTATATCATATTATCATATCAATAACAAGTTTATAGCCGTCTTTCCGTCTTTTCCTTCCTCCCAAATCCTAATCCTATAATTCTTCAACTGATTCTAATAACCATAAGTTGTCTAATGCATTGAATTATTTTTCAGGTAAATGAGCCCAAGGTCCGTAATCTTTTGTTTGGTGGGCAGAGAATTATATTGAGGTTTGCCCATTTCATTAAGCTATTTCTTAAATTTGTGAATTAGGATGCTTATTCTTTCATTGAATGAGCAACTTTGCATGAAAATTCCTTCTTCGTTTGTATGTGTGGGGCTTATGCAAATATGATATCAATTGCCAAAAGCTAGGGGTTCAATGCTGTTAATTGTTAGCCTCAGATATCTTTAGCTTGACATCAATTTCACTTGAATTCTTGTCTCAACCTTCTCTAACGTCAACTTCACAATACTTGTATGTTTTTCTCAATTTGTATTCTACTCAACGACATCCTTAACTTTTGTAGATTCCCATCCTCTGTAAAAGCATCAAAGCCAGGGAAATCTGATGTAACTCTAGATAAAGGTTCTCTGACATCTGGGAAGTTGAATCTTCAACAAATTGACATTCCTGCCCAGCCTCAAACTGAAGTGGACTTGGTATAAAATGGTTTTTTTTTTTTTTCCAGTTCTGTTCGTTGAAATTTCTTACTGTCTTGAATTATTTTTAATAGAAATTTACTTCAGAATCTTTCAGCTAAGTTATACACTGCTCTGCGGATGTTGCGGACAGCTATTGTTAGAGAAGCTGGAGAGGGTGTCATGGCTTACCACATATTTGGGTAAGTTATTAAACATTTTCATTTTCTTCCTGTTATATACAAGTAACAATTTCTCTATTTAGGGTTCATGTACTCTGCGTGGTTACGGATTATGAAGAATGCAATTGAAAATTTAAATTTGCATGGTAAATCCATTTCTGCTTTACTACATGACCTGATATATAAGCTTCTGATAAGCTGCTGTTTCTATCATTTAGTAATGCTACATTGCAGCAGATAAGCAAGAGAATACCAAGAACAAAGGAAGAACTCCTTGATATCAATGGCATTGGCAAGTAAGTTTATTCTAGCAATAGTCAAGTGTCCTGGTTACTGAACCAGCTTTCATTAATGTTTTGGTTTAACACAGGGCTAAGGTAAGCAAGTATGGGGACCGGTTACTGGAAACCATTGAAAATACCATAAATGAATATTACAAGTTGGATAAAAACAGCAGCGGCAGCAAAGGCAGTGCTGATTCTACCAAAAGGAGACGAGAGGCAAATGGAGAACCAGATGCAAATGCTGAGGATGATGACTTCACCAGAAGTACGGGTCGTTCAAAGAAAAGGACGGTAAAGAGACAGAATAAAAAAGCTGAGATATATGATTCTGGAGAGGAAGATTATGGCTATGGATGCCTTGATGACGACCTAGATTTTGACAATATAGAAGAAGATGCATTAGATAAGATAACTTCTAGGAATGCTGCGGGAAGAGTACTACCTCAGTGGACGGCATCTTGAAATGGTATATGCTGACGATCATATTCTTCTTATTGAATATGCCCCTTCAGAATATGTGTATGTTGTTAATAGGGCTTTTGGTGGATGACGTTGCACTAATTTATGGTTGGAACAGAGTTTTGTTCCATTAGAACAGTGGCAGATAACTTGTAAATGCAAATCAACAAGAGAAAAATTGTGAATAACTCATTTGCGTCACCACCACCAAAGTTGTCCATAATCTAAATGAGGTATCTGGATGGCAATGAAATAGTACAATTAATTTCCCTTTTTTACTAATTTATTCAGGGCATCACTGCAATTGAATAATGCGGGTGAAGAAGTGCGAATTTAATTTGGTGAAAACGTGTTAAAAATTTAGGCAAATTTATTTGTTAAGAATGGATGAACTTATTAAAGTAATAATCTCTTTAAATCCGTGTTAAGTTGACTTAATTGATATAGGTCTAACTTAATATTCTAATTTTCCGGGTCATTTTGCTTATCTCCATTATTTAAACAAAAATTCTCCTTTTTACAATTTTTTGAGAGTGATTTAATTTCTCAAGTTACTCTCTCTAAAAATGATATATATTATTTTTAACATTTTTGTTTAAATTTAAATTCAAATTGTCTTTTTAATTCATTATTGTCTTTTTTATAATTCATTAAATATTTTTTCTTTGTCTATATATTTTTGTTCTATCAAAATAAATAAATTATACATCTTTTTAATAATTTAAAATATTTTTTCTTTTAATTTATATTTATTTAAATTTTACCTGATTTTGAAAAATCCATATAATGTATGAGACACATGTTTTTTTTTTTTTGACAATATACATGGGATACTTACTAGTTATGAAAGAAATATAAGTAATCTTGCTATAAAAGTAACTATTAGAATAACTCGAACTAGATGTGGTGAGGCAGCTCGAGGAACAATTTTTCCCTTTATGCTGTTTTTTATCCCATTTAGTTTGTTCTTAAAAAAAATTCAATTAAGTACACCTTTCTTTATTATTATTATTATTATGTAAGAATAATCAAGTAGAAGCTAACCACTTAGGCAGTTTCAGATAACAATATTTTATTACATGTGTGTTATTTCGGGGTAAACGCAACATTTATTACAGATATGTGTTATTACAATATTTAATAATTAAGTGTGATTATTTATTATAGAAATAATTCTTTTAAAGTGATTTTATCTGTAAAATAAATAAGTAAGTATATGATTTATTTGGATCAACTTCTAAAATAAGAATTTTTTGAGATATATTTTAAAAAAGTCTTTTAAAAAAATAAAACTACTTTATGTTTAGATGTAATATTAAAGAAGTACATTTTTTAATATTTAAACAACATTTTTATGTTATAAAAGAAATCTTTTTGTGAAGCACCAAAAACTAATTCAAAAAAAATTAGTGCTTTGCTTTTTTTAAAAGAATTCATCCAAACATGATAAAAATATATATATAATATATATTTTTTAAACAAGAAAATGTATTTTTTTTAATCAAAATAAACACATCCAAATAAACTTTATATCAATTCTTAATTTAATGAAATACATGGTAATCTTAACTCACAAAATAATATAAAAATATATAGTATATAGACTTTTACTTTTTTACTAGAGCCTTTTCTACTTATTATGAATTATGAATATTTTTTTGATATGGTAATTATGAATATTTTTATTTATAAATTCATCCATCCATATTTGGAAAAAAAATGTGTAAGATGGGCCAGGTTTTACTTGTCTGAAAGGGTTTTTCTATCCATTAAGGATTAAAAAATAAAGAATAGATATTAATAGAAAAATAAAATATTTAATGTATTAAAAGTTTTAAAAGCTTTAATTTTTTATTTTTTTAGAATATTTTCATCTAATAATTAATAGATTAATTTTTAAAAATACAATAAAATGCTTAAAAATAAAATTTTATTAATAATATTATTTTTATACATATAAATCTTAAAATTAAATTCAAAAAATCAATTCATTTCATTAATACCAACACTAGGTGATTTAATTTTCATTTAAATCTTGTAATTTTTTTATTCCTTACTTGGTAGGAAAATCCTAAAAATAAATAATAAATAAAAGGGGGCGTTTGAGATTGAGGCGAATAGGAATGGGGGTTGGCAATGGTAATGGTAATGGTAATGGTAGTGGTAATTGTCCTCCGGTGGACGATGTGTGTCCGGTGTGCCACGGCGATTTCAACCTTCCATGCCGCACCTCCTGCTCCCACTGGTTCTGCGGTACCTACTCAGACTATTTTTCTTTGTCTTTTAGAGAAAGTAAAAAAAAGCACTTCAATTTCCTTCCATTCCATTCCATTGATTCATTATTAAATGTTAGGTTTTTGTTTTGGTGAATTAGGAGAGTGCATATTACGCGTGTGGCTCCATGGAGATGCTATGAAGCGATGCAAATGCCCAATATGCTGTTGCCTTTTTACAACCCTCGCTCCCTTTCAGCCAGCTTTTGACTCTGACTCTACCCACAAATACAATCACCCTCAAGCTAAACAAATTATGCATCAGGTCACTAGGTACAATAGGTTACATGTTGGGGGCTTCCCAGGTCTCTTTCAGGTACCAAATATCACTTCACTTTGCAATCATTTCTTTACATTCCTATTCCTAATGCTTGTTTCTTAAGTTGCCAGGCTACTATCTATTACATTGCTTGATTGATTGATGCTTTTTCCTTTTTTATAAACTCAACTATATATAATATAATATAGGCTTTAGACTATAGTGTTTGTTTCCAATTCTTCTTTACAGAAAATATTGGATCTCCCATTTTTTGTTCGGATGGCCCTACGAGATATGATGGATCCTGATAAAGCATCCTCTAACTTGTATAAAGCGCGCATTTTTGCAGTTAAGTTCCCTTTCTTTCTTATATATCTTTGCATCTCATCAAGTCTTCAAAATCAGGATGGCAATTAAGAAACTATGCACATCTCATCAAATTCTTAATGTAAATCATTCTAGTTTAACAAGTTGGATATCAACCGTAGCCACTATGTAACATATTCATTTATTTTTTTAAAAAAAAGTTCTGTGATTCTGTTATTTCTTTTTACTCATGTAGCGTTCTTCAAGAGTACATATTTTCTCTGAAAATTTCGTATCTGTACTGTGGTCTTATTATTGCTTTGTGTTTGTGCATGACTTTGTGAGATTAATAATATTGTTCATGATGGGGAGATGGCCTTTCTGTGTGTTCCAAAACTAGGGTGTTAAAAGGTCTATATATTTGTATATGCAAAGTGTGGTGCATATCTTCTCTCAGTGGGGCGTTTGAAAATCTGCTATGCCTGTTCCACCCTCCTCCTTCTGTCTGCTTGTTTTGTGTGGGGAAGGTGCTTGTTGTTCCGCTGTTTCTTCTACTCTGTACTGGACCTGAGTCTCGTCTCGTATTTTATAGTTTGTATTTCAGTGTTGTGGAAAATTTTTGGAAAATGTTTAAGTGGTTGGTGATTGCAGAGAGCAGAGAGAGATTTGGTTACTATCTACACATATATAATCAGCTGGATTATCACCTTGGCGTTCTCCCATTATTCATTTTGGTCTATTGCTTGTATCATGGAATTCACTTTTTCCAGAAGTCGATTTTAATGAGGAAAATGATATATTCGTAAGTAACGGCTGGAAATTTTTAAAAATTATAAATTGCTTTATGCTTTGATAAAAAATTTAAATCTAGCTATCATTCCTGTTATTTATATATTCATGTCAAATTCACCTATGGAACAAAAATTGCTTGTATCACGTGTTGCTAAAGATGGCTCTGTATATCTTCATGCAGTTGCTACTTGGCATGACCTACGTGCTCATCCCATTGGACTTCCTTCCATATGGTATGAGCAGTATTCCATCCAGCTGACAGTTTCCTTTTGTTATTTGGTTACTCTAAGTAACACGTATGATGATTGATCTTTACAGATAATAAAGACATATTAAATTTGTTTGACTTCTGTGCGGTTACATTTGTAACTATCGTGTATATTATTGCATTGTGCCGTGCAAGACGACGTACCCATAGGTGATAACGACCTTTTTTGGGATAGCACGCTTCAACCAAAGCAAATTACCAGTGACTATGCAAGTGCTCTTGGCAGTTGACTCGCTCAGCACCCTGCTGCGGTTCCAATGATTTGTGGTCTTCATACTAGCCACAGTGTGTAAATATTAGGATGGCATCCACTTAGCACTACTAGTAAATATGTGGATGGCATCCACTTAAAAAGAACAATGATCATCTTCATTCTGGTAGTCTTACGAAATGAGGTTGTAAATCTAGTAGTGCAATGCAAAAAGTTATATGACTTTGTTTTTTGCCCTAGTTGACTTACAGTATTTATATACAAGAGTTAGAAAAGTCAAGTATTGCAAAATTTTAAAAAATGAATGAAGCAATTGTTAGTTAACGTTAATGTTGACAAAGTGACCATTTCTGATAATGATTTAACAAGAGGAAAAGGAAACTTCTAGAACCAAACATATATTAATAATTAAACCTTAAAAGTTTAGATGCCTATATACATTTTTGTTCGTTACATCAAAAGAATGCTACTACAAACAATATCACATATCTCTTCAGAAACCTAAGATACACAGCTGACAATTTTACACACTGCTATATACAAATGTGTGTATTATTATTATTCTGTACTTACCAAATTACATCATATGTTATCAGTCAAATATTTATACCATGGCCCATGAACACTAACAGATATAGTAGCTGCCACAATCAAAACACCAGCAGCTTCCACTACCCTTTCGGTCAGAACAGCAGCCCCAATTTTCAGGAGAGCCATTTCTGCTAATTTTCTCCCACGGGCCCCACTTCCCCCAAGAACAACTCCGCGCAAAGCTGAATATACAGTATCAAACACCCTCTCAAACACAGCATCGCCAGCTTGTAAGCTCTTTCCTAGCATCCTGGCAGCAACTGCCTTCCTTGATTGAAGTTTCACTGTATCTTCACTGTCAACTGTGGGTAAATTGCAAATCACTTCTACAATATCTTTAATATCAGCATCTTCAGCACGATCTAAGAGATCCAAGAGTTGTTCAGCACACTTAGACACTATGTTTTCCATATCTGCAGAGCTAGCTACTGCTTTTTCACTCAGGAGAATCTGGCGGCATATAAGAATGCTGCAATTCCAAAATGAGATAATATAGTAACATATATGTACACAATAAATAACGTTCAACACAGTATATCTCCAAGAATAAATCACTTCTACTTACCTCGTAGAAATTACAATAATCTTCTGAAATTGAGCCTGAACAGACCTCAGCCTAGAGAAGTTAAGAGATAAAGTTTCTGGTAGATCTTCTTGTGCCAGACCAGATATTCCACTGACTAATTTTAGCAAACCAAGCCTCACAACTAGATCAACTCGTTCTCCTCTGCATTCTGGCTGCTGATTACCTGATCAAGTAACATACAAGCAGGTATCAAAATGAATATCTGTGATAGAAACTGGACCAGATCTCAAGAAATATGGTATATATTGCTATGAATTATTACTCCTGGTACAGATATAAATATCAATAATACAGAAAAAAGAGAAGCTAGTAACAGAACTGAAATAAAGAAGATACAAGATAATCCCAA
Source organism: Ormosia emarginata (assembly GCA_029884605.1). NCBI lineage: Eukaryota > Viridiplantae > Streptophyta > Magnoliopsida > Fabales > Fabaceae > Ormosia > Ormosia emarginata. The sequence continues at coordinate 3,321,921 of JAQQTP010000055.1, read as the reverse complement.
GGCTTTCGAGAGGCCTGGGTCTCTCCCTCCCAATTCCTTAACTCACTAATTTCCTGCCTATTTCCACTGCTTACCCCCCACCCCCTCACCATCATGAGACCCATGCCATGTAGGATGTTAGTTACTCCCCTTGCTAGTCATGCTTGGGAAGCTGATCCTATGCTGCTCATGTAACACTTCCTAACATGCAACTTATTAATAGGTAGGTATCTATCAGTCTGCCTCAATAGTTGTAACAGCAAACTTCTTTTAGAAAGCAAATTGAAGAATCGGGAATCAAAGTTTTATCAAAATTTTGAACCTGTAGCATTTGCACCATCAGGAGAAAAGGCCATTTGACTGCCAGTTGTTTTGAGCAGAATATTTCCCCCGGTCCTGAGAGTAGTTGAAGGAAGCCATTCTTGGAATGAGTTATCAGCCAATGCTGAGGAGGAACTCACATATTCATCCCACTCCTGATCTTTGCAATTCCAAACAGATGAAAGCCATCTTAGCGTTGAAGGCAGAGAGGTATTTGCATCAGATGGAGATCCATATTTGTTAGTAAAGGCATTCCTAAGGTAGTCCAGACCAGCAGGCCCCTTAACCAAAGGCTCCATTAATCTTATGCGTGCTTTGCTTATCTCTTTCTTAAGAATCTGTCATAAGAATTTATATGTCACATAATATAAAACCAAAGTAAAAGAACAAATATTTACAAGGTAGCAAACATCCATGCCGGTGCAGTTCCCTCAAAATAAGGTCTACAACATACAGAAGAACATGGCATGTTTGATGGGAAGTTAGGTTTTGTGCTCTACAACAAAGTACATTCAATGTATTACACCTAACAACTACACTAGAAAGAACCAATAAAGGAAAGCAAACACACCTGAATCTGTTCGAGGACAAATTGCAAACCCTTGACCAAGGCAATAACACATGAATTGTTTGACTCATCTCTAGATTGACATATTTCACTCAACTCGGAAAATAGTTTCCGATGTGTAGCCTTCACTATCTCCTCATTGCTTGGAGCTGAGAGCTTCTGCAAACTGACTAGCAAAAAGTCAAGAATTTTTCCAAGGTAATCAACATCCAGGTTACCCGATATCAGCACCTTCAGATACACAGAAGGAGGACACATCAGAAAAGGAGAAATTATAGTTAGGTATGCCAATGATGCATCCAATAGCCATTACAGGCTGCAAGAAGAGAATATAGCAGCTACCTGAGAAAAAATTTCTAAATCAATGGCCGCAGAAATATCCTCCTTCCAGCTTTGTGGGGCCATCTCACAAATTTCATCCCTTACTTCTCCCATGAGTTGAACGATCCGATCATAGTTGGGCTGGTCCTGCTTAACAGATTCCATGATACCATCCCAAAAGGCCTTCTCCATTGTCTGTTTTATTTTCCCCTGCAAGATAAAGAGGTGAGCAAATCAGAACTCAAAATATTATCTGTCATCAGCAGTCAGCAAATTAAATAAATTATATCCTGTTTTGGTATACTAATTTTGGCAATAACTCCAAAAGCGCAGATTCTAGATTAGACACATTTCATGGTTGGAGGGATAATATGAGCAGGCAAACATCAAAGGCCAGAGGCAGCGGCTCTAACTAAAGCCTCATCCAAAATCAGCCATCAATTTAAGGGTAACAATTTTACAAAGATGTACTAACCTCAATGCTGTTTTGAATGTGATCTACATCAAAGCAATCAGAGAAACTACGGTGATGCTCATGAAGAAATTCATTTACAAGAACTTCATTCTCTGTTACCAACTTTTCAGTGGCAGAGCCCAGCTGACTATCTGAACTGGTTCTAGGTGCAGAGAAGCTGGACCCTCCAGGGGAAGTCTTGGTCTCCTTAAAAAGGGAGCGAACTACTCGGCTTGTCTTATGATTGCTCTCATCTAAAATATTTCTTTCACTTGAGCTGGCATCGGTAGAAAGTGGGGTTGGGCTTGGAAGCATAGACTGAGTCATTGGAAACCTCACGGGGCTTCCATTATCCCCCACTCTGAAGTATCTAGATCGTGTTTCAGATAGTGCGCATTCCATACGCTCAATCCCAGCATCTCCACTCAGGTGTTGCACCTTTTCTCTCAAAAGTTTTTGATCTTCAGTGACCTACATTAAAAAATGCAAGAAGAAAATAAGGCCAAAGCTTACTTTATTGCAACAACGAAAGCAGCTAAGGGAAGAACAAATATCAACTGTAAGTCTGCATCCATACTTTTAGGATTAAAATCAATGTAAACCATCAGAAAAAGTTGTTGAGAAGGGAAAAGAAGTGGAAAATCTTACTCAATAAAAAAGAAGCAAATTCTGTACAATCTGACAATCTTCAATATACCAACCGTGATATTACCAAAAAAGTTCATCAATAACAGCAACCATTCAAAAAGAAAACTCACAGCTATTGACATGGAGAATTACCTGACGCTGAATAGCTTTCATATCATGACTGAGCTGGCCACCAACTCCTTCTGGAGTTAACTTGCAAGTTTGAATCATAGAAGCCTCAAGCTGGCAAGCTGCTCTAACCAAATCCTCCTCCAGTGATTGAGCATCCTTAACCTTCCATACCACAAAACAATTCAAGTACGAGCACCATGCTTTATCAAAAGCAGCAAGCTGAGATCTGAAGGTACAACGCTTCATAACTGCTGAGTCAGACTCTTCATCAGAACTCTGTATTGGCCCATCTAGTATAATCTTTATCAACAACTCAAACATTTGCATAAATTCTTGTGCAGACTTGGTCAGAGCAATCTCACGTTCTCCTATTCCACTGAAAACTGCATCTGGATGACCCAATATCATATAAGCACAAAGAACAACTCTCACTGGATACCTTGATAACCTAGCTAAGCTCTTGTTTGCCTCCCTGACTGAATCTACTTTCTTTGCCTCCCTGCTTCTCACAGAACTCCTGGGAGTAGCCCTTTTCTTGGGAGAAACAACCCGTTTAAGAAGGTGATCAATGTTATCCAAGCTAGACAAATGATTGGTAGGAACAACCGCTGCCGAAACTTTGAGGCGGCTCTCAATCCGGTCAAGTAAAGTTTTCACAGTCTGAAGAGTAGAACCTGACTCAATCAGAAGAGCAAGCTGTTCAAATGGCATTGACTTGACAGATTTCTCATTGATCCCCAGCACATCATATGCCTTTGCCAAGGCAAAGGTAGTTCTCTTCTGCCTCAGGAACTGCCTCCAGCACCTTAAGGAAGAAAATGAGGTTAAGAGAAGTCCTATAGTAATATCTAGCAAAAAGCAATTCAATACGTCAATTGTACTTCAGCTTTAATGGGTACAAGTTCAGCCCAACAGAGGAACCAAACTTCTTCAAATACTAAATTTATCCTATATAAATATATAGCTTAGCTCAGACCTCCTCGAAAATGACTACAACTGAGAAAAGCAGCGAAATTAGCAAAGCTTTCTAAATGTTGCAACTGAAATATCATAATTTTGAAATGCAAATAACCTTGCTAGTTTTCTGGAGAGATATTCTGCTTGCTTTGCCATTTTATTCCAATTCTCTCGTGCATAACCACGCAACCTTCCCCTCTGCCTGAGATATTCAGCTCTTTGTCTTCTTGCCTGATCAGGATAAATTTGCAGACTTAGTTATAAACAAGAACCACTAAGTCTACCAAGTAACATTGGAAATTTTTAAGATAGTCAAAATGCCCCCCCCCCCCCCACCCCACACACACACACACTCAAAAACCAACAACAACAACAGCTTCAAGCTAACACCATACCCTTTGTAATCGATCTTCCAACTCATCCTTCTTTTTCCTTCTCTCAATCTCACGCTGGTGAGATACAGACTTCGCCACATGTCTCACCTGCAAGACTCGAGCATGTGCCCTCTTCTTCTCAGCTTCCAGCAACCCAAGTCGTTTTGTTTCAGCAGCCACTCGTTTTTGGTGAATTGCAGCACGTACACACTCCTTATATTTGCTCTCTCGAGCCATCCTTCTCATCAATGACTGAGATGACCTTTCTCTAAGAGATGCCCTTCTTTGTCTGTGAGCCTTGAGAATAAGCATCCTATTAGCCTCTGCCTGCTGAACACGTGATTCCACCTTCGTCCCAAGTTTCACACGTTCATTCTCATAGCGCATTTCAACTCCGGTTTTTGCTGCTTGACGCAATTCGTCCAGCCTTGCCAAGCGCATCTGAGCCTTTGTCAAAATGCTCAACCTGTCAGGCAGGCAGTAAATTATCTCAATTGCACAAATAAAGCACAAGTCTAATAATATAAAAATAAAACATTTCTTTTGGGGGTTAAAATCATGTTAAATAGTGGTACCAACTTAAAAAACAGAACCTAGGTATTTGTGAATTGCTTATGTGTGTGTGATATGATTACAAATTTACAATCTCTAATTATAGGTTTAGAAAACAAATCAGACAATAAACATATCAGATCCTAAGATCCAAAAGATATTATGAATTAAGAGAGAATATACAGCTCCTAGATAGGAGATATTTTCCTTAAATAGGAGATACTTTCCAACAAATAGTTCAGGGTGGAAGCATTATTAAATAGAATTTAGAAATAAATTTTCAATTATCAATGGAACAAATAAAGTATAAGCATAAGATTCAAATATAAAATGAGATCACGTTAAATATTTAACTGTTTCTTAGTACAAGGGAATTCTTTTAAAAATAGATTATTATATTTCAATTAATTTGACCATAAAATTCCAGAAGTAAGTTTGTTATGAAAGAGTGCCTCATATTCCAAGAAAAGGATATAACACAACTAATACAGGCTGATAAATAAATGGAGTCATGTAAAAAAAAAAGGCTTATAAATGGAGTAATTAGTTTTTCCAAATAAACATAATTGGGAAAAGACAACAAAGAAAAAAGGACTAACAATCCAATTCCAACTAGATAGAACAACAAAATAACCATTCTAAAGCAACACATAATATCTCATAATGCTAAAAAATACAGGATTATAAGACAACGAAAACGCAAGTATTCAACATTTTGAAACCCACCTCTTCTGTTCAGCAGCTTGCAGCTTTGCTTCTAGTCGCTGACCAAGATCTTCCTCCTGCGATGAACACCGCGAGGGGCTTCTTGGCTTTGCACGTGCCTTGCTTGAGAGTTTCTCATAGTATTTCTGCAGTCAAGAGAAGTTCGATAAAGAGAGAGAGAGAAGTGCAAAGATGGTGTAATTTTTTTATGTGCAAATGTCATTATTTTTCTCTAAATGCTCAAGGCTGAAACTTTGATCAGAGGCAACATAAAAAAAAAGATAATTAGATGAGGGGAAAAAAAAAACAGAGAATAGGACGTAAAAGAGAAGAAACGTTAACTATGCGCACAGGTTCCGAATGTGAGAAAGAAAAAGGAAGGGCAGAAAAGCATTCTTGTGGATTGAACTTTGAAGAAACCATAATATGCTATATACCTAAAGCATAATTTGAATTCCAACCAATACGGAGAAGGAAAAGTTAAAACCTTGCAATTCAGAGACTAACCGATACGAAAGTTATCAGAAAGAGAGCCAACCATGTGAAAAAGTACCACCCAAGAGTGCGAATCAAAATTCGAACACAAAAAAAGTAGTCTCTCCTATCCTACCTAACATAGGAACAACCTTGGAGACAAAGCAAGAAAGACCAAGAAATCAAATTCATCCATGCCAACAATTAATCGAAAACTCCCCAACTGAACACTACCCAACGAATCACATAAACTCTATCTCTGGAAGCCGATGAATCGAAAAAGTTGAAATTTTTATAAAACCCCAAAAATAAAAATTTCCCAAAAGAGAATAATCTCGAACTACTCAATTTTCTTCCGCAAAAACGGGTTTAAAAAATTAATTACACGTGGTTAATCATATGTAAGGGGAACAAAATAAACAACTAAACAGAAAGTTCAATTTTAAGTCCCTAAACTTTCTCACCAACCAAACAAACAAACACACTGTTTTAGAATAGAATTGTAAAGACACCTGTCTGCGAAGATCAGCGTCACGGAGCTTGGCTTCGATTTCCTCCACCGTACTGGGGGACTTCCCCTCCGCGTCAAGAAGCCGTCGCCGGAGCCTCTTCGGCAACCTCGGCGGCGACGAGAATGATTCCTCGTCTCCCGCCGGAAATTCCATCGCAATCCCTCCGGCTCTCCCCTCCGGCAACTCCACTCCGGCAGCCATCCTTCAACAATACGACAACGCAGCAACCAATCAATCCCTTTGTACCAGCGATGAAGGCAACGACGTCGTACCGTACGAACCGCACAGCACGAAGAATCGCAACGGCAAATTGAATTGAAGACGGAGAATAATCGATGATATATATTATATACACACACACACAGATTAAGTGTGGGAAATATTATAAAAACGATTCAAAAGGGGAACGTTGCGACGAGTGGACTCAGCTTCGGGAGCTTCGTTTTAGAGAGAGAAAGTAAAGAGAGATTTTTTCAGAACAATGCAAACGCGAAGGGCGTGTTTGGGTTTATAATTTATAATGGCATGGGATTACATGGCGTTTGTTGTTTAAGACTTTATTAATCAGGAGAATTAAGGAGGGTATTAGCCACGTCAGCATGGCCCTCAACGGCACTCTCTCTTTTGTTCTCTTGGACTTTAATGCCCCTGGCCCTACCTTTTTTGACTACATTGCCCCCCTATCTCTATCCACTACCTTCTCGACTTGACATTTTTTTTTCCTTTTTCCTTTTAACTTGGAATGACATTTACTTTTACTCAAAGTTCTGTCTGTATTCTTTTCTTTCCATTGATTTGTCATTTTTTATTTTTTTATACACATTGTTGAATTGATTTTTATTTCTTTTTTATAGATATATTATGAAACGTGAGCTTATTACTGGCAGGTATATTTCCTTTTCTAAGGCCAAAACAAACTCGTTTGGCTTCTTCGGAGTTGGGTTTGCCAAAATTCCAAGAATATATGCCTCAAGTGGTTCATATATAATATGATTTAATACTCAACTTATTTATGGTTATGCTTAACACGCAAAATTTGTTTCAGGTTTTAACAAGTCAATATCAAATAAAAAAAAAAACACTTTTATTTCACATTATGTACAGCTAAAGGTTTGCCTTTCTGTATAATAGATGGATCTTAAATACTATGAAAGCTTAACAATTCAATTTCCTTTTGTCTCGAGTTCTTTTGTGTTTGCATGGTAGAACGCAATCAAGCGTCAAAGCTGCCTGAAAAACAATTAAATATTTGGCTATATGAAAGGGAAAATTAGACGCGGTTTTAATAAAGTTGCCAAAGGCTTCAACTCAAAGAAATTATTGAATCACACTTTAATTTTTCCTCTAGCTTTGCGCTAACTAGTAAGTAAACAATGACCAAATCAAGATCCATTCTCAAAAGTAAAAGTCTTGTCACCATGAACCCATGTGGCCATGTCACATAATGGAAACAAAGTCACAAAGATAAGGGTGCTCATAACTAATCATGATTCATGTCTTTTGAGTAAGTAAGGATTAATGTTCAACTTTATAAAAATCATTCATGAGAAAGTTGTACGGTATCATTTGGTTGTCGCTAAATCACAAGTTATCTTCTCTTATATTTTATATGTCAAAATATGTCTTCATAAAATAAATTGACATATATATTAATAAATAATATAATTTGCTAATAGGTAATATTAAATCAAATCCTTAACTTGATCAACTTTATTTTTATTTTAAATAATAATTACATAATGAAAGATAGGGTGTGTGTGATAATATAAAAAGAGCACGCCTTTTAAGAAGAGAAACCGGTTATCAAATGAAAGGAACAAGTAACGAGTATTTGATTTGTAAATTTTAGATGATCACGTTTTTGCAGTTAATTTATTTCGATAGTCGATGTGTGTTTTTAAAGGTCACGATATTTTATATGCATTATTGAAACCGTATATATATATTTTTGTTAAATGGTTAACTAGTTCTGAAGTTGCGTATTTTTTGCTTAGGTTCAAAGATAATTCCATTTATTTGCCCAAAAAAAAAAAAAGATAATTCTATTTACAAACTCAAGTCCAAAATTAGAAGATACATCTTACATAAGATAGAGGAAAAAGGAAAAGGATTTATGTGTAAACAAATATATATTGAATACGTAAATGATTAATCATGTACAGCAACCAACACAAGGCTTTATTAATTGAAATATAATTCTAATTTTTTATTTATTTTTATTTTACATTACTTTTTATATTTTTTTAATATCATTTATTATATATATTTTTTTAATTTTTTCTTATTAAATCACACACTCTTAAAAAAATATAAATAATACATATATCTCTAAAAAAAATATATGATTTACTTTTTCCATTAATATATATACCAAGAGGCAAGATTTACATGTAATGTGCTCTTTCACCCAAAAAAAAGAAAGATGTGGCGGACTTCAATAAGGTTTGGCTTATAAGATGTTTAATTTTCTAAGTTAATAAATTTTGGCTAAATCCTAGTATTTTTATCATTAGAGCTTGATCCAAATTTTAATTTAATCTCATACGTTTTTTTTAATTACTTTTTTATTAACGGCATCCCATTCAATTAATGAACCCGAATAGACTGCAAACTGGAAATTGGAGATTTTGTAACTGATAGACTGCTAACTAAATGGGACTACGCAAATTCGAACTTAATAGTTCCCATATCATGGAATGGTTCATTTGACAGTCAATAATGAACCGAAGTTACCAAACGAACACCAAAGTCATATGCTCCATTGCTCCCTTGTCCCTACAATCTACATAATTAGGTTTTTGATTTTTTGCTCGGTTGCATTTGACTTTCCCATTGAAAAATGCGGTATCTATGGCCCACCAAAACAGTAGGGGTAAAATCGGCAATAAAAAAGAATGACAAGGGTATCACCGTGATTCCACTTACTCAATTACTTCGTTCCGGAGGACACCGAGAAAAGCCGTGACGCTTCGCTCTGACTCTGCCACGTCATCCAAAAGGCGCTCCCACAAGCAATTGCTATTTTATCTCACTCGCGCGACTACCGAAATCAAAGCTTACTTTCTCTCTTCCGCAATTACGTGTTACCCTATCCGATACGTCAGCGCCTCCCGAATGCGCGCCAGCTTTGAATACGTGTCAGTCATATATAACAATGGGATGCATGAGTTACAGTGGTGAGGAAAGCAGTAGAAGATTACTCATCGAATAAAAAAAAGGATAAAACAAAAAAAACGGAATTACTTAGGCGAGCGAGTGCCACGAAAAACACGTGTGGAGCTGGAGACGCGGGATTGGATTTTCAACTATAAAAACCGCTCGACGCGGGGCCCACAAATTTTTAAAGCCCTTCCAGATCCAAAAAATAAAAAATTAGCGGCCCTTCTGTTCGCATATACGTTGAGACCATGGCACAGTAACTCGTAAGTAGACACGTACGTGTCCACATACATATATTGACATGTTCCCACAGTTGATGATTAAAAATAATTAAATTTTGATGTTGCTTGGTTGTTGGTGGACCTCAAATTTGATGCATGATCCCAATTTTTTTATTTGGAAATAGTTATTATGAAGAACAATCACAGTCACTAACGTGGGATGTTGAAGACTTGGCCGTAAGAGAATGTTGGAGTAAACATTCTATTTCAACCAACCAATCTTACAGTAGTATATATATATATATATAAAGAGAATGTTATTTGTATTTGTGTTGGGAATTAACAAATTAATTTATCTTTTTCCATCAAAATAAATTAAATCGACTAAATACATGTTTGATAATCTCAAGGTGTAGATTGCCTGCCTACCGATCGTAATGCCAACAAAAATATAACTTTAATAATAACATTAGTTATAATAAATTTACACATAAAAAATAGAATAATAATATATTTTTTTTATAAATTTCTCTTGATAATTTTTTTAATATTAAATAAAAAAATATTAAATAAAAAAATATATTTAATATCTTAAAATATAAAAATTATTCAATATTTTTTATATTTAATATTTAAAAAATTGAATAAGAGAATAAAATATTTCTTAAAAAAATAGAGTTAATAAGTTAATTAACTAGTTTAATGCAACATATTAATTAGTCATTATTGTGTATTGACATGTAAATATAATAGTATAAATAGCATGAGATATATATATATATATATATATTAATATTAATTGACTTAGATATTTTTCATATTTGTCAAGTGAAATAAAATATAAAGGTAATCGGTTTCTTTATAACTTTATAATAATTGTTAATATTGGATTAGTTCAATTAGTAAAGACATTTGAATTTTGCCTCCATTGGCCCGAGATGATGAGTGGTGGATCTTTACTTGCTCCGCATAAGGACTCACTTAACTGATGGACCTTAGGCCTTAGCTTACCCGCACATGGTATTTAATTTTATTGCTAACCCATACGCCGATGTGTGTTTCGACCAAAAAAATAAATAAATAAAAAATACGCCGATGTGTTGGGCATATAAGTGCCATGTGATTAACAAATATGGGGTTGGAAAGCTGCCATAAAAATCTGGAGTATGTTATTCCTAGGGCTGCACAATCGGATCTGTGGACTCGCAAACTCGAACTATCTAACCTGACTCGATCATATATATTTAGGTTAGTTCAGGTAGATAGATCAGTTTGAGTCAGATCTAATAAATTTGTCTAATTATCGGTTCAGGTGATAGATTCGGTGAACTAACTCGATGACCAAATACTTTAAATACGATGTCGTTTTGAATAATTTCTATTAAAAAATGTTCATAGATCGATTTAACCTAATCAATCCGATCACTTAACCCGACTAACTCGATTATCATCGGGTAAGTTCGGGTCGAATTACACGAAAAAAATTAACAAAATCTGAGCCGAACTGACTCAATTTCAATTAATTGGTTTGAAATTTTTTTTCTCCAAACCCGACCCGACCTAACCCTACCTTTGTGCACCCTTAGTTATTACTGTATTGGTCAGAAAAAACTGGAATAACATTTATACTGTTACATTTTATGTACCATAAAATAATAATTAAGAATTTAATTGATATGTATTATTAGTGTAAATTAATTTCACATTGTCATTTATTAATATTTTAACACATCATTATTTATTATCATATCATTCTCTTAATAATTAAAATAAAGGCAATAAATAATGCTATGACAATTTATTAATGGATGTCAGTATAAATTTACATTTATAGTGTGTATTAATTAAATTTATTGAGTAATTGTTAAATTTCATAGTTCCTTTCGTTTGTATTATTCTTCAACTCAATGCAATAGCATGTTGCAGGTGAATTTTAAGAACTATTCAGCTCAATGACTGTTCAATAAAAACAATCAGTTGTTAAAATTATTGACGCATTTTGTCAAGATAAAGTGTGGTGGCTTCTTCCTCTATGGACTTGGTGGCACTTGGAAAACTTAAATATGGAGGGTTTCTTTTACATCTATTTGAAGAATTGTTAATCAAGTTAGTCATACCCAATTTCAACAATTGTTGATAGTCCTTATCCCTCACTCTTACAAAAATATATCATGACCCTCATAATTTATATTTTGTCTACCACTTGAGGTAGTTGAACAGCTTTATGATTGTATGGTTTCCTACTTTGCTTGGTTCGCGGGGAAGAGAGATAGATAATACCTTAGTTATGAATTATGATACATTTTTTTTACCATTATGATACAATTTGCTTATCCGAAGGCGACGAATAAAGTTTATTATAGACTTATTGTCATAAAGGTCTTTTATTCCTATATTGAACATGAGTCCATCGTCCATCGAAATCAAGATGGACAATTAGAATTACGGAGAAAAAAAAACAGTATCCTTTAATTGTTTGTCATGCCATGATTATAGACAAGAATTAATGACAATCGCTTAATTATGTAGGCTAATAAACCTTCCCAGGCCAGCAGGCCCGTTTTCAGCCAAGGAAACTCTGCTATTCTTTTTTAGACTTGTGCATACTAAAGAAGATTCTTATATATAATAAAGAAAATCACGTTTTTAATGTAGTAATTAATGTTTGTGAAGATTTTTTTTCTTCTAATATTTTTCTCATTTAAAAAATGAAAATGTTACATAATTTCATCTAACACCTTATATATAGATTAATTGTATTTACAAAATTTCATTTAAGATAGGTTTAAATGGAGCAGTTTGGAGGAAAATTAAATAAATGTTAAATTTTTTATTTTAAGTAAATATTATCTTATTTAAATAGTTTTAAAATGAAAAAAATAAAAACAAAATATCATGTCAAATCATCCTATGTTCATTTTCGTAAATATGTTTACAACTCTTTCAATTTAAAAATAAAAATTTATTTATCTCTTTTTTTTTCTTCAAAAACTTTCTATCCAAACATATCTTTTGAATGGTGGATCTTCATCTAGTTTGGGGAAGCCATGACTACCACCCCAAATATTTTTAAAAACTTCATGTAATTACTTAAGAAAATTACAAATACTTTTCCATTAAACATTATTAAAGCACTATATGGTCACCCAAAATTTCACCCAAAATTCTTAGTTAAGATGCACCATTAACAAAGGTCAATGCTTGAAGCTGTTGGTAATGAAGGAAGATTCAAAGTAACTCACCACAAATAGAAAGCCAATTTCAACAAGACCAAACATCAAGTTCTGTGAAATGAGAAATATTTGAGTAGATTATACCAATTAATATTTAAATAATTGCATAAATTTTTATATCATATAATTATTTTATATTAAAAATACTAATGTATCAATTGTTTATTAGTTTATATACACAATTTATATAGATAAATTTTATACAAGTATTTCTCTATCAAACTGTAGTCATCGATCGAGTTCGTCTCCTTCAATGATATTATGAATGCAGGCTAATAATACTTTCTTTAGTTGGTGAGAAACAATGCCATGATTCGTGTATACTTCAATGTATCTTTGAAAAGTTTAATCTATGTATTCAATAAATTTGACTCGCGTATTTTGAATTGAATTGTAGATCATGGTGGTTAAAATCTTGTTTCAAAACTTAAAATTTTACGATTTTACGGTTTGAAAACTTAAAAAACTTCTTAGATGTTACCTACAAAAGAAATAGGATAAAATTAATGTAAAGTTAGTTTTAAAATGTTAAAATTATTCAAAACTCGATTTTAGCTAGGGACTTTACACTTTTATGTTTAAAGGGTAACTATACTCTTTATTTTTATTTTTATTTTTCAATTATGAATCTTAAACTAGTTTTGGATAATGTTTAAACAGGTTTGACATTTGTTTGAGGATAACATCAATATCCGCAAACACAAGTTTAAATCTTTTCAATCTCTCACTTGTATTATTTGCGAGTACATTTGATTTTGACGTTCCGAGGCTGAGCTTTCTATAGTTGAGTTACACGATAGTTTGAAGTTGATGGTTTCATGTTGATTCTATATATGATTATCAATTAGTTGTTGATAAAGCTTAATGCCTTCATAAAAACACAATTTAAGTTCATTGACTTTGCGTCAATAAAAAATTCAGGAGTTCATCAATTATATAATTTATTCGTTCTTTAATCTTCACTCTTTAATTCTTATATAATTTAACCAATTTAATTTATGTGTTCATATATGATTTAACTTGGTTTATGTTTTATGAAATTTTAGTTTTGAACTTATGGACTCTTTGTTCATTTAGTACTTAAATTAAAATTAAAATCTTGAACATAAGTTTTTATTTGTATATGCATTATTTTTACATATAGTATATATAACATCTACATTTTTATGTTTTCACGTTTCATTTTTACCTGACCCTTTAGCGTGTTTTTTTTTTTTTTTTAAAAAAACTCATTTTTGAAAACCTTGTTGTAGATACTATTGAGAAGCAAAAAGTATAGAAACTAGCTTGTAAATCTTATATCTTATAAATAAAAGTATATCATATAAATCTATATGGATAGCAAGTAATTACTTGAACAATCTTAGTTTATATGTAATTACAAAATTATATTACAGTTATGCTATTTATATAAAATAATATGCATAATTTAATTCATAATAGTGCGTGTGTGTTTAAGTGTAATAAATACCCAAAAAAAGAAGAATAAGTGTAATAATTTTAAAATGTCACAAATAATAATATTTTAATAAAAAATTATGAGTAATTAATTAGCGTAAGGTCAATTTTATATAATATTATATGTTACATAAAAAAATCTATATATTTAAAAATTTTAAATTATATAATAACAAGATACAAGGTAGTTGAGCAATAAAAACATTACCAATAGTTTAGCCCGCCAATGTGCAGGTGTTTGCATTTTTATATTTTTAGTTAATATATTTTATAAATTAAATTTAAAATTATATGTGACATGTCTAAATAATAAAGTGGAGCCGTATGATAATATGTTAAAATAAATATTTTTAGAGAAAATAATTTTTAATTTTTTTATTATTATTCTTATTTTATTGATTCAAATAAAAAATCTTATTATCTTAATTGTATATAAAATTGAAAGTATAAAGTTTTTATTTATTTATTATGATTGTGTAATATAGGAGATCACATCCAAATTCATGCACCAATTATCATGTAAATACATGTATTTATTAATGGGCATAAAAGTTTTTGCATAATAATTTTTTTTCCTCATGATTGTGTAGCTCAAATTAGATCATGGAAAGTATTGATTTTTTTAATGATTATATAACATAAAAGATTATACTAAAAGTCATGCACATGAATTTGTTCAAAATACATGTATTTATTAATGGTCAAATATGCAAAAGGTTGGTCAATCATATCTAAGTTCATAAACAAAAAATTTATGTATTTATTAATGGGCGAAAATTAAAAAGGTCAACCAATCATGTTAAGGAATTGTTGAAAATGAAAAATCTTAGTATATAGTTTTTTTTAGAACAAATAGTAAAGATTGTGTTAACGTGTTATATCTAAGCGCATGTTAAGAAATGAAAAAATATAAAATATAAAATATAAAATAAAAATATAAGTATTTAATAATTTAAAAAATATTTAATATTTTTTATTTTAATAATTAGGATAAATAATAAATAATTTTTTTATTTTTTAATATTGTGGATATATGTTAATAAAATCCTATTAGTAACGACAAGTTACTGTAGTACTACTAATGAGGGAAAAATGACCACTAATATAGATTATTAGTGAAGAGAAAATTCAAAGCTATTCATAGAATACAAAACTCTAAACTATTGAAAAAGTTAAACCAACCCCATTACCTTAATATACATAGTATATAAATAAATAGATTGTAATAATTCTCTTAAAAAAGTTGATTATTGTAATTCCTTTCCTTTGATATTTTGGTTATTGAAAAAGTTTTAATTTTAATGTATTGTTAATAAAATTTTTTTATACTATTAATTAACTAAATATTATTATATATATAATTTTTAATGTAATTATTATGAGAATTATATTTTTAATTAAGTGATAATATATAATTGAATGATAGTATAATTTTTTTATATTTAGTATATTAAAATTAAATTTTGTTTGTAATTCCAAACAAATTATGTTATAAAATAAAATAAAATCCTTACAAATATGTTTAATACAGATATAGAAAAGAGAAACGTAATTTCCAAAAGAAAATAGACAAAATAGGGAGGCAGTGACGAAAACACAACACAACACACAAAAACAACAAAGCAGCAGGCAGCAGCAGCGTCCAGGTACATCCCCCGACCCCGAGTATCCATCCATCCATTTAATTCCAATTAGGGTTAGGGTTTTCATCTTCATCCTCCTCTCCTGCAAATTTCAATGACCTCTTCTTCTTCTTCTTCTTCTTCTTCTTCTTCTTCTTCTTCTTCTTCTTCCTACTTACAAATACAATCCATATTCAAGCATTGCTGCTGCACCCTCTTTAAACCTTCTTGTCGCTTCCCCTGTCCTTGTTGTTGCTCCTAGTTCATATCGCATAAACATCGAATTTGTCGATATCACCAATTGCGTATTCTTCCATGGACCTCTCTCACCCTCAGTCGAATTTGTCTCTGGGCTTTTCTTCTCGCGCTTCGCCGCCTCGCTGTCCCCCGATTCCCGACGAACCCATCTCGCTGCAGCTGGAATCCAACATCCGCGATCCTTCGCACCCAATCCCTCCGGTGCCGCTTCAACTGCTTGAGCCGCAGACGGAGAATCACAGACCTGAAAATGGAAACTTGGAGGTGGAATTCGACGACGATGACGAAGATAGGGACGTCGAGGAGTTTCGCATTCTTGGGCATTCTATGTGCTTGAAGAGGCGAAGGGATTGCGAATCGTCCTCCTCTTCTTCAATTTCTTACAAGAGGGTTTCCGTCGAACCGGATATTGAGGCTCGCAGAGCTGCGGTTCGGTCGTGGGGTGACCAACCCCTGCGGGTTACGGACCCTGATATCTACGAGATAATGGAGAATGAGAAGAAACGACAATTCAAAGGGATTGAATTGATAGCATCTGAGAATTTTGTGTGTAAAGCTGTGATGGAAGCACTTGGAAGCCATTTGACCAATAAGTACTCAGAGGGAATGCCTGGTGCGCGCTACTATGGAGGGAATCAATACATTGATGAAATCGAAACGCTCTGTTGTGAACGTGCATTGGCCGCGTTCAATCTCGACCCCAAGTGTTGGGGTGTGAATGTGCAGCCTTATTCCTGTACCTCTGCTAATTTTGCTGTATACACGGGATTGTTGTTACCCGGTGATCGTATCATGGGGTTGGATACTCCATCTGGAGGGAATACTAGTCACGGTTACTATACTCCTAATGGGAAGAAAGTTTCAGGGGCGTCAATTTTCTTTGAGAGCTTACCATACAAGGTCAACCCTCAAACGGGTTATATTGATTATGATAAGCTTGAGGAAAGGGCGCTTGATTTTCGTCCCAAGATACTTATTTGTGGTGGCAGCTCATATCCTCGAGAATGGGATTACGCCAGGTTTAGGCACATTGCAGATAAATGTGGAGCTGTATTGTTGTGTGACATGGCTCAGATTAGTGGGCTAATTGCAGCCAAGGTGTGAAATATCTTCTTTCTGGTTCTTCTATGTAATTTTTTTGTTTTTTTTTTTACGTTGTTCATAGTTGCTTTTGCTTATGAAAATTTTGTCACAGCTTGCATTGATGGCCCTTCTTCGTAGTGATAGTTATTGGTTATAATTATGACAGTTGCGATTTTTTTTCCCCATTTATTTTAACACTATTTTCTGCCATTGCACCCTAAGCTACAGAAGTTGTACACTAATGGTTATTGATCTTGTCGAAGTGTTAACAAGTTCTACTTTTAAGCTTTTGATGTTATAGCTCTCTGAATTTGTTATGCTGTCCCGGGAATGCATTGGGCACTGGTTTTGGTCTTCTTGTAGTGACTTTCAAGTTTTCTCTTTTAATGATAGTTATGTTATTTCTTGTCTTTAAATCTGGAATGGCTATTTTGGAATTCAGCATAAGATTTAATAGGGTTTTTGATTTATTTTTTTATTGCATCAATACAGAAAGCTTAATGAGAATGCCATATAATTAAAGCCAGAGTCCCTTTATAGTTTATACATTTAGAACATGGATTGTGATAATTCTACTTTGTGTTGGAGAAGTGATATATCATTATTTGGATCCTCAAGTCTGTTTTTGCCCTTTTAAGTTCTAACTTAATTTAAGGTCATATTCTGGAATTTATGGATAGGGCTGGTTTAAGTCCATGATTATCTCTTGCACCAATAGCTAATAATTGATGCACTTCCAGTTCTGAAGAAATACTCATTTTTTACTTTATTGGTATGGCTTTGCTGTCTTTGCAGGAATGTGTGAACCCTTTTGACTATTGTGATATTGTTACTTCGACAACTCACAAGAGTCTTCGAGGTCCAAGGGGAGGCATAATTTTTTATCGGAAGGGTACAAAACCGAGGAAGAGAGGGATACTTCTAAGTCAGGGATATGAAAGTGACCAATATGACTTTGAAGAAAAGATAAATTTTGCTGTTTTTCCATCATTGCAAGGGGGGCCGCACAATAACCATATTGCTGCGCTTGCTATAGCTTTAAAACAAGTGGCTACTCCCGAGTATAAGGCATATATGCAGCAGGTGAAAAAGAATACTCAAGCTTTAGCATCTGCTTTATTGAGAAGAAAATGCCGCCTAGTAACTGGGGGTACAGACAACCATTTATTACTTTGGGATTTAAGCCCTCTGGGATTGACAGGTATTATATGACCATGTCATGTTTTTTGTGATATATTGCTAGTTGCTTCTTTGTTTGTTCAGTGCCTATATGTCAATTAGACTCAACTAGTTTGCATGTTGTCTGGTGTCTGCACTATTATTCAAGTTATAAAGCCCAGTCGCAAAGGCCGACAACTATTATTTTTCTAACATTCAGACTAGTTTGCCCTTTTTAGCATCAAATTTAACAAGTTAGGTGGCTGGTCTTTTTTAGTTTCTTACAGTTTTCAGTAACAGTAAGGCGCTAAAGGTGTGCCTTGCCTGAACCAGAAAGGCCTCTCTAAGTCGCCAAAGGCGTGTGCCTTACTAAAGGGCAGCACCTCAACCAGTAAGAGGCGCTGACCCCTTCTGGCGCCTAGCCTCAGCGCCTTAGGCGCCTTTGGCTACACTGGTTTATGATTTTGTAAGATACGCTGCTTTTTATAGATGAAATTAGTATACTTTTGTTTTGCAATGATTTGAGCAATGCCATTCTAATCTTGCACATGGTGTTTCAGTGGTATATAAGCATTGCAAACACATAATCTCTTGTCATACTTTTACTTTATGTTGGGTATATAATATATTATCTGTTCATCTTTGACTGAAATCTTTAAGTCATTCTTAATGTTGTGTTTTACATATGTATGTATCAGGGATCATGACAACAAATTATGGTTAGATGGATAAGGCAATTCTAGAATATTCAAGATTTGCATTCTATAGTTCAATTGAATTCAAGATACACTGCTTTTTATAGATGAAATTAGTATACTTTTGTTTTGCAATGATTTGATCAATGCCATTCTAATCTTGCACATGGTGTTTCAGTGGTATATAAGCATTGCAAACACATAATCTCTTGTCATGCTTTTACTTTATGTTGGGTATATAATATATTATCTGTTCATCTTTGACTGAAATCTCTAAGTCATTCTTAATGTTGTGTTTACATATGTACGTATCAGCTTGTGTACTTGCATGAGTCAGCTGTAGGGATCGTGACAACAAATTATGGTTAGATGGATAAGGCAATTCTAGAATAGACAAGATTTGCATTCTGTAGTTCAATTGAATGCAAGTAATCCTCAAGCATCATTTGCCATATTTGTCCTCCAGCTCAAATAGTTTAAGTGGTTTGTGGTCATCATCTTCCTTGGTTTATCTTGATCTGCCTGTTATATATCTGTTTGCCACTGTTTCCATATATAAATAGGATCAGTTACGTTCTATATCAGTATATTGAAAAGATCCTGGATATCTGTGTGTTTCAAATTGGAAAAAAATGTCTTTGGATCTTTAGTAGTGTTGGCTATGTATATGATATGTTGTTTCTGGATGGGTGAATGCATTTTTATAGAAAGTGTAGGGCTGCCTGAATTGCTGGCCTTAAAAAGTCTGAGGCGATGTTGCAGGTTGGGTGTCTCATTGAGATGAGGCAGCCAATTTGGCATGAAATTTGAAATATGAGTGAAATATATAATCAATAATAAACCAAATTAAACTTTAACTTTTTTTTGAATACTTTCGTTCTTGTCTAAACTTTTTGTAAATGTCAACTCATCCACCTTTGCATTCTCATCTTTGCTATCCTTTTTTTTTTGTTTTTTTGTTTTCCGTCAACTCTTGCTGGCACTTCAGTACCGATCATTCACTACCATAGAGCATTATTGGTCTTATAGTTGTCTGGTAGAGTTTTGCTTTGAGTTTGATAGGCACTCTGTGACACAAAATTATGCTTGTATAGTTTTTACATTTCATTTACCCGGCTTGAATCCTATGGTTCTAGTTGGATGATTAATTAAATTTGATTATTTCTTGTTTTTATATGATAACAAGCCCTAAGCTTCATTTTTTGTGCTTGTAGGTAAATTTTATGAGAAGGTCTGTGAGACATGTCATATTACTTTGAATAAAATTGCTATTTTTGGTGATAATGGAACTATAATTCCTGGAGGTGTAAGAATAGGTAAGTGATAGTTTATTTTACTCAAATCTTTAATGTTTTGTATGCTTGGCATAATTGATTGACTGTACATTCTTATGAGACAAATTTTTATGTTGTATTACTCAGGTACCCCTGCCATGACATCAAGAGGGTGTCTGGAGGCTGATTTTGAGACAATGGCTGAATTTCTCTTTAGAGCTGCACAAATTGCAAACTTAGTGCAGAGGGAGCATTGGAAATCACCGAAGACTGTTTTGGAGGGACTTGAGAGCAATAGGGACATTGTTGAGCTCCGGGCACGGGTTGAAGCTTTTGCAACTCAATTTGCAATGCCGGGTTTTGACATTTGAACTTGATGTGGCTGGTGGATTCCCATTATTGATTATTTATATATGCTACACCAGTGGATCGCCATGCTTGCTTGTTACAAAGTGAGTCATCTTGGTGTGCATATATTTTGTGGAGCTCCTCTCCTCTCTGCATTATATGGTGTTGCCAGGTTTTTGCATGTTGCAGTGAGTTGCAATGTGGTACAAGACAGTACATAAGAATGTACTGCTATTGAGGTTTCTTTTGGTAATCAAGCATCCTGTTCCTGCCTCGATGAAGGGTGCATCATCCCTGCTGATTGTAGCAAGTTGGCCATTATAGAGGTTGGAACAAGGATTCTTGATCAACCAACCTCAGTACAGAATTCGTCTGGTGAATCTGCAGAAAATAATTAATTTGATAAAGGTTAGGTGCCTTGAATTCTTTTGCCTGCTGTTTGATACTGAAAGCAATGTTATGCTATCGTTCTTGCTAAATACTACCCTTCTTTTGGGATCATTTTTGTACTCATTTTCATCAGCAATACCGTGCCGTGTTAATTGTTAAATATATAGGTTAATGTGGTAAATATGTGATTGCTTTGTACCCTTTTTTTGTATAATTTTTTTGAATAAATTATTTTCTCGAAAAGAAAGCTTGATGATTCTTTGCTAGTTGGGAATGAAACATGTTTCAGAAGCGCTTTTGAGGTCATGCATGTTTTGTCAGTGCTGCATGTTTGTTTGACTTGGCACGGGAATTAAAGTATTTTGGTTCAATTGAGTGGCAGTCGCAAGGTCCTTATATTTATTAAGTTGAATATCTTGCCCCCTTTGATTTCCCCTTTTTTGTTTTATGATTTTTTTTTCCTTTGACTAATGGTTTCCTATCTATTGTGATCTTGGCGGGGTTAAACCGTTTTATCTCATTTGGGAATGTGAGAATATCACATGTTTTGAGAGGTTTTACATACTTGTATATTTGGTCAAATAGGAGTATGAAGGGAAACGTGAGAGGTGAGATGCTTGTGGTAATTTTGTATACGTTTAACAAGCATGAGCATCTAGTTCAACTATTTTAATAATCCAAGAATATTATATGACATTGTGAATCTCATTCGAAATAATTAATCATAAAATCTCTAGCAGGCGTTCAGTGTGAGTTAATAAACTATTTGTTCTTGATACTCATGATTCACTACTTTCGCAAATTGACTAAACATGAAAGCGGGAAAAGTAAATTCACTGAACAGAAAAGTTATCAGAAATTTGTTGGTTAGATATGCAAACTTCATAGTGGGAAACGAAATGAGAGATTAAAAGAGGAATATTTCAACAGATAGCAGAAGATATTAGCAAGAGATATGCTTCAATATCAATGGTGGGTATATTCACAGATTCATACATAATTGTCAGTGTCCCGCAAATGGTAGTGCTCAGTAACCTCTGCTATCAAACGAACTTTGATCTAATCATTCTGCTTACCTTAAGGATATTATTTGATTCAAACCAAATAGGTACATTGTTTGAAATTGGGTGCATGTCTATGTATGTTTATGGATAAATACTTTTTCGCAAGAATTACAGAATGGGTTTTAAGTCTTAAAAAAAAAAAAGAGAGAGAAAAGAATGGGTGTGTTTTGTTAAGGACTATAATCTACATGATTCAACACGATGTATAAGACTTGATAGTATAAATTTATATAATACATTATAATTTTATTAGTTGTTTGGTAAAATTATAATATTATATAAATTTATTCAAAGATATCCTTCTTATACATTAAAATAACGTATAACTTAATCAAACCTTAAGGTGTGAGATTATGTCTGATTAAGTTTTGATGGATAGACTTCTATGGCAGTTACCACCACACAACCTTTACCACCTCTGCAACATAAATTAGCAAATATCAAACCCCAAACTTCCATAGCCAAACCATCTTATTACAATCAAGCGACCACCGCACAACCTTTACCACCAACTATCACGAACCAAAACCACTATACTAGAACTTGAAACCCATAGCAATTGCTACCAACATCCACCCTGAGCCACCATTGATCCCCACTATACCAAACAACCCAACACAGAGAATCCCTTCCTCCTTGCTAGGTTCGCTCCGCCACCATTTCCTTTGCCGTCCTCCACCGTGCGTGACCCCTACAGCCCGCGCACAAGCTACCGGCCACCACCACGTCCCAACCCCAAAGCACCGAACCGCTCCACCACGAACCGTCATCGATCAACTCACTTGAGATGACATGCGTTGAGCTTGTGTCATTGTGCAACCCAGACCGCATCGCTGCCAAGAACTCTATTGTGAGCCTCCCCTTTCACTTGTTCGTTTCTCTATTCCTAAGAACAAAAATCTCTTTCTTTTACAACGTAGTATCTTATACAAGGTCGCGTCTAACAGTAGATAATATTAAAATTTTATCAAACTTTATACTATCAAACCTTATATTATTAAACCTAATACAATCAGGTCTTATCCTATATTGCGTATCAAACGAGCCCAAATGCTTACCTTCTGCTATCTTCATATTTTGAAAGACCAAATAAACCAAAAAAAAAGGCCAATTTACTAATCTTTTCTATCTATGAACAAGACAAAATTGAAGGATTTAATATACACAAACAGAAAAAGGAAAAACAAATTCCTAGCATGCCATGGATCGGTATCTTTCTTTCATCACCCTTTCTGTGTTACGCGGAATGGGGATGAACATGATTAGGTTCAATCATGCTTGGATGGTTTGACATACGTGAAATTAGTGAATCACTATACAATTCGGATATATATATATATATATATATATATATATATATATATAGGATCAACTTACATCATTGTAAGTTTTTTACTTACACTCATTTTCAATCATTAGATTCACTTTCATCTAATGATTGAGATTATTTCGTTAAAAGTAACCATTAGATGAAAGTGAATCTAACAAAATTGTAAGTCGAAAAAGACTTTATACTTGGTGTAAGTTGATCATGACTCATATATATATATATATGAGGATCAACTTATATCAAAGCCTTTTTTTGACTTACACTCATTTTCAACCGTTAGATCTACTTTCATCTAATGGTTGAGATTATTTCATTAAAAGTAACCATTAGATGAAAGTAGATCTAACGGTTAAAAATGAGTGTAAGTCAAAAAAAGACTTACACCGATATAAGTTGATCCTCTCATATATATATATATATATATATATATATATATATATATATATATATATATATATAGTAATATTTACTGTGGCAAGAGGAAAAGAGATATACAGAAAAAAAAAGAGAGATAACTCATCAAATTCTCTCTCCTAGGATGTAAGTGTTTGACTTAATTTGCTAGACATTTGTATTTCTGTCCATTTTTAGTATAGAATTTAATTTTGATGTATCATATCAATAAAAAATTTCACCTCTCGAATAATTACTTACAATCTTTGTGTCAAAATAAGATGGAAAGGAATTTTGGAAATGAGATAATCCTTAAGATAGAGTGTAATATAGATTACAACGAATAGTGATTAGGAAAACTTTTGCTTTTGTTTTCTCATGGAGAAATTCTTTTTTTTTTCTAGGAGAGTTACTACTGTGATGTACTTAATCTTGTCGATGGATCCTTTCATATATATTTTTCACATAAAAATATTATTTAAAGAAATATATAGACACAAAAGTTCTATATAGATGAGATCCTCTCAAAGTTTATGAGAATCTTATTTATAATATTTATGTCTATTTATTTCTTTACATGATTTTGTCATATAAAAAACACATATAAAATGATCTATTCCTAATGAATCTTACATATGACCTCAAAAACAATAGAACTCACAAAGTCATTATGTTTATGAAGTTATGATTGGTGTAGTTTACGAAAAAATGTTACACCTAGAAGGATTAAAAACCTCTGTAGTGATTGTCATTAGGGGTATCAGGCGGGTTAGGTCAATCCACAAACTCATGAGTTTTGATACAACTTAATTCACAAAATATGAGTTGAGTTGAAAATCACTATAACCTATAATGTACGAGTTGGGTAGCAGGTTTGAAAAATGTTGACTCACACAAATCTAACTCACCCAAGTAGGATTTTTGTTTTTTTTTTTAAAGTTTAGCTATGGTGACCATTTTAGGTTAGTTTTGCTCATGTCTTTTATATAGTGCCAATTAAGTTTACACATAAGCATTGTGGTTACATTGAGAACTAATCAAGAAAATAAAGATTAGAAACTCATGAAACATATAACATATCATTGCGAAGAAAATCCAACGAATCGCTTGGATGACAGAGTATTTTGAGAAAATTGAGAATAAAGTAAATGATTATGTCAATCCATATGTTATATGTGATGATATTGACTTCAATTAACAACGTGTTTAGTTGTTTATGACATTTAGGACATGTTAATTTGTTTTAATTTATTTAAAATTTATGTTAACTTAGTAAGACTTGTTAAGTTTATTTAGTTTGTTTATATTTGTTTTATTTGCATATAACTAGTTGTGTGACTTTTCAACTTATTTAAAACATATATTATTTTTAATTAAATGTATTATGTGTAACAAATTTTTAATTTTGTATATTAATATTTATTTTAGTAATTTTTTTATGTATGTCAGGCCCTAAGATTTGATCAAATTCAACTCATTATTGAACAAGTCAAATTAGGTGGGATTAAAGAATTTTTTTTTTTACTCAATCCAACCAATCGGTTAAATGAAGATATCAAGTTTAAGAATGTACCCAATGAATTAAATGAACATATCAAGTTTAAAAATGTCCCAAAATCTATTCAACCCACTGAATAAACACCCCGATTGCATTATTTCTTCTAGCATATTCTTTAAAAATGAATTTGGTAGGGAACGAGCAACTAATTATATGTAAGATAAGTTTGTCAGACATTTTAATGATGGCGGTAGAAATTATATTCTTAGAATTGTACTAATTAGGACTTAGGAATTCGTAGTAGGTTTCATGACTACACGAGGCTTAATTAGCAAGACTTATTCTGACTGAAAAAAGAGATGCTACATAAGTATATATCATGAAAGCTACCATGACTTGTGCCAGTTTAGGCTGTGAAGTTGTTCATGACTTAACGGTGTCTATTGAATCATTGTCAATTTGTCACACAAACTAATCGTCACTGCAACAAGGTTTGTAAGATTCAAGTAAAATTTGAGAAAAGAATTACCATATCTGGGATGGGATCTACCAGCTCTCTAGAGTCTAAGCTATCAATTCTGACCTCTGGCCAAGGGGCCATGATTAAGTCCGTACCTTGTCAAATTTAGTAATTGATTTTGATTCTTTGCACTTGATACATGTAGGATAGGAACCATGTCTAACACTATATGCATTCTATCTAAGGAAACTTTTATTTTCCACATCTCTCCTATCAAAATTTCGTGAATTTCCTCAAAATTTGATCACTTGGGTTCTGTTCATTCTCTCTAATTATCTATTGATTTTTAAGTTTAGTTGTTTGATGAAACTTAAAATTTCTTCCTTTTGGTGTCATTGTAAGCATGCTCACTGGAAATGAAAGACGGATACCGTGATCTCAGTCCTGTCATATGTGGAAAAGACAGACAAAAGGCACCTCTCTTGTAAGTGCGATGGGAAAAAATGAAAAGCTTTTTGAAATTTAATCACCTTATAGATTCTCTCTCTCCACATTGTCTTATCAGCATATTTTCTCCATCATTGTTTCACAACTAGGATAACTGGTCATTTCACATCACCAGGAAAGAAATCTCATTCAGGTACATGTAAAAGGATATATGAAGGACATTTATCCATTTCAAGGTACAACAGTTTTCTGGCTAATCAATAGGCCAAGTTGGGAGATATAGATATTAGATATAGAAGCATATAGAAGCCAAGTGTTGGGTTTTGGTTCATTTTTCTTTCCTTTACTCCTGGATTTTAACTGTTTCACAAGGACAGCCAATTCAGAATGCATAATGTTGTGTGCTCCCTAATGTCAACAGCTTCTTCAAAATAGCAAGAACACTGGAAGTGATGCTACCTATATAACTCTTGTATTAATTCATGAACTCCACGCAATTGTCTTAACACGAGTATACTATAAAATCTTCATGTCAGAATGAAGTGCAACCACCTAAATTAAGATGGAGTCAACTGTATAATTCGTGCAGTTATAAATGCTAAAAATAAAATTATGTGACATTTAGGTTAAGAAAGGCCATTTTAAAGCTACTTGAGATCAAACCTATAACAAACTACAAAGTAATGGAAGTATATATGCACCGCTACACTTACATTTATTGTGACTATGTTCATCACTCTTACCAGTATTAACACAATTTAATTATTGACAACATTATTCGTTCATTAAAAATATTTTAATTTTTTTTAATTTATTTATAAATTTATTTTATATTTTATAAAAATATTATAATTATATAATATATTTAATATATTTTTTATATAAATTTATAATATAAATATAATATATATATTTTAAATGTACGAATAATGTTATCTTTTAATCATATATTTGCATTTGCTGAAGTCAAAACGCGTTGTACCGTAGTGAAGGCCTGATGTTGTCCCATGAAAAGTGATATTGTCGACCAGTCCTGCTTATAACAAGGTGAATTAAACTATAAACACTTCACAATTTCTAATGGAGTCACGAATGTGTCGCTGATTGTGACCTTTTCTTGTTAAAAATAAAAAAGTAAATATTACTATTACTTACAAATGAATCTTGGGGTCGGCATTGAGGGGATTATGCTTAGATTTCCTTGTGATAAGAGAGAATTTGTCGTATCTGTCCTTCGACTCCAAAGTTTTGTTGTCTTTAACCAAGGTTCTTTTTCGTCGTTTTATGTAATTGTTATATGATAATTGCACTTTCAAGAAAACAGGTTCTTAAATTTGAATTTTGAACTAACAATCCAAGGATAGTAAAATCTTATTGTACTTTGTGATATCTGCAGTGATTGTCTTATTTAGAAACTTAAATTTTAAGAATTTTACATTTTTTGTGGAGATAAAAACGATAATAAAATTTTTTCTGATACATGCGAGAATAGGAATGAGAATTATGTCTCCTCTCTTATGAGATTTTTGTCTCTAAAAAATTAAATTATTATTATTAATTATATCATATATATATATATGTATTACTATTATGTTTTTTTTTAATAATTTTCATCTATATTATTTTTATATTCATTTAAAATTAAAAAAGTAAAAATTTATTACTTCTTAGTAATTTATTATTTTAATTTATTGATATTGTTATCTTAAATCAAAATTGTTTATAACTTTATATATATTTTTTAATTTTTATAAATTTTAAAATAATATTAGAGTCCCTACTTCCCCGTGAAATATAGGGACAAGGAGAATTTTTTTCCGAGACTAGAATCAAATGTGAGAACATGAGAAAATTAAGGAAATAAGAACTGGGAACAGGGAGGTTCTCCCCACCCTCGACCTGCGCAGGACCATCAATACCTCCATTGTTGACATAACAAAAAAATTATCTTTTCTTCATACAGTAAATTAGAAAAATATGAACAAGAACATGATAGCAAAATCTTTGCCTGCCTGATGATACACAACATTATTATCATCTGAACTTCGCTATTCATTATTCACATAAGGGAAATTTACTTCATGTGGATACTATCATATTAAATAGAATAAAATTAGCTACACATACTTATATTCATGTTATTTCACATTTATATAATTTTTATTATTTGATTATAAGTGATTTATCTCATTTTTTGTACACTTATCTACATTATAATTTTATCACTTCACACAAATATAGAGTGATATACTTGGTGTTAATGTATACCAAACATTATTCTATTAAATATTTGTTTTGATGGAGGGAGAAAGAGACTGAACAAAACATTTAAGTTTGATAAAAACAAAAATTGTTTATTTGTTTCCTCAAGGGTTATGTAATATAAGAAAAGAAAAATGTTTGTTGCATAACATTTTGGTGCTAAAATTTCTCGAATTTATTAATCTGAAAATTTATGACATATTAAAATATAAAATAAGTTTTAAGATTATCTTGAAAAGGTGCCAATAAGGCTGTCATTGTTGAGGAGAGATATTATTTTTATCTTACAATAGTTGCTCAAGCATCATTATCAATGGAATAATTATACGTACTAGAGTGATTATGAATAAGTGTCTTTCTCTGTATATATAAAATAACTAAAATGAGTTAAACTTACCCACAATGACAAACACATATACAATACTTATAAACAAAACCTACATATGAGCAGTGTTTTAATAACAAGTTCAATAACAATGCTGATCATAATTTAGGCTAAAAGAAATGCTCTAATAATTTTGACTTCTAATTAATCTGGGCTTTATAAAATTATAATATGATTCATGTTAGTTCATAAAAAATTCTAACATTCTTTCACTTGGACGACAAACGACATATTACATTATTTTAATAGGAAAACAATTCCCTTGATTAATCAAACAATATGTGGTCACAACATGATATCAAAATCGAGTCAGCACTCTTAACAACTAGTCCAAAATGAGACTACAAACATCTCAACAATTCAGAAAATCATACTCGAATGAGTACTGATATCATACATGCAAGATACTTACATCTTGGTGACCCAATAAAATGTGATATATAGGTAATGAGAAAGTACATTAAAATTACATGCTAATATGTGATCAAATTGCATTCCCAACAAAATGGCCTAAGCATTCGCCTAATATGTTTTATGAGATTTAACAAATATCTCAGCATAATAATAAAATGAGACTGAGTCTAAAACATCTCCACAACATGCCATAATACAAACAAATAAAATTGCACAGATAATAATAATAACAATATTATATGACAATGACAATAATAACAATATAATTGTTTAAGGCTCAAGACATAATAATAAAATGAAGTCACAATAAAATTACAAAATAAACTCTCATTAACCTAAAACATCAAAAGACCTTACTACACCCATAGAGGTTGCACGATCAAAAAAACTTTAATAGGTAAACCTTTTGCTAGAGGGTCTGCAACCATAAGTTCTGTAGGCATATACTCGACACGAGTCTGAAACTCCTGTATCTTCTCTAAAAAAACATGTATTTTGTGTCAAAATGCTTCGAGTGCTTAGAGCTTTTATTGATTTGAGAGAAACACACTATAACATAGTTATCACAATAGATAGTAAGAGGATTGTAAATACTCTCCACAACATGAAATTCAGTAATCAAATTCTTTAACCATATCACTTGACTCGTAGTCTCATAACAAGCTATATATTCTGTCTCCATAGTGGAAGTACTTGCAAGTGCCTGTTTAACACTTTTATAAGAAACAATTCCTCCTGCCAACATAAAGATATACCCTGATGTGGACTTGTGATCATCTGGACAACCACCATAATCAAAATCAGAATAGCTTATCACCTGAAGGTGATTCGATCTCCTGTAGGTGCGCATATAATCTTTGGTACCCTGTAGATATCTCATGACTCGTTTTGCAGCCTACCAATGAGCCACACCAGGTTTGCTCAAGTATCTCTCAAGTACACTAATAATGAAAGCAATATCTGGATGTATACAAACTTGAGCATACATAAGGCTGTCAACAGCGGAAGCATATGAGACTTTATTCATTTCAACAACATATTTATCATTTTGAGGACACTAGGTATTAGAGAGTCTTTCACCATTTTGAATATGTGCAGCATAAGGATTACAAGATTTCATATTATATCTATTCATAATCCTTTTAGTATAAGTTTTCTAAGACAAGTCAAGAATACAACTAGAACAGTCACGGTGAATCTTAATGCACAGTACAAAATAGACATCACCAAGATCTTTCATATCAAAGTGCTGTCAACATTTGCTTAGTCTAACTTAGAAAATCAACATTATTACTAGGCAACAATATATCATCGACATATAAAACAAGAATAATGAATGTGTTTTTACTAAACTTCAGATAAATGCATTGGTCAACAATATTTTCTTTAAAACCAAGAAAGCCAACAATATAATTAAATTTCAAGTATCATTGCCTAGAAGCTTGTGTCAATCCATAAATGGACTTTCTCAATTTCCATACCATGTGATCTTTACTATCTTCAATAAAACTATTAGGTTGATCTATATACACATCCTCATACAAATCACCATTTAGGAAGGCAGTCTTAACAATCATTTGACAAAGCTCTAAATCAAAATGAGCAACCAAGATCACTACAACACGAAAAGAGTCTTTAGTAAAAACTAGTGAGAAAGTCTCCTTATAATCAATGTCTTTCCTCTAATTATATCCCTTAGCAACAATCTAGCATTATACCTCTTAATTTCACCTCTAGCATCACATTTAATCTTAAAGACCCATTTGCAACCAACATTTTTACAATCAACAAATAACTCCACCAATTCCTAAACTTTATTATTTCTCATAAAAGTCAACCCATCCTCTATAGCCACCAACCATTGTGTACTATCAAGAGTAACCATGGCCTCTTAAAAGGAAATAAGATCAAAATCTTCAACTGAATTAAATTATGCTCCTGCAAGTACACAATATAATCCCTGAACCTAGTAAACTTAGTGGATATAGGAACCTGCTCAGATCTTCTCAGTAGAGTCATAACAACATATGGATTTTGTACATTATTTTCAACTTGTTGATGGACATCAACATTATCAATAGGATCAACAACATCATCATTATAGATTAAAGGAGATGACATTATTCTTGGAAATGGAACAATAAGAATATGAAATATACCATGTCCCTATCTAAAATCAACAATACACGGCTCCTGAGCTCCACCATACTGTAAGTCTCTTTCAAAATAGACAGCCCGATCGGATTCAATAACTCTAGTAGTATGAGAAGGACAATAGAACCTAAAACCCCTTAAGCCAATACAATAACCAATGAAGAGACCACTAATGATTTTGTGATCAAGCTTATTTAAATGTGGGTTATAAGTCCTCACCCTTGCCTTATAACCTTAAACATGGAAATACCTCAAGGTAGGCCGTTTGCCTGACATAAGCTCATATGGAGTCTTCGACATAGATTTACTTGGCATATGATTTAATATATAAGCAGTAGTTTTCAAGGCATCTCTCTACAAGAATTCTGGAAGAATAAAATGACTAAACATACATCTTATAATATCCATAAGAATACGATTTCACCTTTCTGCAGCTTTGTTTTGTTGCAGAGTGCCAGATATGATGTACTGTGCCTCAATACTACAGTCTTGTAAGAACTTAGCAAAAGGTCTAGGATTTCTATCAGTTTCATCATACCTGTCATAATACTCATCACCTCTGTCAGACCTCACACATTTGATCTGCTTACTAAATCTCAATTTAACAATGACTTTGAATGCTTTAAAGACATCGAAAGAGTCAGATTTCTTACGCAGCAAATCAATCCACCTATATCTAGAAATGTCATCAATAAAGGTGATAAAGTACCTAAAACTGCCTATAGCAATAGGACTAATGTGCCTACAAATATCTGTATGAATTAACTGTAATATTCCTTCACTCTTGGTAACCTCACTTCTTCTTACTTAAACTATAAGTCTCCTTTTTATACAATCAACACAAGTATCAAAATCAGATTAGCCCATATCATGAAGAATATTCTTCTTGATCAACTTCATCATTCTCTCCCTAGAGGTGTGTCTTAAATGTTTGTGCCACAACATAGAAGAGTTGTCAGTAACTCTACCATGCTTGTTCCCAACAACATTATTGATATTTGAATGCCTTTGATTAACAGAAAGGGAATCTATTGGGAATTACAAGAAAAAAGCACAACATAAAGAAGAATTCCCAACAAGGATCCATGCGAAAAAGAGGGGTATGATTCATGATTTTTTGAGTTTACCTCTTGAATCCAGAAGAAAAACCGATCAATGCAAATCACTAGCGCAGCAACGACAATGCCTCTACGTTATCCACAAGAACAAACTTACAACATCCGCAATCTTGGAGTCTCATGTCTCTAGCATAGTGCTAGCTACGAAGAGAAGAGAAACCTATTACTCTCTCACTCACTGTTTCTGTTAGGGTGTAACTAAGGTTCGTGATATCGTGTATTGACAGTCCCTTAGCGGTGCTATTTATAACAGTGATTATCTTATGCGAGTGAGAGTAGAAGTAGGGCTAGTTAGTCTACCTTGGACTTATCTGTTATGAGTCTGGCCCACGATAGAATCCCAGTTCAACTTGGATTCTCATTGCTCTTATTCAGTCTGCTCTATGTGTGTGACCCTACAGGTTCTCATTACGTTGGTAATAATATTAAAATTTTATTTTAATATTTCAAGCAGTGAGTGATATCTAGCAATATATTGCTGCTACCCAAGTAATGAGAATGTCAGTGATTTGACATAACTTTTCCGTGATCAATGTTTTCGTGTAGTTTAGTCCTTTTGTCAAGATATTTACATTGAACACAAGACATGAAATGTGTCACCCTTGTATAGTTTAATCTTCCATTTCCTGATACTCGAGTAGACTTAGTAATAATAAATGAGATCAATATTTCATATTGACTCATTTGAGAGATATTGATCTTATTTGAGTATGACCATACATTTCATAATCTCACTCAATCAGGGGCCTGAAGATATCGCTCCTGTTATATAGGAGGGATAAATCTCATCTAAATCACTTATATCCCTTTGCATGATTCGCGATATGTCTAATAATTAACTTTATAATCACCTTATTACAAATGATGTTTGATGACATTAAAACATACAACTCCTCATGTAGGAATCATAGTGATTTCAGGTCATAGAACCACATACATCGTTGTCACTTTAAGAAGCGCTTATGACACACATATAACGATCAATGCAGTGTTCTCATTATGGGTCAAATCAATACATCATTATTCTAATATGTACCTATGTGAAGACTTGATATTCATATTCATGACCCGTGAGATGTGACAATCAACCTAGTACATACTAATCTCAATGCATTATTGTTGTCATAATTAACAATAATGTTTGACTAGGGACATTTAAGAATATTGTTCTGATTCTATCTAATAGGATCTCACGATCAAGTCATCCACTTGATGTCCTATGGTATTAAACTTACTATTCTAAGGACTTTATTATGTTTATTATAAATAATACAATAAATGAAATGCCTTATGTATTAAATAAATAACATAATACAATGTAAGCAAGTATAGTCAAAATAAATTGGCCTTTAGGGCATACAAACAGAATCAACATGCAAGATGTATAGACCATTAGACACGACTCCATAACCAACAAGAGCATATCATAATATAAAGAAACTTTTTCATTACTAAAATGGAAAAAATAGTCACAACTGTCCAAAACAGAAACTAAAACCAAATTCCTCTTCATAGAAAACATAAATTGTATCTTTTAAAACTAAAACGTGCCAAATACATAACTTTAAATAAACCACTTCTATATGTTCTACTTTGACTCAAACTCTATTTCCTACTATGATCATCAATTCCCCTTCACTTGGTCTCCTCCTGTTTTTGAATTTTGACAATGAATTTGTAACATGAATAGTTGCACCAGTTTATAATCACCAGGTATTTGAAAGAACATCAAGTAGATTTGATTCAAAACACACTAAAGCCAAGGGGTTACCTTTCTTTATCTCTAACCAACTTTTAAACTTCAAATAATCAGACTGTGTATGCCCTTATATATCACAAAACTTATAATTTTCATTAAATCGATATATGAGTTTAACACCAGACGACTTACTAGGACCAGAATATGGCCTAGAAGGATATCCAGGTTTAACATTCCTTTTTTTCTTAAATTAGGGCTTAATGTTCTTCCTTTTAACAAATTTCTTCTTCTTGTCACCATTCTTGTGGGAAGCAAACTGAACACTATGGGCATTGCCCTTCTTCATGGTGTTTTCTTCTTGAGTAAGAATAAATATAAACTCATCAATAGTTCACTCCTCATTTTGAGCATTGTAAGTGGTCCTTAGAACATCAAAACTAGCCAAAAGAGACTCAAACACTTACCAAACCAAGAAGTCCTTTCCCAACTTCACTTTCATGGATCTCAACTTGGTGCACCAGTTCACAAGCTTCAAGACGTGTTCACAAATACTACTCACACTATCATATATAATCTTTGTCAACAAAAAGAGGTAGTAGGCCTTTTCAATTTTATCAAACTTCTTGAATTTCTCACCAACAGACTTGAGAAACTCCTTAACATTATTTGTTTCAGGAATGTTCTCTTTAATGATCTTATTCATACTATACTTCATGGTCATCAAACAGACTTTATTGGATTGAACCCACTTTTCATGTTTCTTCCTATTTATAGTGGAAGATGCATTTGTGGGCCTTTGAGGTTCATTCTTAGTGAGAACAACATCAACATTAGAGACAATAATGAACAATTTCACATAATCCACTCAGTCCTTATAATTAGTTTCATTCAATTTCATTAAAGCATTCATTTGCATTGATAAAACTGAAAGAACGATACATTAAAGGGAGATTTTGTAACATCCTAAAATTTCGTATCTCGTAAACAGTAATTTTGACGGTTAATAGAATTTTACTATTTAGTAATTTCTGAGCGCTGTAAAATTATTTTAATTATTCCGTCAGTGTATTTGATCATTTTGAGTGATTTACTCCGTGTTAGGAAAATAATAATTTTCGGGCCAAAAATTTTTTACGTAATTTAATTATTACTGAAAAGTCTTAATTATTTTACGTAATCTGATTTGATATTTGTGAATTTTTTAATTTTTATGATTTTATGGATGATTATGAAATTTTTTACTGTTTGTGGGCCCATGGGGTGTATGTGGGCCCAAGTAGCCATATGTGGGCCTAAGTGGGTTCCGCAAAGTGAAAATTTTTCTACGCATAGAAAAATTTGTACTGTTGAGACGGAGACATGGGATCTTACTAAACTTGAATCTGGAAACAGTTTTTGAAATTTTCTTGTACTGTGTTTTATACTGTATTTAATTATCGAATGATAAAAATACAGTAAAAATATTATTTGTAGGGTTATAGCAGATATAAAAATAAATATTATACTGCTTAAGTCAACATTGGTGGTTTGGATATCCACCATTAATTTAATCAATGGTGGAGACTTGATTTTGATTTAATCAACGGTGGAGACTTGATTTTGATTTAATCAACGGTGGAGAAACAAACTTAATAAAGAAGTATTGGATGATCATTATTGATTTAATCAATGGTGTGGGAGTAAACTTAGTTAGGAAGCTTTGGATGTTCATCATTGATCTAATCAATGGTGGAGATTTAATCTAAACAAGTTTAATAAGGAAGGCTTTGATATCAACCATCGATTTAATCAACAGTGTAGAATTGGTCATATAAAGTGGCTATGACCATTTGTAACTATTGGATATGGATTTAATCAATGGTAGAGATTTGGTCTCAAAAAGTGACAAAGATCATTTATGACCATTAGATGAAGAATTAATCAAGGATAGAAAATTGGTCTTATAAAGTAACAAGGACCATTTATGATCATTAGATGTAAATTTAATCAATGGTAGAGATGTGGTCTTAAAAAGTAGCAAAGACTAATTATGACGCTTAGATTAAAAGTAAGAAGGAGTAATCTTGACCCTTCATTTTGGAGACACATCTAATGGCTAGAATTTAAAGGAGAAAGATCCAATGACCTAGATTAAGTCTTCTAATCAAAAGTCTACCTTAATCCTAACCATTAATCTAATTAATGGTCTAAAATGCTCTAAATGGTGGCTTGAAAAAG
Source organism: Ormosia emarginata (assembly GCA_029884605.1). Lineage (NCBI taxonomy): Eukaryota > Viridiplantae > Streptophyta > Magnoliopsida > Fabales > Fabaceae > Ormosia > Ormosia emarginata. The sequence continues at coordinate 3,285,605 of JAQQTP010000055.1, read as the reverse complement.
ATGACAACATTATTGCATGCATAATGCAAGGGGGGACAGTTTTGTGATAAATTTTGGAGCTAAAGAAAAACTTTATGATCATTATTACTTGTCATGGTCAATATTACATCATTCTTGACCATTATTGCTTTGTTTGTATCCTTAGGAGATTGCTTGGAGGGGGGACGGTTTTGGTGTTGCTTAAGGCCATAGGAAAAAGTTTGAAGGCCGTTATGAGTTATCTTGATTTGTCTTTATCATTCATTGATTTTCCTAAAGCAAGACTTGGCAAAAATATTCTCTTCTTTCTCTCCAAGTGAAGCTACGGCCATGCACCCTAAAGGAGACCAAAGAATTTATTTCCATACTCCATATTATTACATCTTCATCTTTTCATTCAAGTATCAAGAAGCAAAACCAAAGAAAACTCCATTTCTATCCCTAAACACACCATTCGGCCATGTCACTCAAAACCACCATCCAATCTCTTTTAATTTCATCCAACCATAGATCTTGAATCTACATGATATTCTAAACAACTTCCATGTTGAAGATTTCCTCTAAATCATTCATCTTCATGGACTTTCTTCAAGATCAAAGTTATGGGGTATTTATGGTGAAGTGTAAGGAAACTTCATTTCTTCTCTCTTTTTCATGATCTAAACCATGTTTGATCCATGGTTCCTCTTAATCAAGCTTAGTATACTAATTTCTATGTATTTTGTTTTGTATTTGAGAAGCCCTTGGTGGTAAAGGGCTTGGAAAGATAAGCAAAACAAAGAGCTTTTGAGGATCTTCAAGAGGTAAGAGGGAGATCCATCTCACCAACCAAGTATGGTGGTGAGAGATGGTCTTATATTTGATGAATGGTGAATCCATGTGAGGATTCATATCCATGGTCATGTAATTATTTATGGGTGTTTATATGTTTGATTTATTTGTTCATGCTTTGTATGATTTGCATGATTTATTGCTTTTGATTATGGCATGCTTATGGTAGCTTATGGTATATATGATGAAATATGTATGTGTATGCCATGATGTGATGATGGAAAGAAAATTAATTTTTGGCTCCAATGGCCAAAGGAAGAGTGGTCACGGTTTTGACACTCATGATTAGAGTTTATGTTGAAATTTTTCAAGAACAAGAGAATTAATTTTTGGTCCCTAGAACATGGTGAATTTCGGCTAAGACATCTCAAGATAGGTATTCACAAATTAATATTTTCATGGATGATGAAATGAGATGTTTAGAAAAATAAGGAAAATAAACAAAGGATTTATTTTTCAAAGAGTACATGAACACGGTTTTAAAAGGATTTTTATTGATTTATTTTGTGTAAAAAGCTTCTAAGTGTTTTACTAAACATGAGTTTTAAATGAAAATAGCAATGTTGATTTTAAGGATTTGCAAAGAAAGTGAAAAAGGATTTGTAAAGAAAGTGAAAATGGATTTGCAAAGAAAGTAAAAATGAAAATGAACAAATGACTTGATTTCAAAGACCAAGTGTTCACGGTTTTGTAAAAGGATTTTTAATGGTTTTTTTGTGTAAAACCATATCAATTTAGAAGAAAAAATATTTGATGGTTTCAATAGTCATGTCCACGCGTTTTGAAGGCTTGTAATGCCTAAATTTTTATGGAACAAAGTGATATTTTATAAAACGAAATGTTTTGTCTCTCCGAAAAATTTGACAGTTTTCAATGAACACGCGTTCACGGTTTTTGAAGACTTGCGGATACCTTGATTTTATAACAAAATGATTTTCGCACAAGAATTTGGAAAGGGAATTAGAAGCGTTTATCACTTGAGAAAATTAAGTTTTTGTAAACGAAAATGTTTTCAACTTCAATTTATTTTGAAGAAGGTTGTGTTTGGAAATGATTTGGGAAAAATGAAGAATATAATGGTGTTTTGAAAATTTACTAACGTATAACTGATTTTCGAGTTTTGAAATACGTTAGAAATTGTTAAGTTTTGAAACGTTGATTTATATCAATGGAAAAGTGATTTTTTGTGGATTATATTTTGGAAAAGGATTTCTTGAGTAAAGAAATATGAAAAAGATTTTCTTGAGTAAGAAAATGTGAAAAATGAAATACAAAGTCATATTATTTTGAGAAAGGTTGAAAATGAATTTTTGAAGGTTAAGAAATATTTTCTCGTAATAAAATGGTGATGAAAAATGTTTTACGTATCTTAAAAACGTGATTTTTAAGTTACGCAATTTGAAAAATGTGTTGAAAATGATATTGATTTATTTAAGTCAAAATAATGTTTGGAATATTAAGGAATATTTTACGTGATTGTAAAATGTTGAAAAATATTTTATGTATCTTAAAAATGATTTGAAATATAGTAAAATATTTCTACGCGATTTGAATTACGTTTAGATATTTTACGTAATTTGAACTACTATTGAAAAATCAATATGTGATTTAAAAGTGATAGAATATTTTTACATGATTGTGAAAATGACGAAAAATCGTTATGTGATTTGGAAAGTGTTTTTAATATTTTGAGAATGATGGAAAATGATTTACGCGACTTAAAAATAATGATTTTTAAGTTACGCGATTTTGAAACAAATGAAAAAAATACTATGCGATTTGAGAAACGTATATTTTTACGCAATTGAGAAAAATATTGAAAAATTAGTACGTGGTTTAAAAGTCAAAATGAAGAAGAAGAGTTGCGGCGATTTTGAAAACGTAATGTAAATGTTACTGAAATTTTGTAAATATAACAATAGTGTTACGGTATTGTGAAAAACAGTAATAAAAATGTTTTGAAATTTTAAAATGTAACAAAAGTGTTACGGTATTTTGAAAATGTAAAGTGTTGTGGTATTGTGAAAACGCGTAATAGAAGTGTTATATATGTGTGAAAATATAACTAAAATATTTTGGAATTATGAAAACGTAATGCAAAATGTTATGCGATTGTGAAAACACGATAAAAATGTTTTATGACTATAAAAATATAATAACATGATGATTCTTGTTGAACCAGGTGTCCATACAATTGTATGAGAAAATGACAAATTTTACCTGTGATTGGTATTTGGTGCATTTTATATGCATTAGAAAAGATATGCTCTGTGATTGGTATTGGTGCATTATACATGCATTGGAAAAATATACATTGAGGCATATGATTAAATTGAACAAATGAAATTGAAAAGATTTGGCCCTTGTGGTTGGACTTGCAGACCGATATATTCGCATTGTATAAAGTATAATAAGCTATTTTGGCCCTTGTGGTTGGACTTGCACCATATATATTTGTATTGTATAAAGTATAGCTAATAAGCTATTTTAGCCCTTGTGGTTGAAGAGGGAATGAGAATTGATAATGAGATCTATAATGGATCTTGGGGGTGTCAAGGCGCGGCGGGTCGACCAGGGGATATCTCGTCTGTGGGCTAAGGTTGGACCATATGCCACTTGGCGATGTAGTCCGTTGCAACGCATTGACGATACCCGACAAGAACACGATTCTTTTCAACGACTGGAAGATTGTCTTTGGGCTAAGGCTGACAATTAACCAGAACATTCTTCTCGAAATTGTGAAAACCTCCATGGAGTTGTTTTTGAAAAACTGAGTCTATGTGCGCATGCATGAAACTGAGCATTTATATCTATATGATATCTTAATTGAGGGATATTAGTTATGACAATTGTTCTGTTTTGAATACTTGGATGATGATGATGATGATGATAATTAGACAATATTGAGGGCATTATCGTAATTGTTGTTTATGGTAATTGAATTGATATATGATTGGATGATGATAGTTGATTAATATTGAATATATTATTGGAAGTCTGGTATGATATCTATGTATGATATTACTATATGTGTTATCTCTCAGGCCGCCATACGTTGGTATTGGTATAGGTGAGGTGATCTCACCTCTTTCTGCTATGTTGTCTTCTTCGTGTAATCGTATTGTTAAAATTATACGATAGAAGGAACGAGTTGTCTTAGACATAACGAGTGGTAGATATTCGAGATTGGTGACAACATGGAGGAGTGGTCACTCGGGACTCGTTGATGTGCAATGTTAATAAAGAAACGGATGTCGATGCATCAAGATGAATACAAGAAGGAATAAGTACGTTAAGTTTTCTCATTAGTGTTATACATTCTTTATTAAGTAGAACCGTCATAGGGTTTGCTTCTTGTTAAAAAGAGAGTTTTTCTGTTAGTTTTATATTTTTCTTTAAATTGTTAAATATTAATTGGTGTCAATATTGTATATTAAATATATTTTCAGTAATACTTATGAATTTCAGTAAATTTATGTTCCAGTAAAGAAGAAATTTTAAAACTCACATTTTATAACTTAAACCTTGTGCGAACTTCTTTTCAGATTATGAGTCGGGAGTCAGACATGTGATACCCTAGGGAGGGTGTTACAGATTTTGTCAAGCATATCAACATGTACAATATTTGAGCAAATAACCATAATAGAGCTTTCTTATGTAATTGCAATCCCGCCTAAAGGTCCCTAAATTACAACATACGAGCATACTCCCACAGATATCAAAATTATGTCCCTAAAACTAGTACCGAGAGGATACTGTGAACTATAAAGGCATAACCTTAACGCCTTTAACAAATCATCAAAAATCATATTAATAAAGACACACCAATAGGATAAGTGCATCATCATCATAATCTCCAATGCAACATTATCAACAAAATATAAACAAAATGACACCTCAACATAATTGATCCCACGAAGGCGAACTCACAATCATGTAAAGCATCCCAAAACAATACTACAATACTTTAAACAATAACTCTCATAATCAAATCGTATAAATAACAATAAAATAAATAGTTTTCAAAATATAACATATTAATTTATGTACAAAATAACACAAAAAAATATTTCAGTGACCAAACAATATCAATTCTAAGAGTGCATAGTATATATCATGCCCAGTAGCATCACAAATATGTATGAAAAATTTTAAGCCCAAAAGTGGAGAGAATCACATATTTTTAAAGGTTTAAAACTTTATAAAATTACAAATAAATTATTACAACAAATTAAAAAATTCAAAAAATTCAAAAAATTCACTAAAATTAGTAACTAGGCGCGTGGAGCACAAATCAAAAAACAGAAGTAAAAAATGACACTCCAAGACCTCACACGCGCTTTCACACGCTACATGTGCAAGTGGGGAAGAGCAAGGGCAAACCATCATCTCCCTTACCCATTTGCTGCAAAGCGGGTCGTGTAATCCAATTTATATGATAACAAGTCACAGTGGTTTTCTCTTTCAATTCCTCACCAAAATTCACGATCTTGGTGTCTACAGATTAAAAAAAAATGGGCTCTACACTTCCCCTAAGCTTATTTTCAGAAAGAAACAACACAAAATGTTTGGGTTTTGAACGATATCGAGAGGCTTGTCGTGAGTTATTTTTAAGAAATTCCAAGTTGTTTCTCAACCTTTTGGTATGATTTTTATGTCTTTAGAACTAGAAATATATGATCTACAACAATCCTAAATTAGTTTCTCGAATTGATCATCCAAAAAACAAAGCGAAACATAAAATTTGAAAGTTTTAGAGTTCCACAAGTTTAAGTAAAATTCTTTGTGAATTCACAATAATATAATGCAATATATATATGTTTAGACTCGGGATAATTCGATTTACAAAAGTCTTCACCCAATTTTTAAAATTAATCACACAAAAAAATTTGAATTGCATATCATGTTCGTTAGGGTTGCAAGTTTCTTTAATTTTAAACCTTATACGATTTTTAATTAAAATAAAAAATTAATAGTCATAATTAGGATTAAAACCGCTTTGATATCAATTACTAAAATTTTTCAAATTTATTAATATCAAAATTTATAATATATCAAAATATATAAATGTATAAAAAATAATGTAAAATTAATTATAATTAAATAATAAAAATTATACAAATATGATGTAAGATGTGTGTAAATGAGATATACAATTATTCATAAGACAATGCAAAATCCACCTCAGCACGATAAATGCACGTGAAATCTAGAGTTTTTTTTTTTGTTTTTACTTGGAAACCTAGATTTGTTTTAACTTAAAAAGAAAATTGAGTAATTTATTCAGGCTACTTAAATTAAATTAGCACTAGATCGTCCCTACTTTAAAGTAAATTAGATTAGATGTGAAATAGACAATTAGACGACCAAAAAGGAGGTGAAAAGAGATGACACAAACAAGGTGAAAAAGGAAATTTGCTATTTCATTAAAACATTAATTTGTTTCCTGAGTTTCTCACTTTGTCCAGTAGGCAGGCAACATAATCCTTTTTTCTATGTGATAATCATGGTCATTTCCACTTTCTTTTTTCCCATGTGGAAGCACTTTTGACTTTAACAGAGGAAGATCTGCTGTTGCTGGTGAGATATCAACTACCTAACCCTAGGACTAGAGAGCTAATTGAAAGGTAGTTTTCACATAGTATTTCTTTAGGCTTTTTGGGGGTGTAATTCTTGGACAAAGTTTTTATCTTCCTATGTGTTAACCCATAAAATACGAACATGATGATTATGAGGCGTGTTTATATATTAGATATATATATCGTATAAAAATATTCATATGATATATATGTTTTGTGTATTTGAATGTATTCGAATGTATCTAATTAAAAAGATTATTTTTTTTAATTTAAACACGTCTCAGATATGTTCGAATACTTCTCAAACACACTTAGACACAAGTAGGACACAACTTGGACATGACTTATTAATATTTTTTTTTTCAAAAAAATTAGTTTTCATGACTAACGTTCAATCAGTAAGTCCGTAACCCACTTAAATCCAATCACATGACTGACATTCCAAGCTACTCTTTTCATATATCAGTATTTTAAGTTTTATCTTTTCACATGTCACTATTAGACTTTTAAGTTTTATCTTTTTATACATCATTATTTTCATCTACTCCTTCTAGATCTGCCCGTACCAAATCATCCATTTCGTCGTCATCGAAGCTTACCTCATACTAATATTCCCTCTAATTAAATTTTTTTTTGCACATGTACTTGTACATAATTAATTCTATTAGGAGAAGTTAGTTTAAGAGATTTTTTAGAATATGTCAATAGAAATTATGTTCTATATTTTTTCAGAATGACTTACTAAGTAGCAAATATTGATATATATGACATATATTAAAATATTATAAATCTCTAATCTTATAAAAATAATATTAATAAATTATAATTTTTTTAAATTATATATATATATATATATATATATATATATCCGTATCTTATAATTTTTAAATTTAATATATTATCGTATTTGTGTGTGTATCATATCTCATCCATACCTATATCTGTATTTCATAAGTCTTAACGATGTCGGATATAGCTAACCTTTGCGGGAAGGCTAGATTACATTTTTTTACCGTACAATTTTGTTTTTCTTGTTTACAAGCTACAAAGCCAAAGCCCCTTTTAAAGTCTATACGATATATAGCAACAAAATCATTTGAGTCATGTATTGAAAAATTGCAATCCAACCAACATAATTTTTCTTTGACTTGCAAAATATTGCAATCTGTAACCCAACTTTGGTTTTACAAGTATTGAGGCAGTGATTGGTTTAAGTCAGTTTAAAGCTGAGGACATGACCATGCCAGCATAGTTTCATGGATCCAAGTTGTGTAATTATAATCGCAGTAAATAATAGATTTTTGTCGATAGACCATTATTGGGTATATCTAATATAATACGCAGATTATGCTCTTCCTCTCATCATTTTCTACACCAAAATACATTAAATAACAGACAATATAAGATCCATAACTTTTATTCAAGATAACTTTGCACACTCATTAGAATACAAAATTGTGATATTGAGTTTGAGTGGAAATTCTGTCACTGAACAGAATAGAATATTACTTATCTCTAGTTATCTAGTTGCTTCACAAAAGATTCTCATTGACTCCAGAGATATATTTTAAATTTAAATAAATATCTGAGATATACCCATCGGCTTTCTGATCCAGCCCAGCAGGATAAAGATAAAGCATCATTTTACCCCCAAAAAAAAGAAGGAAAAACAGCTTTATCAAATACTGGCTTCTTTCGAATGTTGTTATATTCTTTCTCCCTGTCCAAAACAGGTAGAGTAGTAGAGAATACTGCCCTTTGGATAGAAAGATGTTTCTTTCTCTTTAAGTCACCGGCTTCTTAATCTTAATATTCTGGTTTCTTATATATGAATAGTAATGTTGCTTTACTTCAAAGCAAGAATCACATTCTTTTCTCTTGCAAAATTTTCTTTCTTGGGTTTCATCAGAAAGGCTTCTTCAAGGTCTCAGCACCATAGCCTAGATTGCAATTGCCAATCAATTGACTATCAACCAGGAAAATTCAAATATAAGATAAAAAAAGTAAAAAAATAAATAAAGACCAGAAATTAATGCATAAAAAGGGATCACATTGCCTTCATTTTTCAACATATTTTTTTTAATAAAAAAATTGTTTCATGTTGCTCTCTCAAGTACTTTTTCTCTTGCTATGACTGCGCATATCCGAATTGTATCTACCTATGACTGCACATGTCCAAAAGCTTCTTCCTTCCTTCTACTATTTCATCAAAGAAATCATCAAGTTGCCCTGAAATAGTGTCGACCCCACATCTCAACAACCCAAAGCAACTCTTCAAGTTGTCAACTTTTTGTTGGATCTCAGCTTGTGCTTCATAACCTGCTATTCTCTCCAACTCCACTTTTAATTCCTCCATGGCAATCTTTGCTTGTTGGAACTCAAACAGCAGAATCCCTGGCTGCCCATCAATCTGATCTATCTCCTCTGCCACTTTCTGCTGCAATATTGTCATTGAAACCATGAAGCCAGATCCAAAAACCATGTTTCCTTCGTACCCTCCTTGGTGAAAGCAAGAGGAAGACCAACAATAAGCAAGTCCACAAAGCAAAATCATCAAGAGCAATGAGCTAACACTCCTCATTGCATAAAGAACACCTCGGAAGCCACTGAATCCATTTAGTCTTGATTCCATAGATATGTTGTGGTTCAGACATTGTGACAATGGTTGAATCCTTGTTTCCATTAAGCTTTTGTTTTCCTCTTCCAATCCTAGAATCTCCCTCTGACAAACATTTATTGCCCGAATAACCTGTATATATGTGTAGTGTATTAGACCACCCATGCCATTAAATAATTACGTTCATTGAGCTTTCTAAAACAATAAATAAATAAGCATTTGACAAAAGAATGGAACAGAATATCACAAATCACAATATATATGTATCAAGCATTTGAATCGATTAAGACATGTGATGCGATGCGTATACCAACCTGACGTGAAAGCTCTGGAGTCAAATGATGGTAACCATCCAAAGAAGAAGCTATGTTAGAGCCAGCTGAGCAATAGTTCTCCATTCCAGAAATGGCAGATTTGAGTACATGACAGGCATCCCAAAGCCTTGAGCTTTCGTCCATGTATTCATCCAGCCATTTCCCTCCAACAGGCAACCGAAGCTTGCGGACCAAGATGGTTAGTTGGGAATGGAAGGATTGAAGAGATGACATCACCTCTGAAAGGAACTGGATTGACATCAAGTTGTGAGAGAGGAAGGATTGGTGGAGCTCATTGAGTCCTTGGGTAAGCAAGTTGTAGAAGCCATTCACAGAAGAGTTTGTGCATGAAGAACCCATCATGCAAATGCAAGGTAGTAAGATAAAGAGCGTGGTGTGGTTGAGGGAAAGTTGATGGAGATTGATGGCTTTATATAGTTGGAAAGAAAAAAGAGCTGCAGCAATCAAACAAGTGGGTAGCTTAGGAGCTCAGGTTTCTATGGTGAAAGGTCCTGTTGGGTGCAATTATGGGTGTTTCCTATACAGTGGAGGGGATGATTGGGAATCTGTTGTTTTTATTGTGAAACGGGCTGCTAATATAAAGAGAGGGAAAGCAGAACGAAAAAAAAAGGGTAAAGTCTTAAAAAAGAGAAATATAGATCATATAGCACAAAACTATGCAAACATGAAAACTATATGGAGTTTTTCTTTTCAATTTCTCTATCTACTTTTTTTCCTTCTTTGTTATTCCTTCAAGGGATCAGTATAAGTGGTAGAAAGGAATATTAACAATCTTGAAGCTCTTTATATATGATATGTTGGATTATGTTTCCTGGGTGTTAAAGTTTGACTACTTTGACTAAGATTCTGCTTCTCATTCTTCCATTTTGATTTGGTTCCCTTTTGGATTGAGTGCTGCCCTTTGGCTTCTTTTTATCCTCTTCTCTTTCTTCCCCATGTTTTAACTTCTGGCGCACTGAACCCTTTTGGTTTTGTATACTTAAAGAAAGTTGTACGAATAAAAATTCTTATCTAAATATAATGTATTATAATTAAATATATTAAATTAATTAAAATTTAATATTTTTATAAATTTTTATATCTTATCATTAGTTTTATAATATTATATAAAAATATTAAATTTTAATTAATTTAATATATTTAACTAAATACATTATATTTAAGTAAAAATTTATCAGTACGCAGTCCATTTTGGTTCTTTTGAAAAGAGAAGTGAATGATAGGGTTCTGTGTACTGAGAGTATTTTACACATTACAATGCAGATTCTTCTTTCTCCTTTAGGACCCAACATTCTATTGTGGGCATTAAATTAAATCATCTTCATTTGCATGAAATATTATATATAACGTACAGACATGTTCCAACGATTATAGATAGCACAGTACTCTCACACACACACACATATATATATATATATATATATATATGATGGATCCTTCTTGTATGAACCATCCTCTGCCCACACAAAAGGCTTCAGTGAGACAAGTCTGTTTATGTTAATTGCAAAATCTGCCAGCTGGAAGTTACCATCTTCACTTTATTTGGGGCCAGCAAATCAACTAAATTCATCAAACTGGAAGTTTGAAACTAAATCTTTTACCTTAGGATTATATTCACTAATGTGCTTACTTAATGAAAAATGTTATATTAATACGTTCATATAATAAAACGGTTTTTTTTGGAAGGGGGTGGGGGCTGGGTACCAAATCAACATTCAATTCATACAATTAAGTTCACAGGGTTCTTGCTGGAGACGTTCATACGGTCATTAACAAAGTTGAATCTTCTCTGGTGGTTTTTTTTTTTTTTTTTGAGTTTATTTTCACCAAATCATTGTAGAAATTAAGTACAACTTGAATGGTTGATTATATATTTTTTTTAAAGAATGGTTCAAAAGGTCAATGCACCAAAGCAAAATCAAAGTAAGCAACCTTGAAAGGACAACACTTAAATTGCTCTTTTCAGTGATTAGCTGATTTTAAGGGCAAATGCAACCTTTAAAGGAAACCAAATCAAATATACAAATATTCATAGATATTGGTCTTGTATTATAAAAATTTCCCTCCTCTTTAACAATATATTCTTTGTTAAGGGTATCCGAATTAAATATATTAGTCCCGATATTATCATTATCCGATGAATGGTTAGTTCTCCATAATTGATTGATTTGACATAAAAAGACCGTTTTTATTTTAATTAGGAAGTCTCGAACAACAATATTCATCTGTGGATTTGTTGATGTCTTGAGTCTCTTGACATGTTTCATGGATTCGAAATCAGAAAATGATTTGCATATATCATACTTGAGATAATTCTACAATAATAAAATGAGCTACTTCTAAAGAATAATGTGTCAAGTTCAAGCAGTCATGGTTATTTTTTATAGAAAATGAAGGATCAAGCTATTTGGCAGATATATTCCTTTTTCTTCGCGGCTTGACCCGAAAATTAGCTCTCTTTAATTAGTAATAAAACTTAGAAATTAGAACTCTATTATTAGGTTCTTATTCTTGTAACTATTACCTTTCACACATAAAATAGTCTCAAATTTATGACATTAGATAAAAATATATATTCTACGGTACAAATGTAATTTAAATATCATCATTATCATAATTTAGCGTCAAATAAAATTGTGAATTTATGTACTCAATTATGTAATGGTAAAACGAATGAAAAATGGTTTATGCACTCAATTTAGCGTTAAATTGTTTATGAATTCATAACCCGAACAAGAACGATTTGAGGTCTCTAATTTGATCCCTATCAAAAGCAATGAAATTTCTTTTGTCCTACTTCCTCCAGCTCAAATTATTCTTTACGGAATTTTATATACATCTAACACCAAAAGAAAAAAAAAAAAACATTGTCAACTATATTTTTTTTGTTTTTCATACAATAGGAAATGATTTTTTAGTTATCAACTGTCAAAAAAAAAAACCATGAATTATTATAAACGACAAAGCCAATTGAAAAGTCTTTCCAAACTAAGCCGCATCTTCTTTTTTTTTTATTTTTTTTTAAAAAGTTAGAAACAGAAATAAGGAGATAAATAATGATGAATTTGTGTATATTTCTGAATAAATATATACAAGAAGATTAGTTTTTATTTATACAAAAAGACTGCTATACAAGAAAAAAATAATAATAAAGTATAATGATGTACTTAATCAATTGCAAACATCTCTAAAATAAATCGTAATCAATCATAATTAATCACATTAACACTCCCCTCAAACTCAAGTAAGTATAGAAGAAACCAACTTGAGTTTGGAAACCAGAGTGAAGAACTGTCCAAGATGATGAGCTTTAGTGAACAGATCGACTGGTTGGTTAAGAGTGTCAATAGAAGTGACACGAAGAGTACAACGAAAAATGTATTGACGAATGAAGTGAAAGTCGATCTAAATATGTTTGGTGCACTCATAAAAAATATCATTATGAGTAATCTGAAAAGCACTCCTATTATCACAGTAAAAAATAGTAGGAGAGGACTGAGAAACACCCAAATCTTCAAAAAACCAACGTAACCAAAGAATTTTAGATGTGGTGTCAGCAAGTGTCTGATACTCTGCTTCAGTACTGGATCATGCAGTTAAAGTTTGTTTCTTACTTCGTCATGAAATAAGTGCATCACTAAGATAGATACTGTAGCCAGTGGAGGATCGATGATCAGTGGGATCTCCATCCTAATCAACATCAGAATAAGTCTGGAGAACTAAGGAGGAGTTGGCTGAGAAATGAAGCCCTTGAAACAGAGTTCCTTTATATACCGAATAATACGTAGAACAACAATATAATGAGTAGTGCGTAGAGCTGACATAAACTGAATGACTAGATGAACAATATATGAAATGTCTGGATGAGTAACAATAAGATAAATCAAGCTGCCAATCAACTGCCGATAGAGAGTAGGATCATCAAGTATAGTGTCATTCAAAGGTATAAACCTGACATTAGGTTCTAGAGGAGTAGACTCGGAGCGACTGTCTGAGAGACTACCTCGAGAAATAAGATCCGAAACATATTTAGCTTGGGACAAATAAATACCATCAATAAAGAAAAGAACCTTAAGACCTAGAAAATAACTGAGAGGGTCAAGATCCTTCATCTCAAAATTGCGGCTCAAAGATGCTTTAAGATCAATAATACCAGAAGTATCATCACTTGTAATAATCATGTCATCAATATAAAGAAATAGTAACATAGTGTCACTATCAATCTTACGGATGCAGAGAGTTGAATCATGAGAACTAGAGGAGAATCCAAACTGACTGATGGTGGAACTGAACTTAGCAAACCAGACTCAAGGAGCTTGTTTAAGATCATATAAGGCTTTGCGAAGAAGATAGACCTTGTTAGGTGGGCAAGAATAACCAGGTGGTGATCGCATATAGACTTCTTCTAAGTCACCATTAAGAAAGACATTCTTCACATCCATCTAATTAAGAGTCTAATTGCGAGTGGCAGTAATAGTAAGAAGAGTACTAACTGAAGTGAGACTAGCAACTAGAGCAAATATTTCTTCATAATCAATCTCATATTCCTGAGTAAAACCTTTAGTTATCAAGCAGACCTTATAATGATCAATAGACCTATTAGATTGAGTTTTAATCTTATAAACCCATTTACATCTGATAAGAGCCTTATCAGAAGGAAGATCAACCATTTCCAAAGTACCATTATTTTCCAAAGCCTGTAATTCTTTGTTCATAGCTTATTGCCAATGAGAGTCACTGGATGCCTCTGAATATATTTATGGTTCATGAAAGTGAAGCTTGGTAGAAAAATAATGATAATCACGAAGGTAGGTGGGAAGGTTTCTTACCCGAGAAAGACGAATGACAGTATCAGATGCAGAATCAACGGTCGGGATAGTGTCAGCGGGATGAGTTGAAACTTCATACAATGATGAGAGCTCATTGGGAGAATCAGAAGAGAAACTTGGAGGTGGAGAACCTGTCCCAAACACATTTAAAGACTTTATATCAGAATCATGTGGGGAAAAGGTCAATAAATGGTGTCGTGAATAAGAGGGTAGAAGTGGAATGAATGAACTTGAACTGAGACACTATAGAGAATAAAGTATTCTCCCAAAAAACAACATGATGAGAAATACGAATGCGCTGAGAGACTAGATCCCAGCAACGATAGCCTTTGTGTTCAATAGCATAACCAAGGAAGCAACAAAGATGGGCACGAGATTCAAGCTTAGTGTGCTCATGAGATTGAAGAAGAACAAAACAGACACAACAAAAACTTTGAGAGAACTGTAATTTAGAAGTTTTTGGTGAAGACATTCATAAGGAGATATATTACCAAAAATAGAGGAAGGGAGACAATTGATAATATATACAACAGTAAAAGCAGCTTCACCCCATATACATTCAGGACAAGATGATGAAATGAGCATAGCTCGAACAGAGTCAATAATGTATCGATGCTTTCTTTCAGCACGACCATTTTGCTGAGAAGTACTACGACATGAAAACTCAAAAAATGTTCCCTGCTCAGTAAGAAAAGTGAGTAATTTTGAATCACGATATTCTAAGACATTATCACAATAAAAATCTACTGTATTTGAAAACTGAGTTTTAATCATAATGGCAAAGATAATGTAGATTTAAGGAAGTTCAAAATGATTTTTCATTAAATATATCAAAGTGAAACATTAATAGTCATCAATAAAAATTACAAAATATCGACAATCTCCCACAGTGGGTGTAGGGGCTGAACCCCAAACATCAGAATGCACAAGATCAAAAGAGGAAACATAAATGGAAGTACTTTTATTAAAAAATAAAGGAGGCTATTTGGCTGTTTGACAAGATATACATTGCAAAGATTTTTCTTTAACAGACCCTAGAACACCCTGAGAAATAAGATGACGTAATTTACTAAGAGAATTATGACCAAGACGTTGATGCCACAACTAAAGAGGAGAGGAAGTAGAAGCATAACAAATAGTTGACATAGGAGACGAAAGAATATAGAGGGTAGTAAGCTCAAACAATCATCCAAATTTACGAGCATTCCTAATTATTTGCCCTGTTTATGGATCCTGCACAGAACTATTAGAAGAAAATGTAAGTATATAACCAATGTCACATAATTGGCCAATAGAAATGAGATTAAAGTTTAATTTGAGAATAAGGTAAGTGTCTGATAGGGTAAGGATATTGTTGTAATATATTAGCATTAATATCAGATTTGTATAGATATGTTTTTTATTCTTGTTTTATTAGGGCTGATTTTTCTCCCTTATTTTTAGGATAGCAATTAATAGCATTAGTCTATATATTGTAACCTTCCCTGTACACAATATACAAGAAATATTATTCATACTTTCTATTCTCTATATGGTATCAGCAGCCTAGGTCGTTCCTAGGGCTTGCCTTTCCCTTTTTTGTCTCCTATTGCAGCCTTATTGCTTTGCTGAGACTAAAACCGCCACCTACCACCCACCCTGCCGCTACCCGCCACCGCTGTTGCTGAGGCCTAAAACCACCACCCGCCACCCGCCGCCGCTGTTTTTTGTCTCACCACCCTCGCCGGACCGCTTGTCGGCGGTTTTCCCGCCACCCCACAAAAGCCCACCCTAAACCACCCACTCACGCGCCGCCACTCGCGCCAACGCGCCGCCGCACTTTGTACGCGCGCGTGGGAGCCACGCGCCGCCCTCCACACCGCCTTTCACCGCGCAACCACCACCGTTCGCTCGTCGGCTCCTCCTGTTCTTTTTGCCTATTTTCGGGTCCAACCGAATGTCTACGATGACACCCGGTCCTCCACCACCATCACTACGCCGCCTCCGGTTGTCGTTCCACCGCCTCCTGTTGCCGTTGCAGCACTGAATCCACATGATCTTCCAGTTTTACACTCTTCTTATCACCTCAATGGTAAGAACTATCTTCAATGGGCCCAGGTTATTCGCACCACTCTCAAGGGTCGTCGGAAGTTGTCACATATTGTCGGGGATCCTCCAAGGACAGATGACCCACAGTTTGGAATCTGGGATGATGAAGATTCTTTGATTATGACTTGGCTAATATATTATTTTTAGATGATGGCCTTATGTGTTCTACATCGGACTCATGGTAGTACCAGTCAGACGGTGTCCACATCCCGTCATGAGACAAGTTCCGATTCCGCTGCATCTCAGATATGGCTTCACCACAAACGCCTTGGTCATCCTCCTTTCAGTCTTCTTAGGTCGTTATTTCCACATTTGTTTAAAAATGAGTCTGTTGAGTCTTTTTTTTGTGATGTTTGTCAGTTTGCGAAACACCATCGCACAACTTTTTCTCCAAGTAATAATAAAAGTATTGAACCTTTTGATCTTATCCATTCTGATGTGTGGGGACCTTCCTCTAATTCTAATATATCTGGTGCAAAATGGTTTGTTTCATTTATTGATGACTGCACTAGGGTCACATGGATATTTCTTATGAAGGATAAATCTGAAGTGTTTCAATTTTTCTTGAATTTCTATCGTATGGTTCAAACCAAGTTTGGAAAATCTATCAAACGGTTCCGCTCTGATAATGGCAAGGAATATGTGAATCAACATTTCACAAAATTCAATAAAGAACATGGTGTGTTACATGAGTTAACTTGTGTTGATACCTCCCAACAAAATGGGGTTGCAGAAAGGAAGAACCGTCATCTCCTAGAAATTGCAAGGGCTCTTCTTTTCCAAATGTCTGTCCCTAAGTCTTATTGGGGGAAGTTGTCTTAACCGCCGTATACTTGATAAACAGATTGTCATCCCGTGTCTTGGATGGTCTTAGTCTGTGCAACACATGACTTCCTTCTTCCCTTCCGTTCCTACCATGAAGAATCTCCCGTGTCGTGTCTTTGGTTGTGTTGCCTTTGTTCATATCCATAGTCAATATCGTGGTAAGTTGGATCCTAGAGATTTGTCAAATGTATCTTCATAGGGTATGCACCGACAAAAAGGGATACAAATGTTATCATCCTCAAAGTCGTCGTGTCTATGTCTCCATGGATGTCACTTTTCATGAATCTCGAGTCTTTTCACCTTCGTCCTCGGCTTCGGGGGAGAGTGGTCAAGAAGCTGAGTCTCTTGAGTCATCTGTTGTTCCTCTTCTGGCTGAATCTATTGAGTCATCGGTCCCTCCTCTGATGAAGGATGTGGCATCATCTTCTGGTACTTCAGAGACACCTAAAGAATCAGTATCTATCCCTATAGATCGATACAAGCAGGTGTATTATCGAAAAAAACCCAACTTGGTCCAACAGCAACTTCACTCGCCCAACCAGAGGTAAGCATTCCTGATTCTCGAGCCTTTGAATAGTTCTTTACATGATATTTGTGAACCTAACCATGATGACTTGCCAATAGCCTTAAGAAAAGCCGAAGAACTTGTGCAAAATACCCTATATCTCAGTTTGTGTCCACTAAAAACCTATCGACAACATCGAGTTTTATTTCAGAATTGATTCTACCGAATCCCCACTTCAGTACAAGAAGCATTAATGGATAAGAATTGGGTTCAAGCCATGCATGAAGAAATGAGTGCCTTAAACAAGAATGAGACCTGGGAAATTGTTGAGAAGCCGAAGGACAAAAGGATAGTTGGGTGCAAATGAATTTACACAGTGAAATATCGGTCTGATGGTACTCTAGACCAGTATAAAGCAAGGCTGGTTGTAAAAGGATACACTCAGACATATGGGATTGATTATGAAGAAACATTTGCCCCAGTAGCAAAGATGAACACAGTCAGGATCATTCTCTCCTTGGCAGCACACTTTGGATGGGACTTGCACCAATTTGATGTTAAAAATGCTTTTCTCCATGGGAATTTGGAAGAGGAAGTATATATGGACATCCCACCAGGATATGGACCTACCGATGGAGGGAATATGGTGTGCAAATTAAGGAAGGCCTTATATGGACTCAAGCAGTCTCCTCGTGCTTAGTTTGGGAGGTTCACCACTGCTATGGTGTCCTTAGGTTATAGGCGAGCCAGGGAGATCATACCCTCTTTATAAAACATTCCAAAGAAGGCAAGCTTACACTTCTTCTAGTTTATGTTGATGACATGATCATTGCCGGTGATGATGAGGTTGAGAAACAGGTCCTAAAAGAAAAACTAGCTGCACAGTTTGAAATGAAGGACTTAGGAAAGCTGAAGTACTTTCTTGGGATAGAGGTTGCCTACTCCAAACAAGGCATCTTTATTTCCCAAAGGAAATATGTCTTGGATCTTCTTAAGGAAACAGGTAAGCTAGGTTGCAAAATAACAGGGGCACCTATTGAACAAAACCACAAGATCGGAAACAATGAGGAAAGCCCAAGGGTGGATAAGGCACAATATCAGAGACTTGTGGGAAAACTGATATATTTGTCCCACACCAGACCAGACATAGCCTATGCTGTCAGTGTTGTTAGCCAGTTCATGCATGATCCTCGTGAGAGACATATGTTAGATGTGAATCGAATTCTACAGTATTTGAAGACAAGCCCAGGAAGAGGACTATTTCGGAAAGAACAAACATTGACTATTGAAACCTATACAGATGCGGATTATGCCGGGTCAGTTATCGACAGGCGGTCTACCACAGGTTACTGCATGTTTTTAGGAGGAAACTTGGTGACCTGGAGAAGTAAGAAACAGAATGTAGTTGCAAGGTCAAGTGCAGAGGCTGAATTTCGAGCTATGGCACAAGGAATTTGTGAACTGTTATGGATGAGAATCATACTCGATGATCTCCGAATAAAGTATGAAGCTCCTATGAGGTTACTGTGTGATAACAAGTCGGCAATCAACATTGCTCACAACCCAGTTCAACATGATCGGACAAAGCATATAGAGATTGACCGTCATTTTATCAAGGAAAAATTAGATGATGGCCTTATAACTACAGAATACGTCCCTTCGAGCACTAATTAGCGGAGATGTTTTCACCAAGGGGCTTCCCACCGAACGATTTCAAAGTCTTATTTGCAAGTGGGAATGATAGATATTCACTCACCAAATTGAGGGGGAGTGTTGTAATATATTAGCATTAATATCGATTTGTATAGATATGTTTTTTATTCTTGTTTTATTAGGGCTGATTTTTCTCCCTTATTTTTAGGATAGCAATTAATAGCATTAGTCTATATATTGTAACCTTCCCTGTACACAATATACAAGAAATATTATTCATACTTTCTATTCTCTATAGATAGGTAGGGAGATGAGACCCTTATGACTTACTCTCATAAGAGACCCATGAGCAGTATGAATGAAGTGAATGGTATCTCTAGAAGAAAGGGAAGAAAATGCATGGGATGAAGAAGTTACATGATTACAACACGCAGAATCAAAATACCAATGATTATTACCTAGGGTAATAGCTAAGGCAGTAAGAGTATTACCAGATTAAGAAAAGACTTGCTTAAAAAGAGACTCAAGATCAATAGTGGAAAGAGAGATCTGGAAATCAAAGGCATTGTCGGCAACTGAAGCTGCAAGCACAGACTTTGAGGAAGAATTGGTACGAGATTGAAACTTACTCTGATAAGACTTTTGTGGACGAGTAGAGTACTATGGATGAGTAAGGCACTTCTCAATCAAATGTCCTAGAAGTTTGCAGTATCTGCATATTAGAGAGGGGCAGGTAGGAGCAATATGACTCTTTTTCTTTCAAGTGTGGCACTCTATGGTGGGACATTCAGTAAAAACATGACTAAGTTTACGGCAGCGACTACAATCTGCCCTTCTGATAGGTAACTGTAAAGGCTAAATCTGCTTTAGGTCGAAAAAGAACCAATCTACTTTCTTCTGATTTCGGATGAAAAAGTGCATCCTCAAGTGTGGGTAAGGGATCCTAAAGTAGTAGAGAAGGTCGAACAAGCTCGTAGTCATCAACGAGAGTCATCAGAAATTAGATGAGCCTAGTGCCATCATGGTACTCCTCATATAGTTTAGCATCATTTTTGTGTTTCAAGATTAACTCACACAAAATCAGTTGATCCCAAATAGCTTCCATCCGAGCTAGAAACTCGTATATAATTTGTCTGGGTTCTTATTTCAAACTATTGAGTTCCTTAAGTAGCTGATATTAATGAGACAAATCAGAAATTATATATATATTTTTTAGATGATCCCATACTTCTTTGGCAATGTCAAAGCATCCAAACTACAGATGAATGCTGGAAGTGGAGGTGTTTTGAAACCAGGTGATAATCTGATGATTTTTGCTATCCTAATCTTCTAATTTGTCAGCAAACTTCTCATCAGTGTCATCTTCAACGTTGATAGGGCAAGTAATACCACTTGTGACATATCGCCAAAGTTTTCGACCCTTCAGAAAGCCACACATAGCCTCAATCTAGTGGCTGTAATTCGAACCATTGGGTAAAACTGGAATCGGTTGAGCAACATCAGACTTTTCCATAGTAGCAGAGAAGAATAACAACAAAAAGTGCACTTTCGAGATTGAATTGTCAGAAAAGAACTTAAAAATGAAAAGATCTCACTGGAAAACCTTAGGAAAGGGTCTAGTGCCACGTCAGCACTGCCACATCAGCCAAATGAACCAAGTCAGCAAGCCAACGGGTCAACGCGAACCAAGTCGCGAGTCAACGGGTCACGCTGCTGGATTTGGTGCGTGAGACACACGCACAGAAAGGGAGGGTGATGCGTGACGGCGCATGCGGCAGTGGCCGGAGGTGAGATTTTGGTGGCTAGTAGATCGGTGGACGATGGTTCCAATTGTGCTGGCGGTGTCAAAAATGGAGGTCCGGGGAGTGGTGAACCGAAAACCACAACGGTGAGGGATTTTGGACAATGGGGGTCTGGAATGGTGTCTAAACGGAGATCTGAAACGGTATCTGAATGGAAATCTGGAGTGATGTTTGAACGGAGCGGATAACAGTGGTCTGGACCGAGAGCCTGGGCTCTCTGATACCAAGTTAGAAATAGAAATAGGGAGACATATACTAGTGAATTTGTGTGTATTTCTGAATGAATGTATACAAGAAGATTAACTTCTATTTATACAAGAAAGCTATTGTATAGGAAAAGAAATTAATAAAGTATAATTATGTACTAAATCAATTGCAAACATACCTAAAATTAACCGTGATCAATCATAATCAATCACGCTAAAACAACCAAACCATTTCTGTGTCTACAGGAAGAAGGCAATAAAATGACCAACACAGAAAAAACAAACACATAATTCTATTGTGAGAGACTATATATTTAGTATTTACAGTTGACATTTTGCATTATATTTTATCATTTGCCTATTCAACAACAAAAAGTTTGTCATTATCTCTGATCACATCAATAGAGTCTATCTCTGCTCCTTCCTCATCTGTCACCATTGCATCTTTTGCATCAAACCCAAATTTTTCACCTTTTGAAGAAGATAACAACATACACAATTAAAATCGTATCAAGGTAATAAGACCTCAAATTTTTCCTTCTCAAACAATGTACACAATAATATAGAGAAAACTATACTTTTTTTTTTTGGTGAATTATATAGACAACCTTTTAACAACAAATGGGTTTGACTTTGCCTACTGGAAATTTCATAAATTCAGTAATGACTTGTGGGAAATTTGAAATTTTACCTGCAATAGTTTTGAGCTCCTCTAATGAATCAGGCAACCTTATTAGCTTCCCAGCTTCCATGAAACCATTTTCTCTTCTCACTATATGGTGGCCTCTATATATGGTAACTCTTTGACAGTTTGGTCCATTTGATCTTCCCCAAATGTGCTCCTGCTCTTCTTGATGTCGCCCCCTCAATACAACCTCACTGGGCATGGCCTCATGTACAGTAATTAGATGCCCAATTTCACGCTTCTGAAGCATTTCATTTAAGGTGGATGCAGAAAATTCATGAGTATGTACACCAGCGACATCTGCGCCATTCATGACAAGCAACTGAACCATGTCCACATGATTTTCTGCCATGGCAATTTGAAGTGCTGTTATACCATGGTGATCTTTGGAGTCAACATTTAATCCTTGCTTTAAAAGCTCATTCATCACTGTTAAATCATTTCTTTTTGCTGCTGTACATAGGAGATCGCCTCCTGAGTGTGGATCAGAGAGAACAGCAAGCTGGTAGAGGATCCGGAATATGGAGTAATGTTTTGATGCTATAGCATCCCATAATGCAGTGTTACCATTGATGTCTGCCAATAATGGGAATATAAATCACTACATAAATGTGAAATATAATCAAGAAAAATTCAGAGGGAAATATATGTGTAAGAAAGGGTATAGGTACATTATACCTCTTATATGTACATTGCATGCATGCTTGAGTAAGACTTTAACACACTCTTCATGCCCATTTGATGCTGCAATGTGCTGCATAACAAGAAATTGCTAGTTTTGACAAATAATTGCTGCTAATTCCTTAGTAATTTAAAAGTTGTTATAATCAGAACTATAATAGAGGAAGGAAGTAATCATTCTGAAAGGTTAAGCTATTAGGTAAAGGTTCATGAATGGGTTTTTTTTTTTAATATCCCTAAGATCTATATCAGAGTTACAAGATCAATTTTAAAATGTGTGAAATTTTAATTTAATTTTTATAAATATAAAATGAATAAATGAGGGCATGAATATTAGACATGAACTTACCAATGGGGTTTTCCCTTTGGAGTTTCCAATGTCAGGATCCAAACCTGCTCTTAGAAGCTCCTCAAGAAAAGCAGCATTGCCTATGCTGGCCACAGTTAACAAGTTCACAGCCATGTTTGGGTCCTCTTCTTCCACACTCTCCACCATCAAATCTCTGATACTCAGATCCTTAAGCTGCTTGAAATGCTGCATTTGCATCACGTGTACCATGAGTTTTAGAGTTAAAACCATAAGCATTATGTCCAGTAACTCATAAGCCATGGTACCCCACCTGAAGGAAATTTTTGAGTATTTGTATATTGTCTTCTTTTTTAATCTGCATTGCTTCTATAAGAGTATTGGTTTTCAGCCTCAGGAGCTGTGTGAGAGTCTTGGTTCTATAGGTAAAGCTCTGAGGTCTACAACAAAGTGCACCCACCTCTCCAAACATGTCCCCTGTTAGTAGAGTCCCTAAAATTCTCTCTTTCTCCATTACACTATTGATGATCTCCACTTCTCCAGATACTATAATGTAAACATCATCCGGTGCTTCATTTTGCATGATAACATCCTCTCTAGGTGGTATGTATTCTGCCTTCATTTTTGCAACCTGTTTATTAACAATTTGTCCCATCAATTTACTTGTTCAATCAATTATTTATAGACAATTGTTAGAATCAAAGTGTAGTTTCATACTAAGGACAAAAGAATTTCTTTTGAGACGCCTTTGAAAAGATAGACTTTCTCTACAGTTGCTAAAAACAAATGCTGGCAGATGCTTTGGCAAATCGACTTTGGCAGCTGTTCAATAAGCTGGTGCTGATTCAAGCTCTCAGCCTTAAATCTTAAACACATGTAAGCTAGGATCTGCTCTTTTAACCTTGGAGGGAGCCGATTTCGGCACACAAAGTTTGATGCTGCTTCAATGCTATTTCTCTGCACAAACCATGCAATAGACAATGGCATGAAGCTCTTTATATGAGACATCAATCACAGTTACATATAATTCTTGCAGAAGTCCAAGACCTCTATATAGATGTCCTTCCAAATTAAGAATAAGAAATAGGATAACAAAATCTCCAACTCTTGGTAATCATAACCTATATAAATTATAGTACAAGAGCTTAACCCAAGAAAAGTAACATAAATGTGAAAAAATACTTACAAATTCCATGGTACGGCGAGTTCCTTCAACAACAAGATTTGTCATGTTGCCAATCAAGTAAGCAGTTAGGCCAAGGTTGAAGAGCATGTAGAAAATAATGAAGATCATTTCCATGGTGTTCACGGCATGGAGGTCGCCATAACCTACAGTGGTCATGGTGGTGATGGACCAGTACATGGCTGAAATGTATCTGATCCAAAGGCTTGTCTCTCGGAAGTTTGGGATCACTGATCCAATCCATGTCTTTCCTTGGTGGGGGTAGCGATCAGCTAGCATGTAATAGAGGCACCCAGCACAATGAACTGAAAAAAGTGTTACCTACACCACAATTTTACACAATTCTTTTCATATTCTCTCTTTAAAAAATAATCTGTGAAATTTTATTAAGTCAAAATTAAGGATATATTTACAGTAAGTATTGGATGGTAAGATTATTTGCTAATTGCTAGTGGAAACTGGAAAGTGTAATTATTATGGTGCAAAATTATTATCATTTTGAACTACAACTTTTTAAAATAAAATAGCTATTACCTACAACGGAATTACTATATTTTGGCACCTAATAATATTTTGTAAATATGGGCAAAATCCTGAAAAGAAATGAGCAGTTTTAGTGAATCAATGTAGCAGATGTTTATTGACTCTAAAACATCTAGCAGAAGTCTTTTGGGTCATAACTCGTAATTGTAGCAGAAATAATTTTCAAAATAAGTACGAGTGAAATGAAATGCCACATACGGAGAGAAGCCTAGCACATCGGACCCAGAAATAGCTGAACCTGATGTCTTTCTCTAGCCTGGTAAATGGGTGCAGCTGGATCAGTCATAACATGGCAATGACACACAGCCCAATTGTGAAGTAGATTAAAATTAAAATTATAAAGAGAAAGATGAAAAACCTTGTGAAGTATTGCTTAACCCGTCTAAGTCGCCAAAATCTGAGCAAGCCCAACAGGAAGTAAAGGAGACCCACTTTGTGTTTGCCAGTCAACAAGTAACCCAATGCCTCATATGGTATGGTTGATGCCACATCCATTAAGAACCATGTTGACAAGTACCTACCACAACATTACTAACAGTATCATCATTAGTGAACTTTATGGATTATTAGGCCCAAGTTTAGCAAAACAAATCCAGTCTCTAGTAGAATTAGGCGGCGACACGTTCCCCAAGCATAGTATACTCATTTCATTCACAACTCTTGAGTTAGTTCCTTTATTCAAATTTCTAAGTAATTGTTTTCTCTTCAACTGTAGACTTGATTGTTCGAGCAGACTCATCCTCCACCTCTTATTTTTCTCTTACATGTTGCAATCCAACTTGGTTCTCGGGTAATCCCTCTTTGCCCGACTAGCGGGTTACCTCGAGACTGAACAATTAGTCAATTAGCATCTCATTGATTTTGGGAAAAAATATATTGCACTAATTTTGTAAGCATTGTGTATAATTTGAATCATTTAAAAAAAAGAGTTAACAGGACGTTATTTAATGGCTTACATGAAAATATGTGAAGAATGTGAGTATAAGTTTGTACAAATATCATTAATATTCAATTTGTTATAGTTTGTATTATTCTTTTGGCCTATATTTTTTATTTTGTCACATGGGCATACATCATAAGGATGTGATTGCTTTAAACTACTGGACCCATTATTTAAATCGGGCTGGCCCGTGAACTTTCTACTCATTTATTTTCTGACATTTCGACCTTGACCCATATTTTAGTGGTTAAACTTGGACCAGATGTCCATTATCCTATTTAATAGGTCAAACTGTAAATTATCTCTTCCAACTTTAAGTTCATTTTAAAAAACTCCCCTATATTAAAAAACTGCCCAACTTGACTATCCAAATTTTCAGAACTACGTAAAAGAATCTCTCTATTATCTTTTCCATCCAAACCTGACAGAATAGCTCCATACCACATATTTCAAGTCCAAACAGCCCATCAACCAAATTATCTCACCACACATTTCAAATCGTGGTCTTCCATTGCAAATTGGGGTGGAACATGCTACATCACTCCATTGATTGGAGCATTTGTGGCTGATGCCTATCTTGGAAGATTTTTTAAGCTCCACTAGTGGGCAGCATGCAAGAATTGGCAGACAAATGATTAACCAAGAATTGTCAGACAAATGGTTAGCCCAAACAATTTGAAGCCTCCACTGTTCGGACTCCCCTTAAACAGAAGACCAAGATCTGAAATGTGCGGTGAGGGAATTTGGTTGAGGGGTTCCACTGTTTGGAATTGAAATGTGTGGGATGAGGTTCCTCCGTCATATTTGGATGAAAAAGATAACAAAAGGATTCTTTTACATAGTTTTAAACATTTAAGTAGTCAGGATAGAGAGTTTTATAGTATAGAGAGATTTTTTAAAATGCACTTAAAGTTAAAGGAAGTAATTTGCATTTTGCCCTATTTAATACTACAACAATCATTATTAATCATTATTACGCCAAAAGACCCTTTTTTGGGTAGCATTTGATTATTCAAAACCGACTATATTGAAAACTTGGTCTAACACTTGAGTGGAAATTAGGTCCATAATTACCCTCTTCCAAATTTGGAATTGGAATTTGGAAGGATATTTTTAGTGGCAAAAGGAAAGTAGAATCAATCGTAGATTGGGGAGAAAGAACAATAATATATTATACCAAAGTCGAGTTCTTTCTGGTAAGATAACATCGAATATTATATTATAAATGAAGCTTTTGATTTTTCTCATTAGAATAATAATACTTTTACATATTTACATTCAAATTTTTAAAAATCATAAAATAATAAATTAGTCTCGTCACTTTTTCTGAACAACCTATACTATACATTCACCTGAAGATATTTTTTAGTAGATATAAATTTAATATGTTAGATTTATACATATTTATAAAAAATTAGAATAAATATAATTTTTTGTGATAAATAAATTTAGTAAAATTTGTTTATCATTTTTCTCTAATTTTTTATAAATATGTACAAATTTAACATATTAAATTTATACTCACCTAAAAATATTTTCATAAAAAGTTATCCATTATTTTAGGCGATTACATGGCAGAAATTTCTGGATTGCAGAAACTTGTTTAAATAATTTAGTTTTATTTTTTGTCCTGATCTATAAATATGAGCCAAGAGGTAAACAGGTAAAGAAATTAGGAGGTAGAAGTTGGTTTCTGCAGTAGTAAACACACACTCACAAGATATATAAACACACAGAATGGACATGGACGGGTTTTATGAAATAAGGGATTTACTAACCTCACTACAATCTTTTTCGAGTCTCGAACTAGTAGATGAGTTGTTCGATCAATGTAAGCCACGAAGAATGTCAAAACAATATCAACAGCGAAGAAAAGATCAACAACAGTGTCCACAATGTAGATTTTCCTATTTGGAGAAGAGTGCACGAAAGCAACTTCAAAGGGATACACCCATGCAGAATAAGCTACCAGAAGAACCATAAAACTCTCCCAACACCTGCACACGTGATCCAAAAAGAAAATTTTAAACCCAGTATATTTGTGAACACCAATCATCATTTGTCATGCTTCTTCTAATTAATTATGGTCAAAATCAAAGGAAATGCTAAAAACTAAGGATTTAATCAATTTAAGAGCTTAAATTGTCTAGAGAAAGGACTTCAAAAAACTTCATCTTAACAACAAGCTGATATCATATAAATTGGTCAATAAAACATTGATCAGAAGGCACCTAGCAGTGTTGGGAATGAATTCACCAAGAACACACACTTATGGTTTCCAAATCATGATGTTAGTGATTAGGCAATTCTATACCTGTATCTCGAATCCATTGGGGATATGATCCACCCTTTTGAGTCTACTGGATTCTGGTTTGAAACACCCAGTGGTGGAAGGATGAGTTTTGAAACATTCTGCAGATTGAAAGATGGAGACGTATAATCTTCTTTAAGATGATGCCGCTCTGAATGATCATGCTGGTGCTTCCTATAATTATTCTTCAAGCTAGAGGCTGGGTCAGGATTATATGAACTGAAATCCCTCTCCATTCCACTTCTACAAGACACAAATTCTTGGTAGATTTTCAGAAAGAATATGTATGTATCCCTGAAGGAGGGATGGAGAGACTATAGAAAGTGAGGGAGAGAAAGAGGTTTTAGAATTGATTCTAAAGAAAAAATATTGGTTAAAGGAGAAAAGGCAGAAAGGGCAAGCTCAATACAAGGAGAAAGAGTTTCTATGGTGATGATATTATTGTGTTGGGTCCTCTAATGTAGCACTCATGAGTAGCAGTGACCCTGCAGGAAAATTATGTGTTGACAGAAAATAGTTCTAATGGCAGCACCTACAGTTGATTGGTGTTATGTGACATAAGATTAATTTTGATGTAGAAATGATGGGATATAGTCAAAATAACTCTAATTTTTTTATTATATTTTTTAAACATTATTTTTTATATTATTTCACATATTATTAATTATATTATTTTTTATTATTTTTATTTTATTTAATTATAATTATTAAAAAATAATAAAAAATAAAAAATAAACGTGAGTACATTATTTTTCTATCAAATCATTTTCCTATTCAAAACTTTGCTTCGTGTGTGGTGCAGATCCGTGTGCTTTGTGCCCATTCCTCCCTCTCTTTCTATTTTTCTCTCTGATATAATTGAAACATCATTTTCTGATGTAACATATTTGGTCGACTGGTTACAATTAATATTGTAAACTTAAATGAAAAACACGTACAAAGGGTATGATCAGCCAAAAATTATTGTGGTTAGAAAGGTAAGAATCATGGCCTACATGTGCATTGCAATAATTTATGTGGTTTTTTCTTGGCATGATACAAGTAAATAATAAGCAAATTCTATTTATTTTTAAGAAAATAATAGTTTTACACCTTTGTTTAGAGGTATATTATTATTTGTACACGCTTTAAAAATGTAATTATATAAAAAAAAAAAAAAATATGTATAATAAATAATATTAAGTAAAATATAAAAATAATGTATGTATTATTTAATATAAAAATTATTTTTATTATAACTTTTGGGGTTGTGAACACATAAGTTGTGAAGATAGTATCATTAAAAAATAAAAATAAAAATCGAAGACTTTTGGATTGACTTATATGGATTTTAATTTTAACACAGGCTTGCAGGAGCCTCCGTGTCGATATATTGCTATATATAATTATATAATTTCCTACACATTTTTAGTTGAGTAGCTTGAAAATGCCGAGGATTGGTGACTTAGTGCATTAGTGAATGGGTTGATAAGATCCAAAAAATGGTAGTGACACATTTCTCCAAGTGTGGTAATCTTCATTCACTTTGCCTTATTTTTAATTTCTCTGTTTCTTTTTTTTCTTAAAAAAAAAGAGAAAAAAAAAAGGAAAGATTGCATGAATAAAAGTTAGCCACGTAAAGTATTGGTCCTGTAATTTTGACAAGATGACGACCGAATCTAGCAACAATGACAATTGACAAATTTAAAATTCTCCACTTTACCCAAAAAAATTTAAATGGCACATACACTGAGACGCAGCATATTTTCTATGTGCTCAGATTTTGCCATGGCTATTTCTACCTCACTTCCTAAACTGAAAGCGTAATGAACATTTAAAAAGAAGTGCATTTAATTAATGATTAATTGAAAAATATCAACGCTTTAAAACTTCATGAAAATACCATCTATTGATTATATAAATTTATGAAACTCAAATGATTAAATTTATTTTTTTGGGAGAATATATTTTAAAAAAATCTTAAGGATATCTAATTTTTAGCAACAAGTATCGAAATGGCATTAGCTTCTCTTGGTGCGGATATACAGTTAAAAACTCGCCAACCTAAACTACCGATTAGGAATGTTGATGGGATGAATTGAGACATGTTTACCTTAACTAAATCAAATTTGATATTTTAATTAGATTAATTATTTTGATTCTAACTTGATCTGATCATGGCATTGCAAATAATTAAGTTAAGATGAGATTGACTCAATAATAAAATAAATTATATAAATATAAATATTTATAAAATTAAGTTATAAAATTTTAAAAATAAAAAATTAAAAGTATATAATATTTTATAATATATATTTTAAAATAATTTATATCAACATAAATATTTCATAATATTATATAAAAAATATTAATTATGTTATAAAATTTTATTATTTATTATTAATTATTAAAAAAATATAAATTTTAAAATATTATATAACATTAGATAAGTTAAAACAACTAAAAGCATAACTCTTATCTACCCAAAAATACATCAAATCTAAGTCATAGAATCTGAATTTGATCAAATTAACTTCACGTTGGTACGGATCATCAGGACATGTTGGGTTTTAAAAACTCTGACTGCCGACATGATTTTTATATCTTATTCACATATATGATTTTTTTTTAAAAAATGATTTTACATATCTTTTAAAAATATAAGTATTATACATATTTTTTTTTAAGAGTATATTATTAAAAAAATAAAAAATAAATATAATAAATAATATTAAATAAAATATAAAAATATATATATATTTTGTGATAAAAATATCAGAATTATTTTAAAAAATAATAAATAGTATATAATTCAATAACTGAAAATTGTAGCTGCATGATGATGGTGTAAAACCGTAAAAGACAAATAGTGTGGGTTTTACACCTGGTCCAACTCTTCCACAACAACGATTGGAGTCGGTGAAATGATAAAGACCATAACCCATTACTAATGATTTTCATAGAGCTCACAAAAAAAGTAACTAATGTATAAAACAATTATTTTTTAATAAAAATAGTGGCAATAAAAGTTAAATTTATGATTTCATATAAATTATCAAGGCTCCTTGGCTCTCACCACTAACCCAATGTTAATAACTTAACATATAAAACTATTTGATTGTATATAAATTTATGTAGAAAATTTTTTAGTGTTACACAACAACACCTGACTTTTTCTTTTTCCATTTTCTAAAACTCCTTCACTCCTAGATGAATGGGCCAATCAATCTCAAATATCTTGCAGTAATTTATTGATTGAATTATCTCAAATTATTTTTGTACAAGAAAGTTTTGAGTAAAGGAAAACTCTTCTAATTTCAAAGATAAAGTAAATCACCAATTTTATTGAAGATTTATAATAAAATTACAGATTATTTATTAACAATGGAACTCATGATTCGAAAACTCAAGTCATGTTGTTGTGATGAAGGGAAGATTAATTAGATGAGTCAACCCCATTAGTTATCTCAAATTATTTTGTGATCAAATTATTAATATCTTCATTTATTTTAAAAGTATATTACAAAATAATTTTAAGACCTTTTGACAATAGAGTACAAAATAATCTTAAATTGATGATACGAAATCTCAATTCTATAAAAAAAAATTAGACATTTATCTTACAAAATGTTATTTATTGAGGTAAATTAATTTTAAATTTAAGTTTGGGCTTTATATTACTTATCCATTTTAGAGTACAATAAGCCCAATTTTTGTAAAGTTTCTCTTTAGAATGGTCAATAAAAATAGATATATAGTATCTAAATTTTTTTGTAATAAAATAGTAGATATTTTTGTGGAGAATTCCAGAAAATAAATTGTAACCATTAGATAAAAAATGTGTTGGCACATTAATCTAACCATTCCTTAAAGAAGTGATACTAGTATAAACAAGGGTGAATTCTCTCATTTTATGTGAAGCCTTGATAATTCATTTTAAAGTTATCATTTATACTCCCCTTCCTTATCATACTGTTTGTTACATGAGTTCTTCAAAAATCCTATAAATTAAACCCATGTTTGTTGCATGAGTTGGTAGAAAGTAGAAGTAGAAATGTTAAAAATAAAATAAAATAAAAAGTAAAAAAAAAAACAAAGAGTTAAACTCTCTTGAACTCATGCAAGTAGTACTAGTGGCGTAGCTATGTAATTTGAGGGGGAGCATGTAAACATTTTTAATTACAAAAGTTAGAAGACTGTAGTATTCTCTAAAGAGAAAATATTGTCCTATGTCCTCTTTTTCTCTTATTGACCAAAACTTTTCTTCCCTTTAGTTATAGTTATTCATTAATTTTTTCACTTTTACTCTAAATTTTTCAAGTATGGAACTTTTATTCTACTTTAAGAAAGTAGTGGAGTTTTATGATTTATTGTGTAGTTGTTGTCCTTTTTGTTTATCTCTATTGTTTTCTCTACTTTAGATAGCATATATGTTTTTTCAAAAAAAAATCCCACTTTTTCTTCCACTATCTCCTTTGGGGATTGATATATAGAAATTTCTAATTATTATTTTCTTTGTATGCTTTTAGTATTTTGATATTTAGAATTTAAGTTTGAGTAATACAGTACTAATAAAAATTTTAAGTGTTATAGTTATAATTATTCAAATAAATGAAATGTGCAACATGATGCTAGTTGTGATTTTTTTTTTAATAGGTTATATGCAAGTATAGGTAATTTTTTTTTTAAAAAAGTAATTTTTAAGATGAACATCAAAATTCCTCTCATTAAAGCAACAAAAAGATTTATATATTTTAAATATCTTTCAACAAATCTTACTTTACGTTTTAACATTTCATTTATCATTTAAATAATAGAGATAACATATAAAGAAAATAAGAACAATAGTGGTCCCCCTAACCAGCCTAGTTCCACGACTGAGTAGTACCTCATATGAGGTAGATTGATATCTTTTGAAGCACTACTGTGTTTTTAAGAAAGTAGAAGCAAAAATGTAAAAAAAGACTCAACTTTATAGAGAAAAACCTACTCAATACGAGAATTAAGTGGAGAAGCCATCAACAAAAATGGGTATTTTTAGCTTTTAGTACAAATAGCAACTTAATGATTTACTAAAAAAAAAGTAATAAACTAGAACCAAAAATACTATTACTTGACAAAATTTATTTTTTTATTTTATTTAAAGATAAAAGTATAAATAAAAGTCTTAAGTTGTATTTATTAGATGAATCATTTCAAAATTTTAAAAGAATTAAAATGTAAAAGAATTAAATTAATGCAATTCAATTTCTTTCATTTGAAAAATTTATTGTTTGGACAATTGTTTGTGAAATTGGAATTTTAATACAAAATTTTACAAAATATAGTAAACATCATATAACATTAATATTTAAAAATATTAAAATTTTAAATTTAAATCCTGTAATTAATCTTAAAATTTTTAAAATTTTGTAATTAATCTTAATTTAAAATTTAAAATTTGAAGTTAATCTAAATATTTTAAATTTGAATATTGAACAGTAAATCAATTTTTTTAAAAATAGTAAATTGAAAAAAAATTAAAACTCCACCTGTCATCACCGGCGTTGATAAACCATGTCAATCTCCATCAGTGCGCTACCAACCTCCTCTTCCTTGTCTGAGAAGTCGCTGGCATCCCTTTTTCGGTGACAAAGTCAGGATCGTTCTACTACAAGGTTGGTTCGATATGACACTTTTGCCAATGATTTGGTTTCCAAGCTTGACCATGCATCAATTGTAGAGCTTGTGTTTATTCTTGTTCATTGTGTCCTTTTGCCTTTGGATAGATGCACCATCTGCGTGGTGATTTATTCATGAATTTCTACGAACTTCATCATTAAATGGCATGTTTTCTGCTTTCAGATGCTTTCCTTGCTTCTTGGTTTAGACTTCAATGGTGCAAAACAGAAAAAAAAAAAAAAGATTATTGTGGTAGGCAGGGGGCAGCCATATAGGCATTTGAAAGAAGTTAAATTTAGTGGATTTTGCAAGAAATGGAATGCAGTGGGGTTTGTTAAACACTTGCTTAAAAATGCTGTTGCACTTGAACGGATGATTGTGACCCCCAATCAGAAAAGTTAATTTTGGGGTGAAGAGCAGTTTCCTCATCGTAAGCGTGAATTGGGAAGTTTGAAACCAGACCAAGTATACAATCTACTATCTAATCAATGGCATAGTTCGAGAGCTGAATTATTTGTCATTTGATTCCTATTTTATATGCAATTTTGGCAAGAGTATGAATTGTATACTTCACTCTTGTATGATTATATGTTTTACTTTCTTGCTAAACTGTTTTTTTTACGAGAAAAAAAAAATCATTAAAAACGAAGTACGAAGAAACTTATAACTTAAAAAAGATACATTAGATTAAAAAATATATAAGAAACAAATATATTTTACACACTAAATTAATAATTTGTAATTCTATTTTTGTCTGAAAATTATAGTTGTTGAAGTATCTTTCACATAAGAAACTAACATAAAAAATGTTACAGTTAAAAAAATATATTATGTTTTTTTCAAATAAATATAAAAATCTATTTTACTTATAAGATTATTAAAATAAAAACAACTAAAAAAAATCAAAACATAAATAAAAGAATAAAAAAAAACAAAATCAAAATTATAAAATCTACCATTGAAAGAAGCATATCTAAATAAATATATTTAAGATCACAAAATTTGAGTCACTTATTTAAAAAAACACACTAAAATAAAAAAAGAGGAGACAATAAAACTATCACCAAAGACCAAAAATGACAGTGCCCCGCTCATGTACTCTTACAAAAAAAAAAAAAAAAAAAAAAAGATTAGAACAAGAGAGAGGACCTAGGCCGGCTTTCCCCAAACTTTTTTGCTGAACTAATTGAATTTTAAAGGGTGCATTAAATCTGAATGTTTTTCTTTATTTAAACATGGTTTTATTTTTTTATTTTTTTGGTATAAAACATGGTTTTATTTAACTCTAGGCGATAAGTTCAAATAAGTACACAAATATATCTTTTTTTGTGTACATAAATAATAAATAATATATTTATTTGAATTTAGAGAAAATTAGTCTCAATTAAACTTTTTGTTAAATTCAAAAGTAAACTTTTTGGTTGCGTGATAAGTTTTGCCAAGATTGTCGCACTGCACATTGATTATACATGAACTTATACAAACTTCATCATTATTGACAATTTTTTTTTTTGTTTTTTTGCTAGTTTCATATGCTTTTGGGGTAGAAGTTAAAATTTAGTGGATTATGTGAGTAATAGAATGCAGTGGGGTTTGTTAAACACTTGCTTACAAATATTATTACACTCAATCTTTTAAAAATCGAATTAAACCGATCAATTGAATTGATTGGATTATAAATTAATTATATCTTTAATTAAAATATTTTTTAATTTAATTACAATTCAATTATAATTTAATTATAAATTTGATAAATTAAACTAATTGAATCATAAATTAAAAATTTTGTTGATTCAATCTTAAATTCAATTTTTAAAATATTGCACTTGAATGAATGGTTGTAAGCCCAACGCGTGAATTGGGTTGAAACTAGAAAAAGTATTAATACATGAAAATATACTTTTTAATTAATAGGTGAAAATATTAATCATTTTATTGAATTGCTTGTATATATTTTATTTTTTGCTGGTGCTTTAATATCAAATTATTGTTTCAACTTTTAATTAATAGGGAAAATCATTAAATTTTATTGAATGTTTTATGTTTTATTTTTTGCTCGTAAATCATGATCTTTTTTAAAGTGATTTCTAAATGTTTTTCTTTATTTTATTTTTTTGGTAAACCATGATCTTTTTTAGTGATTTGCTGCAAATGTTTATACAACATGTAAAAGTTTTTTTTTAAATTTTTTATATGTACACAACATGTAAAAGTTTTTTTTTTAAAATTTTTATATGTACAACATGTAAAAGTTGTGTTAAGTAGTCAGCAACTAATGTAAAACAAAATTACTATTGATTATAATAAAATTAGAGTTTTGTTAACAAATATTAAGAATTTAAAATAAGAATTTAAAATAAGAATTTTGTTTTTATAAAATGTAAATTTTTTTTAATTTTTAATATATTAAATTCTCAAATTTTTATAAAAAAAATTCTATTTTGAATTTATTAGCAAGCGCCGCAAAACCCTAATAGACAATGTCAAATAACACTAATAAGATGTGTATACTATTTAAATAATCCAAACAATATTTATAATTTTTTTAATAAAATAAAAATATACCTTTCGTTAACAAAACGATTCATCATGGTAATTTAACGAAAGTGGATGGATAACTATTCAAAATCATATGCCCATAAAATGATTTTGAAGTGTTACAAAATGACTAATTTTCTCATCTATTATGGTTTCACAACATGTACAACTTCAATCTAATAATATTTTATTATTCTCTTTCTATTTAACTATTTGAGTCGAATTTCTCTATTTTGTTTTTTCATTAAATAGAACAATCTTAAACCATTAAATTAAAATGCTATTAAGGGTTAGTGATTTGTATAAGAGTTTTACATTGATATATGTTGATCCCCCACACACATATTCTCGAGTTCAATGTCTAATCTGATTTTCAAAACAGTACTATAAAGAACAAAGTAAGAAAAATAAGTGTAAACTTTACATAAAAAGGATGTTACATGTAATTTTGCCAAACTTTAAGAGAGTTCATTATAATTACTCCACAAATTTATGTACAAAAAACTTTATTGAGTTATGCATCATGAGGTCGCCTTTTTTTTTTTTCCTAAAACTCTTCACTCAGTATCTGTTTAGTTTTTGAAATTGAACATGAAATTAGAACTTAGAATTGAAATTGGACTTCTTAATTTCAATTTTTACGTTTAGAATGTCATTTAGAATTAAAATTGTAATTTCATAAACTAAGTTCATGAAATTGAAAAACAACTAAGCTAAACTTTTCTCAATTCTTAGTCTATATCTTAAGAATTACTAATTTTATAGTTTAAAAATTAAACTCTTTATCTCTCTCATCACATTTATTTATGAACAATCATATTTATTAAAATTCTATATTTATATAGAAAATTGTTTTTATATTTATATAAAAATTATTATAATAGTTATTTTTTTCTTAAAAAAATCATGAAAAATTTCTTTATGAAAAAAATATGACTATTATATTATAAAAATATTATTGTATGAATATTTTTATTAATATTAATTTTGTAAATAATTTTTTAATGTTTTAGATCATACCTTTAAACAATAAAATTATAATTTCTTAAAATCTTATCTTATTCTTTGACAACTCCAAACATAAAATTTAAGATTTTAGACTAATTCTAATTCTGAAAGAATTGAGATTAAAATTAAAATTATATATTTCAATTCTAATTCATCTATTCAAACGGACCTTGTGAATAAATGCTAATGAAATCCTTAGAGGACTTTATTTGTTTTCTTTTTTTTTTTCCTTTGATAGACTTTATTGGTTGAATTATCTCAAATCATTTTATAGTAAAATAATTAATATTTTCACTTTTTTGTAAAAAAAAAATCACTAATTTAAAAAGTATATTAATATGTATTGATTTTTTTAACGTGCAATATGTATTGATTTTAAGATGCTATGATAGTAGAGTACAAAATAATCTTAGATTTTTATTGTTAGAAGGGTCTTCTAGTCACAACAGTGTTTGAGAATTAGTCTTACAATAATGTCTATAAGAATACTTGGTCAAAGAAAAAAAAAAATCTTAAATTAAAAAATAGAGTACAAAATAATCTTATATTAATGATACAAAATTTTAATTTAATAATATATTTTTTAGAAATTTATCTTACAAAAAGTTATTTATTTGTCTCATAACAATATTTATGAAAATATTTGATAAAAAAAAATTGATTTATAAATTGGGAATCACAATCTGTGTGTTTTAGAGACAAATTAGAAATCAAAATCTTAGTGATTTAGAACCGTTGTGCTAACAATTATAATGATGAAAATATCTTTATAGTATTTAACTTTTCAATGAGAAACTACTATGTATTTGCTTTATGATGATTTCTTTTGTTGGAGAAACCTCGTTTCATTGCAAATTGGAAATTCATTTGTCCAAAGAAAACCATGTTTTTAGGTGCTAACTAAGGGGCATAATGGCCACTATGACTATCACTAACTTGATTTGAATTTTGAAAAAATATTTTTTTAAATTGAGTTTATATCTAACGTGAATAAGTAAATGTGTATATACTTTTAATTTAATGTAAAATACATCATGATCTTAATCTACTAAAATTTAATAACAAATATACTCTTATTTACTTTAAACAATAAAATTATAATTAAACTTAAAATTATAATTTCTCGTTAAAAAAGGATGGGCCAAGGCTAGTTACATGCAGTTGCTAACTTGCTGTCCTGTTTTCCTAGAAACCAAATTGGGTCGCGCTAACTTAGGGCACATAAATTAAATTAACTATTACTAATTGATAAACTGAATTAATCACTTATTTATATACTATTAATCATAAATTTGTTAATTATTTATTCAACTCATTTAACTACTTATAGGAAATGTTACAATTAATCGTTTATCTAATTAAATTAACCATAAGAATCCATTTAGATGTCGAAATTGAAATTAGAACACAAAATTTTAATTTCAATTCTTATTCTTTTAAAATTAAAATTGGTTAAGAATATTAAATTTTATGTTTAGATTTATTAAAAAATTAGAATATGAAATTATAATTTAAATTTAATTTTAATTCCATTATTTAATGTATGATCTAAAATTTTAAAAAATAATTCACAAAATTAAATCTTAATAAAATAATAATTTTATAATATGATAGTCATATTTTTTTATCATATAGAACATTTTATAAAAAATATTTGCAGAGGCAAATTGTTTAGATTATGGGGTGGATGGTGATCCCAAGATTAGGGCAAATCTCCTG
Source organism: Ormosia emarginata (assembly GCA_029884605.1). Classification (NCBI taxonomy): domain Eukaryota; kingdom Viridiplantae; phylum Streptophyta; class Magnoliopsida; order Fabales; family Fabaceae; genus Ormosia; species Ormosia emarginata. The sequence continues at coordinate 3,246,801 of JAQQTP010000055.1, read as the reverse complement.
CTCAGTGCGTACATAAGTACTTACAAATAATCCATAGACAATGGACCCTAATAGGATTTGAACTTTAGCCAATTTAATTAAGGCAGTTTGTCATTACTAGTTGTGTCAATTATTATTAATAAATTTTTTTTTTACAAATACTAAATTTCTTTTTTTTTTGTACAATATTGACAATGAAATTTGAACTTATAACCTCATGCAAACTATCCTGATCTGTCACCACTAGCCAAATATCTTAATGACTTCATACTAATTTCATTAAATATTAAATCTTGAAATCTCCACTTTGAGGATAATTTTATCTAATTACCACCCTCGACCTGAATTTCGTAAGTAATTGGTCAAAAACAAAAAAAAAATCAACAAATATGATTATTTGAAAATAAATGATAGAGAGACTTTAATGGGGAGAGAGAAAGAGACTTTAATTTTGATGTTTTATAATTGGTAATCCTAAGAATTAAGAAGACCTTGCCCTAGTTATTAATTATTTTTTAATTCCATAAAATTAGTTAATAGAATTACATTCTAATTATAAATAACATTTCAAACATAAAAATAGAATTAAAAAGTTTAATATAATTCTAATTCCAACGTCTAATTCGGTGCACAATTTTAAACACAAACGGAACTTAATCTATGTCACATCACTTGCGTATGCCAGGTTGCCACGAGGCTTTCAACCGTCACACACAGTGGTCATGGTTATAGTTTCAGCAAAATCAGAAAATCCTTGATGTCATAAAAAAAATAGCTTCTAGTGCTCTAGTGCTCGAGTGTCTTTCAGAACTATTAAGCAGGCTCAGAAATCCTGGACTTTTGGAGGAACTACAAATTCAAATTGTATTCCTTCAACATATACATCTCATCATCCAGTGATCATGTTTGCTGCAACCATAAACAAAGAACAAGGCTGAACTAGTACATGTCAAAGGTAAGCCATTAATAATATTATCATCAGATAAACCCACACTTTGCAATAACCCACACTCATGAAATATGCAACAGCTAAAGAAATTCCTCCTCTGTAATTTAGTGAGATGTTCCTATTCCCTGGGTTTCTAGTGCGTATTACAATATTTCGTCTGCGAATAGTCTGGCATCATTGGACTCAAATGAATAACGGCAACCTATATTTTTCCTTCTGGAAATTGTATAAAACCTGAATTAAACACTAGTATTCAACTTCAAACTTTCACAATTCACCAACAAACGTGGCAATCTCTACAAGTGAAGAAAACAAAAAGGACCGAGTCAAAATACAACACCAATTCATCTCCGCTTAAAGGGTTTACAAAAAATGGAAAACAGCTTTTGAAATGTTAATAAATAATTTCACCAACTTCGTTAATATTTTATCTAAATGATCCAAACGAGATTCAGTGCCCAAAATTTGTGTGAAGGCCATACGGTTATCTTAATTTATAGAAGGGTTAAAGGAGCAGGGGGAGGGGAACAAATCAAAGAAAGGAGCACACCCCCCACAAAAACAATCTTAATTATATGAATCTGGTAGCATGCACCCATTGCAAAAGAGTGAAAGAAAGAGAGATGAATAAGCAGCAAATAATGAGAAAAAAGTTACACTATCACTGTATCACATTTGGCATTGCTAAATTCCAGCATTCATCCCTATTCTATTCGAAAGATTTATTCTTCAAAAGAAAAAAAAGGGAGGGGGGGGGGGTGGTTAACTGATATATAATATTAATGAGATTATATGGAATGGATAGCTAACTATGTCCACAACGATTGCATTTAAGTCAATATTATAAAATTCACTAACATTTCTCTCTAATCAAAATCTCCTTTGTGACCCTGGTACTGGCCAACAGAGAAAGTAAATCTTCATTGCATTTCACTGTTGTTATTGTGTTTGCAAAACGGGCATGCCAATATCTATCAGCCAGGCACTCCTTGGTAAGAAAGATATCATGATGCTATATGGTGCCAAACTGCTTCAGGGATCACAAATAACTTGCACAAAACATTTCTGTCTATCATGTTCACAACTCGGCCTTGGATTCCAAGTCCACTTCCAAGGAATCTTCACTAGTCAAATCCTTTGATTGATTAGAGGATTGCATAGGTTCTTGATCATCACCTAAGATTCGTGCAGTGAATCTTCTTGCCTCCAAATCAAGGTCTGGCCACTCAGATACAATTCGTCTAGCACCCTAAAGATCAAAGTAGAGACAAGTTAAGAAGTATATGTAGAAGACATATAGGAGCTGCAAAAACATAAACAGTGATATGATGAGTTTCCAAGAACAAAAAACTTCAAACAGCAAATATTCACCTGAAGTTTGGGTTCTTTTGTCATAGGATTATTGCATAGATCAATTGTTTTTGCCTTGGATTTTGTAGCATTACCACACCATGACTCACACCATAGCCATTCTTGTGGCAAAGAAAAAATGGGCACAGTATGTTGAGCATAATTAGGAAGATCCTGAACCATTGAGAGAAAATTTCAGCAAAAAAGGCCCTTCCAAAAAAAAATGTACACAAAGGATAACGATTGGAAGTAAATGAAAAGGTGTTCATCTTAACAAATAATGAAAATTTAAATTAAAACCTATAACTCAATCATAGGGTCAGAACCTGAATTTATTCTCATAAAAAGATCATTTAATGAAACTCTGCCTATATAAATAAGAATTTTAAACCTTTGTATTATACATTTAAGTTACTAACAAGTATCCCGTGCATTGTACGCATTTTTTTAAATTCAGATAGAATTTAAATAAATATAACATTAAAAGAGAGAAATATTGTGTACCAAAAAAAAGAGAGAAATATTTAAAATTATAAAAAAATGCATAATTAATTTATTCAGATAGAATCTAAACAAATATAAATTAAAAGAGAAAAAATGTTTAAAGTTATTAAAATTGTAAAAGAGATATGCATAATTAATTAAAATGATAATTTAAATTTGAAATTTAAAAGAAAAAAAGGTTAAGAATGACATAGAAGGGGAGTACTCTAATTTGTTATATAGGGGTGGATGGGCCTTTTTCAGTGATTCTCTGAAACAAAGGGCCTGGTTCCAACTTCCTCAGAATCAAATGAGAATTCCACCAGATCAGCTTCTTCAACCCTAAAACTTGCTAACCAGGACATGTTGTACCCTAACAAAGGCCCTGATAAGAAGAGTAGATCATATGGAGGATAGCCTAATAAACAAAGGTAGAGGAAGACCAAGGAAAACTCTAAGAGAAACCTTTATAAAAGACCTTGATCTAAATGGCCTTTCTGAAAATTTGGTTTTTAACATAATACAATAGGATCATTTGATTCATGTAACCGACCCCACCTAGTGAAAAAAGGCTTTTGTTTTTTTTGTTGTTGTCGAATGATCATGTGATCTTTCTATTCTAATGATACCACTTTGGTCAAGAGATATAAACACATGCACTGGAATAGTCAAATTCAAAAGGTCTTCAAATAAATAAATCAAACAGTTATAAATATAATCACCCACCAATCGTTACCAAAGATAAAAACTCAAGAACACATTGCAAAATGCCCTAAATTTTTTCTTTGGTTGGTGAATGGAGAGGGGCTCCATATTCTTTAAGAAAATCATTACAGGTTACTGAATATGAACGAGAAGAATTTGCTTTGATAACTAACGATAAGGCATCAACATCAAAAGTTAAACTGCTAGTCTTGGACCCTCGTTTAAAAGCTTACGCTTTTAGGTTAGGTGTTTCCTTTGACATGGTATTAAAGCTGTGTTGACTAAGTGGTTCAGAGATTACTCCTTACCGCCCTCAATCTCATAAAGTTTCACTTTAAAGTAATGTTTTGTTTCCATATAAACCAGACATTTACCATGCAATGTGTTGAGGCATATTGGGGTTATAGAAACCATTCAACCATACTTAACAACTTAATCTTTTAAGTTTAAGTGATTCTTTAACAACTAAATAAATAAACAAGTAAAGAAGAATTATTGACTCAGCCTCTTACCTGATCCAAGTTGGCTAGACTATTTGGATCCTTGCTAAGGGTTTCATAGAAAACTCTAAGATTATCTCCAGCTGCAGTCTCTCGGAACTTCTTCAGATCAACAACATATAAAGCACTGCAAACAGAAATGGAAACAACAATCAGAGAACTGATCTTTCCTATACTCCAACTCTTTTCTGGCAAGACAATCAAGAATCTAACCTAATATGGTATGGTTTTCCCCGCAAATGATCCTTCCAGAAACCCTATGGCACAAGAACAAGGTGAACAAAAATTTAGCATCCAATGGTGCATCTACATATAATTGTTTGGGTGTGACGAAAACCAAGATTCCATGTAATAGAACAATAAATGATATATAACTAAATAAAGTTCAACAGTGGCATTTACTTGTCTCCAAAACCGATATCCATCCATCTCCTTATTATTATCACAAAATGGAGTATATGCCAGAGGTTTTCCTTTTAAATCCATGTCATAGAGTTCTCCCATGTCAGCCCTTACAACCTGATCAGCATCCACAAAAATGACCTGCAAATATCGGTAGACTTTAAACACACATTTTTACACGGGGGATTTTTCTTTTTATTTATCACCATCCTTGTCAATGTCTATGAGGTGCATGTGACACTGAAATTGAGAGTGCAGAGGACAACAAAGCTTAAGCATGGAGTATGACAAAGACGAAGAAAATCATGATACCTTCTCCAAGGAAAGGGGAAAGATGACATCTAGGAATAAGATTTTATATGCCCAAATTATTCGCTGTTTTTCTTTCTGCTTATGCAACCATGTAGGCCATTTGTATGTGATTAGTTCATATTCAAAACCATACCCTTGGGCCATGTGGGGAATCAGATCCTGTGTGTTAAAACAACAACCAAAATAGTTCAAGGATGTCAAGCAAACTCATTATATCCTACTTTAAAGTTCCAATATACAAATAAATAAACATTGAAGCATATATTGGGTGGATATATAACCTTAAAAGGAGGAGAGAGGTAGTTCTTTATGAACCAGAATTTAACAGGACGATGGGTATTCCTTAGAACACTTAGAATCATAATCTTCAGAAAGCGTTCATATCTGGCAAATATACATCAACCAAAACAAAGTGAAGATTGCATTAGCGTTCATGCACATGAATATAACAATTGAGATATTAAAAAAAAGACAAAGGCCCTGCAAAATTGATAAGAATGTCAAAAAATTGGTAGACAGACTTGAATATTAGACTACTTAGAGAGGATTTCTGAATTGCTTGAGTGTAAAAAACTCAGCAAGTGTGATATATATATACTAATCAGAATTTACAATTTACAAGGATGATTAATTAGATAGCTAACTCCTTATGTACATGAATCTAATAAATACAAGTATACATGAACCTGTACATAAACCTATGAAATGGTTCATGGAATCTAATTAATGAACCTCAATATTCTCAACACTCCCCCTCAAGCTGGTGCATATATGTCATAAGCATCCAGCTTGTTACATATGTATGTTATCCTTAGACCTCGGAGTGACTTAGTGAACACGTCCGCCAGCTGATCATTAGAATTCACAAATGATGTGATAATTTCTCCAGAGATGACCTTTTCACGAATAAAGTGTCAATCAATCTTTATGTGCTTAGTCCGCTCATGGAAGACTAGATTAGAGGCAATGTGCAAAGCTGCTTGATTATCGCAAATAAGATTTGTTGAAAGAGAGAAAAGAGAGAGACATATGAAGAAACCGTGTGTTTCAACTACACAACGGAGGCTGAATATATACTCAATAAGTAATAAATAATTACACAATTTACATGATGTGGGACTAACATGTTTCACTACTAATTACACCTAATTACACCTAATTACATATGTTTCCAACACTCCCCTCAAGCTTTGAGCATATAAATCATATGCACCAAGCTGTTACATAACTTATTCGTGGACCTCTCTCAAGGACTTGGTGAAGACATCGCTATGATCATTTGAGTTGACAAAGTTTGTGGTGATGTCTCCCGATAGAATCTTTTCCCGATGAAATGACAAACCTCAATATGTTTGGTCCTTTCATGAAACACCTGATTGGAAGCTATATGCAAAGCTGCTTGATTGTCACATATGAGTGTCATTTTCATAACCTCATCAAATTGAAGTTCTTTGAGGAGTTGTTTCAACCAAATGAGTTCACAAGTGAAGGCCATAGCTCGGTGATTCTCGCTTCGGACTAGATCTTGCAACTACATTTTGCTTCTTACTTTTCCAGGAAACTAAGTTGCCTCCAATGAGTACACAATACCCGAAATGGATCGTCTGTCAATAGGAGAACACACAAGATCCGAGTATCCAACGACACGAGTATGTCCTTTATCTTCATAAATGGGCCTTTTCCAGAGCTCGCTTTAATATACTTTAGGATGCGAATCACCGCATCCCAATGTGCATCACAAGGTGAATTTAGAAACCGACTTACCACACTAACCGCAAAGGAGATGTCGGGACGGGTAATGGTGAGGTAGTTCGGTTTTCCAACTAACCTTCGTATCTTCCTGGATCCGAGAATAGCTCCCCCGATTTGGTAAAAGTTTAGCATTCGGATCCATAGGAGTGTCGACAGACTTTGCATTCAACGCACTGTTTCCTCAAGAATGTCCATGGCATACTTCTTCCGTAAATTATATACCATCATTGATTGTGCAACCTCTATTCCCAAAAGTATCGAAGTTTGCCAAGATCTTTGGTCCGAAAGTGATGACCAAGATATTGTTTTACCCGAATTATGATGGTGATCAAGAATAACAATGTCGGACATATACAATCAAATAAATACACCCTTGAGTTTGAATGGCGATAGAAGACAAAGTGGTCGGCCTCACCGCGTGTCATACCAAACTATTTGAACTACGGTACTAAATCGGCCAAACCAAGCCCTAGGAGATCGTTTAAGGCCATACAAAGATTTGTGAAGACGACAAACTAGGCCGAGAAGACTCCCCGAGCAACAAACCCTGGTGGTTGCTCCATGTAAACCTCTTCTTCTAGATCACCATGGAGAAAAGCATTTTTGATGTCCAATCGATGAAGGGGCCGGTGGCGAATAGCGACCATTGACCTAACCGAAAGCCATCTTCGCCACTGGTGAGAAAGTGTCCCCATAATCCAAGCCAAAAATCTGAGTATATCCTTTCACCACCAATCAATCCTTGAGGCGATCAAGTTTGCCATCAGGGTCAACCTTGACCGTATAGATCCACCGACACCTACCACGACTTCCCGGGAGGAAGAGGAACAAGTTCCCAAGTACTATGCTCAAGGGCACACATCTCATCGATCATAGCTTGTCTCCACCCACGATGAGATAAAGCGTCACTGGAGAGTTAGGAATAGATTAGAAGACAAGGAAGAAAGGCAAGCATAATCGAAGAAGATAGGCGATGATAACTCAAATTAACATAATGAGGAGAAGGGTTACGAGTAGACCGTATACCTTTTCTGGAGAGCAATGGGAGGGTCCAGGCGGTCTTGAGGCGGTAAAGGAAGTGGTACGGAGAGTCCACATTGACCTCTGCAACTTCGGTGGAGTGTGTGGTAGCCGACGATGATAGACCTGTAAGGGACGAATAGTAGTGGTGGTGTGCTCAACATGGGGTCGGAGGTGCGAGAGCTCAACGAGAGATAAGAGGAAGAGGGACGGGTAAGACCTCGAGAGATAGGCTCAAGAGTCGATGGAGACCCGGACTCAAAGAAGGTAACATCGGTAGAGATGAGGTAACGTCGGAGATCAGGGGAAAAACAACGATAACCTTTTTGGGACCGATGGTAACCAAGAAAAACACACTTAATAGATCGGGCGGAAAGTTTATCAAGACCAGGAGTGAGATTATGAACAAAACAAGTAGACCCAAATATACGAGGTGGTAGGGAATGCAGAGGTTGATGGGGATATAAAATAGAGTAAGGGACCTGTGATCAAGCACGAGAAGAGGGCATACGGTTAATCAGATAACATGCGAAGAACTGCATCCCCGAGAAGCGAAAAGGAACATTACCATGAAGTAAAAGGGTCCGAGTTGTTTCTACGAGATGTCGGTTTTTACGTTCAGCAACCCCATTTTGTTGAGGGGTATGTGCACAAGAGGTTTGGTGAAGAATGCCACAGAAGCCATAAAGGATTGAAATGGTTGAGACAAATACTCACGGGCATTATCACTACGCAAACTACGTATAGGAACACCAAATTGAGTTTTAATTTCATGATAAAAGTTTTGAAATATGGAAAACAACTCAGACCGATTTTGCATCAAAAATAACCAAGTGCAGCGAGAGTAATCATCAATGAAGGTGACAAAATATCTGGATCCTAGAGTAGAAACAGTACGACTAGGACCCCAAACATCGAATGTACTAAAGCAAAAGGAGAAGACGCCGATCGCTGATTTTACCAGAAACGGACTACGGGTGTGTTTTCCTAGTTGACATGACTCACAGGGAGACTAGACAACTTAGAGAGGTCGGGCACCAATTTTTGGAGTTTAGGAAGGCTAGGATGACCCAACCCATGGATGGTGAGAGGGAATCCTTGACAACAAGCAAACACGAGAGGGTTGGAGAGCGGTAGAGGCCATGGGACTCACATCCGAGGTGCCAAGTATCCGTCCCGAACTCCTGTCCCGAATGACGAGTCTTTAGTAAAAGTAATCATACAATCAAGAGAGCGGGTCAAACGACTAATGGAAAGCAAATTAAAAGGAGACCCAGGGAACATAAAGGACAGAGTCTCCGAAAGGGAAGGGAGGGGATAGGTAGTGCCGATCCTTGGGATTGAGACTTGGAACCATTTGCTAAAGTGACGGCCATAACCATTGTGAGAAAGGTTGGAGAAAAGAGTCTTATTACCGAAATATGGTCGGTTGCACCGAATCAAGACCAAGTACCAATGGATGGGGAACGAGAGAGACAAGCAAATGAAGTACCAATATGTGCAACGAGGTAGTGGGCCGGAGATCTCGACGTTGCTCAAACCACTTCGAAAGTCGACATAGCGCTTGTTGGAGTAGAGAAACCGAGAGGACTTACATTGTGCAAACCATCGTAAAAAATCTGCATACTCGACCTTCTGGGCGTCCTTAGAGCTAGCCGAGGAGGTAGAACTAGCCATGGATCGATGCAACAACCAAACAAGACTCGAATGCACCGAGGAGTCAAAGGGGGGTCGTGACAAACGGTCACGAACACAAAAGCGAGGGCGATCCGGATAGAAGAGAGAAAGGCGATCACGGCGGTATAAACGGCGGCCGCGGGGGTGGCTCACGCGCCGTCACGCGCCGGAAAAACGGGCCGCGCGGTGGGCGTTTGGCGGCGGCGAAGGGTGGCGCGTGGGGCGCGTCCGGCGACGTTGGGGCCGGGCTTCGGGGTCCCCGTCGGCGGGAGACGGTTCCAATGGTGTGGTCGGCGGCGGAAAGGAGGCGGCGGACGGCGGTGGCAGGCGAACGGGGAGAAAAAGGGGCCGAAAGACGTCACGGCAAGAGGAGAAAGGTCGGCAAACCGGAAGGAAACACGGTTGACCACGGAGAAGCGGTGGGCTCAAGGGCGTGCACTGATAGGATTGCCTCTCTTTAGGCTCTAGATACCATGTTGAAAGAGAGAAAAGAGAGAGACATGAAGAAACCGCTTCTGTGAACGGAGTGAATATATACTCAATAAGTAATAAATAATTACACAATTTACATGATGTGGGACTAACAGTTGCACTACTAATTACACCTAATTACATATGTTTCCAACAAGATTCATAGACCCTATTTTACAAAACTTTAACTCAAAAAGAAGTTGCTTTAGCCATATAAGTTCGCATGTTGTAAGAGCCATAGCTCGATACTCTGCTTCTGCACTTGATCTAGCAACAACATTCTGCTTTTTGCTTTTCCATGCAATAAGATTGCCTCCAACAAGAACACAATATCCTGAGGTTGATCGCCTATCACTTGGGCAACCTGCCTAATCTGCATCTGTGTAGGCAATAATATCAGTATGACCCCTATTCTCATAGACCAACCCCCGTCCCGGAGAACCTTTAATATATCTCAAGATTCGAATTACTACGTCCCAATGACAGTTACAGGGAGAGTTAAGAAATTGGCTCACAACACTAACAGCAAAAGAGATGTCTGGCCGAGTCATAGTAAGATAATTTAACTTCCCTACTAGTCTCCGATACCTCCCTGGATCTGAATAGGGCTCCCCTTGATCTGGCATAAGTTTAACATTAGGATCCATAGGAGTGTCAATCGGTTTACAATTTATCATCCATGTTTCCTCTAAAATATCAAGTGCATACTTCCTCTGAGATATAGCAGCACCAGTGTTGGATTGAGCTACTTCAATTCCAAGGAAGTATCGTAACCGTCCCAATTCTTTGGTTTGGAAATGTTGAAACAAGTGCTCCTTGAGGCGTTTGATGCCCTCATTATCATCCCCAGTAATGACAATGTCATCTACATAAACAACAAGATAAATGTACTGATTAGAGGGAGAATGTTTATAAAATACAGAGTGGTCTGCTCCATTGCGGATCATGCCAAATTGTGTAAGGACTGCACTGAATCTGCTAAACCAAGCTCAAGGGCTCTGCTTGAGGCCATATAAGGCCTTACGTAACCTGCAAACATATCCACATGACTCCCCTTGAGAAACAAACCAAGGAGGTTGCTCCATATAAACTTCCTCTTCCAAATCACCGTGAAGGAAGGAATTTTTAATGTCCAACTGATACATAGGCCAGTGGCGCATGGCCGCCATGGATAAGAATAATCGGACAGATGCCATTTTTGCAACTGGGGAGAATGTATCACCATAATCTAGCCCAAATACCTGAGTATAGCCTTTAGTAACTAAATGTGCTTTCAATCAATCAATCTAACCATCTGGGCCCACTTTGATAGCAAACACCCATCGACAACCAACAGTAGATTTCCCTGAAGAAGAGGGAACAAGTGTCCAAGTGTTATTGGATTCTAAAGCTGTCATCTCGTCAATCATAGTCTGTCGCCATCCTGGATGAGAGAGTGCTTCCTGGACAGTTTTAGGAATAGAAACAGAGGAAATAGCAGAGACAAAGGCACAATGGGAAGGAGATAAACGGTGATAACTTAAGAAATTATAAATCGGATGAGGGATACGAGAAGACCTTGTACCTTTGCAAAGAGCTATAGGTAAATCAACAGGAGATGCAGGCAGATCCGGAGTAGGTTCAGAGATTGGTGCAAAAGATGAATCACCGCTCTCTTCAATGACAACTTCCTCCAATTGTGTTTGGCGAGGACGACGCTGATAGGTAATAAGAGGACGAGGAGTGGGAGACACAGATGGAGAAGAAGACCCTGACAAATCTGATACTGAAGAATCAGTAACTAGTGGAATAGAAAAATTGATGGGCAATACCTGGGAGACAGACTCTGGTGTCACCGACGTAGTGAAGTAAGGTTTATCCTCAAAGAAGGTAACATCGGCAGACATGTAGAAACGATGAGTAGAAGGGGAATAGCATCTGTACCCCTTTTGCACACGAGAATAACCAAGAAAGATACACTTGACAGCACGAGCAGACAATTTATCAATACCTGGTGCAAGATCATGTACAAAGCAAGTAGAACCAAAAACACATGGGGGAATTGTAAAAAATAGGTCTTGAGGAAACAACAAGAAATGAGGTACTTTGTTATTCAAGGCAGAAGATGGCATTCGATTTATCAAAAAACCAGCAGTGAGTACAGCATCACCCCAAAATTTTAAAGGTGCATTAGCATGTAACAAAAGGGTACGAACAGTTTCAATAATATGACGTGTTTCCTTTTAGCAATACCATTTTGTTGTGGTGTATGTGGACAAGAGGATTGATGAACAATGCCATGAGAAGCCATAAAATGATTAAGGGAAGCAGAAAAATATTCTTTTGCATTATCACTACGTAAGATGCGAATAGGATGTCCAAATTGAGTTTGGATTTCATTGCAAAAGTTCTGAAAAATAGTACACAACTCTGAACGTTCCTTCATTAAAAAAATCCAAGTACATCTTGAAAAGTCATCAATAAATGTAACAAAGTACCTATACCCTAAGATAGAATTGACTCGACTAGGACCCCAAATATCTGAATGGACAAGATCAAAGGGAGAAGTTGCTTTATGATGAATTGAGCTTGGAAAGGAAGTTCAAATATGTTTACCAAGCTGACACGACTCACATTCCAAGGATTGCAGGTGAGAAAGATGAGGGACCATTTTCTTCAGTTTATTTAGATTTGGATGACCCAAACAACGATGAAGTAGACTCGGAGACTCAGCAGCGGTGCAAACAATTGAAGGAGGAGGCTGAAAATAGTAGAGACCATGTGATTCAGATCCTGTGCCAATCGTCTATCCCGTATTCCGGTCCTGTATAGAGAAAGAATTGGCAGTAAAGGTTATCGAACAATTAAAATTACGAGAGTTTACTAACAGACACTAGATTAAAGGGGCAATCAGGAATAAAGAGTACAGAGTTTAATGTCAAGGAGGGAAGAGGTGTGGTTTGACCAATGCCTTTGGTTTTTGCCTTTGAGCCATTGGCAAGAGTGATGTAGTGTGAATTTTTGGGTTGTGATATTTTTGAGAAAAGAGAAGGATTACCAGCTATATGATCGGAAGCACCAAAATCCAAAATCCAGGATCCAACAGGCAAGGAATGAGAGAGACAAACTGTAGAATTACCAGTATGAACTACAGCTGCTGAAGATGAATTTTGTTGTGCTACCTTGAACTGAAGATATTCCTTATATTCAGCATCTGACAAAATATTCTGATTATTACCTCCACTTTCATCCTGTTTGTCTATGCCCGAAGACTGAGAATAAGTCACATGAGCTGACTTCTTTGGAAATCCAATTAGGGAATAGCATTTATCTTGAGTGTGCCCCATACGTTTGCAGTAGGAGCACTGTGGACGATTACCAGAACCACGACCTCCTCGTCCACCTCGACCATGACCTCCTCGTCCACCTCGACCATGACCTCAGCCTCCACGTCCTGCCACATTAGAAAGGAGTGCAGATGACTCTAAACCTGATGAGGAACCAACTCCTGACACAGCCTCCGGAGAAGGAACACGAAGCAGACGATCAATAAGATTTTCTGTTGTAGGGACATTGGGATTTGTCAAAATTTGGTTCCGAAAGGATTCAAAGTCTTTGTGAAGACCGTGAAGGACAAACACCATACACATATTATCAATCTTATTTTGGACATCATCTACGGTCAGGGCTAACTTAACTTCATCAATGGTAGACTAAGCTTTATTCAAATACACCGGGAGATCATGATCCGTCATTTGGAGTGTAGCTAAATTGTGTACCACATCATAGAGACGTTGGACATCATTTGAATAAACACTTCGAGCCTTCTTCCATATGTCATAGCATGTTTTATAAGTGCGAAAATGAACTATCAACTTCGGGTCAATGGACTGCCATAAGAGCGAAACTAGCTGATAATCAGCTTTCTTCCGCTGGTCTCGTTCTGTAATGTCGATATCTTCAGCATTTTTGGTTAGATGTTCGGAGAGACCTTGTCCCAAAAACCAAATCTCCACAGTAGCTTGCCAATCCATATAGTTTCTTCCATTGAGTTTTTCTGAAGTAATAGATGGATTACCAGAGAAAACAAAAGATAATGGGACCTTATTAGAGGAAATAGAACCACCAGAGACAGCATTTGAGGTTTCTGACATGGAGGCCATTGAAGAACGAAAGTGGGCTCCTAAGACCCACTAGCCAAACAGTGATGAACGGAGCAGGTGACCACTTGAACGGACTCAGGAGGGGCCGACGAGCACACTAGGACCAGCCGCGACGGAATCCGGTACCGGGAAGGCGGCGCGTGGCTTACACGCACCGAACGTGGTGCAGACTAGTGGCGGCGCATGGGGACTTTCCGGTGATAATCTTTTGGGGGATGGCCAGAAATGGCCGTCTGAGGTGACTGGGGCCCCTCTCTCTGACAGATGAGGGGACTTGGACGAGGTTCCAGCCTTGACAGTGGCTGGAACAGTGATGGGGATGAAGAGCAAGAGCGGGATCAACCCGCTCTGATACCAACTTGAATATTAGACTACTTAGAGAGGATTTCTGAATTGCTTGAGTATAAAAAACTCAGCAAGTGTGATATATATATACTAATCAGAATTTACAATTTACAAGGATGATTAATTAGATAGCTAACTCCCTATGTACATGCATCTAATAAATACAAGTATACATGAACCTGTACATGAACCTATGGAACGGTTCATGGAATCTAATTAATGAACCTCAATATTCTCAACAGACAGTATTAGAGTAAATTACAGAGACCTACCTCAAGGTATAGCAAAATTACATAAACTTTCCTTCTTGTTTTAGAAATAACACATTTGATCATCAAAGTAGGAATAGAGAGAAAAAGATGGATTGGAACCAATCAAAGATTTGAAGGAAGGTGATTTCTGGTTTGGGGATCATGATCAACGGAGGCCTGAAGAAAAATAATCATCATAAAAGCAAGACCATGTCAATTCACTTATTGACAAAGAACTAGCAGTTCGGTCATGCTGTGAACTTAAGTTGCACCTTCACTGATCATCTTGTAGTTGAACGGATTTTGATGGGATTGCAATGGTTTTTCTATGTCTCTAAGCTAAACTTAAAGGCTGAAAGAATTAGGCATTCCTTGATGTTCATGGGGTCAACAAATGAAGGGTTGTAAGAAAACGAAAAAGAAAGGTGATCCCCTTTTGAGAGCCTCTAAGTTTGTCAAACAGAGAGAGAAGGAAGGAGAAGAAATTCCATGAAGGAGCAGAACACGTCAAAGTTTTGTCACATTAATTAGATGCCATGATATTTTTTTTTGCCTCGCAAGGCATTATTTTACCATGCCACGTACATATGACAGTTCCATCAATATCTCTAACAGATTTTGGATCAAGAAAAACTTTGCTTAACTTTTGAAATTCGAAGGACTGAAGTGGAACGAACAAATGTTAAAGGACGAAACTGAAAGCAAAATATAAAGGACAAAAAATTCCTTTGGCCATAACTAAAAGCAAATTATAATATCAAGTTAAAACGAGAATCACTTACAGGTGTCCAGAAGCAATTGAAAAGATATTAATTGTTTTTCCATGCCGTCCACCCCTCCGTTTCTCCTATTATGAAATAAGCTTCAGCCTGTTACAACTTTGGAAATGATGGAGTTGGTAGATAAGATGAAAGAGAAAAAGGAAAGGGGAGGAGAACCAGAGTGCGAAGAGAAGAAGGTAAAAAAATTACTTCAAAATTTATCATGAATTTTGATAATACATATAATTGGTTGGATGCATCAGTAAGGCTATATAACAACGGTCCTTTTATTCAACAACTAAAACCAAATCCATCTCATGCAAAGCATTACATAATTTAAAGCATTGAGGCATAAATACAACATCAATCAGATAAAAACTTTTTATAACACAACACCAAGTTTGATTATAATTTGTAGCTTAAGAGTCCCAAAACAAATGAAGTCATGCAAAAGAGGGAGGTTGAAAAAAAATAAAAAAAATCCTCACTGGTGAACTGCTTGCAGCATTTTTAGATGGTTCATTGCTACTAATGAAACCAGAAGCCCATTTTAGTAAGTTAGAATTCCAGTTACTTCCCTACAAAAAAATCAAAGAAATCTGTGAGGCTTTGCACTTGCTTTTGCATTTAAATAATAATGTTTTCTTCCTTTTACTTCAACACATAAAATTTTCGAAAAACAATTTTTAATAAACAAGCACTCACTTTCTTCTTATCTTGTGGATCTTCATCATCATCATCAGGAATCAGCAATTTATCATGCTCCTTGCCTTTTCTTTTCACTACTTCCATATGAACTACTTTACCCCGTAAATCATTAATAGTAATGAGTTTTGATGATTGTTTATCTTGACTTCCAACATCATCCTCCTTTAAAATATAGAGCTCAGAACTTCTACCAGGAGCAAGCTGCAAGAACCAAACCCCAGGAGAGACTTTCATTTGCCAATAGCCAAGATTGGCCATCACAAGGGTATCAACTAAATGAGGTGTACTTTTGGTTCCAAGAATCAGCTGAAGACCTCGAGGAGGATCATGATCTTTCTCAGAACAATGACCTGAATAGATGAACAATTAATAAGAATGACAACAGATTTGTAGAAAGTATTACTTAATAATTAATGCTATTTAGTGACAATATCACGAAGAATTACCAGCCTATATTTTTAGTAAACAAAATGCAATTTTACCTGTGAGGACAAGAGCTTCAAGTTCAAAAACTGCTTGCAGGGTTCTTGTGTCACCAAGGTTCTCAAGCAGAATGTTATCCAGGTCATGACTGCAGCATGAGAAACCAAAAGACTATCAAAAATTCAAAATTCACAAAAGTAGCCATTACATGTACACACATACAGAATACATGTTAAAGTAAATTACAGAGACCTTCACCTCCCTCAAGGTAAGGCAAAATTGCATCTACTTCTCTTCTTGTTTAAAAAATAACAAAGGGAATACCTTCTATTAACAAAAAAATACACACCATTCATTTTATACTTGAACTCACCAATTTAACTTGATTCATTGTTTGTGTTTCAATTCAAAGTCTGTACCTTCAGCTAATTATGAAACTAAGTTTAGAATCATTAGATACAGAACCCCTCTTTTATTCTTCTTAGCAGTTCACACCATTTTAAAGTTTAAAAAGTTGTCCATGTCAAAAAAAGAAAAAAAGTTTAAAAAATTTTTATTCAAATTTATCACGTGCTTCTTTATTATCAAAGATAAGGGTAATTTTGGGAAAAAAAAATAACATCAAATATGGCATTAGCATGTTTTAAATTGTCTAACAGTGACTTAATGGAAGATGTTATAGTTATGCTAAAATCTAAAAATGAGGGAGATCAATGTGATTTATTCTGAATAATATACACCTGTCCTTAAACCTTCTCTACTTTCATGCAAGTAAACAGAAAATAGAGGTGAATCAAGGAATCAGTAAATTAACAGACTATGTTAAGGATAATACATACACAGCAATAACGGGCTCAACAAGCCAAGGTTCGGGAACATCAAGATTCATGGTGAGAGTCTTAGACAGTGGCATGTTAGCAAAAAATGCTTTTGGGCCATTTATTGAAGAGTCAGTGTTGCTAAAATCATCCTGCAAAAGTAATAAAAACCTAAGAAACCAAACATCAAATCTCATCTGGAATTATCAAAGAGCTAGAAGTGTAAGATATACCATTGTTGGTACTACATATCTGTAGTAGTTCTTCAGAGGAAGATCAGCAAGGGAACTCTGGCATGAAATAAAATATAGCATTCAATATTGGTTTTATGAAATGTAAAAAAGATTTTGCAGGTGTTAGCAGTAAATTAAAAGAAAATATAGCTTGTAGTTGTAGAAAATCCCACATGTTTGGTAATACATCTCACAGGGTCAAGGATCTATAAAAGCCAAATGTAAAGTAGTGACAGGAAGTTTGTTTTACTTATACATATATATTGTTTTAAAATACAATTGATTATATGTAAACATCATAATTTATACACAAAATATTATACTCTTACCTTATATTTTCCAAAATTTCATATAATAAACTAGGGTGTTAAAGTTACAAGCTAATAAATTACCACAGTTGAATGAAAGAGCTACTTCCACAAGCTTATAGATGGCTATGCAAAAGGATTAAATTAAATGATAGTATCAGTTCAAATAGAAATTGCAATGCAAAGGCCGATTAAAAAAGGCCCAAACATACAACTTAATAACATCTGGCCTTATTAAAGCCAAATTAAAAGGGGAGTTCATAGTTAAGCCACGAGGACAACACTTTGCTTTAGTCTTCTCAAATTCCAGATGAAAGAGATACAATTCTCCTTTCAACTTTATTATTTTGATCCCATAGGCCTAAGAAGTCTATTAAAGAAGGAACAAGTTATGTAATGAACAACCAAAAAGTTTAACAATTATAAACGTAAGTGGAACTATAGATATCAACCAACCAATGGATTCAGTACAATCCTCATGCTGGGCTGAATGTATTTCCACAAAACTCGAAGAATTCCAGACAGCTTCTGGCTGGTTGGACTTAAAGGATCAAGAACTGCATCAATATGAATGCTAGAATTTTCACTGTGTAGAATTATGGCACTGCACAGAACAATGGTATAAGAATATTAATATCATATAATATTAATAATACAGTTAAATCAGCAACCAAACATGAATAAACCTTAAAAAAGATGATAAAATTGAGCACAATTCACGTTTCACGCCTTTACTTTTCTATTAACCATGTTACCATGCTTTCTATCTAGATTGAGTACACAGCAAATAATTAAAAATTACCTATGTTGATCATTCAGAATCTCAAAACGAGCACTTTCAGAACTCCGCTCCCGCGTAGCCATAGAAGATGATAAGGCCATGACAATATCACTAATGAATTTGCTGCAAACAACACAAGGAAAGATTAAAGAATAGTCATATATTCTGAAAACAGATAAAGATTGAACAACTATAAATAAATTTTGCAAATATGAAAATACGATATAGCTAGGCTGCACAAAAATCAAAATTTTGAAAAAAAAATGTGAAAGAAACATCACAGCCAAAAATAAAATGTCAATGATCTCCATATAAGAACGAATTTAGACAAAGTCAAGAATAAGTTCTAAAGAGCTCTCCTGATGCTTAATGAAATTACACAAACCTACCCCTTGTCCTGGAAATTACAGTGATCTCTCAAGTAACATAAAAGGAGGATTAGTCTGCTTATTTGATGTTTCATCAAACCTGAGTAGGTTCACTGTAATTTACTCTAAAATCATTTAGGCAGCATATTCAACAAGCAGACTAACATAGTATGAAAGGCAACATTAGTCTTTCAATAACGACTTCAATTAATTGGTGCTAGAAAAGTCAACAAAAGTCATTAACATCAACAGTGCAAAAAGCCAGAGCCATCACAATTTACATATACACAAAAGAACAAGTGATCAAAAGTTCAAAACTGCTTCAACCAACTCAATGCTTAATTGAGTTGCAGAAATATTGAGTAATTACAAATAGCTCTGCTCTAGAAATGTTCTAAAGAAAGATGTAATCCGGGCAAACTAAAAAAGTACCATTTGTTGCTTGACTTAATTCTTTTATTGGTGTTCTTCAATATTTGAAGCTTCAGAATTTCAGAAACAAGTATAATTGATTTGGGGGGGGGGGGGGGGGGGGGGTTAATATTTTTTATTATAGAAAAGAAATTCATTCGAAAAGAGAAAGAAAGAAGTACAGGAGCAGAGGACAAGATATCCTCCTAAAAAACACCAAAAAACAAAGACAACAAAAGAAAAGGAAATAACACATAAAGTAAGCACAGCTCAACAACCTCTCTGTATACCAACACAATAACACCTCTAAAATAGCCACTACCAAGCTCCACAAAGAAGCTAAGAACACCTTTTTATTCCATAGAAGAGGTAACAGCAATAAATAAATTATCCATGAAATTTCTAGCATCTCTCCAACCACTGGCAACCAAAGTAAAAAAATATATATATAGAAGGGAAAGTGAAATGATAAAAGCTAAAACCTCGCTTGGCCTCTCTTTGGTGTTCAGCAAATGGATTCTTTCCGGGAGTCCCAATGGTAGAGTTGTAGAGGGATTGGGGAGCTGTTTTGTATTAATAAATTTATTTGAAGTTAGTTTGTTTCTGTTTGGTGGATGGCTTTCTTGTTAGTTTTGTCCTAGACTTCCTTATCCTTATCCTCTCTCATTTTGTATCCCTTCTTTTCTTCCAATAAAAACTTCTGTCATCCCCCCCCCCCAAAAAAAAAAAAAAAAAAAGAAAAGAAATAATAAATGCTACATGCATTTTTATACGGATTTCTTAAACCAAATTAAAAAAACTCATAGCATGGACAAGCTTCAATTTCAAGCATAACATCTAATTAGGGACTGCAAAGAACACAAACAGACTACAAACAGCCCATCAAAGTGTTGTTAAAACTTGCACTCCTCCTAAACTATCATTTCCCTCTTAATGCTAGGAATCACATCTAACTCATGTAGTATATTGTGCAGAAGACAAAATAACTCATGTGCCTCCCGGAATTCTGATCTTGATAACCTTCCTGTGATTCAAGCTGGTGGTATGATTGTTTACATAACGAAAATAACTGGTGTAATCGGTATATACTTAGAAATGTTCACCTTCATACCAAGCAAAATGTAAAAAGAATCTGCATGACAGGAAGATGATAGATGTATGCAGACATCAAGCAACAACCAAAGGTTCAAAACAGAAAGAGCATAGATCAAGAAACCTTGTTAGCATGTCAGGGTCAACATCCTGCCATTTCACTTCTTCAATAATTTCCACGATATGCTTAGTCCTCTGCTTAAACTCTATCGATTCAAGAAGATGCAGATCAGCACTCAAAAATGTGCTTTCATCAATAGGATAAGTTACCTATAAAACATACATGTTAAGTTTAAATCAGGAAAAATGACACAGATTTTATCATTGATGAAAAACTAATCAAATACGAAGGGAATATATATATATATATATATATATATATATATATATATATATATATATATACACACACACACACACAATGAAATGAAAATTAGAGCTAGTATGTATTCAACAGAGACCGAATATACTATGAAATAGCCTAAGAGACTAAGACAGTCTTACCCTTCCATTAGTGAAGACAGCATTGACACCAGATTCAAACCCAAGTACCCTATTCAAAAACTTTTCCACCTGATAACAAGAAGCCTCATTTAATACAAACTTTCATGATTGCCAAACAAAAAGGGGAAAAAAATGTCAGTGAAAGGCTCTGAGATTGAGTCTAGAACTGTGCAAACCTACACTCAATAAATAAATGAAGGGGAGAAGCAAAGAGGGAAAGCCAGAGAAGCAGACAATAATTTCTATCAGGTACTAGGATCAAATGAAAAAAAGTAAAAGTGGACTAAAATGTAATTGTAGCAAGGCAACCAGAAGTACCTTACTCAAATGCTTTCTCACTTCTTCAGCAGAAAATTCAGAGAGAGCAGACCTATAGCCCTTAGATGGTAACCCATTAGCCACGGCAAGCTCGCAGACCATATCGATAAAAGCTTGAGTGCTATCAACTTCCACAGCAGATGTAAGGATGTATTTTTGCTGATAGAGTGAGCACAACTGATCCAAGAAGTCTAATACATTCTTCTTGTGGCTGCATAAAACCACGTATTCACACAATTGACATGAAAACCGTACTTCAACTTCAAAAAGGAATTTGCAAAACATTGATATGAAAACCGTATTTCAACTTTGAAAAGGAATTTACAAAACTAAAAAATCAAATACTAATCAATGGATTAAAATGCAACCACTTCCATAGTTAAATAACAAACCTATATGAGGATGTAGTGATTTCAAAAACCTTCACAAAAAGGAGGCTAAACAAATCAGTACTCTGATTGGCACTAAACAGAAGACCTACACGAGCATCTTTGGACCCTTCTATCTACAGCATAATGTGCAAATAAAAAAACATCAAATATGTTTAAAAGCATTGCAAAAGTACGTCCAACTCATGAAAGGCATTATGCAATATATATATATATATATATATATATATATATATATATATATATGAAATAACAAGAAAATTCAAAAGAAGTGCAAATCAATATTAACCAGGTAATTTAAGCCTTGGCAAAGTAATTTCATCCCACTCCTTGAAGTGATATCAACAGCAAGAAGATGCGTCACAGGCTTCAAATCATCCATTGCTGGGTTGGGTAAAGACAATCCATGTGTTAATACAAAAGAACCAGAATGTAAGAATGAACCTATTGATTCTAACATGTCAACAACTTACTTCCAGGAGAATGCAAGTAGTCAATGTCATTCAGTACAGATCCCTCTCCAAAAATAATCATAGACAGAGAAATGAACCTTGGCTTGCTATCAGAAATAATCTACACCAATCAGAAATTGGTTAGTTACACATCATTATACAAGTTTCCCAGAACTTACAAATTTTTAAAATACTATACCTGAGGATTGTAGCGTTGAATACCAGCTTCTAATAGAAACTTGGATAATACATCAGTGTGAGATTTTATTTGTCCAAAATACACTTGCTCCTGTATTCTTTGAGTCTCATCATTCAAGGCACTTAATAGAGCCTCCTGGTAAAATCAATTGCAGATATAAGTAGAAGAAAAGCTTATCCTATTAACACTCTATCAAGACGACACATTAATTACAAAAATTGGGCAGAACATACTCGAAACTAGAGTTGAACACACAAAGTAGACCCAAAGTTAAACAACACATCAAGCACTACTAAATGGATTTGGATCCTCCAAAGTGCAGGGTGCATGTTATAGAGTAAAGTGAAAGTAGTTAACCATTACTGATTAAATAAGGAGCACATTTAAGAAGACACATTCATTTATAATGAAGCCAACAATTGTTATGCCAGCTACCTTGGAAAGTATAAAATATTGCAAATTGTGGTATCGCCCCAATATTATAGAAGTTTTGGAAATAAGATGATGAGGTAGAGGAAAACATTCAAAAGGTCATTACCTCAGTCGGATCAATAACAAGCCCATTCATCAATAGAGAACATTGAAGCTTAGACAAACCAAGCTTAAATACAAGCATGGAGCTTTCTTGTGACAATTCCTTCAACTTTTGCTCATTCTCCAGCTTTAGTAATATTTCTTGAGGTGGGGATTTTACCTTTGGTCTACAGAAAAAGTGAGAATATTCAATCCATGTCTATAAATAAATAAACAAAAACACAGAATGTTACTGAAAAAGAATAGAAGCGCCATATTAGAGAAATGTCAGCAGTACACTGGTCAACATAGAAGTCCTGCAAAACTCACAATATTGTTTCCACAAATGCTCCTTCAACATGGTGCCGCTCAAGAGCATCATCTACGTGACCATCTGATTCAATGTGTAATTTGTTAACCTACAATACATGCACAATAATGTTCTTTCAATTGAATTGCAAACAAGAATAATTTTAGATGACTCAGAACAACGTCAACATGTGCTCACAAAAAAGCTTATCTATGATACAGTCACGTCTTTTTTATCCATATAATGGAAAACTTGTTAAACTGGAACCTTAGAGGCAAAAATTGGTGCATTTTGATATTAAAAAAATTAGGCTTTTTCAGTTTTTCTATGTTAATGGGAAGAAATACTTGGACACTAGGTTCATGATTTTGTAATAAACCCTTGAATTTATAAGTTAGTGATTATCTAGAATAATAGTGTAATTATAGACAAGGAAAAAAAAGAAGCAATGTGAATCATAAGGGTGGCAATTTGTAGTTTTGGGTCAAATCAGCAACTTGACAGATTCAAATTTTGAACTTAGACAGGTCATTTCAAGATAGATGGAATAAAATGCATGTGCAACATATAACTGCATCTGTCAGTTTTCTTCCCAATATGTATTCTTCTGGATTTCAGTCAAGTAGTTCTGGTATATAAATCTTTTTTAATCTAAATAAAAGCAGTGGTACAACAAGGTCATAGAAACACAGTGAACAGAAGATAACTTTTTTTTTGTTGATAAAAAACAGAAGATAACTAATACCCAATACAAATTCATACATTGCTCAAAAACTCAAAAGCCATTTGAATACCATAGTTCCCCCTGATATAGCTGAAGAGACGTATAATCTGAAAAATGAAAAGACAAACACTTATCATAAACTTGCCAGTAAAACCAAAATAATATATACACACACACAACTAAAGGTGAAAATTACCATAGTAGATACATCCTCCTCAAATTTATCACTACCCTCTTTGGTAGAATGATTCTCTAACTGCATGATGTACTTTGAAGAATACAGTAAAATCCCAAATCTCACAGGAAAATTTTTCTCATACAGTGATATGATCATATCAATGGACTGCAAGGTTCCATACAATAAGCCACGTAATGAGGGATTTCACTTGGAAATACATACAAAGAGCAATCTGAAAATGTCAAGCTCGAGAAAAAAAACTTGCCTCAAGACCACAACTGGTTGCTGGGTCAAGAACAAAAACAGCATGGAAAAGATTTTTACGGATTTGACGTAGCTGCCCAGGGAAGACTGGCATCAAGATCTAAACAAAATAAAAAATAGATTATGTTAAGATAAAAGCTTACAACATGGATAATTTGAAAATAATAATATTGTCCACTTTTAAAATCAAAGATTAATTAACCTCATTTAGATTGCTCCTCCACCATTTGTACTTAGCATCTTCTTCCAAGTTGTTGAGATAATGTACATGAGTAGAACGAAAATCAACTCGAAACATACTGGACTCTGAAGGAGGTAAAGTTGAGAGCAGTTTCCGCACAGTGCCGTGAGGAATCTGTAATTACTGGGAACATCAATTTTACAGTATAGATATACAACAAAGCATCAATCAAGTGCAAAATATCTGCATCAATGACTCACAACAAATATGCACTAGTGAGTTTAAAAGAGAGAAAGGGAAAGATACCAATATATAAATGTGTTAACATTTTAATTGTGCAAATAGCCAACTTTTTCCACCAAAGCAATACCATTAACTACTTCACTTCATCCCCATCTTCCTTCTATTTGTTCACAACTTTTTCTTAGGCAACTATCCTTCTTCCCTCATTACATCTAAAGACATCACATTCTTCCAGTTTACGCATTATGTATAATTATATAGATTCTCAAGTATTAAAATGCATCGGATAATTATTTTCATCAGTCCACCAATATTAGGTCAGTGAACAAGTTAACTAGAAATTAGTCCAGTATTAAAAGTATCCCAAAATGAAGATTAGATGGCAGTCACCTTCAATTTTGAGAACTGATCAGCCAACAATAGATCCTGATGAACCAAGTCAATCAACCTAATAAAAGATAACAAGAATATAATATCAGAAATTTGAAAATTTTAATTTAACTTGAAGTTGAAGGCATCTATGTGAGTTTTAAACAAACTACAGAAAACCACAATTATACAATTAACAATTATAAGTCATCCAAATAGTTATGCATGTGTAATATCAAGCTTAACATGATTAACTATGAACTCCATATATTTTGGTGGAGTTGGAAATGTTTTAACTTTTCAATAGTCACTCTCCGTGATTGCAGTCAAATGACTATGACAATATTGTCTGGCAAAATGATTAAGCTTTGTGAATGGTAGAACAATAAATGTAACAGAAGCATTTTAAACATCTCAGATGAAGAAAATAAAGAGAGCACTAATCGAGTTGGATAGTTTTTCACCCCCAGTCAACAAAAGCATAGGAAAACAAAGCAGCATATAGGATCTAATGTATTACTATGAAGCTTGGGTTGGCCAAGAATGATCATGTGGAGAGGCTGAGTCCTCAAGCACTGGACTAACTAAGTTACTTGAAGCTATAAATGGCATCCAAAATAAGAATCTTCGGTGATGTGCAAGCCTTACTGGAACATAGTCTATATCCTTGGTCTTGCACGAAGAAATGGGAACCATATAAAGAATCAGTGGTGTTATTATTTAAGGATATTAGCAGCACTGTGATAGGCTTGTATCTGGAAAACCAGAACACTGAGTGAAGGATTTATAACACCAAATATAATCAAATATTATGTATTTTGGGTTAAATAGTTTGGCCCTCGAGGCTAGATATTCATATGCCCACTGAGTGACATACTTTGTCATTGGAACTGGAAGACATCTGTAAGATGTCCTTTTAAAGAGTAATCTAGAAGCCCAAGCCATGCAAAATAAGCAAAATCCATTAGCCACAGCTTCCACTACAGGTTTTGAAAATCTGTGTCTATTAAACAACAGTACTCACAAAACCGTGATCAAATAGCTGCTAAATGTTTACTTGCTTATAACCCAAATTTAATTCTTTCAAATAATAATAATAATAATGAAAATTAGTTGATAAAATCATATAGTAATATAGATAAGAAATGCCTTTGACCCGACATAAATGAGGAATTCCATCAGATAACTAAGCTACCTTAAATATGCTCGCCCAAAACAATTACAAACTGAAGCGTATAAATAGACCTTGATCTAAATCCTTCAATCTTTCGTGTTCACAACAAAAGAGTCATCAAGATGAAATAGCAATTTTTTTCATACGCTGGAGAGGATAGAGCAACAGTAACCTTTAAGCTAGAAGACAGGTGCAAACATGAAATACAAAGAGCAAATAATATTGCAGCATGATAATGTAAACGATATCAGCAGGAGAAAAAAATATTACAGATAAAGGTCAATATCTTCAACATTGAGTAAAGCACCATTGAGAGCCATTAAAGACTTGCCAGGTGGGATCATCCGCTGGTTTGCCATTATTTCATCTCGAACAGAATCATCAAGCTATCATACATAGCGGTTCCATAAGAATAACAGACAATTATTTTGGAGAAAAATGTCAGAAATATATATATTTTTTGGTTACATGTCTTAGAAATATTTGAACATCCAACAAAAGTAAAAAGATTATTTACCTTCATGCGAGACAAGGAAGAAACTATGCTAGGGAAATTTTGATTGATTTCCTGCATTGACTGCAGAGGATCAGAGGCATGGACTATTCTCTGTACAGTTTGGTGCCCTAGATCTGTTATCATTAAAAAATATATATTAGAGCACAGTTCATTAAACCTAACTAAATGGATATAAATTATCAATCAATTCCGATTATCAGGAAAAAAGAAGTTTCAATACCCTTGAGTTCCCAAACGTCAAGTGTATCTGACACAGTTGATGACAAAAGATAATCCCTGAAAGCCATGATCTCAGATGTTAACTCAGGTTTACGCTCCTGCAAGTAAACACAAACAGGTAAACCCATCTGTAGGTCTATAGTTTCCTAGGCATAAATCTTGTTGATATCCTTTGATATTGTATCATATCTGTTGTAATTAGAATAGGATGTAGAATATATAGTTACCGTAAATAGTGATGTCAATCAGACAATGCCTAATTTTTATCTATTTTTTCTTATAAAAATAGGCATTATTATATCTCATTATATTTGATTTTAGTGACTTTATAATACCAATGATTTATTTATTTAAAGAAGTCATTAATTTAATTATTGTGATAATTGTAGGGAATTGTTAAAAAATCTTGGACAACAAAATAATGGCAATTTGGCAGCAAATTTAATTGAAGGAAGAAATCAAGATTTGGGCCCACAACAAATAAAAAAAGAGAAAGACCTAGGCTAATTAATGCAAGGCTAAGGCGGTGGAAAAGAAAAAAAAAAGATATAAATTGAAGATTGGAGATTGAAAAGAGGAACGGCAGCGCCGCATAGCAGAAAAAAAAAAGAAAAGAAGGAAGTTGAGTGCAGCACAGCGAGGGCTCGAGGAGCGAGGAGAGGAACAGCGCAGCAACATTGCAGCAGAGAAGAAAGGAGGAAGTTGTGTGCAATGGAGAATATTAATGAGATAATTTTATTGTGCTCTAATCTTACTATGTCTTGCTAAATTCTCCGTACTAAGGAGATGATGAAACCCTGATTGTTTTGACATTACTATGTTGAATTGTTGTAACCCAATTTTAGGATTTAATGTTTATTGATTCTATTTTCATATCAGATTATATAAATGAATTTTTAGATAAGTTCAGTAATATTTTTCTCATGCTTTGCAATTTATTTGTATTATCTGAATTTTGGTGGCAATTTTTGGATATCAATTGTGATTTCGTGCTAGGGATACATTTGATGATTTGATAATTACTATTAATTAAGGAAATAGAATCATATATCTAATTACTTGTCTTTGGTGCTTCATTGATAGATTTTTCATGAGCACATGCTTTGCAGCTAGATGTTCATGAGATAAATTATTTGGGCATAATAATTTAACATAGCTAATGTTAAAATTAATCTTAGTAGATTCTGACCCTTAATCCTTTTACATCTGGTAGAAACCTCATCCATATACTTATTTTCTTTTAATTTGTTTTTTTTTATTTTAGCTATTTATTTTATTCTAATTTTTGAGTCTTTGCCTCGTCAATTTGTGCAACTGGATTAGGAAAAAATTCTCAATTTTTAAAATTTAACTCTAAGTCTCTATGGGAACAACCTCGTACTTGCTCAACTGTACTTCGGTACGGCATGTGTACTTGCGAGTATTTAAAGGCTTTTAAAAGAACTCACAACACAATCCCTAAAACTTAGGGATTTAGTTTAGGTTAGATTGTATATCATATAGTTAAAAATTCATGATGCTGAGAGGGTTTTCTCTCAAGCAATTCAGTCACAGTCTCTGTCCTAACCTTCAAGTTGGTATCCGAGCGAGTTTCGACCTGGCTCTATTTGTTCTTCCTTATTTCTAAGGTATTTTCAGCCACACTACAGTCTCACTCGACTATCTCGAGTTTGACCCATGTCAAAACAACTCCAAATTCGTGCTCAGAAAGGGCCGACCAACCAGTCCCTGAAGTGCCACTGCCGCCACCTCCACACGCGGTCACAATTGTCGGCGCCTGTAAGCCACGCGCCACCTTCCCAATTTCAGATTGTCTCACCGCTTGTTCCGTCTAACTCGCTAGCGCCCCCAGTCCAGTTCAAGTGGTCAAAAGTCCAATCACTCCCTGTTCGAGTAGTGGGTTTGTCGTGCCCAGCATTTTTCATATCTCAAGTTCGTTCGTTATGTCTCAGGTTCGTTTCTTGAGCAACCTCTAGTCAGCTCTCATGGCCTTGTCAACCGAATCTTCCACAACTTCATCAAACGTATCCTCCGTCACCTCTCAACCTTCAAAGATGGGCCTTATTTCCTTTGCGTTCTCTGGCACTCCCACTATAACATCAGAGAAACTCAAAGGTAAGAATTATCTAAATTAGTATGTTGCTATTGATGTGTGGTCTTTAGGTTAGGGACTCTTGAAACATTTAACCAAGAAGGCTGAGGAGATTGATACCAGTGTGAGAGAAGAATGGCAGAAAGCCATTATCATGACCATAACCTAGCAACACTCCAAATGACAGATCATGACCTATCCTCCTATCTCAACAAAGCACAAACCACCATTGAACAAATAAAGTTGATTTTGACTAGTGCTAATCTTCAGAAAGTGTTGGACAAGCTTGATAACATGTACATGGTTTTTATCCTCCATGGCCTTCATATGGATTTCGAGTTTGTTTGGAACCAAGTCCTAACGAATCTAGATATCCCTTCGGTGAAGGATCTAATTGTTCGATGAAGGATCTAATTGATCGTCTATTGCAAGTTCCTCCGCTGGAGGTATCAATTGGGATTGGTTCTCAAACAAATTTAGAAACCTCAGCTTTTATCTCTAATTCAGCTATTTATGGAGGTCGAGGTCGTGGTCATGGTGGTGGTAGAGGAGGCCCTGGTTCCAATAATTGTCCTCAATGTTCTCATTGATATTCTCTACATGGTTTTCCAAAGAAGTCTGTTAATGTAACACAGGCTCAAGTACTGGGTGTTGAGAAAAAGACTGAGTTAGGAGGTGATAATCAAAACATTTTGTTAGATAATGAATATAAGGAGTATCTTCAGCTCAAGGCAGCCCAACAAGCCTCATCTTCAGCTACTGTAGCCCATACTGGTAATTCTATGATTTGCCTCTCTCATTCTTCGTCTGTTAGATCTTAGATTTTGGATTCTGGTGCTTCCGATCATATAACTGGTAACCCTTCTCTTTTCTCAAAGTTGTTGTCTCCAAAACACCCACGTCACCTTCGTCGATGGCTCTAAGGCTAAGGCCACCGACATTGGTCAAGATACACCTCTCCCATCTTTAACTTTGAATTATGTTCTTTTTATACCTGGTTGTCCTTTTAATTTAATTTCTATTAGTCAACTTACTCTTACTCTTAATTGCTCCACAACCTTTACTTTTGATTCTTTCCATATTCAGCACCGGAGTACAGGGCGGATGATTGGCGCAGGATCTAAATCACATGGACTCTACTATCTCCAGCCTCCATCTTCTACCATATGTGTTGTCGTAGAGTCTCCTAGTTTCCTTCACCGTTGTTTGGGTCATCCGAGTCTAAATAAACTAAAGAAGATGGTTCCTCAACTCTCCAGGGTCCGAGGGTAACATACATATGTAACAAGCTTGATACATATGACATATATGCAACAACTTGAGGGGAAAGTGTTAATATCCTTTGATATTGTATCATATCTGTTGTAATTAGAATAGGATGTAGAAGATATAGTTAAAAGCCACTTTTCCCTGTTAGCATTTGTCAAACTAAAGCATATATCATTTAAAATAAGGGGGAAGAAAACTAAAGCATATGTTACATTATAGAAATCTGGTACCTGCAGATACCCAATTCTAACTTAATTTGATACAAAGAACATAGAACTAATCGATAGTACCTGTTGTAATATATCAGCATTAATATCAGATTTGTACAGATATGTTTTTTATTCTTGTTTTTATTAGGGCTGATTTTTCTCCCTTATTTTTAGGATAGCAATCAATGGCATTAGCCTATATATTGTAACCTTCTCTGTACACAATTAATTCAAGGAATAATATTCATACATTCACATTCCCTCTTTCTATATGGTATCAGCAGCCTAAGTCGTTCCTAGGGCTTGCCTTTGTTTTTTTTTCTTTCGTTGAGCAGTCTCCTATTGTAGCCTTATTGCTGCCTGAGACGTAAAACCACCACCTGCCACCCGCCGCCGCCGTTTTTTGTCTCACCACCCTCGCCAGATTGCTTGTTGGCGTTTTTCCGGCCACATACGAAAAGCCCACCCCAAACCAACCACCCACGCGCCGCCGCACAGTACGTGCGTGAGAGCCACGAGCCGCCATTCACCCCGCGACCACCTTCGTTCTGATCATCGGCTCCTCCCCGTTCCTTTCTGACTGTTTTCGGGTCCAACCAGAATGTCTACAGTAGACACCCAGTCCTCCACCATCAATACGCCGCCTTCGGTTGTCGTTCCACCGCCTCCAGTTGCCGTTGCAACACTGAATCCAAATGATCTTCCAGTTTTACACTCTTCTTATCACCTCAATGGTAAGAACTATCTCCAATGGGCCCAGGTTATTCGCACCACTCTCAAGGGTCGTCGAAAGTTGTCACACATTGTCGGGGATCCTCTGAAGGCAGATGACCCACAGTTTGGAATTTGGGATAATGAAGATTCTTTGATTATGACTTGGCTATGGAACTCTATGACACCAGATACTAATAAGAATTGTATGTTTTTTACTTCTGCACGTGAAATTTGAGATAGTTTGAGTCAAACCTATTCTATGAAACAAGATATTGCTGCGTGTTATGAATTAGAAAACACAATTTTTAATACCCAGCAAGGCTCTCTTTCTGTCACTGATTATTATGGTACTCTGACTAGTTTATGGATTGAGTTGGATCAAAACCAGGATTTAAAGATGAAATGCACTGAGGATGTTGCTACTTTAACCATGGACAGGTCTTTAAGTTTCTCTCTGGGTTGAATTCTGAGTATGATCCTATTCGGGTTCAGATTTTAGGAAAGGACAAGCTTCCTTCTCTCTCCGAGGTGTTCTACACAGTTAGGGGAGAAGAGAGTCGTCGGGCTGTTATGTTGAATAAGGGTAATTCAAGTGATGGTTCTGCTTTGGTCACCGGCAAAGGTCCTATTGGTGGGTTATCATCTGAAAAGCCTGGATCATCCTCTTGGAAGTCATCCGCCAAACGTGACGAGCGCTGGTGTCCTTATTGCAAGAAGTCTGGTCACACTAAGGACACTTGTTTTAAACTCCATGGCAGAGACAAGGTTCTTGGACGCTGTGGGGGTTTTAAAGGCAATCAACAAAGGCAAGTTAATCAAACTGTGTCCGACTTGGTTATTGAAGGTGAAGAGGTATCTGCACCACCTTCTGGGGAGGCAATTCCGGCGCTTAGTAAAGCCGAGATGGATCATTTGCGCACTCTCTTGGATTCTATGAGTAAGCCTTCTGGCACTTGTTCTCTAACCATGACTGGTAAGAATTTAAGTTCATTCTCCTTTAATGTTTCTAGTACTGTATCTGAAGATCTCTGGATTATTGACTCTGGTGCTACTAATCATATGACCCCTCATCTCTTATACTTTTTCACTTACTCTAAATTATCTGGTAAGCATCACATCACGGTTGCTAGTAGATCCCATGTCCCTATTTCAGGATGTGGTACTATTTCACTTCAACCTTCCCTTCCTTTACATAATGTGCTCCATGTCCCTCATTTGTCAAATAACCTTATTTCTATTCATAAGCTTACCAGAGATTTAAACTATACAGTGACCTTCTTTCCCTCTCATTGTGTGTTTCAGGATCTTACCACGGGGAGGACGATTGGGGTTGCTAAGGAACAGGGAGGGTTATATGTTCTACATCAAACTCATGGTAGTACCAGTCAGACGGTGTCCACATCCAATCATGAGACAAGTTCAGATTCCGCTGCATCTCAAATATGGCTTCACCACAAACGCCTTGGTCATCCTCCTTTCAGTCTTCTTAGGTCGTTATTTCCACAATTGTTTAAAAATGAGTCTGTTGAGTCTTTTCTTTATGATGTTTGTCAGTTTGCGAAACACCATCGCACAACTTTTTCTCCTAGTAATAATAAAAGTATTGAACCTTTTGATCTTATTCATTCTGATGTGTGGGGACCTTCCTCTAATTCTAATATATCTGGTGCAAAATGGTTCGTTTCTTTTATTGATGACTGCACTAGGGTCACATGGATATTTCTTATGAAAGATAAATCTGAAGTGTTTCAAATATTCTTGAATTTCTATCGCATGGTTCAAACCCAGTTTGGAAAATCTATAAAAAGGTTACGATCTGATAATGGCAAGGAATATGTGAATCAACATTTCACAAAATTCCATAAAGAACATGGTGTGTTACATGAGTTAACTTGTGTTGATACCCCCCAACAAAATAGGGTTGCAAAAAGGAAGAACCGTCATCTCCTAGAAATTGCAAGAGCACTTCTATTCCAAATGGCTGTCCCTAAGTCTTATTGGAGGGAAGCTGTCTTAACTGCCGCATACTTGATGAACAGATTGCCCTCCCGTGTCTTGAATGGTCTTAGTCCTGTGCAACTCATGACTTCCTTCTTCCCTTCCGTTCCTACCATGAAGAATCTCCTGTGTCATGTCTTTGGTTGTGTTGCCTTTGTTCATGTCCATAGTCAATATCGTGGTAAGTTGGATCCTAGGGCTATCAAATGTATCTTCATAGGGTATGCACTAGACAAAAAGGGGTACAAATGTTATCATCCTCAAAGTCATCGTGTCTATGTCTCCATGGATGTCACTTTTCATGAATCCGAGTCTTTTCACCTTCGTCCTCAGCTTCGAGGGGAGAGTGGTCAAGAAGCTGAGTCCCTTAAGTCATCTTTTGTTCCTCTTCTAGCTGAATCTATTGAGTCATCTATCCCTCCTCTGATGAAGGATGTGGCATCATCTTCTGATACTTCAAAGACATCTAAAGAAACAATATTTGTTCCTATAGATCGATACAAGCAGGTGTATTATCGGAAAAAACCCAACCTGGTCCAACAGCAGCTTCAATCGCCCGAACCAGAGGTAAGCATTCCTGATTCTGAACCTTTAAATAGTCCTTTACATGATATTTGTGAACCTAACCCTGATGACTTGCCAATAGCCTTAAGAAAAGCCAGAAGAACTTGTGCAAAATACCTTATATCTCAGTTTGTGTCCACTAAAAACCTATCAGTACAGCATCGGAGTTTTATTTCAGCAATTGATTCTACCAGAGTCCCCATTTCAATACAAGAAGCATTAATGGATAAGAATTGGGTTCAAGCCATGCATGAAGAAATGAGTGCTTTGAACAAGAATGAGACCTGGGAAATTGTTGAGAAGCTGAAGGACAAAAAGATAGTTGGGTGCAGATGGATTTACACATTGAAATATCAGCCTAATGGTACTCTAGACCAGTACAAAGCAAGACTGGTTGCAAAAGGGTACACTCAGACATATGGGATTGATTATGAGGAAAAATTTGCCCCAGTAGCAAAGATGAACACAGTCAGGATCATTCTCTCCTTGGCAGCACACTTTGGATGGGACTTGCACCAATTTGATGTTAAAAATGCTTTTCTCCATGGGAATTTGGAAGAGGAAGTATATATGGACATCCCACCAGGATATGAACCTACCGGTGGAGGGAATATGGTGTGCAAGTAAAGGAAGGCCTTATATGGACTCAAGCAGTCTCCTCGTGCTTGGTTTGGGAGGTTCACCAATGCTATGGTGTCCTTAGGTTATAGGCAGAGCCAGGGAGTACATACCCTCTTTATAAAACATTCCAACGAAGGCAAGCTTACACTTCTTTTGGTTTATGTTGATGACATGATCATTGCCGGTGATGATGAGGTTGAGAAATAGGTCCTAAAAGAAAAACTAGCTACACAATTTGAAATGAAGGACTTGGGGAAGCTGAAGTACTTCCTTGGGATAGAGGTTGCCTATTCCAAACAAGGCATCTTTATTTCCCAGAGGAAATATGTCCTGGATCTTCTTAAGGAAACAGGTAAGCTAGGTTGCAAAACCACAGGAGCACCTATTGAACAAAATCACAGGATTGGAAACAATGAAGAGAGCCCAATGGTGGATAAGGCACAATATTAGAGACTTGTGGGAAAACTGATATATTTGTCTCACACCAGACCAGACATAGCCTATGTTGTCAGTGTGATTAGCCAATTCATGCATGATCCTCATGAGAGACATATGCTAGCTGTGAATAGAATTCTCCAGTATTTGAAGATAAGCTCGGGAAGAGGACTTCTATTTTGGAGAGAACAAAAATTGACCATTGAAACCTATACAGATGCAAATTATGCCGGGTCAGTTATAGACAGGCGGTCTACCTCCGATTACTGCATGTTTTTAGGAGGAAACTTGGTGACTTGGAGAAGTAAGAAACAGAATGTTGTTGCAAGGTCAAGTGCAGAGACTGAATTTCGAACTATGGCACAAGGAATTTGTGAACTGTTATGGATGAGAATCATACTAGATGATCTCAGAATAAAGTACGAAGCTCCTATGAGGTTACTGTGTGATAATAAGTCTACAATCAGCATTGCTCACAACCCGGTTCAACATGATCGGACAAAGCATATAGAGATTGATCGCCATTTTATCAAGGAAAAATTAGATGATGGCCTTATAACTACAGAGCACGTCCCTTCAAAGCACCAATTAGCAGATGTTTTCACCAAGGGGCTTCCCACAGAGCGATTTCAAGGTCTTACTTGCAAGCTGGGAATGATAGATATTCACTCACCAGCTTGAGGGGGAGTGTTGTAATATATCAGCATTAATATTAGATTTGTACAGATATGTTTTTTATTCTTGTTTTTATCAGGGCTGATTTTTCTCCCTTATTTTTAGGATAGCAATCAATGGCATTAGCCTATATATGGTAACCTTCTCTGTACACAATTAATTCAAGGAATAATATTCCTACATTCACATTCCTTCTTTCTATAGTACCTATAGGTATCAGTTTTCTTTTTCATGTGTATGATGGAAAACAAATATAGGTGTGATTGTACAAACCAGAATTTTAGAGAATATGAATCCTCTGACTTCTTGGCTAAGATCTTCAGTCCGGGGATCCTCCAAAATCACACCTGCAACCCACAACTGTATTAATAAGGGAATTATTCACAAATACATGTAACCTATTATTGTTATTAAAAAAAAAATCCTTAACCATTTTATTTGGATGAACTACGTATTAAAAGACAAATGAATTTGTGAATCTCAAAAAAAAATTTTGATAGAAAAAAGAATTTTATTAGGAAAGAAGGGAACAAAACAAAATAGAAGATAAGACATCCTCAGGAGATGAATTTGTGGATCCGGAATTAATTGACATTAGGAAACATTTCTTTTCAATAATCAAAATTCATCAAGCTTTCAATTCATTAGACTTTCAAACTTGAAAGCCAATGCCAGAACAACAGGAATAGACATTGAGAAGTAGTTACCCAACAAAACGAAGCAAAATTACATGAAAAGGAAAAGTAAAGGCAAGAAAAAGAGAACTTCCATGAAGGGCATTAACAAAATTATCAAATTCTAGAAATAGCAATGCGAACATTGAGATAATATACAAAAATTAAAAGAAAGAAAGAATACTTTATAGTTTCTCCAATAATATGACACTTCTAAAATATTAACTAAAGTTAAAAATTGAAAAGGAGAATAAAGCAATTACAATTGGTAAGTGCCAAATTTTGCAACAAAATTGCTTCTACATTCAAAATATAAAACCTTATGGAGTTGTCTGCACTCTACAGCATGTCAATCATTCTAACCTTTTTTTATTGTACTGTCATCCATGGCCTTATATTCCATATTCTTTAAAGCAAGTTCCACACCATAACCACCCAAGTTTACAGATTTGCTTGCACCAACAGAACCACAGTGGCCGAAATTTGCTTCACATCCAGCAGGCAACACCGGTCTTACTACATACTTAACTTTTCCCTAAAAATATTTGGACAACATATCAATAGTTGTTGTGAGGGAAACATATATAATCATTACAAGATTGTTGTGGGGAGATTTACAAAAAAGGAACTTTTAATTAAAATATAAACCGTGAAGGAATAACAAACACTCTGTTGTTATTGAAGCCAATTTAAGACAATTTGTAAAATATAATTATCTTCTCTTTGTCTTAATGAATTTCTTTTTTCAAAAAGAAAAAATTTAAGACAATAAACAATACATAATAGTAGTGGCGATTTTTCCTTCATTTAAAATATTTTTAAATTTTAACATGAGTTTCTTTTGGAATTCTCCAGTTTTTTTTCCAATCATAATAGTTAATATATGGCTAATGTTATACATCCTTTTCTCATGACTCTTATACCTATTACCGTATCCTCAAAATAAGTTGAAACTATTTCATACAACTATAAAAAAAAAACTCATTAATCTAAACTTGACTTTAAGAGATATATGATAACAGGAAATAAAATCTACAATTGTTTTATAAAACATAGAAGATGTATTTCTCATAATTTAGGTGCAATTTATATCATTTACTGATTTACATTACTTTTATCAGTTTCTTTTACCATCTCTTCTCTCCCTTGCAGTCTCCCTAGGTCTTATCAAATAAATGATTGTATTTATCTGGTTTGATCCTAAGGAATATCCTGGTGAAAGCGAATCCATTTTGGAGGTTAGTACAGCATGATGTTTAACAGACTGTCATTATAATTCTCTTAAGCTACAAGGCATAAACAGCACATAATATTCCCTTAATACGAAAACTAGAAACAGAAATTCAAGGAATGGACCTCTTTGGCAGCTGCAACTAGAGCAACATGAAACTCCTTAAAGCAAATGGTCCCAAGAGCACCATAAAGGATAGCAACTGGACTTCCAATGCTTGAATCAAAATGAACATGATCAAAATCAAATACTTCAGGTCTCTGATATAAATCACCTATCCTGATGAAAAAAATTAAACGTTTAGGAATGTTATGGCTTTGTGCAGCTTACTATTAAGAATAATGTTGAAACAAAACGAAAGAGAAAATGAAAGGACAAGGACATGAATGGAAAGATAGCAGCACTCACAGTTCAGCAGGGTTTTGAAGCCACAACAGTAGTTCAGAGACATCAAAAAACAATTGGTCACCATTGTCCACCCAACAACATTTTCCTCTGGGGCTTTTGAGGTCTACACCAATATGCAGGGGATCTAGTTTTCTAGTTTCAATCTTCTCTTTTGTTTCCACATTTTCTCCATTGTCATTGTTTGAGTAACTTTCATCACCTAGAGGAAAAGACGAAAAAGACTCCTCGGCTAATTGGTGGTAAAGCACCAGCCTAGGAGATGCTGATCTCAGAATAAGAGAGAACTCAAACAAAGATGCTAATGGTTCTCTTAAAAGAGGGCGCCCGTATTCTAAAATTTTCTTGAGACAATCTTTAGCTGAATGAGATTGAGAAGTAACACTATCCTTATCGGCATGAAGCCAAATGTCAATGAAGTCCCAGAAAAGGTCTTGCCGTTCTTTAGATAATAATTCACTGTTTAGGAGCCAGAAAATGTAAGTTATAAAAAGCTTAAAAGTAGATAAGTGAGCGAAACTATTTCATGTATACACAATAGGCAAAAGAGAATAATTGTTTGTTTACATTCCACCAACATCTTGAAAGAATTATTATATAATATAAGATATGAAGCATGTATGTACCAAGAATTGACATTGTGATGAGATGAGGTCAGGATAATGATTTGATTAATAAGTAACAAGTAAGGAAGGAAGGATGGATTACAAAAAAGGAGGGAGGGAGGGAGGGACGCACCCAGCTTCTAAAAGCAAAGGAGTACCAGACCACTTAGCAGCAAGGGCAGCCTGGACGTTCTTGGGCCTTCGACTTCGAGTGTCAGCAAAAGTGAAAGTTGATGAGAGCGTTAGCGTTAGCAATAGTCCCAAAACAATTACAAGCCAACTACAACCAGATCTACAACCCATTTGCTCCAGCTACCTAGGGTATGCACTATGCACTATAGAGAAAGACAAACATAAACTGAAACTGGGTGGAGGGTTCAAATCAAATTTGAGGAACAGATCGATCAGCGTATTTTGGAAGAGAGTGAGGAAGACCCAAGGCGACGACTCCGTTTAGAGTTAGGGGTGCGAATGCGATGGTGAAGAAGCACCCAGTCCCATGTTGTTATAAGTTGTAACCACACTCACGCTATTATATATATACTCCTACGGTCTGCTGTATATTTAATAATCTTAATTTTTTCACATCATTTTTTTACACTTATTTTTATATTAATTAATAAAATATAAATTTATAATTAATCATATATATATATATAATTAATTAATTAATATTTTATTAATCAATCAATATATATAATTTTCATTAACTAATTAATATATAATTAATTATAAAATTATACTTCATTAATTAATATTAAAAAAAGTAAAATAATTATTTTTATATTGTTTAAAGCAAGTTTAGGGATCTGGTCTGGTGGTCTTTTGGGAAAATTGAGAAGAGATACCATGGTCATGCCACGTCATATTGTGAGTGACATGCCGCTCTATGGTTATTGGTTCGACAGTTGGAAAAGTGATCCTTAGTGGGGGACACGCACACACATCACAATGAGTAAGTTCAGCAGGTCTCTCAAGAATACAACATGGCCCAAGTTCCATTCTCAGACTGAAACGGGTCTTACAAGGAAATATGAAATCCATAGAGGTAGAGCACAAGAAAAATGTTTCTTTTATTATTTTCTTCCTAAAATTTTAAAATCATGAAATAAAATAAAATTAATATGACATTTTTATAATTATTAATAAAAATATGTTAATTAAAAATAAAAAGATAAAACAAATTAAGGGGCTTTTCTTTGCTAGGGATTGGTGGCTACCCTTATGCTAGTAGCCTTCTTCCTTATATAGCTTATTCTCATCCGTGAGCTTCCTCTTCTATGAGATATTTCTTTAGGTTGTCAAGATGCTAGCTTCTCATCAAAAATCAATTTTGATCTCTTTCCCTTCTTCTATTTCTTTTTAAGTCACTCTTCTTTATGTTTCAAGTCCACGAGGACTCACAGTCCCTGCTTGCGCTATTGTCATTAGTACCAATCGCTACATGTACCCCTATTGCTATTGGTTCCTATTGGTGCTTCTTGGTTGGTGTTCCTATTTGAATTTGTTGCACCCCTGTAGCTATGGTGAGCCAATTTCAAGCAGCTTTGCCAACTAATGACAATGACATTGGTGACTGCGACAATGATGATGATAGTGATGGGGACGACACTGAAGGTGGTGACGACAACAAGGTTATGTACCTCATAAAGGAAAGTATAACATCATATTTTTTATGAAATATTTTTGTGAATAATAAAATTTTAATTTTTTTAAGTTGAATACTCTATTTGGTTTTATTCTACAATAATTGTTACTAATAAGAATGGATTAGAAATATTTTAATAAATATATTTATAAGTAAATATCTATGAAAAAATATTTATAAGAAGATATTTATAATAAGATATGTATGAAATAATATTATTTTAATCTAAATATCTCTTAAATAATAATTACTTAGATAAATATCTTACTTTAAAAAAAGAAGAAGAAGATAATGATTATAGGTGAAATGTTGCATTGCAACGCACCAATGAAATGAAAAAGTAGCCAATTGAATTGGCTATATAAAGGAGTCTGCACGTAGAAGGAGAAAACAAGAAACAGGAGAGAGAGAACATGATGAAAGTGTGAAACATGAGAAAGAAAAAGAGAGAGAGAAAGTGAAATAGTGAAGGTCAGAAACCGCAGGAAGAAAGAATGAAAAGGGAGAGAGAAAAACAGAAGAAAAAGAAAAATAAATCTATACGAGGTAGGACCTGAATTTTTTTTAAAAAATAAAATCATGATTTTCAAGATATTTATATATTTTATTAGTTAATTTATTATTTTAATATTTTGTGCATATTGTTATTGTTGTTAAATTTATTATGCACGTATAATGTTATGAAAATTTGATATTTGCTTAACTTTGAAATATTTATGATATTTAACAAAATTTAGAATTATTATAATTTGAATGTTAACTCTTTCATTGGACCAATATAATTAATTAAAATATCACTCAAGGCTTAAGTTAAATAAATATTTTAATCATATTAGATAATAAATATATGTACTTGATTTACATAGACTTTCTTATATTTACCTTAACTTAGGAACAATTTTATAACCTTTATTCTGACTTATATTTATCTTGGCTTGACAGCAATTTTATGACTTTTATTATAACTTATATTTATCTTGGCTTGATAGTAATTTTATGACATTTATTTTGACATTTGCAATGAAATGACTTTTGTGCAATG
The DNA here is from genome assembly GCA_029884605.1 of Ormosia emarginata. NCBI lineage: Eukaryota > Viridiplantae > Streptophyta > Magnoliopsida > Fabales > Fabaceae > Ormosia > Ormosia emarginata. The sequence continues at coordinate 3,205,824 of JAQQTP010000055.1, read as the reverse complement.
AATGCACTATCAGGACCAGGACAAATTATTGACCATGATGAGGACCTGATAAAATATGGACTATGATGAGGACCTGACAAACTATGGACTGTGATGTAAATTATTAAGAGAATGATTAAATTAATTTTAAATCATAGTTAGTCCATTGAAGAATTGACATTTAAATTTAATGATTTTAAGTTTTATAAGTTTTATTTAATTACCATGATTTATTTATATGATGAATTATTTGTGATATATTGGTAGTTTGTGTGTGATGACAAGTAAGTGATTCATGAAAAAGTTTGCATCTAACCATTAAGAGGCGGAGGGATGAATTTCCTTTTATGTTACCTAGCTGGTTAGTATGAGTATATCTGGCTTTGTTGTCACGATGTTAAAGTAACACTAGAGATATGATGAATTTTCTATGGAAGTGAAAGTCTTTGAGTAAAATGTGAGATAAGTAGACATGGAAAGAAAAAGTAAAGTAAATGGTGGATTCCATGTGATGATGAACTTGTTTGCTGATATTGTTGATGATTTGTACTTGTTTCTGGATCTTTGAGGAAATTGCTAATGTTTGTTGACGTTGAGGAATTTGTTAATGTTTGCCGATGTTTGGAAATTGTTTATTGAGGTTTGAGGAACTTGTTGATGTTTGTTAGTATTTGCTGATAATTGGTATTTGGTTGCTGATATTTGAGGAACTTGCTGATATTAATATACAAGGTTGTATTGCATGATTTATTTAGTATTTGTTCTGTTATGCTAAAATTATGTTGTTCTTGTCATACTCGGGTTGCCATGAAGTTTTCTGTATATATTACACAGCTGAAACTCACCATATGTTTTTAAACATTTTTATAAATGTTCATTTCCTACTAAGAATTTTCAATCTATTTATGGTGTTTTCATATTAGTACAGGATACACTATGATTATCATCACTCAGATCGATCATGTATGAATTCTAAATCCAAAAGAGATAAACATATGTATATTTGAGTTATTAGAAATATATGTATTTTTGGTTAAATAATGACTCTGATATATGTGAGTAAAAGCATGATTTTGATGCTGAGTTTATAAATTAGCATTTATGCTTCTGATTTTGTTTTTCTTTACTTACTATTGTCTCAATTTCAATTACTGTTTTTCAATCCCAAACTCTTGATTTTGAACTCTTCTTTAATTTTTATGGAATAAATTCACTAATATTATTATGATCATGATTAGATAAATTAAGTGTAATACTTTCAATTAGAAATTTTGCTATCAAACTATTAATTTTTTGCCTATGTTGAGTTTCTGCATGATGATTGCTCTTATTATTTTTGTACATGTCATATAGAATTATAACTACATTAATCTTGCAATATTGAGATTGATCACCTCAATATTGAATTGTTCATGGTTGTGTAGGATTATATGACATCAGAACACCTAGAAATACAGAGTTCACAAAATGATACTCTGACAGGGATATTGGGAGTCATGAAAAGATTGGCTGACGGGCCCAAACAGAGTCAACCAACCTGATTTTACAACGTATATAGAAGACTCAAGATATGAACAATAATCACAATCATAATCATCCTGGTGAGGGTAGTGGAAATTCTACCAGGGAAACTTCTGTGACTAACCTAAACTATTAAGGTCTTTCAGAATTTAGGAAAGTCAAACCACCATCTTTTCATGGAGATTATGACCCAACACTAACTGAAAAATGGATTATGCAACTAGAAAATATTTTTACAATCATAGGAAGCACAAATGCATAAAATGTAGTCTTTGCCACCTACATGCTAGAAGGAAAGCAGAACACTGGTGGAAATGTGTTAGGCACTTATTAGAGTATAGAGGAATTGAAATCACTTGGGAGGTATTTTTAACCACATTTTTTGATAAGTACTTCTCTGATAATGTAAACAATGAAAAGGAGATAGAATTAATACAATTTAGACAAGGAAACATGACTATAGGACAATATGTGACCAAATTTGAAGAGTTTTCTAAATTTTCTTCCTACTTGAAAAACAATCTTGATGGTCATTGGAAAGCCACAAAATTTGAGTGGAGTTTGGGGCTTGAGATAAGGGAAAAGGTGTCAACATTAGAAATAAAAGATTATGTCACTCTAGTAAACAAATGTAGGATAGTAGAAAAAAGCTATCTAGAGATGAGATTTGAAAGAGAACGTCAGAACTTTCTTAAAAGAAAAAAGGTGGCAGAAGCTCAAAAGAAAAATAATTTTAAGAATGGAGTAAACCATGGAAAAGATAAGCAAATGAAGATTGGCAGACTTCCACCTGTGTGCAATAAGTGTGGGAAATCTCATGGCTCTAGACCTTGTTATGTATGTTTCTGATGCAAAAAACTAAGACATTTCGCCAAGGATTGTACCACCGAGAAGATGGTGAACAACCCTGTACCCAGACCATAAACTAAAGGAAGAGTATTCTCTTTAAGTGGAGAAGAGGCAAATCAATCTCTCAACATGATTCAAGGTAAATATTTTCTTAAAAACACTCTCTCTTAATTGTATTGTTTGGTTCAGGAGCTACACTCCTTTATATCTATTGATTGTGTGAAGAAGTTGAATTTACATATAACTTCCTGTCTTATGATTTGTTAGTTTCAATTCTCATAGGAGAAAAGTTTCTACTTCTCAAGCTTGTTTAAAATGTCCTATTTTAATTAAAGGAAAAACTTCCACTTTGAACCTTGTTTGTTTGCCTTTGATTGGTATTGATATCATAATTAGAATGGACTGGTTATCTATTAATGATATTATCTTAGATTGTTACAGAAAATTTGTTTATTTTCCCAATGATCCACCCAAGGAACCAAAATCTACCAATACCCTATTCCTTAATGTCATTCAGGCAGAAAAATGTCTCTTAGAAGGAGCTCAAGAGTTTCTTCTTTTGTTTTCTTTAAATTCAGATGTTAAGCAGGAAATAAATAACATACCTATAATAAGATAATTTTCAGAAGTATTTCCTAAAGAGATAGTGAACCTATCACCTGAAAGGGAAGTTGAATTTTTCATTGACCTAGTTCCAAGAATAGGACCTCTATCTTTTGCACTTTACAGAATGTCTTATTTAGAGCTAAGTGAACTCAAGAAACAAATAGAGGAATTATTAGTCAAAGGATTTATCAGGCCCAGTGTATTACCGTGGGGTACACATGTTCTATTAGTTAAGAAGAAAGATGGAAGCATGAGGTTATGTATATATTATAAGCAATTGAACAAAGTCATAATTAAAAACAAGTATCCACTCCCTAGAATAGATGACATATTGATTCAATTATTAAGAGTCACAGTCTTCTCAAAGATATACTTGAGATTAGGGTATCATCAGATAAGAGTAGAACTAGAAGATGTACTAAAGACAACTTTTAGGACCAGGTATGAGCATTATGAATACCTTGTGATGTCCTTTGGACTGACTAATGCTCCTGTAATATTCATGGATTATATGAATAGAATTTTTTGACCTCACATTGACTAATTTGTAGTAGTCTTTATAGATGACATACTTATCTATTCTAAGACTAAGAAGAAGCATGAACAATGCCTTAGAATAGTGCTACAAATCCTAAAGGAGAAGCAATTATATGCCAAGTTAGAAAAGTGTGAATTTTGATTGAGTGAAGTAAGATTCTTAGATCATGTGATTACTCATGGAGGAGTAGCTGTGGATCCTAGTAAAGTTAAAACAGTAATTCACTGGGAGAGGCCAAAGACAATTACTGAGATTATGAGTTTTCTGGGATTGACTGGATATTATAAAAGATTCATTAAGGTATTTTCCCAAGTAATTTTACCTCTGACCAAGTTAACTAGAAAGAATCACACTTTTAAGTGGGATCAACTTGTGAAACAAGTTCTCAGGAGTAAAAGAATAAACTTACCTTCACTCCAGTCTTAATAATTCATGATCTTAGACAAAGCTTTGTAGTGTATTGTGATGCATTTAAGAAAGGTTTGTGATAGGTTTTGATGCAACACAGTAGAGTTGTAGCCTATGCATCCAAACAACTTAGACCGTATGAAGAAAATTACTCAACTCATGACTTAGAATTAGCAACAGTAGTCTTTGCTTTAAAAATTTGGATGCATTATCTATATGGAGTCAAGTTTGAGGTATATAGTGATCATAAGAGTTTAAAGTATCTCTTCGACTAAAAGGAGTTAAATATGAGACAACGTTGATGGATTGAATTCTTAAAGGACTATGATTTTGAATTGAAATATTATGTTGGTAAAGCCAATGTAGTGGTTGATGCCTTGAGCAGGAAGTCATTGCACACATCCTCAATGATGAAAAAAGAACAAAAGTTGTTAGAAGATTTCAGAAACTTGAATATTTTAGTGCCCTTGCAACATCACTACTTGTATGCTAGTGAACTAAGAATGAAGTGTGATTTAAGAGACCAAGTAAGACAAGCCCAAGAAAATGATGAGTTTTTACACTTTCTCAAAAGAAGAATTCTAGTAGAACAACTTGAACATTTTCATGTTGATGAAAAAAGGGCTATGATGTACGAAGGAAGATTATGTATGCCCAATGATGAAGAATTAAGAAAGAAGATTTTATCTGAGGCACATTGTGTAACATCCTCTTTTTACACATGTTATGATTGTATAAGGTTATAAAAGTAGTTTAATACTTGTTTAACATGTCAGTTAAATTTTATGACGTTTTAAGTTAATTTAGATACTTTGCTGCAACGCAGAACGTGCAAAATGACTATTTTAACTCAGAAAAATAGCAAAAATATGTAATTAAAGGAAATAAATATGAAAAGTTCATTTCTAGGTCACAAATGTATGAAAGAGGAAGTGGTTAAATTTTTAAGGTAAACAAAGTCAGTTTGGTATTTTTAAGGATACCGAGTGAGTACTTAAGTACCGAATTGAGACACGATAGATATGAAAAATTATGAAAATGAGGAAACAAGAATTTTTATAGATCTTATAATTTATTATAAGGTTGTTGGAAAGCAAGAAACTTAATTTAGTTAAATTAGAGTGTACTTAGTATATACGAAACTAGAAAAAGGACAAAATTGCCCTCAACATCATCTTTTAAAAATATGAGAATTATCTCTTCTTTCTTACTCTCTCTCACGGTGGTTTCTGCTAAAGCCAAAGAAAGAAAACAAGGGAAGAAAGGGAGAGACGAAGGAGGAGGAGAAGAGGAAGAAAATGGTGGAGGAAAGGAAAAGAGAGCTTGGAGAGTTTGGAAAGCTTGGAGCCTGCATGGCCATCTTCAAGACCTTGAGGTAAGGGGGTTTTTCTCTCTCTTCTTTTCTTCATCTTTGTATCTTCAAATCTAAAAACTTGATGGTTATTTGAGATTAAGGTTGTTAATGGATTGTTTAGTTGTTGAAGAGTTTAATGAGTTTTGGTGGTTGTTTTGGTTGATAATCATGGTTAAGATTTGATAAATGGATGTAAAACCCTATTTGTTTCTTGACTTGAAAATGGATCTTTGGATAATTGTTAATGAACACTTGATAGTATGATGTTTATTGATGATTAGGAACTTGGTTAAGCCCTTATTATTCCAAAATCCTCAAAGTTAGAAAAATTAAGTTTATGAGTTAATTCTTGCTCATTGATCTGTGATAAATGGATTAAGAACACATTTGATGATTTTATTATGTTTTTTAGATCATGATTAGGATTTGATAAAGCTTAGAACCCATAAGTTTGATGTTTGAATTGGTTTTGGAAACCAATTATGCATAAATGTATTCTGTAGAATTTTCTACAGAATGGTCACGCCTAGGCATAGGTTTTCCATGCCTAGGCGTGAACTGAAAAACTTTCAGTTCAGGCGAGACAGAGAGTATCACTGCTAGGCATGGTAAAACCAAGCCTAGGCGTGAAATATGGTAACATCCTGTATTGTTTGCTACATAACTTGAGCTGTAGTTATCAGATTGACATGATTCCAGTGGCATTCGAAAGCTAACATATAAGGTTATATGCTTATAAAATTTCAGAATGTTTGAAGTTAGGATGCATATTTGGTGCAATCTTGAAAATTAGTCTTTTTAAGACAAATATTGAGGTGTTTTAGGATAGTTTGAGCTTGAATAATTTGTGAGCCATATGCTGCTCTCTTTTTGGATAATGTTGAGCTAGGATGATGTGATAATAGGGTATTAGATCCTTATATGCTAGAGTTTGTTATGTAATATTATGGCAAATGGATTTATTTAAAGGATGTGAATCATTGTTTATATCATGTATTGATAAATGATGAAAATAAGGCATTAAGCTATGACAAAATGTGATGTATGATAAATGTAATTGATATCGATGTTTAATGCTATGGTATAAAAATGACCATGTTTTGAAACATTGAATATGCCTTGTATGGTATTAATGTTGATGAAAGACATAATATTGGAAAACAATATAAAAAAAAAGGGTAAATGTAGATGAGGTTGAATGAGTCACTCTCTACAATCATGTGATAAAATGTATAAATAGAAAGTTTAATGATTATGATAATTGCTTCCTTATTATGCAATGAAAAGTATGTTGATGTAAAAAGTGAAATAAAGAAAGGTTTTTAATATTATTGCATGTTTTGGTTTTCAAACTTGTTAGTTGATGTTTCCATGTATTGTAAATTTATGCTTGGATAAAAGGGTGCCAAGTAACTTGGACAAAAGGGTGTCAAGTGTAATGTTAAAAATGTTTGGTAGTGTAAGGAACAAAAATGTATCTTATCTACTTAGAAAATAATAAAATGAGGAGTTCTCCTTTGGGAGAAACAAAAGGCATGGTTCCAGGTTCGATCCTAATGAAGGGCTATAGCCTGAAGGAGGGGATTTAATAATCCCAATGAAGGGCTGTAGCCTGAAGGAGAGGATTTAATACTAAGTCATGTGAACAATACCGAATAAATTAACATAGCTTCTTGGGGGCTGGAGCCCTGGCTAGGGGTGTTACATTAAAAGGTGTCTCCTAGAACAAAAGAGTTTTTTGGAAATAATCAAATAACATGTGTTTTCTGAAACAAAATCTTTTAAAAAAATCATTACATGAGCATACTTAGGGTTCTCAATAGGCATAATCATACATTACCATGTATTGCATAAAAATTGACAATTGTATGGACAATTACCTTGTTTTTATTAAATGAGAAGATTAAGGACAAAAACTGGTTAGAAAATATTGAGATTAATATTTACAATAAGTTAAGTGTTGTTCTTAATATGATAATAAATGTTTAAGGTATATATATATTACTCGAATTGATTGTTATATAATAAATAAGTTATTTTTTAATTTAACGAATTGTCTGCTTTGGGAAGGGAAATAATCGAGTTTTGACTTATGCCACCTTTCCAAATGATTAAGTACAACTTGTATTTTACCCCAAAGCAGCTGAATTTACTATGATGTTATGTTTTCAAACTTATTACTAAGAATTTTTAATTCTCACCCCAGTGTTTGTTTTATGATTTCCATGATAAATCCAAAGGAGGATTGAAGCAAGCGCAAGGCAAGGCGATGAAGACGTATTTAGGTTGTTAATGTAATTATTTATTTTAGCTCTGTATTTATTATTATTGGTTCTGTAATTAAATTATCATGATTAGCTCTTTGTATAAGTTGTAATCTCAAACATATCATATAGATGTTTAGTAAAGAGCAAGTTTCTGGAGATGTGAAATGTCTTGGTCTATTGCTTTATGTTAAAGGCTTTATATATTTACTCGTTACTAGTTATTGAATAGGTTGAAATTTTATGTTTACGTTAGAAAGTGACATACTAATTCTATTTACTTAGTATAGTTAGAATATACTATAGTGTATAGGATTATGGTGTTACACGTTGGAATAGTATACTATGCATTATGGTACAACTAAAATGTATCAAGATCTCAGGAAATTATTTTGTGGAATGGGATGAAAAGAGACATAACTAGTTTTATAACTAAATGTCTAGTTTGTCAAAAGGTTAAAATAGAACACTAGAAGTCAGGCGGATTACTGCAACCTTTGAATATCCTTAAATGGAAATGAGATAGCATATCAATGGATTTTGTGTTAGGATTACCTAGAACTCTATCAAGTTATGATGCAACATGGGTAATTGTTGACAGGTTAACTAAGTCTACTCATATTTTGTCTATTAGGATCAGTTGCCCATTGTACAAGTTAGCCCAGGATTATATTCGGGAAATTGTAAGGTTACATAGTGTACCAACTAGTATAGTTTCAGACATAGACCTAAGATTTACCTCAAAATTTTGGGTAGTCTTACAAGAAGCTTTAGGTACTAAGTTCTATTTTAGAACATGTTATCACACTCATACATATGGTCAAACTAAAAGAACAATTCAAACCTTGGAAGATATGCTTAGAGCATGTGTTCTAGAATTTCAAGGAAGTTGGAATACCCATCTACCATTAATAGAGTTTTCCTATAACAATGGTTACCATTCTAGCATAGGAATGACACCATTTAAAGCTCTGTATGGTAGAAAGTGTAGATAACATTTGTGTTAGTTAGAAACAGGGAAAAATAGTTTATTATGACTTGATATAGTGCAACAAACCACATAAAAGATTAAATTTATCAAAGAAAAACTGTTGCTTAGAGTAAACAGAAAAGTTATGTTGATCAAAGAAGAAGACCCCTAGAATTTGAAGAAGGAGAACATGTTTACCTCATAATCACTTCTACTACTGGGATTAGTAGAACCCTTAAAATCAAAAAGTTAAATTCCAAATTCATTGGTCTATTCCAAATACTTAAAAAAGTAGGACTTGTTGCCTATTAAATTGCACTTCTCCTAAATTTTTCAAATCTTTATAATGTCTTTAATGTATCCTAACTCAAAAAGTATTGTTTTGACCCTTCACACATCATAGAATATGAAACAATGCAAGTAAGAGATGATTTGACTTATGACACAAAACTTGTACGAATTATGGATAGATATGTCAAATACTTGAGAGGAAAAGAAATTCCTTTAGTTAAAGTGATATGGGAAGAACTGTCACTAGAAGAAGCAACATGAGAATTAGAAGACGACATCCAAAAGTCCTATTCAAAGTTATTTCAAACAGGTTAGTAAATTTTGAAGACAAAATTCCCAAAAGGATACGAGAAATGTAACATCTTATTTTTTATGAAATATTTTTGTGAAGAATAAAATTTTAATTTTTTTAAGTTGAATATTCTATTTAGTTTTATTCTACAATAATTGTTACTAATAAGAAGGGGTTAGAAATATTTTAATAGATATATTTATAAGCGATATTTATGAAAAGATATTTATAAGAAGATATTTATGAGAAAATATATATGAAATAATATTATTTTAATCTAAATATCTCTTAAGTAATAATTCCTTAGATAAATATCTTACTTAAAAAAAAAAGATAATGATTATAGGTGCACGTTGCAATGCAACGTGCATCAATGAAATGAAAAAGTAGCCAATTGAATTGGCTATATAAAAGGGTCTGTATGTAGAAGGAGAAAACAAGAAACAGGGAGAGAGAAAATTCTGAAAGTGTGAAACTTGAGAAAGAAAAAGAGAGAGAGAAAGTGAAATAGTGAATGTGAGAAATCATAAGAAGAAAAAAGGAAAAAAGGGAGAGAAAAAGAGAAGAAAAAAAGGAAAAAAAAAAAAATCTATACGAGGTAAGATTTGAACTTTTTTAAAATAAAATCATGACTTTCAAGATATTTATAAGTTTTATTAATTAATTTATTATTTTAATATTATGTGCATGTTGTTATTATTGTTAAATTTATTATGCACATGTAATATTATGAAAATTTTATATCTGCTTAGTTTTAAAATATTTATGATATTTGACAAAATTTAGAATTATTAAAATTTGAATGTTGATTCTTTTATTAGACCAATATAATCAATTAAAATATCACTCAAAGCTTAAGTTAAATAAATATTTTAATTATATTGGGTAATAAATATATGTACTTGATTTATATAGACTTTCTTATATTTACCATGACTTGGGGGCAATTTTATAACTTTTATTCTGACTTATATTTACATTGCTTAGGAGTACTTTTTTTACCATTATTTTGACATTTTCAATAAAAGGACTTTTTTACAATGAATGCATTATCAGGATCAGGACAAACTATGAACCATAATGAGGACCTGACAAAATATGGACTATGATGAGGGCCTGACAAACTATGGGTAGACTATTAAGAGAATTATTAAATCAATTTTAAATCATAGTTTGTCCATTGAAGAATTGACATTTAAATTTAATAATTCTAAGTTTTATGAGTTTTATTTAATTTCCATGATTTATTTATATGATAAATTTATTTGTGATATATTGGTAGTTTGTATTGCTTATGTTTGTGTGTGATGACAAGTAAGTGATTCATAAAAAAGTTTGCACCTAACCGTTGAGAGGCAGAGGGATGAATTTCCTTTTATGTTATCTACGTAGTTAGTGTAGGTATGTCTGGCTTTGTTGTCACGATGTTAAAGTAACACCAGAGATAAGATGGATTTCTTATGGAAGTAAAGGTCTTCGAGTAAAATGTGAGACAAACAAATATGGAAAGAAAAAGTAAAGTAAATAGTGAATTCCCTGTGATTATGAACTTGCTTGCTATGTTATTGATGATTTGTACTTGTTTCCTGATCTTTGAGGAAATTGCTAATGTTTGTTGACGTTGAGGAATTTGCTACTGTTTATCGATGTTTAGAAATTGTTTACTGAGATTTGAGGAACTTGTTGATGTTTGCTAATATTTGCTTATAATTGGTATTTGGTTGCTGATATTTGAGGAACTTGCTGATATAATATATAAGGTTGTATTGCATGATTTATTTAGTATTTGTTCTGTTATACTAAAATTATGTTGTTCTTGTCATACTCGGGTTGTCATGAGATTTTCTGTGTATATTACATAATTGAAACTCACCATATGTTTTAAAACGTTTTTATAACTATTCATTTCTTATTGAGAATTTTCAATACACACTCTATTCATGGTGTTTTTAGAATAGCACATGATACATTATGGTTATCATCACTCAGATCGATCATGTATAAATTCTAAATCCAAAAGAAAAAAACATATGTATATTAAAGTTATTAGAAATATATGTATTTTTAGTTAAATAATGACTCTGATATATGCGAGTAAAAACATGATTTTGATGCTGAGTTTATAAATTAGCATTTATGCTTCTGATTTTGTTTTTCTTTACTTACTACTGTCTCAATTTCAATTACTGTTTTTCAATCTCGAATTCTTGATTTTGAACTCTTCTTTAATTTTTATGGAGTAAATTTACTAATATTATTATGACCATGATTAGATAAATTAAGTGTAATACTCTTAAATAGAAATTTTGCTATCTAACTATTAATTTAATAAGGGGGTTACGGAAAGTCTACAAGAAGAACTCGAGACAACAAAGATCAATCTTGACAAAATGCTATGAGCCACCAAGAGCCATAGTGCAATCTACAAGTTGGAATATTTGTCCTAAAAATTTGTGCAATCCTAATAATTTCATTAAGGGTAATGAGTTATTTTCAGAAGTTAGGTGTTTGTACTTGCGTTAAAAAAAAAGAAAAAAAATTGTGTTTTGTTAATTATGTGCAGAAAACATTTTCTTTGATTAGTGATGCACTAGAGGTGCCTTGAGCCATCTTTCTAGGTTTGTTGGAAGTAATTTGTCTGTGTTCTTATATCTTGGAACTTGTTTTCATTTTATTTTTAAAAATGAATTTCTTTATCTATGGTTAAAAAAAACAAAAAAAATTAAATATCTCCTTACAATTTAACTCATAAAAAACTAAGTTGTTTTCAATCAATCCACTTAACCCACGGCTTAACTAGTTTCGAGTCGAGTTGGGCTGTAGGGTGGTTTAATTTATTGTTTTAAAATGTTTATATAAATTACTTTGTCTTATTGAATTTGGGACTAAAAATTCTTATCTATGTAAGGCTGACTTATCAATTATGATGTTAACTTAAGTTAAATGACCATTACATGGTTTTGGTTTATTTTTTTTATGAATCGGTTTTGAATATATTGCTAGTGATGTAACTTACATTCTAATTATTATTTTGTGAATTTTAGCTTTATTTAATGTTTTTCTTATTTTTTTCACTTTCTAGTGGATAAGCATATTCAACCCATCAACTTAAGTGATTTGAGCAAGGTTATGCATTTTTTAGCCCACACCTAGAGTGGATGAACTTAACTTGACCTATTTAACTAACAACCTAGGCCAAAATTACCTATTTGAGATCTCTATCGCTAACAAATTATTAACTTAGCCTAACCCTAAGTGGACTACTAGTTATTCTAACAAACTTGTTGGCTTTTATTTCCTTTAAATATTCTATCAATCAGAGTTCATAAATGCTAATCGCAAATAATTTATTTGATTGATTTGTATTAAAAGATTTGAATTAACTTATATTAAAAGATTTCAAATTAATTATTACTTAAAATAGATAAATGTTTGTTTCAAAATGTCACTAGCAAGTATCTCGAACCTATATTGCATGTATTTTTTAAATTCATATACAATTTAAATAAATATAGATTAAATAGAAAAATATTTAAAATTATAAAAAAACATATATGCATAATTAATTCATTAATGTAGAATCTAAAAAATATTTAAAATTATAAAAGAAATATGTATAATTAATTAAAAAGATAATTTGAAATTGAAATTTAAAAGAAAAAATGTTAAGAATGACATATATCACTTTTAGAAAGAGAATAAAGTAAAAGAATATTTTTTACTTTCTAGTGGATAAGCTTATTCAACCTATCAACTTACGTGATTTGAGTCAGGTTAAACATTTTTTAGCCCACACCCAGAGTGGGTGAACTTAACTTGACCTATTCAACTAACAACCTATGGTGGCCTAACTTGGGTAGGCTAAAATTACCTATTTGAGATCTCTATCGCTAACAAATTATTAACTTAGTCTAACCCTAAGTGGACTACTAGTTATTTTAACAAACATGTTGGCTTATATTTCTTTTAAATATTCTATCAATTAGAGTTTAGAAATGCTAATTGCAAATAATTTATATGATTGATTTGTATTAAAAGATTTGAATTAACTTATATTAAAATATTTTAAATTGATTATTATTTAAAATAGATAAATGTTTGTTTTAAAATGTCACTAGCAAGTATCTTGTACATTGCATGTATTTTTTAAATTTATATAAATTTAAATAAATATAAATTAAAGAGAAAAATATTTAAAATTATAAAAAATACATGCATAATAAATTTATTAATGTAGAATCTAAAAAATATAAATTAAAAGAGAAAAGATATTTATCTTCAACCCATCAAATCCGATCTATATCTGGTTCAAATTATAAAGGAGATATGTATAATTAATTAAAAAGATAATTAAATTTGAAATTTAAAATAAAAAATATTAAGAATAACATATATCACTTTTAAAAAAAAAGTAGAGTAAAAGATTATATCTTTCTCAAGAATTTGTATTTTAATTTATTATATAGAGGTGAATTTGACTAAACCTAAAAAGAGAAACTTAATAACTCTTATACTTAAAAATTGATATTGTAGACATGTGGACCAGCTCATATCAGGCCAACTTATAAGTAGGCTAGGCCAATTTTTGTACGAGCCAATATGTTATTAGCCTAGTCTATTTTTTTTAATTGGGCTATTCATGCGTGCTCATCGATCCAAGTATATTTTGGTAGCTCTACAATAAATAGGAATTGCTTATAGCAGTTGTGTTATTCAGATGATCTTGTATTGTATACATTATAATCACATAATTCCTTTTATATTTGTTTGAATTGATGATAAGGATTGAAATGAATTAAAATATAAAAATATAAAAAACATCAAATACAGCAATCCAAATATGCATGAATACAAATTGACTTTAGAATGGGGTGCGGTTCCATAATTTAGATTTTTAAAATTAGAATGAAATAAAATACCATAAGATAATATTTATTTCATCTCATTTTATCTAAAACTCTATAAAATAAAATGACATAAGAACAAAAACATTATAATTCTTGTCCTACCATTATATTCCATCCACAAAAGCAATGACATGATTTATTTATTTTTATCTCATTCCATCTTATTCCATTCTCTTCTACTTACTATAAATTATTCAAACATAGGTGACAAATAGAAACAAGAGAAGTAGACAACCAACCCCTAATCTGAATATAGATTAGTTTCACACCCAAAAAATATTAACGATACCCTATGGTCATATAAGAAAAATAAAATAAAACAAAATAAAACTTGCATTGATTTATTGTCTCGTATAGAGAGAAGAAAACGTAAAATCTAATGCGTTCAAGAGCATAAAAAATCAAAACCATACACAGAATTTTTACAAACCTGCAACGCTATCTAAACTATTAACTAGAATTTTCGATTCACACTCTATTCATGGTGTTTTAGAATAACATACGATACATTATGGTTATCATCACTCGGATCGATCATGTATAAATTCTAAATCCAAAAGAAAGAAACATATGTATATTAAAGTTATTAGATGCCAAAACTATTTTAACAGGGAAAGAGCAAAATGAGCACACAAATTGAAAGGGGAAAAAGCGGGGGGAAAAAAAGCTTTTGCTTTCCATTTAATGGCTCGCACATGAAAAAATAATAAGAAGCTAGATCTTGGACTTGCAGATCCCTTTGAAGGAGTCAGCTCTCACTAATGGACCTGTTTTAAGCATTGCGAAATGGTAAACTATTTATGGAAATCCAATATAGCATAACATAAGAAATTAAGAACAAATAATATGAAACAGTAGAGACTTCGCTGAGGAGAAAGGAATAGGAAAAACAACCCAACATTACTTCAACTAGTAAAAACACCACTAGCACCAACATTACAGTCGAATTAACACTTTCCTTTAAATACAGGAGCCTTTATTTGTGCCTTGTTTTACAAGAAAATAAATGAAAGTGAAAAATGCAACCTTCTTTTTACAAGTTTCCAATGTCCTAAACTCCTTACTATACCAATTCCCAACTTTTTAAGTGAACCTTAGCTTCCTGGGCAGCTGATCTAAAGAGCTACCACTTCCCATTTCTACTGATGCCCTGCTAACTGCTATGTTTCTTCATGGTTGGCACTATAACACCGTGTATAGAATTTCTTAAGGCACAAGAAGACCTATCATCTTTGCTAGCTTCAGTCTTGAGATAATGAGAACAGACTGAACAGTTGGAGGGATGAAATTCATTTGTACCGTTACAATCATCAGTTTATTAACCTCAAATGAAGTCATGTTACCAACATGATTTGATTAAACTCAACAGCTTCCACCTTTCTAAGTTTTAAGCAATGTAAGGAATTAAGGTAACTTCTTCATTACCTGAGCATGTCTCCAGTGTGCAATTTGGGGCCGCTTAATGCTGGGGATATGCTAAAAGTATTGCCATTATTATTAGTGTAAAATGAAGGATGCCCAAGAGGCATAGGTCGATCTGGGATCTGTGGAACCTCAATATCACCTTCCAACATCTTCAAAGCATCAGCAATTGTTGGCCTCAAAGCAACCATAACATGAGAACATAGAATTCCTACCAGCAAAAACCTTTCCATTATGCTCTTAGGATTTGAACTAGGACAGTTTTCATCTTTTAACAGGGAAGCATCCAAAGCCTTTTCTATATTCCCAGATTTCACCAATGACCAAGCCCAATCTGTGATCAAGAATGCCCGTGGTGATCCTGATGAAGACAAGTCAAGAGCTTTCCTCCCACACATTATCTCCAAAACAACCACACCAAAGCTATAGACATCACTCTTCTCAGTCAGCTGGCCATAGAGTGCATATTCTGGGGCTAGATATCCATGAGTTCCGGCTACTCTAGTAGTGAGATGAGACTGACCTTCCCTGCTTTGTTTAGCAAGCCCAAAATCTGCAACTCTTGCCCTCATATCTGCATCAAGTAGTATATTGGTGGCTTTGATATCCCTGTGATAAATTGCAGGCTTAACTCCATAGTGCAAATAAGCCAACCCCTTTGCCACATCCAAGATTATGTTTTTTCTTTGAGGCCAAGTCAATGATTTATTTGCCTTTTGAGAGTCCGTAGATGCAAAGATATGATCTTCCAGGTTACCATTTGGCATATAATCATAAACAAGATATCTTTGGCTTCCACTGTCATCATAATTCTCACTCTCATCAACCACACAACACCCTCTAAGCGGCACCAGATTACGGTGCTTCAGATTGCTAATAATCTCCACCTCATTACAAAACTCAACATCCCCTTGAAAATCAGATTCTAAAATCCTTTTAACTGCAACCAATGTTCCATCAGGCAAGGTTCCCTTGAAGACCAACCCAAACCCACCTCGCCCTATGAAGTTCTTAGATGAAAAATTATCAGTAGCCTTCTCAAGTTCCTCAATTTTGAACCAAATGGACCCTGTATTGGGTCTCAATCTGGGCCTAGACCCTTGTTCCTCAGGGTCAAAATCAAATTGAAAAGTCCCAAGCTTTTTCCTCCTCCACTTCCTGTCATACCAGACATACAGCCCCAACAAAGAAGACATGACCAGCAATGCAACTCCAGCTCCTGTCAACCCAAACACAAGAGCATGGTGACCCTTTGCCCAAGAACCCACTTGTGAGTAAACTGACAAACCAAAAATGCAAGTCACAGCACCATTGCTCTCAGGTCCAAACTCATTCACAATTCCAGCAGCATAAATAATACTGAAATAAAAGCAATCTACGGAATGGGAAGCATTACCATCAATGGAAACAAGCTTCTGCTTTACCTGTAAGCCTGCAGCCAGGCACACATCACAAAGAGAAAGATCAGTGAGGTCTGGTCTACAGCCAGAGTCAAGTGGTGTGGTCTGACCAAGCTTGCTGATCCAATCTGGGATAGTTTGAATATGTGCACAGATGTTGGGGGAGATAACAAACTGAAGAGGGTCAAAGCAGGAGTTGGCAAGGCTACTGGGGAGTGAGAGGGAAGTGAGCTTGGATTGGAAGTCTTCAAGGCATGAACTGGAGGTAGGAAGGTCCGGGAGGTTGAAATCAGAGGTTTCTTTTAGGTGTTGGGCAAATCCTATGCCAAAGAGGGACAACAGAGTTTGGCAACAAGTGCTTGAGTGTGTGTCGTTTTTGGATGCCAAAGGGTGGAAGCTTTGGCAAGCAGTAGAGTTCCATGGGATTCTCAGCACATAATTCAGGTCCATAGGGCATGTGACAGTGGAATTAGCAGAGGGGGCAGAGGAGGGGGCTGCTGAGCTCATATATAGAAACAGTGCAAAAAGCAAGGGAAGTATCATAACAATCTTCATCCTTTATGAACTAACTGTCTGTGATTGTTGTGTTTAACTTATACCACCCTCCTCCTCCTCCTGTGTAACAAGCTTGATGCTTTTGCTTCTGCTTTCTATTTATGGATCTGGTTTTGGGTTTGAGATGAGTAAACTCAAAGAGAGGGTGAGTGCGAAAAGAATGAAGAATCTAGAAAGAGAGATGCTGATTATTTGTGAACCAACCATGCCCCATGATCAGAACTTTTGTTTGAGGGAGATGGATGGGAATGAAATGAGGTTGGTCAAAAGCTCATCTTTCTTCCTATGATTTTCTGGCTGCTGGCTGGGTTAGGTTAGGTGTGTGGCCTGTTTATTTGAGTTTCAAGAGAGGAGAGTGTACACAACACGCGACGTGGTGGAAGTGATGATTGAGTTGAAGAAAGGAGGTTAATAAAACAAAGAAAAGAGTTTCATGGCAAGTACTGTATACACGCGCTTTTCTCACAAGTGTAGCACTTGTGCTGCCTGGGCGGCTACTTGCTAAAAAGCAAGACAGGTTCTCTGACTTTGCCACTGTTCCATCAGGCAAGGTTTTTGAAGACCAACCCAAACCCACCTCGCCCTATGAAGTTCTTAGATGAAAATTATCAGTAGCCTTCTCAAGTTCCTCAATTTTGAACCAAATGGACCCTGTATTGGGTCTCAATCTGGGCCTTTTGGCGACCCTTTTTCAGGGTCAAAATCAAATTGAAAAGTCCCAAGCTTTTTCCTCCTCCACTTCCTGTCATACCAGACATACAGCCCCAACAAAGAAGACATGACCAGCAATGCAACTCCAGCTCCTGTCAACCCAAACACAAGAGCATGGTGACCCTTTGCCCAAGAACCCACTTGTGAGTAAACTGACAAACCAAAAATGCAAGTCACAGCACCATTGCTCTCAGGTCCAAACTCATTCACAATTCCAGCAGCATAAATAATACTGAAATAAAAGCAATCTACGGAATGGGAAGCATTACCATCAATGGAAACATTTTACGCTGCTTTACCTGTAAGCCTGCAGCCAGGCACACATCACAAAGAGAAAGATCAGTGAGGTCTGGTCTACAGCCAGAGTCAAGTGGTGTGGTCTGACCAAGCTTGCTGATCCAATCTGGGATAGTTTGAATATGTGCACAGATGTTGGGGGAGAAACAAACTGAAGAGGGTCAAAGCAAGTTGGCAAGGCTACTTTTATTGAGTGGGAAGTGACTTTGGTTGGAACATCCTTGTTTCATTTACCAAAGTCCCACATTGAAATAAAAGATTCTTTTACTTACTTGGGCAAATCCTATGCCAAAGGGACATCGACTTTGGATCGTAACAAACAGTGTGTGTCGTTTTTGGATAAATATCATGCTTTCAAGCAGTAGAGTTCCATGGGATTCTCAACATAATTCAGGTCCATGGGCATGTGACAGTGGAATTAGCAGAGGGGGCAGAGGAGGGGGCTGCTGATCCATATATAGAAACAGTGCAAAAAGCAAGGGAAGTATCATAACACCTTCAACGAACTAACTGTCTGTGATTGTTTTTTAAAAAACCCTCCTCCTCCTCGTGTAACAAGCTTGATGCTTTTGCTTCTGCTTTCTATTTATGGATCTGGTTTTGGGTTTGAGATGAGTAAACTCAAAGAGAGGGTGAGTGCGAAAAGAATGAAGAATCTAGAAAGAGAGATGCTGATTATTTGTGAACCAACCATGCCCCATGATCAGAACTTTTGTTTGAGGGAGATGGATGGGAATGAAATGAGGTTGGTCAAAAGCTCATCTTTCTTCCTATGATTTTCTGGCTGCTGGCTGGGTTAGGTTAGGTGTGTGGCCTGTTCCTACGCATAGCCACACGCGTGGTGGAAGTGATTTGAGTTGCCCAACAAAAGGAAATAAAACAAACCGAAAAGAGTTTCATGGCAAGTACTGTATACACGCGCTTTTCTCACAAGTGTAGCACTTGTGCTGCCTGGGCGGCTACTTGCTAAAAAGCAAGACAGGTTCTCTGACTTTGCCACTCTTCACAGTGCATCGATGTGGATGGATAGTAAGTAGTAACAAAGAAGGAATACTAAGACGGCCATAAGATATTTATCGTAAAAAGATAATCTTATATTTTTTTAAAAATATAAGTATTATATATATATATTTTTAAAAAGAGAGAGAATCTTTTTTGATTTCTCTTAGTGTCAATGTCACATAAACTTTATTTCCGTAGTAGCTGATGTAATTATATTTTTATTTAACACAAATTAAAGAGAAAATAGTCTGTCTAGGTGAAATCTGTACTAAATAATTACCTGATATACTAGTAAATTAGTAATTAGTAAATAGCAACAATTAAGATATCTATTTATTAAAATATGGATTTGAGCTATAATGTGGAGGTTCTATTTTGTCCTTGAACTGATCCCTATTACTGTTTAGAAGCTGAGTGGTCCTTGCGAACGGCATTTCAAAGAAGGCCAAGACAAAAAAAAATAAGAAAAGTCTAACATGGTCTCGATCATGATTTTTTTTCATCGATCTATTATTAAAATAAATTAATAATTAACATTAAAATATTAAATTTTTATAAATTTTAATTAATAATATTTAGATTTAAATTTAGTTAAATTATTTTCTAACAATAATTATATAAAAAAATTTATAAATTTTAATTAATAATTTTTATATATACTTAAATTTATATATAAATATTATTAAATTAAAAAAAAGTAAATTTACATCCATCCAAACATTTTAAATCCATGAAACGTACAAAAATATATTCTCATGGTGATCATGAGTAGTTAATAGGATTAATGGATTATAGAATTGATGTTATATCTTTTTATAAATTTTTTTAATAATTTTTTAATATTAAATAAAAAATAAATATATTTATTATCTTAAAAATATAAAAATATTTTTTATTTTTTATTTAATAATTCAAAAAATTAATAAAAACAATTAAATAAAAGAATAAAAGATTTCTCTTTTATCATGTAATTATGTTGGTAATCAGATTTTCCATCTTGGAAAACCCTTGCGGTTGCCGACATCAACCATTCCGCAGAGCAATTGCTCATTTCAATGCAGCTGCTCTGTTTTTCTTTCAGTGAAACACATAATCCAGTTGACTGTTCCTATGTGTTTGTCATTGTCGTCCAACTTTGTTAAGCTGCCTGTGTTTTTTTTTTTCTAAAAAAAAAAAAAACTTGGTACATGACTTGCCTGCGTTCTGTGTTTTTTTCCTTGTACTTGTACTATCAGTTTTGTTTCTTTCGGAAGAAATAAATGCCCAGATCATAAACTAACTTTATTTTATAAATTTAATTTTAATAAATTATGTAAAAAAAAAATTACACGGTCCTTTAATAAGATATTACTATCATATTATTTAATAAAATAAAATATATATGAAATATTAAATTTATTAAATTTATTAAATAATATAATAACACATTATTAGCTAATAATGTAATAATATATTAAAATTAAACTTTTTTTATATTATACTAAATTGATCGTTACTTCATATTTGTCAATTCACATTTTTTTATTTTTATTACGATAAAAAGATAAATAATAACAAAGATTATTTGAATTTTATTTTTGTATTTATATTTAAATATTTAAATAAATAATAAGATATATTTATAAATTTATATATTTATATTTATTTTTAAATCTTTAAATGAATAATAATATGTATTACAATTTTATCCTATTTTATATTTATCTTTAAATTTTTATAATATTAATTTATAATGATAGTTTCAGAAAAACAAAATTTAGACACCAAAATAAAAAATTCCCTTTATATATAATATAGAAGATAAAGTAACCTTCAATACCTAAAAGTCATTAATTATATAAAAAATAATTAATATTATATATTTAACAATACTACTCACACATATTTATATATATATTATTTTATATCTTTTGTATAATTTTTACCATCAAGTTAAAGTTAAAATTTTTATACACCTTTATTTTAATTCTGTAACTCAGAAGAAATATGAGGCAATAAAGTGATGTACGCCAACACTTTCCCTCTAAATTTACTTAATTTTGTGATTAATGTGTTTTATGACAAAAATAACTATTGCACTGCTTATTAATTTTATTTTCTCTTTCAATTTTGTTACATTTCATTCAATTTAATACAAATGTTTAGATAAATATTTTTTGGATGAATACTTTTTTTTTTAATTGCGGTCATACATATTTTATTTTGAGTAAGAGAGTAGAGATATATAAAAGTATAAATGTTGCTATATGTCCCGGTTTCTTTCCATCCCGGATTACCTGACTACGTTATTTCATGCCAGGTGCTTTTATTTTAAACAATATTTAAATTTAAAAAATGTGGAACCCAACCCAAATTTATACTATACTTAATGTACCCGGTTTCCTATCATCCGAGCTCTTAACCATTTCCCTAAAAATATTATCCACTTAAATACCCTGGGTGGTGGAATTGTGTTCTGTTTTAAGGTAAAATGATCTTGCAATTCCTCTTACTCCATACTTTGGCCTAAAATATTTTTGGGTTAAGATTCTCTATTACGTTAACGAAACTAATCATATAAAAATAATCAAATTTGATAATATTACATGAAAGAAAATGTGACAAATTCGGATGTAATTGAAAATTTGAGGAATTAAAATGAATAATTTAAAAAAAAACGACTAAAATAAACAGAGTTAAATATATAAGTAAAAAATAATGAAATTATTGCATTCTTTTTTATAATGACTAATGAATTCCTTAAATCTCAAATCTAACCAAATTTAGTCAGATTGGAATTGAAACATATAATTTTAATTTCAATTCTAATTTTTTCAAAATTAAATTAGTTTAGAATCTTAAATTCTATGTTTGGGGTTGTCAAGGAATTAGGATAAAAAATTATAATTCTAAATTTAATTATAATTTTATTGTTTAAATGTATGATCTAAAATATTAAAAAATTATTTACAAAATTAAAATTAATAAAAATATTCAAACAATAATATTTTTATAATATAATAGTCATATTTTTTCACAAAGAAATTTTTCATGATTTTTTTTAGAAAATAAAATAAATAGCTATTATAATAATTCTTATATAAATATAAAAATAATTTTCTATATAAATATATAATCTCAATAAATATGATTGTTTATAAATAAATGTGAAGAGAGAGAAAGAGATTAAATTTTAAGATATATAATTAGTAATTCTTAAGGTATAAGATAAGAATTGAGAAAGACTTAACTTAATTATTTTTCAATTCTATGGAATTAGTTTATGAAATTACAATTTCAATTCTAAATGACAGTTTAAATATAAAAATTAGAATTAAGATGTTTAATTCTAATTCTAAACTTTAATTCTATTCTCAATTTCAGAAGTCAAATGAACACTTAAGGAAATCTATTTAATGTTAAATATGGATAGAATTGAATTTGCATATACTTGTCATTCCACAAAAACATTCTCATTAAAAAAATAACAAAATTTCATAAGGATTCATCGAGTTGACTTTTTTGGTGACATATTCAGTCCTTAATTATAAGTAATAAGCATAGGGCATTTATTAGCTTATTTGGTAGTAAATGTAGTGGATATTCTTACCATAAAAGGGATATTCCAAAGGATAATTTTAGATAAAATTCTTTAAATATTTATGGTGGTTTTTTAATAAAAAATATGATATGTTTATATTTTTTATAGTTTATTAATGAAAACTTAAAAAATATGACAAATTGGTTAAAAAATAGAATATATGTTATATTTTTATTTAAGAATAGGATACATGCCATTTTTATTAGAGAATAATACGATAAATACTTAAAGAATTTTATCTAAGTTTTGTCTCACCCATTAAAATCCATGGAAAGGCATTTGCTTTGGCAGGAATCACGAAATAAAGGGAATAGATATAGATGATATATATATATATATATATATATATATATATATATTCTGCCTATAACAATTATCAAACCAACTCTTTTTCAAATATAAAACTTAGGAGCTTTGTACGAAAAAATAAACAATTTAACTCCAAGGATTAACCTAGCGATAGACAAATGTGTATAGGCACACATTCACAAATTTAAATTTAAATTATTCTAATTTCTTAAAATTAAGCCGTAAGTAATATCGTTGTGAATCTTCTAGTCCTGACATAAATGTCTTTGACCGAATTGGAGTGGTGAATTAATCAAAATACATGCAAGTTGACTTGAACATCATTTAATCATAATAAAAAAATACTTAATATATATTTTACAATTCATCTTAAGTATAGATAATAATTATAAAAAAAACTGTTAAAATTTTTTATAAAGAAGTATTGGTCTTCCTAATCCTCTTTTATAAATACCTTCAATCTAATTCATATTGTATCAAAGAAGAATATGTTGTCACGATTTAATGTAGAGATTCACTCATTTAGAATTTAAATTGTGTTAATTGGGTCACTCATCACAATTACTTATAAACTCTCTATAAGAATATTTAAGAATTTCTCGTTGCAAAGATGGAGTTATTTGCCGTAATCATGAAGAGTTTAACAACAATTTTTACCAGACAAGACACACACCGTTATAGTGGTAGTGGCCTCTTAGCCCAAAACCATTATAGTGGTATGGTCAAGGGAATTGCCTCAAGCCAATAATAAATTAAGTAGAGAATTACATTCATTTTGACCTAAAATTTTAAAATTTAAGGTTTATGTATCTTTTTACTTATATAATCTTTACTATATCTATTATTTTTTCATGTGAATTCCTTTACATCTCACCCACTTAAATTCCCAACACAAAATATACATCACTTGATCATCTTAATGATTAATTCTTCATTAATTGATGCACCACTCCATTTAACTTGGTCTGAATACCTAGTCTTTAACTCTTTTTCTTGTTCATCTTTCTGTTCCCGTGTAATAGGATTCATATGATGAAACTTCCAATATGATGAAATCTCAATAATGTATATGAAGAATAACTTTTGCCAACAAATTTTGTTTCAAAATCTATGGGTTTTATAATTAAAACTCAAATTATTTTTAGAAGGAAATGAATTTATGGAGTTTCCAAACATGATGAACCATGGATCCTAAATAGACGGTTTTAAAAGGAAAGCATACAAAAAAAAAAAAGGAAAGCAATTAAAGCATGTTTGGCACTGCTAGCCAGATAAAATAATTTAAAATCACTCAACGGTTTCGGTTTGACTAGAGAAAAGTTGAATATTTTACTCTTGCATTGTCTCCCAATAAAAAAAGCCAATTTAAAAATAATAACAATAATAAATTTACAAACAATGCATCTTACCGTTTTACACACAAGCTTTTATTAATGGCCCCACATAATATATTCTCAGTTGATAATTTGCCTCATAAGACTATGTGAGATTCCTATAAAAAGTTTGTCAGTATGAATAACACAGCTATTAATTTTTTTTATATATATCTTTCTTAGTTGTCCGTATTTATTTTACTTGGTAATATCTCATTGAGGGAACTTAATTGAAGAGACTGAGACGAGAAAGAAAATTTCAGTCTTTGACTATAATGAGCATGATTTTTTTTTCTTTTTAAATCCAAATTTCTCATTTGTGGTTTAATTAGCTTTCCCCAATTCTTTTCATACATAAAATCTTTCAATCTGAATCCCATTCATACCATGCCCAAGAAGAAGGTTTGATTTCACAATCTAGTGTAAGTTTCTCTTTAATCTTAATATTTTCTCTTTAATCTAGTGTAAAATGATCTTGCAATTCCTCTTACTCCATACTTTGGCCTAAAATATTTTTGGGTTAAGATTCTCTATTACGTTAACGAAACTAATCATATAAAAATAATCAAATTTGATAATATTACATGAAAGAAAATGTGACAAATTCGGATGTAATTGAAAATTTGAGGAATTAAAATGAATAATTTAAAAAAAAGGACTAAAATAAGCAGACTTAAATATATAAGTAAAAAATAATGAAATTATTGCATTTTTTTATAATGACTAATGAATTCCTTAAATCTCAAATCTAACCAAATTTAGTTAGAATTAAAATTGAAACATAGAATTTTAATTTTAATTTTAATTCTTTTAAATTAGAATTAAATTAGTTCAATCTTAAATTCTATATTTGGGGTTGTCAAAGAATTAGGATAAGAAATTATAATTCTAAATTTAATTATAATTTTATTGTTTAAATGAATGATTTAAAATATTAAAAAATTATTTACAAAATTAAAATTAATAAAAATATTCATACAATAATATTTTTATAATATAATAGTCATATTTTTTTCACAAAGAAATTTTTCATGATTTTTTTTAGAAAATAAAATAAATAGCTATTATAATAATTCTTATATAAATATAAAAATAATTTTTTATATAAATATATAATCTCAATAAATATGATTATTCATAAATAAATGTGAAGATAGATAAAGAGATTAAATTTTAAGATATATAATTAGTAATTCTTAAGGTATAAGATAAGAATTGAGAATGACTTAACTTAATTGTTTTTCAATTCTATGGAATTAATTTATGAAATTATAATTCTAATTCTAAATGACAATTTAAACATAAAAATTAAAATTAAAATGTTTAATTCTAATTCTAAACTCAATTCTAGAAGTCAAATGGACAATTAAAAAAATCTATTTAATGTTAAATATGGATAGAATTGAATTTGCATATAGTTGGCATTCCACAAAAACATTCTCATTAAAAAAATAACAAAATTTCATAAGGATTCATCGAGTTGACTTTTTTGGTGACATATTCAGTCCTTAATTATAAGTAATAAACATAGGGCATTTATTAGCTTATTTGGTAGTAAATGTGGTGGATATTCTTACCATAAAAGGGATATTCCAAAGGATAATTTTAGATAAAATTCTTTAAATATTTGTGGTGGTTTTTTTAATAAAAAATATGATATGTTTGTATTTTTTATAATTTATTAATAAAAACTTAAAAAATATGACAAATTGGTTAAAAAATAGAATATATGTTATATTTTTATTTAAGAATAAGATACATGCCATTTTTATTAGAGAATAACACGATAAATACTTAAAGAATTTTATTTAAGTTTTGTCTCACCCATTAAAATCCATGGAAAGGTAGATTAAAAAAAAAATCCATGGAAAGGCATTTGCTTTGGCAGGAATCACGAAATAAAGGGAATAGATATAGATGATATAAATATCTGTCTATATATACAAAAAAAAAAAAATCTGCCTATAACAATTATCAAACCAACTCTTTTTCAAATATAAAACTTAGGAGCTTTGTACGAAAAAATAAACAATTTAACTCCAAGGATTAACCTAGCGATAGACAAATGTGTATAGACATCTCGCGACCGTGATCGCGGCGAGAGCGGAGAAACAAAATAAATTAGTTAGGAGTTGCCATCAATTTTATTTAAACTAAGAAAAATTAGAAAATCTTTTTTAAAAAATGGTCTTTGGAACCAGATTGGATTCGGGAGTCGGTTATGCATAGGGAATGGTGGAGACTTAACCCCACAGCACCCCTAAAACATCCGTCCTAAAACGGTTACCCTAAATTAGTTATGCAAAACTTAATAATCTCATAATATGTTTGTTTTACTTTTTATTTAAAAAACTAAAAAATAAATAATTTGTGAAAGTTTAAAATTTGGCTTGACGAAATAAAAATTTCGCTCCTACGTACCCTCAGGTGCAATGAGGAATTCAAAGTCACGTAGTTCTATATAAAATACTTGTGGGTTGGTTGCTTTTATTTAAAGAAAAGATTTATTTTTTTATTTTTATAAAAATTTGAATTAACAGCAATCGTCGCGACTGTTAATCAAATTAAGATTTGAATAGGTGAAGCTCGCGTCACGCTGTAGACGCCACCCATTGATTATTGAATTTATTGTTATTAAATGAGATTTTTTTAAATCTAAAATTATCTTCAAAAAAGAATAATAATAAAAAAATTGAATCTTTATTAAATAGTAATTTATTTTTTTATAATTTGAACCATTAGGTTGTCACAACTCAGATGATCCAAAAAAAGTTACAAGATTAACAAGCTGTCACAACTCGGTTAATCCTATTTCGCTCTTTTTTTTTAAAACAATTTAATTATTTTTATAGTTTTACTTTGTAGTCTTACCATTGTTTTATATATATATATTTAAGCTTAGCCCATTTAATTACAAGCCTATTTCACTTAAAACAAAAAAAAACTATCAGAAATTAAAAGAACAAACTTACGAAAAACAAGACAAAGGAGTTTTGCTTCTTTCTTTTTGGGTATTTGTAGGAAAAAAAAAACAGAGGAGCAAGGAAGATGAAGGCCAGCGGCGACGGTGGTTAGGCTGGTTTGGGTTGGTGAAGCGCCGACAATTGAGTCTGGTTACAGATTATGCAGTGCGACGATGTGACGCTGTTTCTGTGGCGGCTTCTGCACGGTGGATAGCGCGGTGTGACAGATGGCTAGCGACACAGTGAGGAGCAGTTTGTAGGTGTCAGTTTCGTATATGAGAGGTGATGAAGAGATATTTTGGTGGAGGTTGAAATCTGTAGGTCAAGGTTAAAAGTGTGTGTTGAAGGTCAAAGTGAAAGTTGAAGGTTCTTTGTAAGTGGGGTTATGGGTTAATATAGGAAGGGTTTAAGTAGAAGTGTTTGAGTTGTAGTATGATTAGGAGTTGTTAATGATAAGGGATGTGGTTTGTTTCGGATGAGTGTTGGGATTTGTGTAGGATTAGTATTAGGATTTGTTTAGGATAAGTTTGTTTATGGTGAGTTTGAGTTGGTTTAGGATATGAGTTGTGGGTTGGATATTGGGTCAATGGGTAGGTTAATGGATTGGGCTGGATATTTTTTTTTTTTTTAATTTTTTAATTTTATTTTATTTACAAAATGTCTCGGACAAAATTCGGTGTTCACAGTTGCCCATCTTTACTTGTTTCTTACTAGATAAAAAGAATAACCACAGCTTTTCATTTTATCATAGTGAGGAACGAGTAAAGAAATGAACCCAAATTTTGTTCGGGAGAAACAGAGAACAATGTGAGAACACGATGCGAGGAGCGATGCGCTCAAAAATTAAAAATGCAAGGAGCCAATGCGCTCAAAACTTAAAAATGCAAGGAGCCGATGCACTCATGAATTAAAGTACAAAGAGCCGATGCGCTCAAAACTTAAAAATGCGATGAGCCGATGCGCTCAAACTTAAAATGCAAGTACGACGAGTCGATGCGCTCAAACTTAAAATGCAAGTACGACGAGCCGATGCGCTCAAAACTTAAACATGCAATGAGCCGATGCGCTCAAACTGAAAATGCAAGTACAATGAGCCGATGCGCTCAAAACTTAAACATGCAATGCAACGAGCCGATGCGCTCAAAATTTAAACATGCAAATGCAACGAGCCGATGCGCTCAAAATTTAAACATGCAAATGTAACAAGCCGATGCGCTCAAAATTTAAACATGCAATGAGCCGATGCGCTCAAACTGAAAATGCAAGTGCAATGAGCCGATGCGCTCAAAACTTAAACATGCAATGCAATGAGCCGATGCGCTCAAAATTTAAACATGCAAATGTAACTAGCCGATGCGCTCAAAATTTAAACATGCAATGAGCCGATGTGCTCAAACTAAAAATGCAAGTGCAATGAGCCGATGCACTCAAAACTTAAGCATGCCATGCAACGAGCCGATGCACTCAAAACTTAAATATGCAATGCAACGATCCGATGCGCTTAAAACTTAAATATGCAATGCAACGAGGCGATGCGCTCAAAACTTAAACATGCAATGAGCCGATGCGCTCAAACTGAAAATGCAAGTGCAATGAGCCGATACGCTCAAAACTTAAGCATGCAATGCAACGAGCCGATGCGCTCGAAACTTAAATATGCAACGAAACGAGCCGATGCGCTCAAAACCTAAACATGTAATGAGCCAATGCGCTCAAAACTTGAAGTGCAAGGAAACAATCTGTAACAGTTAGACAATCCCTCTTTTTTTTTCTTTTAGTAATTCGAACCAGCGACGGCTTTGGAAAGCTTTGACCAATCAAATCCTTGTTCACATATTTTTGCTCGTTGGACCTTCGGTTGACTTGGAATCCTCTTGTCCTCTTTTTTTTTTCTTACTTCTCCTTCATTTCTTCTTTTCATTTCTTCTTGATTTTTTTTTCTCTCCCTTTGAGAAGTGAGATGATCATCCCTTATTGTGAATCCTTGCTTAGGGCTACTAAGTATTTGTGACAAAAGATTTTGCCCCAGTATTTGTTTCTTGATCCCAATCCAATTGATTTCCTGCAACAGTTTGATGACTTAACCACTGTCTCTGTCACTACTTCTTTCAATATATATTCTCAAAAGTTTTGCCTCAGTGTGACTAATTGAATGCGAACCAAGTTGCCCCTGTGTAGCCAATCAGATGCAAATAAAATTGCTCCAGTTTAAGCAATTCTGATTTATTTGCCTTAACTTTTGCTTAAACTGCCCTTACGAGTTTTCAACATAATGAACTTCGAAACTTCTAAGTTCTTTTTTATTTGAAAAGTTCATCAGGGGATTGCCATCGAATGGTCAAATCATAATGTTGTACTCTTGTTCACCTTATTTGAAACATTACGTAACGGACAAACATGAATTCAAAAGTACGACATAAAAGGAATTTACTGGATAAACAACCTCTAGATTGGTCTTGGAAGTTTGACTACACAAAAAGACACCAATGATGATATGAGATCCAAAGAGGTAATGACTCGATACGAATAGGTTTGACCTTCATGAGACCAATCTTTAGTTGTCTACTAGACATTATGGCCAAGGATTTTCTTCTGCTGAACATTTATATCAAGTCAAATTGAACCAAAGAGAAATTTGCCCCTGTTTAAGACTGAATTGAGTAGGACCAAGACCTATCCTAGCGACTAAAAGATTTGTCTAAGACAAATTGAACTAAGGAAAAATTGCCCCAGTTTAAAGCTGAGCCGAACGGGGTATAAACTTGTCCTAGTATAGGGCCACATTGAACCGAAGAAAATTTTTTCCCAGGAAGGAAAAATTGCCCCAATTTAGAACCGACTCGAACGGGGTACGAATTTGTCCTAGTGTAAGTCTCTTTCTTTTTTTTTTCTTTTCATTCTCGTTCATTCTTTTTTTAGGAACAATGAACTAAATATTTGGATGAGCGTAACATTTGTCTCAAAATTAAAGTTAACGAAAATAATAACAACCCTTCATTGATCAGAATGGACTTTTTGAGGCTTGTAACGTGGCTAAGGTTAGGGGTTATGAAAGGAAAGATATACGGCTCAAACAAGTGTTTAAGGATAGAATGAGAATAAGGATCATTAAACTTCATCGACTGCTTTTCCACTTTCAAACACTTTTATCTTACTATTTTCCTTTTCTTTCCAATTTCATTTCATTTTCTTTCATCCTCTTTTTCCCTTCTCTTTTTTTTTTTTGCCTTTTTTTTCATCATTTTTTTATTTTTACTTCTTGTCCTTTTCATCTTTTCTTCCTTTTCCATTATGCTTCAGAACATTCATTGTCGCAATCAACCTTTGCTTCATGCTATCCCCTAGTATAGAAACGATCCTCATCTAAGGTTTATTGAAAAAAAAATCAAGCTCAAATGGGGTAACAAGGGATAAAAATGATGAAATTTTGTAAAAGATAGAGAAAAATGGCCAGTCTTCATTTTCAAATCATGATTGTTTATTTTCATAACTTTAATTTTGAGACAAAAAGATTGTACAGACCAAGTGCTTATTTCTTTGCTCTTTTTTTTTTAATTTTTGATTTTTTTTTTGCTTTGCAAAGACACTTACACACACGGACCCGACTGAGAATTATCAAAGAAGGCGCTTTAAAGAAATGAAAGAAAGACAAAGTGATGAAAGGAAACAAGGTACCCATGCAAATTCATTACATTAATATTTCAAGAAAGTTAACATGAGTCCAACATCACTAAATATCACTTCAAGAGTTGTTAACAATATTAGGTCCAACTATTTCTTCAATGTCAAGCTTCCCATAAGCAATTAGCTTCCTTACTGCAGTCTTGAAGGATTCACAATCTTCAATTGAGTGCCCTGGGACATCCATATGGTACTTGCAAGTTAAATTTGGCTTGTACCATGCTAGAAATGGTGGTTGTAGGGGACGTACAGGATTCCCAGAAATGAAGTGAACATCAAACAACCTTTGGAGTAACTCTGCATTTGAAATGGATAGTTTTGGGAAATGGGGAAGATTTTGGGAACGGAAATGACCTTGATTTTGAAAGCTTGGTCGAGACTGTGGGTGATTTGGGATATTTTGTGGAGGTGCGGAATGGTAAGTATTTGAGTTATATGTAGAGGTTTGGTAGGCAGGGTAAGATGGTGGGTAGCAGGCTTGTGAAGGTTATTGGCTTTGCACGTAACTCACCTCTGGCTCTCTTTTCTTAGGAGGAAACCCCTTCTTGAAACCATCTTCATCATCACCAGTTGGCAATTTCCCAGCATTTACTAGAATTTCAATCCTCTCTCTGACAGTAATTAAATCAGCAAAGTCTTGATAAGTAGCGCCCGCCATTGTCCCAATATAAGGAGCTCCTAAGGTCCCCAAGAAGTATGAGCACATTTCTGTCAGAGTCAACGGCGGTTGCACTTGTGCTGCAAGAGCTCTCCACCTCTGGGCATATTGCTTGAATGTTTCTTCATTTTTCTTATGCAGTGTTCCCAACTGTTCCCGGGTTGGGGCTATATCCAGGTTGAACCGATATTGCCCCATAAACAAGTTTGCCCAATCATCCCAAGAAGAGATTTTGGAAAGATCTTGCTGGATACACCATTCCAAAGTAGGTCCAGTCAAACTTTCATGAAAGAAGCTAACGAGAAACTTCCAATCCTTTGACCAAATTGACATTTTGGTAATGTATGTTTTTAGGTGGAAGAAAGGATTGGTGCTTCCATTATATTTGACAAATTTTGAAATTTTGAAATCCTTAGGAATGATGATATTAGCAGTAGGACACAATTCTTCTATCCCAATGGGACCATAGGTACTGGGGGCCTTGATTGTTTTAATTTGTTCTTCCATCTTTTCCATCCATTCTTTTCTCATCTTGTCACTTTGGATGGCCGCATGACCAGTCCCAGCAAGAAATCCCGTTGGAATCGGGATGGACATATGCGGTGGTTCACATGCACATTCAGCATTACCATGAACCTCATTTCGAGTTCCTTCCAAGGAATGATATCCTTCTCCAATAGGAAGTACTAGTGATGCAGTATTTGATGTTCCTCCCACAAAAGGCATCTCAGTGGTGGCCCCAGGGTTTGCCCTTATGGAAGTAACATTTGGTGGGTGCAAGTGTGCCCCAATTACTCCTATACCTCTGATTGTCCCTATCAAAGTGAGGGTCTCCCTCATGACCGACAACATTTCCTCTATTCTCTTCTGAGACTTTGTCATTTCATTCATCTTTTCTTTCATCTCATCTACTTCTATACTCAGATTTCTTCCTTCCTTTTCAGCTACCATTATTACAAGCTTTGTTCGAGCCCTTGTGTTATGAACTCGGATTTGATTGGTGTCTTCTTTCCTTAGTCGCGCAATGGTGCTGAGCACGGTAACACCAAACAAAAATAATGAGATGAAATGAAATGAATGAGATGAAATGAGATACATAAAATGAAATGGATGAAATGGAAACATTTTTTCTTTTTTTTAAAAAAAATGCAATGAATGTCATGAAAATGCATGATTTTTTTTATTTAATTTTTTTTAGAATGCTAGGAATGCCATGAAAATGCATGATTTTTTTATTTTTTTTTCAAAATGCTAAGAATGCCATGAAAATGCATGATTTTTTTTTATTTTTTTATTTTTTTAAATGCTAGGAATGCCATGAAAATGCATGATTTTTATTTTATTTTTCAAATATGCCATGAAAATGCATGATGCAATTTTTTTTTAAAAGGATGGCTATATAAAGAAGAAGTTCGCTCCCTTCGTGTCCTAAGATATTGCCTTAAACAGAGGAATTCTATCATAAGGATCTATGGGTCTTTCTGATTCGTGATAACTCTTATTTGGTGGCTTTTCTATTCTGAAGGTCTCTAGAGCTAAGTCTCATTTCAAAATGTTGACCACAAAATAGTGGGTAAACCACCAGGTGTGGGACATTTGTGAAAAAGGCACACTCTAGATGAGGTTTTCGCAATAGCCAAACAGGATGTACATCCAAAATGATTACCACTATACAACCTCTACTTATCTTAAGCTTCACTCAGACCCGGGTATAGGGCCCTACTCGAATGTGTGATAGATGTGTAGGTGTGGTGGGTGTAGAGAACATACAAACATTCATTATCCTAAAGACTACCCGCATCCTGCAAAACAAAAACAAAAACAAATAAAAATTCTAAGAGAAATTCTCTATCCTAAGGTTTTAATAACAATAATAATTAAAATAAATAAAAAGAAAAGAAAGGTAAAACAAAATATACAAAGATTACAAAATTTTACACAACAAAATTATATGGGCTTGACTCTCAAGTATCCCAAGTGGAGTCGCCATCTGTCGCGACCGTGATCGCGGCGGGAGCGGCGAAACAAAATAAACTAGTTAGGAGTCGCCACCAATTTTATTTAAACTAGGAAAAATTAGAAAATCCTTTTTAGAAAATGGTCTTTGGAACCAGATTGGATTCGGGAGTCGGTTATGCATAGGGAAGGGTGGAGACTTAACCCCACAGCACCCCTAAAACATCCATCCTAAAACGGTTACCCTAAATTAGTTATGCAAAACTTAATAATCTCATAATATGTTTGTTTTACCCTTTTTATTTAAAAAAACTAAAAAAATAAATAATTTGTGAAAGTTTAAAATTTGGCTTGACGAAATAAAAATTTCGCTCCTACGTACCCTCAAGTGCAATGAGAAACTCAAAGTCACGTAGTTCTATATAAAATACTTGTGGGTTGGTTGCTTTTATTTAAAGAAAAGATTTATTTTTTTATTTTTATAAAAAATTGAATTAACAGGTCGTCGCGACTCTGTTAATCAAATTAAGGTTTGAATAGGTGAAGCTCGCGTCACGCTAGAGACGTCACCCATTGATTATTGAATTTATTGTTATTAAATGAGATTTTTTTTAATTTAAAATTATCTTTAAAAAAAGAATAATAATAAAAAAATTGAATTTTTATTAAATAGTAATTTATTTTTTTATAATTTGAATCATTAGGTTGTCACAACTCGGATGATCCAAAAAAAGTTACAAGATTAATTTGTCACAACTCGGTTAATCCTATTTCGCTCTTTTTTTAAAAAAAAAAAATTAATTATTTTTATAGTTTTATTTTGTAGTCTTACCATTGTTTATATATATATATATATATATATATATATATATATATATATATATATATATATATATATATATATATAAGCTTTTAAGCTTAGCCATTTAATTACAAGCCTATTTCACTTAAAACAAAAAAAAAACTATCAGAAATTAAAAGAATAAACTTACGAAAAACAAGACAAAGGAGTTTTGCTTCTTTCTTTTTGGGTATTTGTAGGAAAAAAAAAGAGGAGGAGCAAGGAAGATGAAGGCCGGCACGGCGACGGTGGTTAGGCTGGTTCGGGTTGGTGAAGCGCCGACAATTGGGTCCGGTTGCAGATTATGCGGTGCGACGATGTGACGCCATTTGTTCGCGACGACGCTTCGCACGGTGGATAGCGCGGTGTGACAGATGGCTAGCGACATGGTGAGGAGCAGTTTGTGGGTGTCAGTTTCATATATGAGAGGTGATGGAGAGATATTTTGGTAGAGGCTGAAATCTGTAGGTCAAGGTTAAAAGTGTGTGTTGAAGGTCAAAGTGAAAGTTGAAGGTTCTTTGTGAGTGAGGGTTATGGGTTAATATAGGAAGGGTTTAAGTAGAAGTATTTGAGTTGTAGTATGATTAGGGGTTGTTAATGATAAGGGATGAGGTTTGTTTCATATGAGTGTTGGGGTTTGTGTAGGATTAGTATTAGGATTTGTTTAGGATAAGTTTGTTTATGGTGAGTTTGAGTTAGTTTAGGATATGGGTTGTGGGTTGAATATTAGGTCAATGAGTAGGTTAATGGATTGGGCTGAATATTTTTTTTTAATTTTTAATTTTATTTTATTTACAAAATGTCCCGGACAAAATTCGGTGTTCACAAGACACACAGTCACAAATTTTAATTTTAATTATTTTAATTTCTTAAGATTAAGTTATAAATAATATCGTTGTGAATCTTCTAGTCCTAACATAAATGTCTTTGACCGAATCGGAATGGTAAATTAATCAAAATACACGCAAGTTGACTTGAACATCACTTAATCATAATAAAAAAATACTTAATATATATTTTACAATTCATCTTAAGTATAGATAATAATTATAAAAAAAACTATTAAAAAATTTTATAAACAAGTCTTGGTCTTCCTAATCCTCTTTTATAAATACCTTCAATCTAATTCATATTGTATCAAAGAAGAATATGTTGTCACGATTTAATGTAGAGATTCACTCATTTAGAATTTAAATTGTTAATTGGGTCACTCATCACAATTACTGATAAACTCTCTATAAGAATATTTAAGAATTTCTCGTTGCAAAGATGGAGTTATTTGCCGTAATCATGAAGAGTTTAACAACAATTTTTACCAGACAAGACACACACCGTTATCGTGGTAGTGGCCTCTTAGCCCAAAACCATTATAGTGGTATGGTCAAGGGAATTGCATCAAGCCAATAATAAATTAAGTAAAGAATTACATTCAGTTTGACCTAAAACTTTAAAGTTTAAGGTTTATGTATCTTTTTATTTATATAATCTTTACTATATCTATTATTTTTTCATGTGAATTCCTTTACATCTCACCCACTTAAATTCCCAACACAAAATATATATCACTTGATCATCTTAATGATTAATTCTTCATTAATTGATGCACCACTCCATTTAACTTGGTCTGAATACCTAGTCTTTAACTCTTTTTCTTGTTCATCTTTCTGTTCCCGTGTAATAGGATTCATATGATGAAACTTCTAATATGATGAAATCTCAATAATGTATATGAAGAATAACTTTTGCCAACAAATTTTGTTTCAAAATCTATGGGTTTTATAATTAAAACTCAAATTATTTTTAGAAGGAAAAGAATTTATGGAGTTTCCAAACATGATGAACCATGAATCCTAAATAGACGGTTTTAAAAGGAAAGCATACAAAAAAAACAAAAAAGGAAAGCAATCAAAGTATGTTTGGCACTGCTAGCCAGATAAAATAATTTAAAATCACTCAACGGTTTCGGTTTGACTAGAGAAAAGTTGAATATTTTACTCTTGCATTGTCTCCCAATAAAAAAAGTTAATTTAAAAATAATGAGATCAATTTACATCAATATAAATTTTTTTTAATTTATAATTATTTTTAATTATAATATCTACTTTCATCTAATGGTTGAGATTATTTTATTAAAAGTAATCATTAAATAAAAGTAGATCTAATAATTAAAAATAAATATAAATTAAAAAAAATTTACACTAATATAAATTGATCATTTTTCTTTAAAAATAATAACAATAATAAATTTACAAACAATGCATCTTACCGTTTTACACACAAGCTTTTATTAATGGCCCCACATAATATATTCTCAGTTGATAATTTGCCTCATAAGACTATGTGAGATTCCTATAAAAAGTTTGTCAGTATGAATAACACAGCTATTAATTTATTTATTTTTATATCTTTCTTAGTTGTCCGTATTTATTTTACTTGGTAATATCTCATTGAGGGAACTTAATTGAAGAGACTGAGACGAGAAAGAAAATTTCAGTCTTTGACTACAATGAGCATGATTTTTTTTTTCTTTTTAAATCCAAATTTCTCATTTATGGTTTAATTAGCTTTCCCCAATTATTTTTCATACATAAAATCTTTCAATCTCAATCCCATTCATACCATGCCCAAGAAGAAGGTTTGATTTCACAATCTAGTGTAAGTTTCTCTTTAATCTTAATATTTGCATCATTCAGTGTGACTAATATGTGTGTTGATGAAAGTGATTAGTCGTCATCTTGATCTTAACCATCCTTACATGATTTAAACAATTTTTGCTCTTTCATATGAATTGATCGATAACTCATATCATTGTCCATTAATCATTTATTTTTCTATTGTATAAAGAAAAAAAATTGGATTTTTCAATCTTTGCATTGTTGCTTTTGTGTGATGGGCATTGTGTTCGCAATTGTCTGATTGATGATTTCGATTTTGACCATCTATACATGATCTAGACTCTTTGTTCCCTTTTAAATATCTGCCAATAACTCTGTATATTTGTCCAATTATCATTTTATAGAATGATTTTGTTTTCTATTATCTATCAACTTTCATGTTAGCTTGTCATGATCTTTGCTTAATTTTAGGTCACGAGACATGCAAGTTTGTTAATATATGTTGCAATACATGCAAACATATATATCAACAGTGTAATTAAGCTATGACTTATATAATCACTTGTTATTTTTTAATGTATAATATTTTACGTTAATCATAATTGAGCCAATCACTTGTTATTACTACTCTCCATCATGAAGCTTTTTATTCTATAAATCTTGACTGAAACCACATTGATCTCTAGATTTTTGTTTTTCCCGTGCTATAAGCCATATCTCTATCTTGAATGGTAACTAAATCATTATCTCATAGCCAACGAGGTCGCCTTAATCAACTAACATCTATTGTCCTCAAATTTTGTCCCTTTCCTTATCCCCCCTCAATTAAAATGTCACGTCATTTTTAACACATGTCCAACGAACACTTAAACAGTGTTTGCTCTTTCCTTCCAATCCCTTGGGTTCCACTTGCAGCAATCCTTTACCATCTCGTTGCGGCTGCTAGTGTCGTTGCAAGAAACTACTACTCATAGTCAAGTCATTGTTCATCGTTATCTTATGCTCCTCATATCGTCGTAGTGGCTCTATTCGATTTCTGTTCTTTCATCAATTTTTTTTCCTCTCGGATTTGTTGTTTTTTTCCCTTCTAGTTTTGCTTTAGATTTACTCATTCCCATGGAGATTTTATCACCGGGTGGTTCTCTTTCTCCATTTTCAAGATCTTTTTCTCATCTTCCTCCATCTTTTTCTATTCCTTGTATTTTCATAAACTTCATTCAAGTTCAAGCGCATTTGGTGGTGCGTGATTCTTGATTCTCGCCAGCATGGATCACCGATAGTGTGGATGGTGACTGCAAAGTGTCAGCCGGTGACGGCGGCATTCCAGAGTTCTTCCGTTGATGGTATTCCTGTGATGGTTTGAGACATCTATTGATGCAGTGGATATGTGTTGGTGACCATCGCCATTTTCTCTCTTTGATCTTGATCTGCCAACACAAGTAATTTCACAACTGTACTATCAATTCATTGCTTCTCATGAGTTTAGGCGTTGTTTTGGGTTCGATTTGCATTTTTAGATCCGACATTTTCAAATTTTTTTTTTGGGTTAATTCAGTTCAATTTCATTGGTGATTTTTGTTGCTCAATATTAATTTAGTTAATGATGATTATTGTTCCCAATTGGGATTGTTTAGCACATTTGAGAAAGAAATATCAAATTGAATGAGTGCACAAGCCACAACAAATTGATCAAAGATGAAGCAGTGCTAAGCAGAAATCTTCAAGTGGTGCATAAAACAATAAAGAAATTATTATATAAACATAGTGTATTATAGTTGAATACACTAAACTAATCAGAACTTAATATTTTCATGGATCTTTGTGTCTCACAATTAATTTTACGGTGCTCTATGAAAATATTAAATCCTGATTGATTTAGAGCACCTAACTGGGTGTACCATATTTAGATAAAAATTTCTCTAAAACAATACTCGTCAAATATGTTAGGGTTCACGAACCAAGGAATAACGCCATTAGAAGGTTCTTAATTCACAAAATAAATGACATGGCATTTTAATTGAGTTGACAACTTTTAATTTTGGGGGAGGGACTGTTAGGATTAAGGGGATGGAGACCAACATTCAATGAGTTAAGTGAAGAATTACACATATGAACTTGACATCATATCTTGATTCAAGACCTTAAGCTGTGTTTGGTGCATTGTATAGGAAGACCTGATAATATAAATTTATACTATCAGGTTATATCAAATGTTTGATGCACTCACATGATTGTAATCATATCAGGTTAGTCTTTTTATTATGTTATAAGCTGATAAAATTATCTTTTCCCCTACCATAGGATAAGACCTGATAAGCTCTTCATTTCAACCCTACCATTTATCCCATCTCTCCTGCAACCTCCCCCTCTTCGTCCCCTTTATCGCCTCCCCCATGAACACCGTCTCTGAGTCTGCCATGGCCGCCCTCGGCGACATCGCCGTCATCCACTCCAACACTACCCCTCCTGCGCCAGGTTGCCCTCATCCGTGCCACCAAGTCTCACCGTGTCCCCATCCTCCACAACCCCAAAAACAAAAAAATCTCAAACTTCCTTCATCATCCAAAAATGAAACATCATGAACAAGCATCCAGAATTCCTCCACACTCTTCCCCTATTGCCACAAAGTTTCTGTTACAGTAAGCAAAAACAACCTAACCGTGAACCACCTTGAATCCAAATCGCCAACTCTCTTCCACCTATCTCATCAGTATTTCGCTGCATAATTCCAAAAAATGTTAGAAAAAGAAACAGAGAGACAAATATTGATAAATTTATATATATATTTTTGAATGAATTAATACAAGAAGGTTAGCCTTTATTTATACAAGAAGACTGCGATATAGAAAAAGAAAATAATAAAACATAACTATGTACTAAATCGATCTAATTTTGTACTAAATCAATTGCAATCATCTTTAAAATTAATCATAATTAATCATAATCTCAATTTTAATTAACTATGTTAGCATCCTTCCTCAAACACAAGTGAGTATAGAATAAACTAACTTGAGTTTGGAAACCAAATTGTGAAAACAACCAAGATGATGATTGAGTCTGGAGTTTGGAGTTTGAAAAATAAACTAAAAATATTTACAAGCAAACATACAAAAATAAAATAAACTAAAAATAATCTAAAAATAAAATGTCGAGATCTTGGAGAAGTCAAGAGACCCAAATTGCATTTGAGATGGAACCATCTGCATCTGAGAAAATTTATAACGGGAACAGAGTTAAACTGCATCTGGGATGGAACCAATCTGCATTTGACTGAAACAAAGGAAACAAAGTCAATCTATCAAACAGAATTGATCGGAGGCTGGAGCGACAGAGACAGAACCAATCTTTTAGGCTAGAATAGACAGAACTGATTGATGAAAATTCTTATTTTTTCTGTTATTGTTTTCTTATGAAAATTCTTGTATGGCCACTGATACATCGAAAAAATGCACTTTTCTTCATCCCCCAGATCCCTGCTTTGCAACGAGTATGGATTTTGGAAAGACCAATCAAGCACTCAATTCAAAAACTCATCATGACTTCGACTTAAACATGCCAAGTATGGAGGAGTTGTACTCGAATACTGAAAACGAGTTTTCACCACTCATTCACATGAGCACCTCACAGGCTTCTCAGAATGTCACTGATGTAAGTCCCTATCATGCACCCCAGGAACAATACTTATTATATAAAGTGTGACTATCTTTTATATAACTGGAATTCTTGCTTGAGCCAAACCCCTTTCATTTTCCATTTTTCTCCAATCTCCATGATCAACAATGTCACTGTCACGTATATATACCAAACACCAAAACTATATATTGGAGTAGTACTTATAATTAAAGCCGGTTGTGAACAGAACATGAACATGGCAGGCGCAAATAACGGGGACAATGAAGTCCACCAATCTTCTGCAGTGGACACAACTCCAGCTGGTTCTGCTGCTGCTGCTGGAGCTTCCTCCGATGATATGAGGGCCTTACTGAACCCCAAGTATATTATCTCCTTCGAAACTGCTAGCCCTGGAAGAAGCACACTAAGTAGCCGCCGCCGCTACCGCCGCCGTGGAGAAGTTCAGTACAGTGATCCAAGTAGATACTGCAGAAATTATCATTGTAGGACAAGAAAAACTCCCCTGTGGCGCAAGGGGCCTCTTGGACCAAAGGTGAACAAACTATTATAAGACATATGCACGTATAACATGAGAAATACTTGTTAAATCTTGAGTACTGAGTGAATTAAATTAATTAGAATTTAATATTTTTATAAATATTAATGTCACATAATTAATTTTATAAAAATTTATAAAAATATTAAATTTTGATTGATTTAGAATATTTAACTATAATATTTTAAGTTTAAGTAAAAATTTCTCTGTATAACATTATTATTATTGTTATTATTGGTAATTGGTAATATGCATGTACGTAGCATTGTACATGTGGATCAAACCCATTTTGTTATTTTTGATATGATAAATGCATGCGTGTCTTGGATTGGATACAATTTATAGCGCACTCAATATATCATAAATTATGCATTGTTGGAGTGTGATGAGTATCATTCTCTTTTTGTATCAATCTTTTTCTCTGCAGACTTTGTGCAATGCCTGTGGGATTCATTACATGAAGCAGGTCACTAGTAGAGGCAGTGGCGTCGACCTTGCAGTCCCTGGTGATCGTTATGCTTCCCGCAGTGCAGTCCCTGTCCATAATGATGCTTCTCCCAGTGCAGTCCCAGCTGAAACCGCGCGTGGAGGGCCAAAATACTGATTGATCAACCCTTGGTGCTTTGCTGCTTCATGATCATTTCCATATTTTTAAACAGTTCATCTATTTCTGCGTTACTTTTATTTGGTATGATATTCCTTGTCATTATATGTGATGGATTTTCAACTTAATTTCTGTTTTTGCTGAACAATATTACATGGTTCCTTCGGAGACTAAATTAAGACTGCATATATTGCTTACATGGGAGTAGAAAAATTTACTTGGAAGATGATGCAAGTAATGTCTATGATGGTATTAATGGAGACTTGGAATATTACTACTATGGTTTCATAGTTAGAGATATAAATCTTTTTGTTTCATGATTTTCTTCTTTTAAGTGTGGATATATACTATGTACTTGTAATAGGATGACAAATTGTTTAATGGATTATGCTAAGGATGGTGACATTAACTCTTGGTGTGTAAACTCACTCTCGTTTATTAAGTTTTTGTTGGATGTGAATTTACATTTTCATTGAATTTTATTTTCAACTAAAAAAACTATATATTTTTCTTCGTGTAAATCTTAATCTAGACTACGGTAAAAAAATTTTAAATTTTTGCCTAAGTGATTACGAAAAAAATTTGAAAAGCTTTATGCAATTTTTGTCAATATATTAATGTTGTGTAAGTGTTTGTGTGTGTATATATACTAGCTAAATTATCCGTACATGGGAAAACTGTCATGCTATTAAATATGTATTACTAAGACTATATTAAACAGTAATTCATCTAAACTATCCAACCATACCACTTAAACTTCTAGCATTGATTATCGTATTATATATTTAACAACTAAAAAAAACCCTATGAAAGGATGAAAAACATGAGGAATATGAGTTTAGAGTTAAGACTGATAGTGGTTATAATCAAAGAATAAACAATTAGGTTGCATTATAAAACTGCTGATATATTGAAGGATGGTAACATATATTGTACAAAGATTTTCATAATACAAAGTGACTTAGTCTTCATAAAAACTACAAATTGTCTATGGTAACATACATAATAAGAACTTAACCAAGAAAGCGTAATAAATCCAAAAGAAGTAAACAATTATACATAGTAAAGAATATTACATGTATTCATGTAAAGATGAATATAAAGTCCACATACATGTTGTTTGTTGATTTAAATAAGTATAAGTTTTGTACTATGTATTTATTTAATCTTAAGTTTAATTTATTCAATTAAATTTTTAAAGAGTTGAATTTTAATCTACTGTAAATGTAAAGTTTTTTACACTATAAAATAATTAAAAACTATTACAGGTATGACTTTGAAGGTATCTATTGTTATATTCAAGTATTCTTAATAACACTGCAATATATGATTAAATGACAATATTAAAAAAATTTACACTATTAATGTGTGAAAATTTTACACTGCAATATATTGCAATGCAATTAATTAAACAGACCAAAAAAATTCAGAATGTGTAACTTAGTTATTTAAAATGTGATTTGGTTAGCTATAATTTTTAGTGTTTTAATTTAACTTATGCCCATATAAATTATAAAAGAGTTAGAAAGAAGAAAGAGATTTTTTTCTTAAATAAAATTAAATGAAAGGACAATGCAGTTGGAATAATAAATTGTCGCGGGTAGAGTTTTTGTCACTCACAATT
The DNA here is from genome assembly GCA_029884605.1 of Ormosia emarginata. Taxonomy (NCBI): domain Eukaryota; kingdom Viridiplantae; phylum Streptophyta; class Magnoliopsida; order Fabales; family Fabaceae; genus Ormosia; species Ormosia emarginata. The sequence continues at coordinate 3,162,086 of JAQQTP010000055.1, read as the reverse complement.
AATAGAGTTAATAAATTAATACTAATCATTGCATTAAATTCTATAATTTTTTTATTAAATAAGATTTTATTTGTTTTGGGCTAATCTTTTAAAGTAACTTATTTTATAAAATCTTAATGGAATTTGAATGGCAATAGAAACCATATTTTATTAAATTTTTTTTGTTGGATATGTACTTGATTATATGGTTGGTGATAGTTCAACTAACAAAATTTGTGCAATTTTTTTTCAAATTAAATCTTACTTGGATCTTCAACATACGAATAAAAAAATGTCGGACATAGGTTTATCTTTTCCCAATTGTAGCTAATTAGCATTAGTGTGTGTGTGCAAATAATCCAATAATGAGTTAATTGTGATAGAAATGGGTAATAAGTGTGTATTATTATTGAGTGAGAAATCAATTATGCGTATGAAATTATATGTACTAGTAACTTTAGTTCCTAACTTTAAGAAATTAACATATTAGCCAATGAAATTATAATTTGTCAATCAAATTAGTAAATTTTTGGACCAATTTGATTAAAAAATAAATAAATTAATTGACAAAATATAATTTGAGGAATTAATATATCAATTTTTTAAAGTCATGAACTAAAATGATTGAAATATATAATTTTAATGACTAAAGTGAGGGTTCATTTTTTTATTTTGGGCTCAAATATAGACAACAACATAAAAAAATACTATAAAATATAATCGATAAGATTACTCAAATACAAAGGCTCACTTAAACACATCAACACATACATACTATATCCGGGAGAGAAAAACCCATGTTAAGTATTTATTGTTCATATGTAAAAAGTGTAAGTAAAATTTTATCATAAAATCTTGCAATGAATTGTAAATATCTTTATCAAATGAGCTATCTAGTATCCACAAGTTATAAAGATTTCGTACATATAATAATAATTTGTTAGGTTAAAGGCTATCCTCATTCAAATGATTGTGTGCTTTCAAAAATAATTACCAAAAATAATATTATGAAATAAACATCCTTGGCCTTCTTTTTTCTTAATAGAAAGTGATTGATTAATATATATATATATATATATATATATATATATATATATATAAAAAGTACAGTAAGCAAAATCAAATGGAAAAGAAGAAAGAAGAAAGAGAAGGCATGGTGGATTTTGTTAAAGTGAGTTGTCAAATCTAAGTGTGATGGACGCCCATTTTAACATCACTACAATACGAGATTCTATGCAATAGAGTTTAAATTATGATTATGTGAAAGTAAGAAAATAAAAAATAAATAAAATAATATCATATATCTACAGTAAAAAATATATCCCATTTATTTTGACAATAGAATAATATATTTAAAAGTTCACATCTAATCTACTTTAACTGCACTAATCCTTTGTTTGGATTTGGAGAGAAAATGAAAAGAGAGAAAATAGGAAGAGAGAAAATAGAGAGAAGAGAAAATGAGTAGAAAAATGAGTTTTCCTTCTATATGTTTGGATCAAAAGAAAATGAGAAGAAAGAAAATGAGAGTTGAGTTAAAAATAAGAAAAAAAATATAATTATGTAAAATGACATGTATATCCTTATCATAATTAGCTATTAGTTAAATATAAATATATGTTAATTTTATTTTAATCTATAAACAGTTTTTTTATAAATTAAAAAAATTAATTGTATATTAAATATTAAATACAAAGTTTTCTCCTCTCACACCCTACATTCCACCCTTCCCATTTGTCCTTTTCCCATCGACTTCCCCAACCCCACGTCCTCTTCCCCCACCCCACAGTCCCACACCCACAGTCCAACCCCCACGTCCCCTTTCCCATGCTCTTGACTTCCCCAACCCCCACAGTCCCCTTTACTTAAGAGTAACATTTTACATTTTACTTTTACGGTGGTGGGTCGTGGTGCGACGGGGCTGAGCAGCGCGGTGCTGTGCGATGGAGCGGTGCGGCACGGGCTGCGTGGAATGGCGCGATGCGATACTCGAATCCACTGCGGGTCAGACAGTGAGACGATGAGCAGCGCGATGGAGCTGCGAACTAGGTCAGGGATGAACGGTAGAGTTACGACACGATGGCAAGGAGGAGCGGTGGGTTGGGACGCGCGGGTGAAGCTAGGTCACTGGTGAACGGGTTGCAAGATCTGTATTGGGATTCAGATATGTGTTTTGGTGGCTGGCCGTGTCAGCGAGGAATGCGAAGAAGAAGCAGACAGAAGTGACCATATCGCCGAGGAGGCTCACCGCCAGGATGTGGCGGTTCCATCTGCCGGAGATGACAATAGGTGGTATTAGAACTGTGACTGTGTTGCCTTCCTTTGTCAGTGGAAGAGAAAATCGTGGGGGTAGAGTTGTAATTTCACATCTTTGAGCTTTGGTCTCTCCATTTTCTGCGCTCATCAGCGGAGAAAATTTTTTACGTGAGACCCACTATAATTTTTTCTTTCTTGCTTGTTTTCTCTCGTCTTACAAACAAGAGAAAATGGACCCATTTTCTTTCCTCTTATTTTCTCTCAAATCAAACAATGGGTAAAAGTGCCCCATCACATGATATCTAATTAAGAATGCAATATATTTTTGTGCAGCAGTAAAATCCTCTTTTATTAAGATTAAACTATAAATGAAAGACATTATGTAGAAAGATATATATGACAAGCAAATGATAGAGTAGGTTCAAGAAAAAATAACTACCTAATATTAGTCTATTTTCATATTAAATCAATGCACTATCCAACATCACCATAACTAACTAGCACATTGATTTTCTTGTAAGACACGAAAGTCAGAGTAAATCTTATTGCATTTCTTTAAAAAAAAATTTCTAATTAAAACATCTAACCCTATTTTTAAAATTAGACTTAACCAATGGTCAATGGTTATTAATCCAAATAGAATGATTTGGAGGCTTTTAACCATGTATTCATAGGTTTTATTTAGGGGTGTCAAAATTGATCGAGTTTGATGGGTCGGCCTGAATAATTCGATAAAATAAGTAAGTTAGACTAAAAAAATTAGCATGAAAATCAATTTTGACCTGACTAGGCTGATTTGATTTTGGCCTGGCCCGCTGGTCAAATGATTAATTATTTAATTAATAAATTTTATAATATTTAAAGGATTTTACTATTATTTTGCTAATATAAATTAATATTCGTGTTATAAAAATAATTTTATTTGATGTTTGTAAGTATTTAAAATAAATAAAAAATATATAATGATAAAACATGAGGATAAAATTTTTTTAGTGTTAAAAACATAAGAAAAAATAAATAAAAAAATCTAGTCAACGGGATGGCCCGACCCAACCTACGGGGAAAAGAGTACTCATTGGTATCATCGAATATAAACAAATATAACAATAAAATAAATTTTAACATGAATTGAATTTACCGAAAATAAATTCTATCAATGAAAGACAACTTCTTTTAATAAAAAAATAATGAAAAAAAATTATTATTAACTACATTGCTAATCATATTCTTATTTTGATTTTACTATATACATTATGTACATGTCCTCATATAATGGGGGCAAAGGCAGGGTGAATAGTACTTCCCACATACTAATCATAAGTATTCATTTATAATTCCTGTGAAGAAGGCATGTATTTATGAGTATTAGAGGGTATTTAATAATTAAATATAAAATTTAAAAATTTAGAATAAAAACTTAAAAAAAATTAAATTTTAACATGCACTAAATTTCTTGAAACTAAATTCTATCCACTAAAGATAGTTTCCTCTAATAAAAATTCTATCCACTAAAGATAGTTTCCTCTAATAAAAATACAACAAATAAAAAATCTTAATGAATATAATGAATACATTGTTAATCTTATTTTGATTTTTATTTTCTTATCTATATTTTTTACATGTCCCCAAATTAGAAATGTCAAAGTCCTTGATACGAGATACCTATTTATGATCTCCACAGGTAGGTGAGTATTTACAGGTATCCCCAAATAGTTAATAATTTAAAAATATATAAAAATACAAAAAATATAAATAAATTAAATTTTAATATTACATACCATAATTTTGTTAAATAATCTAAGATTCTTCTAAAATTAAAAAAATATCACAAATAACAGACTAAATTCAATGGTATTTTATAATAATCAATATACATAAATAATTATTACATAAATTGTATAATTTTTTTATAAATTTAAAATATTAAAATTAGTTAGCAAATTCAAAATAATGTTTAAAAAAATGTGTATACTTAAGAAATGAATTTAAAAGATTGAAAATTTATTTATTCTACAAAAAAATGTTTCACCTAAATAATAATTAATAAGAATTTTTATTTGATCTGGAATAACGATAAATATATTAATAAACTATCTATAAATAATAACTCGTATAAAGAAATAATTGCCCATTGTGTCAAAATTTTGCTTCCTCATCAATTACATAGCTAATATCAAATCACCTCTATAACTATGATCTAATTAAAACCTAAAACAAATAATACCAACTTATTAAAGTTGCCTCCAAAGTGAACTTGTAAAGGTAATAATGACAATCGAAAGTACTACTACTTCAGGCAAATAAAATTTGTCACAATAAATATAAAAAAAATTAATATACACATAATTTTGATATTTAATATAAAATTACCAGTATTCCTTAAACCAATTTAAATAATGTAATGTTGTATTTAGTGCACCTGATAGTATAAGACATGATAATATAAAGTAATAGGATAAGGTCTAATAGTATAAATAAGTTGATAAACTTTTATACTATCAAATATTTAGTACAAATAGTATAAATAACTTGATAGTATACGTAAATATCTACTATGACTATACTATCTTTCACCTTCCTCACCATCTTCTCCAAACCCATCATCTTCTCCAAACCCAGATTGTGACCCACCATGGAACCCAGAGTCACCAAATCGTAACCCAAAACTATGGTCGTGAATCTTTATCAGAACGTTATCTTCACCAGATCGTTCACCATGCTTTATTATGTTTAAAATACATAGGAATATAGACATCGGAAGTACATGTATTGTATAATAAACATTAGAAGCACAATGTTAGTAAATGGCGCTGTGGTTCTGGATTTATTCGTCAAACCAGAACCAGAATGTTATCTTCACCAAAAGCACATCAGATCGTGACCCAATTCGTGACCCAGAACAAGAACCAGAACCATGGTCGCAAACCAGATTCATCGAGCCATTGATTCGTCAAACCAGAATCTTGATTCCTCAGATTCGTCGAGCCTTTGATTCGTCGAACCAAAATCTTGTCACCGAACCATATTCGTCGAGCCATAGCCTCAAACCAGAACTTCGTTCTTGTCACCGATGATGCGCAACCACCAATCACGCACTCAACCCAAATTCATTACAAACGACGCTGTGGTTGGTCACCGGTGGAGATCTGGTGGTGACTGGTGTTGCTAGCTTAGACGATGTACAGGGGAGGTGTTGTTGGTCGGGGAAGGAGAGGGACAATGGTTGTTCTAGGTGGTGGGGATGAGGTTCTTGGCAGAGAATGAGAGGGTTAGACTGAGAGGGATGAAGTTAAGGGGGAGAGTGGAAAGAGATATCCTATCAGGTCTAATCAGGGGATAGGGGAGATGATAGAATAATCAAGTGATAATAGGATAAAAAAATTTGACATGATTTAACTATACTATCAGGTTAAACACCAAACACCTGATAAGGTTTAATAGTATTAGTTAATACTATCAGATCTTCCTTATCCTGTCCACAAAACACAACATAATAAAATGATAACAACCATAGTAATGCATTATACAAATTTATAATAACATTAGTCAAAATCTTTTATCAATGTCAACTTATTAATAAAAAAATGCAAAATACAAAGAAATAAATATATAATTTTTAACTCGCATCAAACAAAAATGATTTGTTTTTCTCAAGATAACCCCCATCATACAATTTTATGCAAACTATACAATTAGGTTAGAATGGAAATATAAAGTATTGATTGCTTCAATCCTTATCCACAAGAAATAAAATTAAATTTGAAATAAGTCAAAAAATATAAAAATAAAGAATAAGGCAACAAAACTCATATAAAAGATTAAAAAAAGTAAGTAAGTGATCAACATATATTAAAATAAACTTAAAAAATTGATGAATAAAGTATAAGGGAAACAAATAACTATTCACATCAAGGAAAATTAGAAATTAAAAAACTATTTAAAAGAAGTTGAAGAATTTGATAGGTACGAATCATTTGACTAATATTACTAAAAAAGTAAACAAAACAATTGACATTAAAAAAAAAAAATAACCACAGTCAATTATAAATAATTGGAACTACTGTAGGACAAAGGATGCCATAGACTTTGGAACTCATAATGTAGTGCCATAAAAATTTTAAATTCAATAAATTCATATTATATGTATAATTTCCTAACTATTCGACTATATTTGAAAACGAATTTACATAGATTATTAAGGCTCTTTAATTTTTCAAACCATTTCAAATCAACAATATTGATGTATAATCCAATATAACAAATTTAATAGCTTATGAATTATGGTTGAGCATTATCCAACCATATATACAATAAAACTAATAACTATATATACAATAAAACTAACAATAATATACAATAAAATTAATAAAAATAAAGTGATTACCAATGTATTATAAGCTAAAGCAATCAATTAAGCAAAGGGGGATTACACCATATATTGTCATTCAATAGTTTAAATACAAAACATATTTGGGGATCATAAGATACACTGAACACCTAAGTATCTAATGATGCCATAATAAAATTCCATGGACCATATCAACTTTAAATACCTACTTCCCAAAAAGACAAAAGACTACAAATCCCTAGTCATTAAGAAGTCAACATATCCCTAGTACATAGTTAAGTTGCAGAACTTTTGATAGCAACACTCCAAAAAAGATTGCAAAAGCAGCATCCTAAATACACACCAAAAAGACAAACTTAACTGATCACCATTACTTAGACTTGTTCAATCTTGACACGCTTCAACATAATCAGTCCGGTGCCACTACTTGCAGAATCAGTGTCTGCCATAACGGCCCTTTTAGCATATGTTACCTCAACACTTGATGACTCACCAACAGACCTTCCACATGTTCCAACTTCATTGAAATCTAGCATCAAACTCTATATGGAAATATATAGAAATTAACATTATGACAAAGTAAAAGCATAAATTCAATCAGTAACCGCTGACAATTAAAGAATTCCATATTGAAAGTGAACATAACTAAAGGAATAAAGATACCTTCCCCAACACAACTATATCATCAAATTCATCACGCTTCAAGTTGAAGACCTCAGTAAATGAAGTTGGGAAAACATCCTTCGCTAACAAAGCAAATGTAAAAAATTTAAACAAATGATTATTTACATAAACAACATGTAAGCGCATATCAATAAAGAACTAACTACTATATCAATCCTTAATAAGCAAAAAATAAGAAAAAAAATAAAAAGATTTCACAACCTTGTCATGAGTGAAACTATGACCGTCGAAGCCAAAAAGAGTGAGCAAAGTCTCATTGTCACATAACCTCATGACAGTGTAGGAACTATCAAATGTAGACGATGAGCCACTCTTGATCTCAACTTTGAAGAGTAAAGTCTTCCTTACTAAACTATCTAACTCAGATGGATAGTTGCACACAACTCCAGGCTAAAAAAACAAAAACCTACAAAACATAACAACTCATAAATAACTAACAATATAAAGAATATTTCAAATGTAGAAGTGGACAAATAACATGTAAAATAAAGATATCAACCACAAGAAAGAAACAATATATAGGCTAAAAGAAGACCTTCAGCTCAGCAACCATATCAGGGCATGACTTTTTCAGCATGTAATAACCATCACAGTAAAAAAGAACAAAGACCGCACTTGCAGTGTTATCACAAACCCTCAGCTTGATCCTATATATGAAATTCAAACACAGTATAATATGTCAAGAAAAATAGATATTAACTTGTAGTACATAATACCATCCAAAATTAACTTGGGATTAGTAAATCTAAATAAATTCGTAAATATAAATAAATACCTAGGGACCACGTTCACTGCATGATAGAAGCAACGATCACAATAATACATGCCTGAGTCAGCTACCACAACTTTATTACACCTGCATGCAGGGTAAAACCACTCCCCATCCTTAATGACCTCTTTGATAGTAGCCAAAACAATATAGAACCCTTCCTGTCAGAAAACAAACAAACCAACTTTTAATAACTTTGAACATTACATTCAAAATACATCCAAAATAGGAAAATAGTAAACTATTATTAATAGTAATAATAAGCTCAGTACAGTCAATCAGTTACTGAACAGTCTTGCCAGGATTCAATTGCAGAAAATCATCATGCGTTGAATACTGAGCACCATCACCCAACACTGGTATATTCTGGAAACCCACAACATTGTCTTCAATAATCCTGCATACATTGTAGCCATAGGATTCAAAAAGAAGAATAAGAAAATAATAAGAGTAAAATACACTAACCCCCCTTGAACTTTGTTAGTATGACACTTAACCCCATTTTTGGACAAAAATGACATTTCACTCCACTTGACTTGTTGAGTAACGGTGGTCTTAATAGATTTAATGGAATATGCTAGTTATCAACTATAATTAGTGTGATTAAAATGAAAAAAAAATTAAAAAAAAATGGATGGGCCATTTTGATGGATATTACCCAAGAAGACATAAAATTACACACAAGTTATTCAACAGTATGCACTGAATTTATCACAATGTTTGTCTCTGCCCCTTGACATAATGTTGAACTTGGAAACCAATTTATCTTGTGTTGTTTTGCTATGGATGGATCTACTAATCTAGAAACAAGAAATATGTCTCAAGTTCATTCTAGCAACTCTGAAAGTGCCCTTGTTGTAAGCCTTCCTGTAAATTTGGCTTCTTCAGATATTTTTAGTATGCTTAGAACTTTTACTTCAGATACAAAAACCAAGCCAAATGATTAATTTGCCTTCTCATAATAGGTTTGAACATATCCACACTACTCCACCTCCACTTCCTCTAAGTTCAAGATTGTCCTAAAAGTTACATGGTTTCAAAAGTTCAAATAATTTAGAGACTAGTTCAACAAGTGCTGATCACAATAATAAGTAGACAAATCTTGATTCTTCAGCTGAATAGAGAATGGAGTCTGAAAAAGATAATATGGTTTATATGCCTGCATTAGGTGACAATTTGCAGATGAATGATAGAGTTATACAAAATGATGTCTCTATGATTTTTAATCCCCCTACAATATTGAAACACCCAACCTATTCGGAAACTCCATCTAAGACAAGTTCTAATCAAGAAAATGTTAAGTATGACAAAGGCAGGGACTCATACACTGATGTTGTTATGAAGAAAAAGAAGTTATTTTATTCTTAGGCTTCTTATCTCGACATTCATATGAAGTTGTCTTAGGTTCAAGTGTTGCTCCAAGGAATGAAGCTAGTTACTCTAACATTTTCCTTTTCAATTAACTATGGTTTAACTCATTAAGTTAACCATGGTTCAACTTCAATTGCCTTTGTCATACTCAGCATTTTCTTGATTAGAACATGTCTTAGATGAAGTTACCGAATGAGTTGGGTGTTTGAATATTGTAGGGGGATTAGAAACTAGGGGTGAAAACAGGTCAGACTATGCTAGACTTTGCTTTAAACAGGCTTGACATGTATCCTAATTATAAGGCCTGAGCTAGCTTGTGAGCTTGTAAATTGTAATAGGCCAACTTTTAAGGCATTACCTGACTTTTTTAAAAACTTGGCCCCGACCTGAAAACTTATTTAAAGGCCTACTTTGCAATAAGGCATTTAAATAGGCCAACTGACATACATTTAAATAGGCCAAAAACTTTTACATAGGCTAACAAACCTACTTTTAAATAGGTCAACATGCTTTTACATAGGCTAACAAGCTTACTTTTAAATAGGTCAACATGTATTTACATAAGCTAGTAGACCTAAGTCTTGAAATATGCTAATGTGCTTACTTAAGGACAATAAGTCTTTGTTATAACTTAACACTCACTTTATAATTTTATATATGCTCACCACGTTCTTACTCTAGTCTTTGGTCAATATAGGACTTGGAGATATACTAAGTTGTAAAATTATTAGAGGCATATAGTTGTAATTAACTTGGTATATCTTCAAGTCTCACATCGATTAAAGATCAGAATAAGAAAGTAGTGAGCATCTATAAAAGTAGAGAGTGAGTGTTAACTTATTATTTTCATTATAATAAATATATTATTTCTATTCTAACCTACTAACTTAGGTTTTAGTTACTTGACTTTTATTAAAATTTAATTAAAAAATATATTATAATAAATTAATAATTATAATTTATAATTATTATAATAATATATATTATATTATATATAATTAAACAGACCGTGCCAACCTATCAAACTTAAAAGGCCTATTATATGGCATGAAGCCTGACCTTTTTAGTTAAACAAACTTTTAAAAAAGTCTTGACCTATCTTATTTAATAAACAAGACAGGTCAGACCAGACCTCAGGCAAGCCAAACCATAGGCTCTTGACTGGTAGTCTAGCCTATTTCCACCCCTATTAGAAACTATAAAGATATCATTTTGTACAACTCTATCATTCATCTGCAAATTGTCACCTAATGCAGGCATATAAACCATATTATCTTTTTCAGACTCCATTCTCTGCTCAGCTGAAGAATCAAGATTTGTCTACTCACAGTTGTGATCAACACTTGTTGAACTAGTCTCTAAATTATTTGAACTTTTGAAACCATGTAACTTCTAGGACAATCTTGAACTCAGAGGAAGTGGAGGTGGAGTAGTGTGGATATGTTCAAACCTATTATGAGAAGGCAAATTAATCATTTGGCTTGATTTTTGTATCTGAAGTAAAAGTTCTAAGCATACTAAAAATATCTGAAGAAGCCAAATGTACAGGAAGGCTTACAACAAGGGCACTTTCAGAGTTCTTAGAATGAACTTGAGACATATTTCTTGTTTCTAGATTAGTAGATCCATCCATAGCAAAAAAAACACAAGATAAATTGGTTTCCAAGTTCAACATTATGTCAAGGGGTAGAGGTAAACATTGTGATAAATTGAGTGCATAATGTTAAATAGCTTGTATGTAATTTCACGTCTTCCTAAGTAATATCCATCAAAATAGTCCACCCACTTTTTTTAAAAAAAATTTTAATCACACTAACTATAGATGATAATTAGCATATTCCATCAAATCTATTAACACCACCATTACTCAACAAGTCAAGTATGAATAACTACCAAATTATAAAATACGAATATCATAATTGGTATAAGATATAAGATATTACCAACTAAAAACGGATATTCAGGATCAGTGTGGATAACTTCGTCCAAAGGAGTAAATGTAAATCTATGTAAAGGAATTATCACAGAATCATATGGCTTCACAGTGGTCTTGAACTGGAAAATAAGGCGGAATTCATGCTTTGTAGTTTTGTAAAATCCAGTATTTGGTGTGACACTGAAGTATGCAAATTGGTAGACACCACCTTCCATTAATATAGGATTAAATTTATAGATCAGTGTCTTCTTGACAGTTGTTTGTGTCTTACAGCCCTGTATCATCACAAAAAAAAAAAAGAAACATACATTAAAAAATATGATAACAACAAATTAAGCTCACAAAAATGAAAGTGCAACTCTTACAAACTTATCCATTAAAACGATCTCCATTGCAACAAGGACAAAAGGGATGGTATAACTAGGCAAAAGCCACATGTGAACAATACAGGTCTTGACCCTCCAAGCCTCACGATCAGGGGTAATTTTCTCCAAAGCATCAATTTGGGGAGCCATAGAAACAATAGGAATATAGATAAAAACACAATATGTAAAATGTATCAGATAGCATAGGAAGCAGCGCATCAAACAACTTAAACCAACATCTCTTTATATATAAGGAAACCTTCATATAGTGAACATTAAAAAATTGAAAACTTAGCAACATATTTCAATTTTGAAATAAATGAGCAGGAAACATAAACCAATTGTCTATAACAAATCATTTGAAAGTACCCATACCACAAAGTACTATCACAAAGTTGATTATACCTATCAAAGTAGTACAAATTGACATGGAGCTCCAACCACTCCAAGTAAAGAACTCGTACAATAATTCCTCATAAAAATAATTTTAGAAATAGCAAAAATCTTCTTAAACATAAAACCATTCCATCGACATAAGCAATAATCATTACACACTACTTACTCATCCTTATACAGAGAGATAAATTATAACAATCAAATTTGAAACCCCATCATTACAACTTCTCACAAATAAGAATAACATTAGGTGAAAATCTCATACCATGTAAATGACATATAGAATGGTGAGTGGAGAAATCTTGCATAATACATGCAAATCAAATGCTCAGAATTTCACATATTTCATAGCACAACGACAACTCACTCTGATATTTTCGCCCAAATGAAAATGAAGTTCGACTAAACCTTTTTAGAGCATTCCTCATCTATATTTCAATTGAACCACCACTACCTCACATGAAGTGGTGTGGTTATAATAAAGTGGGGTCAAAGTTAATGAAAAGCTTTCACGTGAAATGCTATGGAAATTTACTGTAAACTCAAAATAGCTTTCATGTTATTGTAAATAGATACATACAGTACAACACCCAACAAATAATACACTATGATATATAAAGTTATTAAACTGATATTTTATTTTCTTTATTTTTTATCAATAATTTTTTTATTTGCATATATATATATATATATATATATATATATATATATATATATATATATATATATATAATTTTACTCATTTGATGAGAGACATATAACCATTAGATTTTACATGAATTCGAAGATTAATATAAAATGCACGTGACTTTTTTAAGTGGTTACATGACCTTTAAGTAACTTTTAATCTTAACCATTCATGTATGGTGTATATGGTCAAGATTTACTCCTCTCACCCTCTCACAATAAAAAAAACCTCTCACTTTAGATATCTCTTCTCTCTCTCTCTCTCTCTCTCTCTCTCTCTCTATATATATATATATATATATATATATATATATTATCCGCCAGCTAAAATTTCTAAATCGGCCAAATGAAGATTAAGACAAAAACGATGGGTTCGTTGATGACAACCGTAACAAGAATTATAACAAGAAGTTCGTTTAGCAAAAGTAGTGTTGTGAATAGAGATTGTTACGTCTTACCACACCATATATAGGATAAACTCCACGTAACATGAAACAACACAATCAAACAATCAATCAAACGTGCCTGTTCAAACGCTTCTTCACCTTTGTTTCCACCTTAGCTCTTCTCTTTCTCTGGATATTGTCACCATTCTCTTCTCTCTCTCATTGCCATTGTCAATTCCTTCCCCTTTTCACTCCACCGCTGTATCTCCAATCCAATGGGAGATCACCACCCACGCTCACCAACATTGGATTTGCACCACATCTTTAAGGTTCCGAAAGCTAAATCTTTGAAAGACGTGGGCAAGGTATACAAATCCATTGTATCCAAACGGCACCATGACAAGAAAAACGCCGAGGTAATCTTAAATTTGTGCATGATCCTCAACTTCATTTCTCACAAGTACGTTAATCTCACCAAACATTTAGAATTGGAAGAACACATGATCTAATCACCTGGATCATTGCTGATGCTGTGAATTTTTCAGTTAATGAAACTCTCCATCAGCCAAAGAAAAAAAAATAGAAATAAATCATATATATACAATAAGCCAACAAATTTTTAATAGAAGATTGATTTCCCATCTTAAATGAGCCTTGAAGGTTTATTTCTTCTCCATTTTCAAGTTCTTGAATCATATCATTGGCATAAAGTTAAGAGATATTCCCATGTTGTGTGATGTAGGAGCCAATAACACCCCCAAGTTTTGAGCATATTAATCATAAAAGAGCGGATGAAGACATTTGGAGTCCTAAATTTATGTCAAGGACTGCAAGTAGAAGATCTAAAACTCCAACACCAAGTACAAGAAGGCCCTTATCAAGACATGGAAGCAGGCGATGCACAACACCAACCTCTCTATCAAGAAGTCCTAGTCGAAGGACTGCCACAGAAATTGCTGCATCATCTCTCAAAAGGATTATGAGCAGAAGGGGTAGCTCAGCTTCTTTATCAAGGAGCATGAGCAGATTAGACATCTCTGAACCTGAGATGTCATCAAACCCAACAACCTCTCCTCCATCAAAAGATCATGTGCAGGGCATGAGGAGCTCCGGGGGAACTGAAAATATCCCTTCAGTCTCTCTGTCAAGCAATCTGATCCGTAGGTCCACAACACCTATCATATTTTCACAGACAACAGCCAGAAGGAAACCCCCGGAAGTTGAGAAAAAGCTCTATTGCTCACTCGAGGACTTATGCTTTGGATGCACCAAAAAGATTAAAGTTACAAGAGATGTTATCAAACATCCCGGGTATGCTTTTTTGTAATTAGGCATTTACATATTTGATGCTATGGAGTATAGCTAGGAAGTAGAAAATTTCAAATTTGCAATTAAAAGCAATGACAGTTTGTTAAAAAAAATAATCAATTTTCTGCTAAAAAAACAAAGAAAAATGGGAAGTGACGTCTGCTTAGAAGGACATTACTAACTTATTAATTTTGCAACAGGGTAATTCTCCAAGAGGAGGAGATTTTAAAGATTGAAATCAAGCCTGGATGGAGAAAAGGAACAAAGATTACATTTGAGGGAAAAGGTGATGAGAAACCTGGATACCTCCCTGGTGATATAGTCTTCATAATTGATGAAAAGAAACACCCTTTGTTTAGCAGAAATGGCAACAATTTGGAAATATGTGTTGAGATTCCTCTAGTAGATGCACTCACGGGTTGCTCCATACCGATTCCTCTATTAGGAGGGGAAAATATGACTTTGTCATTTGAGAATATTGTCATATACCCTGGATATGAGAAGGTTATTCAAGGTCAGGGCATGCCAAACCCCAAAAATGAAGGGACAAGAGGTGACCTCCATGTCAAATTCCTCGTTGACTTCCCCTCAGAATTAAGTGATGAACAACGGAAAGAAGCTTTTAGTATTCTACAAGATTGTTGCTAATGACCATAGTTGTATGCAAATGAACTAATTTGCCACAAACATGATAGAGGAAAAGAATATTTTACTATCAGTTTAACAAATTTACTGGTATCATGCATGCATAGTTTGACAACTTCTTGCGCTCCTACCTAACAACATCATTAATGGATCACCAACTCAAGCACATTAATAATGTATACATTTTATGCCCAAAGAAAGAAGATGTTGAGCTTCCATATGGTGGGCACTATTGAAAAAGAAAAGGAACTTCCACCACTGTCTCCTTCCGAAGCAGCTTGCCTCTTAATGTAGCCTAATCCAAAATGTTTATAGTGCTTCCTTCCAGATGCGGGACTTGTCTACTTTCCAACCTGCAAAGTCTGCAACAAATATGAAATTTCTTCCAACCCTTTCAAGGGGAAAATCAGGATTACAGAATGCAACTCAACATCATCAGCACTAGGTTATACTGATTCATAGGACATAGCTATTACTTATCCATATATTTGAGGAGATAGGTTTCTCCAAAGATATAACTAATCTTAAACAATAGTCAACGAATGTAATTTCACCAGGTCTGTGTTACTTTAGTTTCAGCTGGGAATTACTAAGCGCAAATGTCCATTTTCCTCTTTTCAACCAAACAAGACATGAGATGGTTTGAAAATATTATAAAGTGAAAATTATATAGCACCCATTTTCCTATGATCAACTGTAATAATGCTTCCAGGTTCAGCAGCTGTAGAAATATGAAATCCCTAACTTCTGCTTGAGTCATCTAGTTAAGCCAGGATATAGCCTCCTGTCCCTTGTAAGAGCCTGAGAAGATCAGCATATCAGACTAAATATCCAGCTAGTCTCAATATTTTTATACAGACGGGATAATGGCAAAAGAACAAATACCCTTGTTTAGAGAAATTGAGTTCGACAGACCCTAGAACCTTGATTTCTCTAGTAAGCTCCATTCCATCAGTAGCAGGCCTTCCAGGAAAGTCAAGTTACGAAATTACGATCACAAGCGGACATAAAAATCATAGCTAATTGTCACAACCCAAACTCGGAATCATGACCGGTGTGTAACAAAGGCAAATCATAAGTTAGCCTATGTCACACAAGCCTCCACAAACCTGCAATTCAGGCAGACTTTCTAGAACAGTAACAATAGCTACCACATGAAATTTGGATATATTTTTGGGTGGACACAAATCCAACATATCAAATTTGCACATATTCATAAAAAAATTAGAAAGAGAAGATAGATAAGTCCTACTAAATCTATTCATAATAAAAAATTATCATCTCTCTCTAATTTTATGTAAATGTGTATAAATCTGATATGTTAAATTTGTACCTATCTAAAAATATCTCGAAACTTTGAACATAGTTCAATACCAAACAAAATCATCATAGTTAAGCAAAGTCAATAGTAGTAATTTATCAAAATATCAATTAAGATTCTATTATCTATTTGAAATTCTGCTTTTAGAAATAATAGAGCAACTTTAAGATCAATAATTCATAGTATTTTTAAACCAGATTCAATAACAAAATAAAATAAATTATCAAATCTGTTTACACAAATAATGTGTTGGATTCACCAATAATACTGAACTAGACCCCTCGATCAAACTAAAGGAATATAACGGGAAATTATCTACTTTCCCTTATTTGAAAAACATAATTATGATTTGGGTGAGTCGCAAATTTAGTGAACAATTACTACCTATTACAATAAAAAAAAGGACAAGCGAGGTACGAGTCATTTATTAACAAGGAAAAAAATATATAATAAAATTGTTTCTCAATAAAACAATTCTAACCAAATCATTAATTAGAAATACGAACAGAATAAAATATAGTAAAAGGTGAAGTGAGAACAATTTTCAATAATTTAACAGATAAAATGTAACTAGTTAAAATATGATCTATGTGAGAGAATTCACTAGATAGAACTAAAACAGAACAAGCACACAACTTGTGGGTAAACTAACAACCTGGCAAGCCCAAAACTTGGATTGACAAGCATCTAACTCGAAACCATTACCAACCCATGTGTATTTGTCTACATACAGAGTCAGTATATACCCTATTAGCTAGGGCTTAATCTAATCATAAGTGCACCAAGGCTAACATTTACTAGTATTAGATACAGTGTTCCAACAAAGTCTTCTCCCAACTAAAACGAGTTTAAAAAAAATTGCAATAATATGGCTTTCAAAAAAACAAACTTTTTTCCTCAAGTGAACAACAATCAAAATTCAACATAATCAAGTAAATCAATCTATTTCAAGGAGAACATTTTTTTTTACAATAGAAAACACACTCAAATAAATTCTAATTTTCTTTTCATGAAGATAATCATGGGCTATATGAATTACCTTATTGACCCAAGCCAATGTTCATAACAGTTACCATCATTGACATAAATCATTAAACATAAAATTTATTATCTTTGGTCCATAACCAATATCAAAACATTTCAAGATAATCACAATATTAACAAAATCAGTAATGAGTTTCCTAAAAATATTGTTTGTCCCATGAGTCCCTAAAGCTCCACTATATTTAAAATAAAATAAAATCAATTCAAAATTGATAAGTTTAAATAAACATAGCAGGTAGAAATCACTCAAAATACATGTTGATTCCCAAATTGAGTCTTTTTCTAAAAATTTGCACAGTTGCACTGGAGGTTATCTGTATCATTCTATAGTCACCAAAATACCAACAATACATAAATAAATTAGATACTATAAAATTTGTTTGATTTACTTCCTTAAATTCTTAAATAAATCTGAATTCTTATTGCCCTAAATTCACTATACAACTTACTCACAATGAAATTATACCAATAAAATTTATTACAAAAGTTTTTAGATTCTGAGTTTACCTTAAAAAGTCAAAGAACGAATTTCAACCAGAATCTTAAAAAGATAAAAGAATGGATAAAAAGAATACTCATAATTTAAATAAAAAGAATTAGGAATAAAGGAAATAAGAAAAAGACGAAGAGAATTAGGGGAAGGACGCTGAGAATAATATTTTGAAGGAAGAAAATTACAAATTTTCTATTAAAACAAAAGCATATCCATTTTTTTTTTTTTGCTTCACTTAAACAACCAATAACATTCTTTTCGTTTAAAATAAAATTCGTCCTTGAATTTTAATAGACTACTAATCTTATGCTTCAAACATGTGTGGATACTTTTCCCGCATAGTTGCTTTAGGGTCTCAAGTTGTTTCTTCACTAACTAGTGCTTGCCAAACAACTTTAACTGAAATAATATCCTTTAAGCGTAAACACTTTACTTGCCTATCTACTATGGCCACTAGTTGCTCCATATAGTTAAGACATTCATTGTACTGAACCGCTTGATGCTATATGATATGACAAAGGTCACAAACATATTTTCAAAGCATTGAGACATAAAAAACTGGATGAATTCCTGAAAGATCAATGGAAAGGCTAAGCGATAAGCTACTTGCCCAACTCTCTCAAGAACTTCAATTGGCTCTATAAACCTCAGACTTAATTTACCCTCCTTGCCAAACCTTAGGATACCTTTATAGGAGAAACACGTAGAAACACATGATCTCCCACACTAAACTCTAAGGAACGATGTCTACGGTCTAAATAAGATTTATGTCGACTCTGAGCTATAATTAAGTGATCACAGATCACTCAAACTTTCTCATTGGCTTCTTGAATTAGATCTAGACCCAAGAGTTTAGACTCGCCAACCTCGAACTATCCAATTGGTGATCTACAACGTCTCTCATATAACGCCTCAAAAGGTGTCATTCAAATGCTAGATTGGTAATTGTTGTTATAGGCAAACTTCATCAAAGGCAAGTGTTGGTCTCAACTCCCTCCAAGATCTAGAACATAAGAGCGAATCATATCCTCTAGGATCTGAATGATTCTTTTAGACTGACCATCATTCTAAGGATGGAAAGCAGTACTCAAATCTAAATGGGTTCCTAAGGTTGTTTGGAAAGATCTCCAAAACTGAGATGTGAACTGTGGACCTCGATCAGAGATGATGAACACCGTGCAATGATACTATCTCATCCAAGTATAGCTTTGCATACAAAGCTACTGTATAAGTAGTCTTCACCGATAAGAAATGTGCAGACTTAGTCAATCGATCAATAATTACCCAAATAGACTCATAACCTCTGAAGGTCTTAGACAAATCTGTCACAAAGTCTATAGTTATTCTCTCCTACTTCCATTCAGGTATTTCTATTTGTTGTAGTAACCCTGTTGGTTTTTGATGCTCGGCCTTCACTTGTTGGCACACCAAATATTTAGATACTAACTCTGCTGCATCTTTCTTCATTCCTTCCCACCAATAAATTTCTTTCAAATCATGATACATTTTCGTGAATCCAGGATGAATGGTATAAGAGGAATGATAAGCCTCTTCTAATATTTTCTTTCTCAGATCTTCAACATTTGGAACACATTAAGCAAGAGCTAAACCACAACACACCTTTAGAATCAATATTAAAATATGAATTCTTGCCTTTCTTAACCTTTTCAATTATGCTTTCCAAATGTGGGTCTTGACCCTATACTGCTTTTATACTTCCCACCAAGATAGAACAGAGTTGTACATTAGCTAGCATAAGACATGTATTTGTGGCTTCAAACTATACCCCATTCTCTACCGTTTCTTGAAACTCTTTCACTATCGGTCTTCTAACCTCAGTTATATGAGCTAGACTGCCCATAGACTTTCTATTTAAAGCATATGAGTCTACTTTCGCCTTTCCAAGGTGATAGAGAATAGTACAATCATAATATTTAAGTAATTCCATCCACCTCCTCAGTTGGAGATTAAGATCCTTCTAGTCAAATATATATTTTGAGACTCTTATGGTCCGTATAAATTTCACATGTCTCTCCATACAAGTAATGCCTCCAAATTTTAAGTGCAAAGACAATCGCTGCCATTTCCAAGTCATGTGTGGCGTAGTTTTGTTCATGCCTCTTTAGTTGTTTAGAAGCATAGGCAATGACTCTACCATGTTACATCAAAACACAACCTAGACTTACTCTTGATGCATCACAAAGTACAACGTATCCATATGTTTCGGATGGTAAAATCAACATCGGAGTAGAGGTCAAAAGAGACTTAAGCTTTTGAAAGTTCTTCTCACATTCATATAACTATTGAAACTTCACATGCTTTTGTGTCAGTCTTGTTAAAGAAGCCATTATCTTGGAAAAATCTTTAACAAGACAACGATAATATCCGACCAAACCCAAAAATCTATAAATTTCAGTAGCCGAAGTTGGTCTTGGCCATAAAAATCCATAATCAACGCATATGTCAACTAAAAAAAATTATTATCTTAATAATATTCAAACTATTAATTTTTGTACAAACAAATTCCTAAAATCTCCTAACCAACAAAATTAGTCAACTACAAAAAATATATAATACACAATTAACATAATTACAATAAAAAAATAAGTAATAATTATAACAATAAAAATAATCAACAATAACAAAATAATAAAAATAATCCAACTATGAACAAAAATATTTATATATATGATTATCCAAATATCTTTCCCACAAGGTATAACCAAAGAAAGATTTAGAAGAGAGTTAAGAGAAAGAAAAAGTCTAGAGACAAACTAAAAATTTGAAAAATGATGACTTTGTGCATGAGGAGAATAGAGATTTATTTATAATAAGGCATACTAATAACGCCAAATATATAGGGGCTCTTAAGCAGATAACATCTATTGACCACGCTAACTACGTGTCAGTCAAAAAAAAAAAAAAACCAACATGACTAAAAGTGTAACATATATAATTTTAAAAGCATGATAATTTAGTAAATACCCCTCCTAACTAACTCTTCATACACGGGTGGGTATTTTACTATTTTTGTCTCGGCCTCCATTTTTGTTAGGGATGTGGAAGATGAGTGTACCCCCCATTTTTTAAATTCCAGTGTACCCTTGCCTCATTAATTGTATTAGAATATAGCCTGCAACAACTACCATTTTAGTGGTATCTTACGAGACATTAGTGCATAAATACGTATCTAACTCAAGCATAAGCACATTTACGTTAATACCACATAAAACTTGTGTCTCTGCCTAGTTAAGAAAAAAAATATTAATGTCTTACTATCTTGTATCATTTCCAAATTTTTTTTTTGTTAAAATGTTTTCTTAATCTTATTTGTTGAATGGATTGTCATTTTTACATTGATTGATTCCATTCAGCCTATAAGGGACAAAACTGGCATAAATCATCAGCATTTATAAAGCAAAAGCTATAAAGAAAATATATTATATACACTCATTTTTTTTTTACACTTTTTATTTTCATTTGGACCAACAAGAAAGTAGTCCGGTCACCTATATGATATCACGTACATTATTTCCTATATTAATATTAACAGGTTCTTCCACTCAAAATCTAAACGTTTCACCGCTATCTGTCATTAATCTGATTCTCACGGTTTTCATGCCCAGCAGGTTCAGCAAAAACTTGCCCTTGGTCTCTCACATCTCTGAACATGGAAAAAAACGAGTTGAGGCCCTCAGATGAAGCACCTCCTAAGATCCATAATAACAAAGAACTGAATGAATTCATGGATCCAGGGTTGGGACCGCTTTCTGCTTGTCGAATGTCAGCTTGTCCAGGAATCTGTACAGGGTTGGCTACCCTGTCTGGATTATTTTCTGACCGCCCTTGAGGGTCAGTAACTCCTGGTCCATTCTGAGGAATTGATGGATCAAACCCAGGTCTGAACCCTGCGCCGGAAGTCAAATCTGTGTTAGTTAATCCCTGGTTCCTTGTGTTCAATCTTGTGATGTGTAATGTTGATGCAAGAATAGTTGATGAGGTAATGTGGAAGTCTGGGTGTTGTTGAAGTTGTGACCGTCGATTTTGCATGAACCTTTGCAATGCTGGTACCTAACAAACACAGCCCAAGTTAAACTTCAATTAAGTAAACATGAACAAACTTATAATGAACAAAAAGAAAGCTTCTAAAAAAAATAATAATTACTATAATTGACATATAAAAGATAAATAAAAACTAAAATATGAAAATTATATTCCTTTTCCTAATTCTAGAATGAATTCTTTGATCCCATGTTAGTCTCAAAACTCACACTTAGCCCACGTTTCTCTATCCCCTCATCAGGTCTCAGGACCTCCCATAAGACAAAAAAAAACGCCTTACCTTTTTCCCTTAAAGAAACATCCAAGATACAATAATGAGAAAAAAACCTCAAGAGCCATCCAACGCCTCTTTAGATACTCTTCTAGCCAATAATATTTCTCTCTTCTCTCTCTTGCCCCTTCCTTAGCTCTGTTTTCACTTTTCATAATCTTTCTAGCAATGAAGACGCTCATCAGAAAATATATTGCCAGACAGCAAAACTATTGCAACAAAAGAAATTATGCTATTGCTGGGTACTACAATATAAAAAAACAGCATTTATTGGATGTCTTATAAGGTAGTTATCCTCTTCTTATCATGTTGTCAATTCTACTTTTGTGCGATATAAAGATATAGGAGGGTGAACCGTCATAATTTCAACCAAACCCAGAGGATAAGCATCAAGTTTAATACAAGCATCTGGGGGAGAATTTGGAAGGGGGCAATGATATTGGGCCCTTTTCTAGGCTCCATTCTCCCCCCCCCCCCCTCTCCCCCAGTTCAAAAAAATAATAATAATAATAACCCAAAAGCGAAAAAAAATACTTGTAAAAAGCCAATGGTCATCACTCATTACCTCAAACCGATTCCAAAAGTACAGGATAAGGTGTTGCATAAAAGCTGCAGTTGTAGAGAGAGCCAAATATGAAAAACCTGGAATTTTTAAAAAAATTAATTATTTCCAAATAACATTAACTAAATCAAACTAAACCAAAAAAATGAAAGAAGAAAAAAAGAAAACAGTATGAACATACCATAAGCATAAGAGAAGAAATATATGTGAAAGACCAGAAAATACAGCAAAAAGAAGCGAGGAAAGAACTTCATTGATATTGGTGTTCGGACACTGCAAGTTACAGCAAGAACAATCATATTAAATAACCATCAAACACTAGCACAACCACACAGATGCGCATGAAAGTGTAAGTTGCCAGACTAATCATGTCAAAGATTGCACAAGCTCAACAGCAGTTAAATACAGTTGTCACAAGAATCAATTAATGAAATAACATATAAGCACCAGTCACCGGGATCTTCTTTGGTTATGGCCAAAAACGAAAAAAAGGTAGCTTTGCTTGAGCTGTAGTCCCTTTTAACCAGTCCCAAATTTGGCAGAGTACATTTTGAATTGGACTTGGAACGAAAAAAGAAGTCCAAAGGTCAAAAGTGAAAAAGAAACAGTAAACTTCTGATCCAACCAATGGCTATAGCTAACAATACTTCTGACAGCCAAAATTACAATACAGGCTAATCAATTTGGATACGTTTACAGCTTAATGACCCACTAGCGTTGACTTCAGCACACAACCAAGCCCAACTGGTTATGAAATCCAAAATAAATGGATTTCTGAGCAACAAAGCCACCAGACATGCTGTCTCAGCAGTGATTTCAAACTTGACACCATACCTTATGAGTTATATAACACAGAGAGAGAGAGAGAGATACCTTATGAGAGTAAATAGTTCACACAACCAGACAAGAATCAAGACCATGAAGGCAAGTAGCTGATCGTCATAAAACTCAAACAGAAAAAACAGAATACCAATCATAATCTGCAGAAATCAATAAGCAATTTATCAGCAAAGCTAATAAAAATAGAAATAGCACAGATGATATAGACAATTCAAATAGATAATGTTGACAAAAGTAACCAATTAAAATGAGTGCTTACAGGAACAAAGACTAGCGATTCAATCACATGTACAAAGATTAGCTGAAATGTCGGAAGGCGATGCCGAGCATGATGTTGAAGCTGCACTGCAAAGATTAGCAGATGTGAAAACCTAATCCTATTCCATGTGCAGAAAAGTATGGCAAACCATGAGCAACTAGGACATATTATAGTGCCAAATGATTCTATTCTTATAGTTAGCACACTTAATGCAGAAAACTTAGTGGACAAAGGACTTTCTGAATAAACCTTCCAATCACAAAGTGATAGCATTCCTGGACAACCCTGAATATCTAATGATTGCCTCTAATTTATTTTAGGTGAATTTGAAAGCAAACAATTAATCCATGGGGCAATGGGCTGAATTACAAGATGCAATGCAAGCAGGGATCACTAAACCAGTTTTCACACAATGCAACATCAGTACACAAAACAAATAATGCCTACCCGTAAACTTCAGCATGCGAGTCTGTGTTTCTCTCAATGTAAATGAGACAGACATTGTGGTAGTAAAAAACACAAACAAGGACATCATAAGCACGCCACACTTCGTTACAAGGTAGTCTGCATAGTAAAAATGACACATAAGTTACAAACCAACAGCAAAAGTTCTGATTTACATTAAGAGTCTCAAATCAATAATTAATTGTAAATGAAAATGCTAAAAAACAAAATAGACTCAACTTCACCACAAAATACAATATAATGCATGCTGAAAAAGCAAACAAAATAGAAACACATAGGATTTATGGATATAAATTTTTTTAGGGAAAAAAATTCCTGGGAATTGATGATGGTCTTTCGAAAGAGACAGCACATTTTGGGTTAGAAGAGCTAATTTTTAAACTGTAATATTTTTTCCAATGTCCAAATATAGATTTACCCTATGGATGGTAATTACTAAATGTTAATATAAAACATCAGCTTGAAGACACAGCTCTTCATACAATCTCTTGCATAACTGAGGTCCCAACAGACCACTGCCCATCCACACTCACCATCAATGCCCATCATGTCTCACCATTACTGCTTGCTAGACCGACAGCGTTGTTGTTGAATATCAGTAAGCACACCCCACAAAACCCTAGGTTTTTATAGAAAGTTTTTGCTTTTTCCAAGGGTGAGAACTGAGAAGAGGGGGAAAATTTTTTTCTCAGATTGAGAACAGTAAAAATGATAACAAGCAGGCAAATAAATGAAGCTGGAAACATAAAAAGAATGGAATTTAGAAAGAGATGAGAAACAAAGGTTCGTTAGTTCCTTTATTCCTTGCCCTTTTCGCCTTCATCAACCCTACTTGAGTTGCTCTATATGTATTTTATCTTTAACATTCTTGTTTAATGCCCCATTTCATGCGCTTTGCCATGCCATCTTTCTATAGGACTTCCTTCCATTTTATTCTTGCTCTCCTCCTAACCATTCATTTGATTACTTCAATTCCAAACCCACCTTCATCCTTGGGACATTCATGTCTATAGTTATACTGCATATAGCCAAACCACCTTGTTTAATTATGTCTCATCTTTTGTTCAATCCATGCAACCATTGATCCAATATCTTCATTTCTTAGTGTATCCTCGAATTCCCACACTTCCAAGCTACACTGCTTTTTAGGTAAGTAACCTCTAAATACCCATACATCCTGTATCATAAGGCATAGAAGTGAATGGCACTCCTACAAAACTTACCCTTGAGTGTCAAAGGTATCCATTTGTCAAATTAAACTCCAGAACCAATTCTCTTTCAATCAGACAAGTCAACATCTAGTAATTAAGTTATATTTAAAAAATACATAATTCTTATATTTAGTAAGTTTTAATATCTGCATGTTCTTCAGCAGCAAGTCGCCACTGCAATACTGATAGACAGCTCTTTAGCAAACTGATTCATTCAACTAAACCTAGCAATGAAGATACTATGAGGATTAAGCAGAACAAATATTGGACCATACTAATGTAAGATTTGGATTTAAATATGAATTTTATGCTGTGAGTCCTTATAAAGACCTATAGAAGATCACCAGGCAAACAGGACAAACCCATAAATTAAATAAGAGACCATGAAATGTAATCTCTTTAAATGAGGGAATGCTCAACGAAGCAGATAGAAGGATAAATCAATAAACCTCCAAATCTAGCCGGGCCTTCCGGAGGTTCTTGTGCATAACTAAGGTTATAGAATTCCTTTGTTTGATAATTATAAAGATAACCTGCAACAAAGTCCCAAAACAATTTGAGCCATAATTAAATCCTGAATGTTCAAAATATGTGGATCACAAGTGTTTAAAGCGGTGGTTAGTGGACAATTATATACACTAGTTTATTCAGAGAACGCAGTTACCTTGACCAGGAGAACTCAATAAACTGTTGATTAAAATCGTATCATATCCGACAAATCTGTTTATGAGTAGTTGCTGCCACCTAGAAATGAAAAACATATTCAATTAGAAAATACATGGTAAAATCTTATAAACATTATTAAATATTACCATATGACATCAATGAAATGCCAGGATCAATTTTCCTGTCAGCAATACAATTTACAACCCTTGAGAGATAACCTGTCACTTTCCAGACCAAGACCAGATAATCATGCTAACATCTTTACCTGTTTCCAAAGCAGGAGTGCCAAGCAGATATGCTAACATTCACTGTACATATATTATGACGAGACTTAGCACTTTCAGGTAACAAGAAATACCCCTGCAGAATAATATTACATGATCAACAATAGAGAAGGGCAGTCTTCAATAAATGACAGAATCTACATTCAAAGCAGCTTCAACAAACTGATAGAATCTACTTCAGAAATTAGAAGCATGTATTATCTTGCAGAAAAGTTCATAGTCTTAATCAACTTAAAAATTGAATACACAAAGAAGAAGAACATACCTTTTCCATAGTGTACAAATATGTGGGTTCAAATGATTTGCTTTTCTTTCTAATCCATTGCACTGAAATTGAAAACACAACTTATTGAACAACAATACAAACATAATGGAATATGAGAACTGTTGGAAACTGTTGTAAACATATGTAATTAGGTGTAATTAGTAGTACAACTGTTAGTCCCACATCATGTAAATTGTGTAATTAGTTATTACTTATTGGGTATATATTCAGTCTCCGTTGTGTAGTTGAGACACGTGGTTTCATCATATGTCTCTATTCTTTTCTTTATTTCAACATGGTATCTAGAGCCTAAAGAGAAGCAACCCTAGAACCGCGCATACCCGTTGGGTCCACTGCCCTCCGGTGAAAATTTTTCCTGCCAACCGTGTTTCCCTTCCGGTTTGCCGACCTTTCTCCCTTGCCGTGACGTCTTTCCGGCGCCGTTTTCTCCCCACGCGCCGCCCGTCTCCGCTGCCGCTCAGCCACCGTCCGACCTGTTTTCCGGCGCGTGACGGCGCCTCCGGCCGCCGTTCACCTCGTCTGACTCGTCTCGGCCTCCTCTACGCCGATCTGTCCTCAGATCCTTGTTTCCTTGCGTGGGATTTTTCAGGTATCTTGTGTTTTCCACTTTTGCCCCTAATATTCTGACCTATGGCAAGTTCTACCTCTCCAGATGGCTCTAAAGATCATCCCAAGGTTGAGCCTCCTGTTTTCACAAGTTACCTCCATACCCCGCTCTCTGCTGATAAATTAGATGGCAGCAATTATGATACTTGGGCTTCAGACATCAAGTTGTGGCTTGAAAGTCAAGGGTATGAAGACCACCTCACCACCGATCTTAACTCTATACCTGCGGCGGAACAACCCCGGTGGAAGAAAATTGATAAACAGTTGTGCGTTGTAATCAAGTCCACCATTCACTCTTCTCTCAAGCAGATCTTCCGTGCGCAGACCACTTGTGCTTCTATTTGGGAACAAGCCAAGGTTCTTTACACTAATGACACTCAGCGCTTATATGGGGTCTGTCACAACCTCATGAGTCTTATTGCTCCTCGTCAGTTTGATGGCCCTATGTCTGCTTACTTGGGTAAGGTTCATGGTGCTCTGCATGATTTCAATGAGTTGCTACCCCCCACTGCTACCCCTGCCCAAGAACTCGAGCAACGTAGCACCTTTTTCATGTTCATGGCCTTGTATGGGTTACCTCCAGAATATTCTGCTAATCGTGATCAGATTTTGGGTTCGCCTACAGTTCCCACTCTCTCCTCAGCTTGGTCTTCTTTGCTTCGAGTCCCCGCGAAGCAACCCTCTGGTTCTGTCCTAGCTCCGGCTCCAGTTGATACTTCTGCCCTCGTCTCCCAAAGTGCCACTCGTGGTCGTTCTCGCCCTGGCACCTCGGGTAGGCCTCGTCCGAAGTGTACATTCTGTAACAGGTTGGGTCATACTGAGGATCGTTGTTGGACCAAAAATGGCCGTCCTCCACGGGCTGCCCATATTGCCCAGGCCACTGTACCTGATTTACCTGAGTCCTCTGCTCCACCGACCCCATCTCCGGCAGCCTATGCAGATTTTCTGAAATGGTTTGAGCAACAACAGGCTTCTAACTCTACTGCATCTGTTGAGCACACTGGTAATGCATTTGCTTGTCTCTCTCAATCTCCACCTTTAGGTCCTTGGGTACTTGACTCTGGTGCATCTGACCATATCTCTGGTAATAAACGTCTTTTTTCTAAATTTTCTAACTCTGGCTATTTACCTATTATTACTTTAGCAAATGGGTCCCAAACACAACCCGAAGGGATTGGTACTGTCCATCCCCTCCCTTCTCTGTCTGTTGATTCTGTTCTTTATGTTCCTGGTTGTCCTTTTAATTTACTTTCTATTAGTCGTTTGACCCGTTCTTTAGATTGTCGCATTAGTTTCACTAAAGACTCATCATTTTGCAGGGCCGGGAGTTCGAGACGGATGATTGGCGCCGGATGTGAGTCTAATGGCCTTTACCAGCTCTCTGCCACCTCTCGTGTGTGCTCTGTTACCGATTCCCCTCTCACCATCCATGCTCAGTTGGGTCACCCTAGTCTTGCGAAGCTACAGCAAATGGTGCCTACCTTTTCTAAGTTATCTACTTTACCCTGTGAGTCGTGTCAACTTGGGAAACACACCCGTAGTTCGTTTCCCGATAGAGTGTGTCGTCGAGCTGCGTCTCCTTTTGCTTTAGTGCATTCTGATATTTGGGGTCCTAGTCGTATTGAGTCTACTTTTGGGTCAAAATACTTTGTTACTTTCATTGATGATTATTCTCGGTGTACTTGGTTATTTTTAATGAAAAACATATCAGAGTTGTTTTCAATTTTTCAAACCTTTTATAATGAAATCAAAACTCAGTTTGGTGTTCCGATTCGTATATTGCGTAGTGACAATGCCCGTGAATTTTTGTCTCACAATTTTCAAACTTTTATGGCATCTAATGGCATTCTTCACCAAACATCTTGTCCCTATACCCCTTAACAAAATGGGGTTGCTGAGCGCAAAAATAGACATCTTATTGAAACAACTCGGACCCTTTTATGTCATGGTCATGTTCCCTTTCGTTTTTGGGGCGATGCGGTTCTCACTGCTTGCTATTTGATTAATCATATGCCCTCTTCTGTTCTTGATAACCGGGTTCCCCATTCTGTTTTGTTTCCTCACCAACCCCTCCACTCTCTTCCACCTCGTGTCTTCGGGTCAACATGTTTTGTCCATGATATCACTCCCGGTCTTGACAAACTGTCTGTTCGCTCTATCAAATGTGTTTTTCTTGGTTACCATCGGTCTCAAAAGGGTTATCGATGTTTTTCACCCACTCTTAAGCGTTATCTAATCTCTGCTGATGTCACATTCTTCGAGTCAGTTCCTTTCTTTGAGTCTCCTGACCTGCCTCTTCCACCCATCACTGAGGTCCTCCCTACCATTCCTCCTCTTGTCCCTGTTGCCCCTGCTCCATCACCACCTTCTCCTATTAGTGCCCCGATCCCTACTCGGCCCTCTCCAGGGTTTATCGTCGTCGGCCACAACCACCACCACTACCACCACCATCATCGAGGGTTGTAGAAATTACCGAAGCTCCTTTGGACTCTCATCCCAAGCACCACCTCCTTTACCGCCTCCCAGCTCGCCTCCTCTGCGTCGACCTTCCCATTGCTCTTCGAAAAGGTATTAGATCCACCCGTAACCCTTCTCCTCACTATGTTAATCTCAATTACCATCGCCTTTCTTTATTGCATTATGCTTGTCTTTCCACCTTGTCTTCTGTGTCTATTCCTAAATCTCTAGGTGAAGCTTTATCTCATCCTGGGTGGCGCCAAGCAATGATTGATGAAATGTGTGCACTTCGAAGCAAAGTGGTACTTGGGAACTTGTTACTCTTCCTCCTGGGAAGTCTCGTTGTTGGTTGCTTAGGTGGATTTATACGGTCCAAGGTTGGCCCTGATGGCACTCTTGATCGCCTAAAGGCTCGTTTGGTGGCAAAGGAGTATACTCAGATATTTGGTTTGGCTTATGGCGACACATTCTCCCCAGTGGCGAAGATGGCTTCTGTTCGCCTTTTTCTGTCTATGGCCGCTATTCGTCATTGGTCCCTTCATCAGCGGATATCAAGAATGCTTTTCTTCATGGTGATCTGGGAAAAAGAAGTCTACATGGAGCAACCACCGGGTTTGTTGCTCGGGGGAGTCTTCGGCCTTGTGTGTCGTCTACACAAGTCATTGTATGGTCTCAAACAATCTCCCCGGGCTTGGTTTGGTCGATTCAGTACCGTTGTGCAGCAGTTTGGTATGACTCGTAGTGAGGCTGACCACTCTGTCTTCTATTGCCATACAATTCAAGGTTGTATCTATTTGATTGTATATGTAGACGACATTGTTATCACCGGCGGTGATCACCAAGGCATAACTCGGATAAAACAAAGATCTTTGTCATCACTTTCGGACCAAAGATCTTGGCAAACTTCGTTATTTCTTGGGAATTGAAGTGGCACAATCCAAGGATGGCATAGTAATCTCACAAAGGAAGTATGCTATGGACATTCTTGAGGAAACAGACTATTGAATGCAAAGCCGGTTGACACCCCTATGGATCCTAATGTTAGACTTTTACCTGGGATCGGGGGAGCCACTTTCGATCAAGGAAAATATAGACGATTGGTTGGAAAACTTAACTATCTTACTCGTTACCGTCCAGATATCTCCTTTGCGGTGAGTGTAGTGAGCCAATTTCTAAACTCACCTTGTAAAGGGCATTGGGATGCAGTGGTTCGTATTCTCAGATATATTAAGGGAGCTCCAGGAAAAGGCCTTGTCTATGAAGACAAAGGACACACTCAGATTGTAAGATACTCAGATGCTGATTGGGCAGGTTCTCCTATTGATAGGAGATCTACTTCTGGTTATTCTGTATCCATTGGGGGTAATTTGATTTCCTGGAAAAGTAAGAAACAAAATGTGGTTGCAACATCAAGTGTCGAAGCAGAATATCGAGCCATGGCCTCAGCTACTTGCGAGCTCATTTGGTTAAAACAGCTTCTTAAAGAGCTTCAGTTTGGAAACGTTATGCAAATGACTCTTATTTGTGATAATCAAGCTGCT
Organism: Ormosia emarginata; assembly: GCA_029884605.1. Classification (NCBI taxonomy): domain Eukaryota; kingdom Viridiplantae; phylum Streptophyta; class Magnoliopsida; order Fabales; family Fabaceae; genus Ormosia; species Ormosia emarginata. Next base: position 3,130,588 of record JAQQTP010000055.1, on the reverse strand, counting down.
TTGCATATCGCTTCCAATCCAATATTTCATGAGAGGACCAAACACATTGAGATAGACTGTCACTTTATCAGAGAAAAGATCTTGTCTAGAGACATCACCACTAGCTTCGTCAATTCAAATGATCAACTGGCAGATGTTTTCACTAAGTCTTTGAGAGGTCCTCGAATAAACTATATTTGTAACAAGCTTGGTACATATGACTTATATGCTCCAGCTTGAGGGGGAGTGTTGAAAACTGTTGTAAACATATGTAATTAGGTGTAATTAGTAGTACAACTGTTAGTCCCACATCATGTAAATTGTGTAATTAGTTATTACTTATTGGGTATATATTCAGCCTCCGTTGTGTAGTTGAAACACGCGGTTTCATCATATGTCTCTATTCTTTTCTCTATTTCAACAAGAACGAAAGACAAAGGATGAAGGGAGAGAAAAATCATACACTCATTTATTTGGGACAACTCCATAATGCAAAGGCTCGAAAATTGATTATCTAAAATATCCTACACTTCTAAGTTTCTAATTAAAGGACAATTAAACTTCAAAAAACCTTTTACGTTTCCTAATTATTTTTATAATGCAAATAGACTCCAAAAATCCAAGAATTCAATTTGGAAGGAACCCATTTTTACACTATGCAACCATATCACCATGTAAATTTTACCAAGTGAGGAACACTATAAGCGCGGAAGCTCATTTACTTACAGGGCTTTGATTTGAATTAATCAAAGGTAACATAACTTTGTAACAAGATCTTCTATAGTGCTATAGTATTAGAAAGGGAAAACCCATCCTCATGCCTCATGGTCCCTCATGTTTTTAATTCAGATAAATATGTAAAATTCAAAACTATTTAAAACCCACTTTCTCCACTTTTTAAGGAATTATGACACCCCTCAAGGCCTCTCAGCGCTCTTTTTTTAGATAAAATATGTAAACTTTTAATCTCTTTTTAACCACTTTCTCCACTTTTTAAGGAATAATAACAGTTATTCAAAACCCACTTTCTATTACAACACACACACACACACACACAGAGTTATCGAAGAATTGAAAATAAACCCAAGCACCACAGGTCTTTGTTTCCCTTCATATAAAAAAAAAAAAGTTTGGATACAAATTTTAAAATAGTTGTATTTAAAAATGCAACTTGGCACGCATTATAGTTTAAACTTAGGTGGAAAATATTGCAATTACCTGCATTGTGGTTAAGCTTGTCCAAATGAAGAATATGCATCCATTTGGGAATATCAAGATTTAGGTGTATACCAGCAATATTCTGCACTTGAAAATTCGAAGTTTAGGATAAATTTGAGTAAATGTGATCATTAACTTAATTTTATAAATTCTGGCCAGAAATAACTAGAATGCATCATATTATATATATGTTGTGTCGTGTACTCATTTCAGTGTTTGTGCTTCATAGATTTCTACTTACCCACAGCTTCAGGAAACTTCCAATTATCTGCATTGAGTGTCTCCAAATGAATGATATACGCCTATACCACTTTTTGCCAAAATGTATAATTGCTGCTTTGAACGACTCTTTGGCTGATAAAGTAAAACTATTTCGTGGCTCCTCTTTATCAATTTTGATTACAGCATCTTCAACCACTGGCCTAGAGTTTTGGCTACTTGTAGAGGTTTCAGCTTGATGTTCAAGAAGCTCGGTGTCAGTCTTCCAAAACTTGAAGACCAATTTCCCCCTCCTAGCACCTAAACCAATCCAATTCCACCAAAACTTTGAAGCCAAAAATGTTAATTCATCTCCGTTGACACCAGAAACCTCTATTTTATCTTTTACAATTTCTGTTTCAGGAGGATCTATTCTGCTCGATTCAGAATCGTTATGAGACCACAAGCCGGCACTGGTTATCTACAACAATCATAAAAAAGAGTGTCATATATGCAGCAAGACAACCAAAGGATCATAAAAAAATGATCTCCCAAATACTGGCTAAAAATTAAAGTAGGTTATTGTAGCTATCAAAAGAAAAGATCAAGGAAAGTGGCAATTTCAAACTTTCCTAGGAAAAAAGTGAGATTTAAAAACAGAAATCTGCAAGAAATACTTCCATATTAAATTTCTTATGACATAATAGACATTATCTATTCACATAGTTTGATTCATGGAGAAAAAATCGTTAAAAAGGCACAAATTAGAATGTGCATTTAAAGAATGAAAGGCAATATATACCTTAATCTGAATAAGTTGGGCTTCTGTTGTCACAACTCCAGATAGCTCACTTGAACACCCAGGCTTCACATAGAGAAGAATAAACTTATAAGAAACCAAAGAAAAAATTAAAAATAAAACAAAATTGAAGTTGATTCTAACTCATGGAGAAAACAGTGAATAATTCTGAAGTAAACTGGAACTACCTTAATTCTTGGGATACTGATAGAAAACTGGATCAGAAATGTATTAAAAGAACACTGGGTAACAATCTGAACCTGATATCAGTATGATATCAGTCCAGGAATAGCAGGAAAAATAAGAAACGAAACGTAGGATAACCAGACACTTTGAGGGGTCTGAACCTCCTTCCCAAATATCACTCAAAACATGCATGCCTCACTCATTCCCTTTCCCCTCTATATCATCCTCTGTCATAACCGAATTCTCTCCCTTTTCCATCATCTTCCGCCAGCTCATCATTATGTTATGGTTTGGCATCATGACCTGCCCATTCTCTTCAAATTCCATTATACCCTTGCTTCCAACGTGTGCAGCTCCAACAGCTCCACTCTTTCCTATTTTCCTCATTCTCAAATACACCTTAGTGATAGGGGGTCTAACAATACTTCCCCCCAAGAGTTTCACCTTGTCCTCAAGGTGAAAATTGGGAAAATTCTGCTGAATTGTTTCAAATGATTCCCAAGAATTCTCAAACTCTGGTAGATCCACCCACTTGATGAGTACTTCCATAGTTCCATTTTCAGTTGTTCTCACCTGTACCACTTCAGCAGGGCTCAACTTTAGTTCTCAATCTTCTGCTAATTGGATAGGTAGGGGCTGACTGTGGACATTAGCTGTTACTGATTTCTTGAGCAGAGAAACATGAAAGACTGGATGTACTCTGCTGTAATCAGGGAGCTGTAGCTTGTATGCTACTGTGCCAACCTTCTCTAAAACCTCAAAAGGCCCGTAATACCTTGGACTCAACTTCTCATTAATTTTTTAGCCAAGGACTTAAGTTTGTAAGGCTGAATTTTCAAATATACAAAATCTCCTGGTTGATACACCACATCTCTCCTGCCTTTGTTAGCTTGAACTTTCATTTTGTTTTGAGCTTTCACCAAGTTGTCCTTGAGCTCATCTAGCATGGTGTTTCTCTCCACCAACAATTGATTAACTTCTTCAACAGCGGATAGATCTCCTGAACATCGAAGTAGGAATGGTGGGTCTCTTCCGTACAAAGCTTTAAATGGTGACATCTTAGTTGAGCTATTATAGTTGGTGTTGAACCAATATTCAGCCCAACCAATCCACTTACTCCACTGTCGCGGTTTGGAACCTATAAAACACCTCAGGTAGGTTTCCAAACAGCGGTTCACCACTTCTGTTTGGCCATCCGATTGGGGGTGATAAGCTGAACTCATCTTAAGATGAGTGCCGGATCATCTGAATAATTCTGACCAGAATTGACTGATGAAGACCCGATCTCTGTCTGACACAATAGAGGAAGGAAACCCATGTAATCGGACTATCTCAGTAATAAATAACTTAGCCACTTCCTTTGCTGTAAAAGGGTGACTTAAGGGTAAGAAATGAGCATACTTAGTAAGACGATCAACTACTACCATAATGGTGTCGACCCCTTTTGATTTAGGTAGTCCACCTATAAAATCCATGGAGATGTCTTGCCACACTTGTGTCGGTAAGGGCAATGGTTGCAGCAGACCAGCAGGAGCAAGGGCTTGATACTTGTTTCTTTGGCATACGTCACAAGCAGAAACGAATTCCTGGACATCTTTCTTCATGCCTTCCCAAAACAGAACACCAGCCACCCTTTTATATGTTCTGAAAAAACCTGAATGCCCTCATGGGGGAGAAGTGGAACTCCTTGAGCAAGGTAGGTATGCGCCTCGATCCTTTAGGCAAGACCAACCTTCCTTTATACAACAAGTGGCCTCCTTTCCTCTCATAACCCGGGTGAGACTCCTTATTTGACATTAAGTCTAATAGGATATTTTTCAGCCTTGTATCTGATTGAACTTCCTCTAGGAATGAGTCTGTGTCAACCAGGAAAGCAGTAGATAATGCAGCAAATTCCATCCTCCTGGATAAAGCGTCAGCAGCCCTGTTTTCACTCCCTGGCTTATACTGAATCTCAAAATCAAATCCCATCAATTTAGACATCCATTTCTGTTGCTCTTCTCCCATCAATCTCTGCTCAGTCAAGTACTTAAGGCTTCGTTGGTCAGTTTTAATGATAAAATGACACCCCATTAAATAATGCCTCCATTTTTGGACAGCAAGAACAATGGCCAACAGCTCCTTTTCATAAACTGACTTTGTTTGAGCTCTATCTGATAAACCTTGGCTGAGATAGGCTATAGGTCTGCCTTGTTGCATTAAAACTGCTCCTATTCCCTTACCCGAGGCATCCGTCTCCACTATAAATGGCTGTCCAAAGTCTGGAACAGCCAGCACTGGTAGAGAAGTCATCGCTGACTTGAGGGATTCAAATGCTTCTTGAGCCTCCCCTCCCCACTCAAACCCTTCCTTTTTAAGCTGCTGTGTCAGAGGTCTTGCTATTATCCCATAATCTTTCACAAATCGCCTGTAATAGCCCGTGAGTCCTAAAAATCCTCTTAGGCTTTTGATATTCGTGGGTTTAGGCCAAGATACCATTGCCTCAATTTTTTTTGGATTTGCTGCAACTCCTTGGCTTGATATAATGTGCCCCAGGTATTCCAATTTGGCTTGACCGAAACTACATTTCTTCTGGTTTACAAAAAGACAATTGGACTCTAGAGCATGCAAAACCTGCCTTAGGTGTTCCAAATGAGATTCCTTGTCCCTGCTGTAGACTAGAATGTCATAAAAAAAAAAGCACAAATTTCCTCAAAAATGGTTTGAATACCTCATTCATCAGGGATTGAAAGGTTGAAGGGGCGTTGAACAACCCAAATGGCATCACGAGGTATTCATAATGGCCCTCATGAGTCCTAAAAGCTGTTTTTGGTATGTCCTCCTCCCTTACACATATTTGGTGGTACCCTGATTTTAAATCCAATTTGGAAAAGACTGCTGCTCCGGCTAATTCATCCAGCAGTTCATCTATGGCTAGTATTGGAAATTTATCAGGCATGATCACTCTATTCAAAGCCCATAGTCCACACATAGACGCCACCCTCCATCCTTCTTTCTGACCAATATAACTAGACTTGAGAACAGGCTGGTGCTGGGTTGAACAATTCCAACTTTGAGCATGTCTCCCACAAGCTTTTCTATTTCATTCTTCTGGTAGTGAGGATATCTATAGGGTCAAATGTTAAGAGTTTGAGCCCCTTCCTTTAGTATAATAGCATGATCATGTTTTCTTTTTGGTGGCAGGCCTTGTGGTTCCTGAAATAAGTCTTCAAACTCAGCCAACAATGTATCCAGCTCCTGCCACTGAGAATTGGAATGCTGCTCTTCTGTTCTCATTGATTGGTACTGCACCAAGAATCCTTCTCCCACATCTTTCAAAGCCTTACAAACTATTTTAAGAGATGCTAAGGCTCTGGACAGAGACGGCTCTCCCCTGAATGTCACTGCATTGCCTCCCACGTGCACCTTCAAGGTCAGCTCCTTGAAATTGGCCTTTATTTCTCCCAACCCCTCTACCCATTCCAACCCCAATACCACATCAGCACCTCCCAGCTCAAATAAGTAAAAATCATGGCTTATATTAACCCCTTGGACCCGCATCTTCATACTCCTGCAAACCCACTACATCTCATTTTATGTCCATCCCCTACCTCCACATAATACGCTGGAGTATCTGAAACAGGAAGTTGTAATTCACCCACCAATTTCTTAGATATGAAATTGTTGGAAGCTCCACAATCAATGAGAACCACCACCCTTCTACCTTTTACTTCTCCCCATAATTTCAAGGATCTTTTAGATGTTATCCCCATTATACGATGGAGAGACAGCTGCCTTGCCTCCTCTTCAAGTTCCTGTTCTTCCCCTTGCCCCTTTTCCTCTGGAAGATCCTCCACTCCCACTTATGACTCTACCAGCAGTAGATGCAACTGTTTGTGTTTGCAAACATGCTCCGGGCTGAATTTCTCATCACACCGGAAGCATAGCCCCCTCTGCACCTTGTCCTGCCATTCAACATCAGACAATCTTTTGAAACCTCCCTTCCTTGTGTTGCTTGTTCCATCTCCACGAGCCTCTGCAGTGGGGCACACAAAGCTTGGAGGTCTGGAGACTTGAGTAGAGTTAACAGATCCTCCTTTCCCCACATCGTTAGTTAAGCCAGACCTAAATCCATTTCCTCCCCAAGATGTCCTAGTGGGTTGAAATGATCTTGCTGTTCCACGTTGAGCCTGGCCCAAACTTCCTTTTCCCTTGGCCCAATCTCGCTCCTCAACCAATATTGCTTGGTCCACCACGTCGGAGAGACTTTCCAGCCGATGGAGCTTCACTTCTGCTCAGATATCCTCACGCAACCCGTTCATCAAGATTCCCCTCAACATCTCTTCATCCGCGTGTTTAAGGGGGCCAGAGATCCTTTCGAACTGATCTCGATATTCAACCACTGTGTCTGTTTGCTGCAAGCTTAGTAACATCTTGTAAGGATTTTGGGCAAGTGAAGGTTGGAAGCGTCTCACTACCGCGGTTCTGAAAGCTTCCCAACTTGCTTCGGGATTTCGACTCTCCCACCATTGGAACCAGTTTAAAGCACAATCCTCCATCACCACCATTACCACTGGCACCTTCTCCTCCTCTTCAACCGAATTCACCAAAAAATATCGTTCAACCCGGTTGACCCACCCGTGTGCATCGTCTCCGTTGAACATCGGAACCTCCAGTTTCCTCCACCTATCGTCCGTAACGTGGTTTCGATTGGTTCTGAACGAACTATTTCCCTCATCTTCCTCGTCTTCCCTGTTTCCATGTGTTTTGTTTCGTGATTTCTCTATATCTTTCCCTTCCAGAAACTGCAACAATCGGGTTTGCACCTCTTCGCTGCATTTCAGGCTAACCTCCTGAACTTCTCTCTCAGCTAAGTTGTCCATTCTCCATCGTTCCATCTCCTTCATGATCTCGTTAATCTGCCCAAAGCTTTTCTCAAGAGCTTCCAGTCTCGTTTCCATTTTGGTGTTAACCATCCAAAGCTCCCAGGATGGGGAGCTCTGATACCAGTTGATAGAAAACTGGATCAGAAATGTATTAAAAGAACATTGGGTAACAATCTGAACCTGATATCAGTATGATATCAGTCCAGGAATAGCAGGAAAAATAAGAAAAGAAACGTAGGATAACCAGACACTTCGAGGGGTCTGAACCTCCTTCCCACATATCACTCAAAACATGCATGCCTCACTCATTCCCCGTTCCCCTCTATATCATCCTCTGTCATAACCGAATTCTCTCCCTTTTCCACTATCTTCTGCCAGCTCATCATTCTGTTATGGTGTGGCATCATGACCTGCCCATTCTCTTCAAATTCCATTATACCCTTGCTTCCCACGTGTGCAGCTCCAACAGCTCCACTCTTTCCTATTTTCCTCTTTCTCAAATACACCTTAGTGATAGGGGGTCTAACAGATACCAAACACTAAAACCCTAGACATAGGTTAGGAACAAATAACTAGTTTTCTGACCTCATGGTTAAGTATCAGAAAGAATCATTTAATATAATTTGGACATGTAAAATGTGGAAATACAAATGCAACCCCTAGACAGAATAGCGAAGAATTGAAGTAAGATCATGAACGAGGATAACAATGAGACAATAACATGGTTATAAAAGCAAAAGAAAGGCAAAGTAGCATAAGAGTCAGATGATACTGTAGCCTGAAATGGTATTGAAAGAAAGTGATTGCTTAGCAATTTACTTATCCAACTTGGTATGCAATAATAATGCATTATACCAAAGCTTCTAACACTGCTGTCCATTGTGAGTATTTAGTTATAGTTTTAATATCAAATTTAGAAATATAGGAAGGCTGAGTCCACAGTGCACTCATTACACCAGTACAACAGTTAGTGTGTGTTTGTTTTAGATTTTGGATGCTTCAAATGTGGGTTTGCATTTTACAAAGTGGAGTTCAATGGTGGCTTGATGTGTTTGGCAATTTTTCACTTAAAATAGACATGCTGTTCCGTTCAGTAAAATCAATTCTGATTCCAGCAACTCCAGGTAGCTTTTTCATTTGACTGTTGAAACGCAAGGTAAATATTACCAAGTTACCCTCTTTTGTTTCTCGTTGCTCACTCCCACGCTTACTGGATACAGTGGTCTCACCCTTGTATAGTTGCATGCTTGCTGGATAAACAAGGTTTTAAGTGTATAAATGAATTTTATAGCTTTAAAATTGTACTTTCATCAAATGTGAATATTATAAATAGTGATAGTAGAAATTTATTTAAATATAAATAATTATCATGTATGGTTATAATGTAAAAATTATTCTTTTTAGATGAAAATGTCATGTCTTTTTTAGTAATTTCATGTAGTAAATTCACTTTACACAAAGAAAAGGACAGCCTGGTGCTATAAAGCTCCCACTATGCGCAGGGTCCAGGGAAGGGTCAGACCCACTATGTGCTCTATAGTAGGCAGCCTTACCATGCATTTGCAAAAGGCTGATTCCACAACTTGGACCTGTGACCTCCAGGTCATATAGCGACAACTCTAACTGTTGTGCCAAGGCTCCCTTTTGATTTTACTTTACACAATCCAAACAAAATCAATTCTTTAAAACTAACTTTTGAAATGTCATTCCCAAACACGAATCAATTCTTTCAACATCAATTCCTTTAAAATCAATTCTTTTAAAATCAATTCTACCAAAATCTAAACCTTAGGTGGCTGTGCTCTGGATCATTAGATTGAATCTGTTTCTGAAATAGTTGTGCCAAATACAGATTTTTCTTTCAAGCTCAGATTCAATGTAACAATCCAAGAGTGCAGCAGGTGCAATGGACCAAATACTTGGCTGGGAATCAAATTGCGGTTAGAAGAGCACCCAATTTCGGATATCTTTTTATTTAGAGAGAGAAAATTGTAATTTCTTTTGGATTTTGCTAACAAGTGTAAGAACATTTGTTAATGAATAAAAAATAGAAAGTATTGAATGAAAAGTTAATTTTTTTAAGTTTTCAATGCATTGAATCTTTTACTTTTCATTTAATACTTTATATTTATTGATTCCTTAAAGGTTCCCTTAGGAAACTCGTTAGCTTTTCCATTAACAAAATCAACTATAGTCTGGTTAAAAGAACCCTAATATTCTCTATCACATAGTGAATGTTATACTTATATAGTAAATACAGCACCAAATGAAGTCCATCTCTAACTAGATATCCAGTCCACAGAAACTCTCACTATTTGAAAAAACACCAAAAAAAAACTCAGTAATCTAGCTCCAAATTTCAAAACTGACAAACAAACAGCTTTTAAGTTTCACTTCCTTCCTTCACCTATCCCAATTCAAGTTCACGATTATACCTTTAATTTGAGGTATATTCAAGCATTCAAAGCCCATCAATAATTAATTTATCACAAAAAAAAAATTTCCCAAAGCCCTAAAAGAGAAGAAAAAGTTGAAATTGAGAGAGGGAGAAGCAAAAATAGAGACCTGCTGAACGTAATTGGCGTGCATAACAACGAGAATGCAGAACAAAGTGATTGCAATGACTAGGTACAGATACTCCAAAGCAACTCTGACTTTTGGCGTCAATATCTGCGAAAACCTCTCTTGCACGCGAATAAAGGTCTGCTCTGGATCCATCGCGCGCCAGGACAACAGATATAAAAAAAAAAAAATTCCCGAGAAAGTGATGGAAAATCGAAGTTTTCGTGTTTCTGAAGACAGGTTTTCTGTTTATATGGTATTGATCATCATTCACGTTTTCAACGAGGATTTTATGATTACAGATAGGAACAATAAGATAAAAATTTCATTCCTTTTTCATTTTTAAATTTTAAATTAATTATTATTGTTCTCCTCGACCTCCCTGTCTCTTCGTGTCCAATCGCGAGTTTGGCGAACAGAATGAGATTGTACCTGGCGCAATAAGAATAAGATCCAGGATAAGGTTATCCAGGGTATGCCTATATTGTTATTATATTTAGGCAAAATAGGTATTTTAGTATTTCATTTTTATTTTTAAAAAAAATTGGTCTTAAATTTTTTTTTATTTTTCAAATCGACAATTAAGGTAGCCTTGGATAGGATTGTCAAAATGGATCAAATTCGATAGACTAACTCAAATAGCTCAACAAAAAGTGTAAATTGTTTAAAAAATTCAAACTCAAATTTAATTTAGTCTGATATGACTCTATCCGATATAGTCTGACCCAAAATTGAGTTGGCTCGCTTCGAGCTAGGCTAACTCGTTGGCCCAAATTTTAATTTTTTTTAATTTATTAAGATACACCTAAAATGATACTATAATTTTTAACTTAGAAAATTAAAACTCAATTGATAATTGGATTAGTTATCTAATTTATTTGTTGTTGACCCAAAACTAAAATAACCTAAATATTCTATTTTTCACTTATTTAATTTTTTAAAGATTAAATCTGTAACACCTCAAATTTCCTAAATAGTTGACAGTAATTTTGACAGTTAACAGAATTCTACTGTTTAGTGATTTCTGTGTATTGTAAAATTATTTTGAATATTCCGTCAGCGTATTTGATTGTTTTAAGTGATTTACTCTGTGTCAGGAAAATAAAAATTTTCGGGCCGGGAAAAACTTTACGTAATTTAATTTTTACCGTTAGGTTTTAATTATTTTACGTAATCTAATTTGATATTTGTGCGTTTTTTAATTTTTGTGATTTTATGGGTGATTATGAAATTTTTATGATACTCCAATCAGTTTTTGATCGTTTGTGGGTCCCGTCTTACATGCTTACGTGGGCGGGATGAGTCCCAACGTGAAAATTTTTCTACGCATAGTAAAAATTTGTCTTGTTGAAGACGAGACATGGGATCTTACTAAATCAAATCCCGAGGCAATTTTAGAAAATTTTTTGTCTTGTGTTTTGATCTTGTATTAATTATCTACGATAAAAATATATAGTAAATATAATCTTTCGTGGGGTTTTATGAGATAAAAATAGAAATTATATCTTGTTAAGTCCACAATTAGTGGTTATGATAATTTTTATGGACCAATAGGAAACAAGTCTAATATTGAAGACTTTGATATCAACCATCGATTTAATCAACGGTGTAGGATAAGTATAATATAATGGTTATGACCATTTATAACCATTGGATTTAGAATTGATCAAGGGTGAAGATTTGGTCTTACAAAGTGGCTAGAACCATTTGTGACTATTGGATTTGGATTTAATTAATGGTGGAGATTGGTCCAACTTAATGGCTTAGACTTTCCAAAAACTAATAGAAATTGGTCAAGAATAATGACTTGACTCTTTAAGGACCAATAGGAAATAAGCTATTGAATAAATATTTGGACTCCTTAAATTGTTGCTTTTATAGTGGAGGAAGAGCAAATTGCTCTAATAATCAATTCACTTTGTGATATTAGAATCTAATTCAAGTAAAACAAAGTGAGACCAAGTCAAATAAAATGGCTCCATTATTTGTGAAGTTCCACGGCAATGCAAGGAAAAAAGGGGGCCAAAATCTTTTTATGTATTTGCTATATCATTTCATCACTTTTTCTCTCAAATGATGTAGTACCAATTATTTGCTCAAATAATTCACTCTTTTCTCTCTTCATTATACGGCCATGTACCCTTTTTATGGCCAAAATTATACACTTAATTCTTCTTTCTTCAATTATATCAAATATCAATGAAATAGTCAATTATGGTAGCTCTCCATTTTGTTTTCTACGGCCATTCATTTGAAGGAGACAAGATTCATGCAATTAATTCTTTTGGCTATTGTTTTTATGCCTACAAGAAGCTATATAAAGTTAGTCAAAGTTTGGTGGCTATTCTTTCCAATTCCTACGGCTATGCCTGCTTGGTAAAAGAGAAACATGTTATCTTTAATTCATTTTTATCTCTTTTATTCCAAATTGACTCACGGCCAAGTAGTTTTTTGGGGGCTAAAATATTAACTCCTTACTTGATAATTCATATCACTTTTCTATCAATAACATCTCTCACCTTTCTTTCAAAACAAGAGCACGGCCAAGAAGGCCTTAGGAAGCCAAAATTGTGACTTTAGTTTATTTGAACATCTTTTCTATTTCAAGAACCAAAGAACCATATCAAATTTCTCTCCATTTTCTCTCCAAGCTTGGTTCGGCTATGGCACCCAAATATACCTTCCATCACTTTTTAATTTCAACCAACCATATTTCTTAAATCCTTACCTTATTTTAAGCAACTTTCATGTTGGAGACTTTCTCTAAATCATTCATTTTCAAGGACTTTCTTCAAGATCAAAGTTATGAGGTATTTACGGTGAAGTGTAAGGAAACTTCATTTCTTCTCTCTTTTTCATGATCTAAGCCATGTTTGATCCATGGTTCCTCTTAATCAAGCTTAGTATACAAATTTTTATGTGTGTTTTGTTTTGTATTTGAGAAGCCCTTGGTAGTGAAGGACTTGGAAAAAGAAGCAAAACAAGGAGCTTTTGAGGATCTTCAAGAGGTAAGAGGGAGATCCACCTCACCAACCAAGTATGGTGGTGAGAGATGATTTTATATTTGGTGGATGGTGAATCCATGTGAGGATTTATATCCATGGTCTTGTAATTTATTTGTGGGTGTTTATGTGCTTTAATTATTTGTCTATGCTTGGTATGCTTTGCATGATTTTATGGCTTTGATAGTATGCTTAAAATATGTATGATAAGTATTTGATATGCTTGTAGTATTTATGATGAAATATGTATGTGTGTGCCATGATGTGTTGATGGAAAGAAAAACAATTTTTGGCTCCAATGGCCAAGGGAGAAGGCTACGGTTTTTGATGCCCTTAATTAGAATTCATGTTGAAATTTTTCAAGAACAAGGGAATTGATTTTTGGGTCCCTATAACTTAGTGAATTTCGGCCAAGACACCTTAAAATAGGTGTTCACAAATTAATGTTTTCATAAATGATGAAAATGGATGATTTGAAGAATATGGAAAATAAACAAATGTTTTGTTTTTCAAGAGAACAAGAACATAGTTTTGAAGGGATTTTTAATGATTTTTTTGTGTAAAAAGTTTCTAAATGTTTACTAATCATGATTTCGAAAAAGAGACGGGCAAACGTTGATTTTAAGGATTTGCAAAGAAAGTGAAAAAGGATTTGCAAAAAAAGTGAGAAAGGATTTGTAAAGAAAGTAAAAATGTATTTGAACAAATGGGTTTGGTTTTTATGACCATCGGTATTTCAGTTTTGAAAACAAAGATTTTAATGGTTTTGTTTGTGTGAAAACAGAAATGATCAATAATTGGGTTAGAAGGAAAAATGTTTGATGGCTTCAATGGCCAAATACCCTACGGTTTTGAAAAACTGGTTATGCCTAAATTTTTATGGAACAAAGTGATATTTTATAAAACGAAGTGTTTTGTCACTCGAAAGATTTGACAGTTTTCAATGAACACGTTCATGGTTTTTGAAGACTTGCGGATACCTTGATTTTATAACGAAATGATTTTCGCACAAGAATTTGGAAAGGGAATTAGAGTGTTTATCACTTGAGAAAATCAAGTTTTCATAAACGAAAATATTTTCGAACTTTAATTTATTTTGAAGAAGGTTGTGTTTGGAAATGATTTGGGAAAAATGAAGAATATAATGGTGTTTTGAAAATTTACTAACGTATAACTGATTTTTGAGTTTTGAAGTACGTTAGGAAATTTTTAAAGTTTGAAACATTGATTTATAACAATGAAAAGTGATTTTATGGGTTATATTTGGAAAAGGATTTCTTGAGTATAGAATCATGGAAAAAGATTTTCTTGAGTAAGAAAAAGTATTAAATGAAGTATAAAGTTATATTATTTTGAGAAAAGTTAAAAAAGAATTTTTGAGGGTTGAGAAATATTTTTTGTAATGAAATTGTGGTGAAAAATTATTTACGTATCTTAAAAACATAATTTTTAAACTACGCTATTGGAAATACGGTAGAATATTTCTACGCGATTCTGAATTATGTTTAAATATTTTACGTAATTTGAACTACTGTTGAAAAATCAATATGTGATTTAAAAGTGATAGAATATTTTTACGTGATTGTGAAAATGACGAAAAATTGTTATGTGATTTGGAAAGTGTTTTAAATATTTTGAAAATGATGGAAAATGATTTACGCGACTTAAAAGAATGATTTTTAAGTTACGCGATTTTTAAACAGTGGAAAAATACTATGCGATTTGAGAAACGTATATTTTTACGCGATTGAGAAAACGTTGAAAAATCACTACGTGATTTGAAAACGCAACAGAAACGTTGCAAAATTGTGAAAACGTAACAGAAATGTTGCACGATTGTGAAAACACGATGAAAGTGTTTTATGACTATGAAAACGCGATAATATGATTTCGCTATTGAAAATACAGTATGATTACTGTTGGGCCAGTGTGTGGACCCTGATTTTGAGATTATGAAATTAAACTAAGAATGGGCCAATGTGTGGACCCTGAATATGAAATGGTGAATTTTGCCTGTGATTGACATTGGTGCATTTTATATGCATGAGCTAGTGTATGAATACTGTATGAGAAAATGATAAATTTTACCTATGATTGGCATTGGTGCATTGAACATGTATTGGAAAGGTCCGAGGGACTGTATGAGGCTATTTGCCTAGGAGAGACGTACACCTCTTGAGTGGGTGCGATATGCGTAGTATAAGTCACTTGTTGACCTTGGGGGTATCGGGGTACGGGTTGCTTACACGGGTAGTTGGTCGCGCTTCTTCCCGTAGGTTAGACTGATGCAACACACCGATGATCCTGACCGGAACACTATTCTTAATCATGATCTCGTAAAGACTGTCGTGTATATGCTAGATGTGCAAAAATCAAAATGAGGATTATAGCACTTGGTCTGAGGCATTTTGGTACAGACAGATCTTTCGGATCGACTTCTCCAAACTGAGTATTAGCTCCATGGAGTAGGACATTGAGTCTATGTGCGCATGCATAAATCTAAGTATTTATATCTTTATGATATATTAATTGAGGAATATTGGTTATGACAATTATTTTGAATACTTGGATAATGATGAGGATAAATAATGTTGATGTCATTATTGTTATTATCGTATGATTTGAACTTATAAATATTTGAATGATGATAGTTGATTAATGTTGAGTGCATTATTAGAATTATGGTATGACATATTTGTATGGTATGTTATTTGTGTTATCTCTATGCTACCATGTTGGTATTGGCGTGGGTAATCTCACCTCTTTGTTATATTGTGTGGTTGGACTTGGTGTTGTAAAAACTATAATAGATGGAACGAGTTGTCTTAGACATAACAGGTGACAAATACCTCTGCGTTTGGAGACAACATCAGAGAATGACCTTTCCAGATTGGATAGCTTACAGTGTTGATAAAGAAGAGATGTCTGAGGACAAAGAACAGATGTAGAACAGATGTCTGATGCATCAAGATAGATACACAACAGAATACATATATAGAGTTTTTTATCGTTAGTGTTGTACCGTGCTATTAAGTAGGACCCGTGATGGGGTTTGCTACTGTTAAAAAAGAGAGAGTTTTCTGTTAGTTTTTATATTTCTCTTTAAATTGTTAAATATTAATTAGTGTCAATATTGTATAATAAATATATTTTCAGTAATATTTATGGATCTCAATAAGTTTATGTTTCTGTCTTTGATGAAAAGGAAATTTTAAAACCCATCTTTTATAACTCAAACCTTTTATAAATTTCTTTTAAGATTGAGAGTTGATAGTAAAAAATGTGATGTCCTGAGGAGGGTGTTATAAAATTCATTATTTTTTTAAAAATAAAAAAATTGTCAAGTTTGTGGGTCAGCCCTTCCAACCCAATGCCTAACCCGCAACCCGCGATGGGTTGGGTTGGGCTAGCATTGCTAGCCTGAAACATACTTGGCCCGTCTCAAAAATGACTCGACCTATTTTGGCAGCTCTAGTCCTCTGTCACACTTCCATCAATCTCACAAAAAAAGTGATGGTGTGTCATTATCCAATAATGTCATGTCATCGTCATGTTATCATCATGTCATAGTCACGCCATCACAGTTCGATTAAGGTTTATGATGGAATCGTTAATTAGGACCACATTGTTGATGATTTAAAAGAAAATGGACTAAATTGATAAAAATAAAAGATATAGTACCAAAATTAAAAAAAATAAAGACAAAAGACTAAAATATCCATTTTGTCGTATATTTCCCAATTACAATTAATTTTAGAGTTTTGTTAATGTGTGTTCCTAAGACATAAGTTAAAGAATAAAAAGTAACATTTATTGCTACTAGCGAATCGACCGACACTTCAATCCACATTTTTTATGTCATTCATTTGATTTTATTATTTATTTGGTAAGATATATTGCATTGGTACTTCTCAACATTACCTAAATGATTTTAGTCAAAAAAAAAAACATTACCTAAATGATATAGTTAGTGTAAGTTATTCAATTTTTGTGAGTTATTAAGAGATTTATAGTCGTTGCAACTGCCTCTAATGTGGGAAGTTAGAGTTACATGTTTACACTTTTGTCATTGTATAAAATTGTAAAAAAAGAGGTAAATCTAAATGGCCATTTTAAAAGAGTAAAAGTGAACATTAAAATTAGCAATTACCTTTAGAGGAATGCTACTAACACATATTTTTAAATACTTATTTTAATATTTGTTTTATTATTAATTCACCTCGTACACTTGAAAAGATTATTAGGAGAGAGATATTAGCAACATTTGCTTTTAGACTAATAATAAAACAAATGATAAAAAGAGTATCCAAAAAAGTGTATTACTAGAATTTTTCTTACCTTTATTTAAGGATGAATCTAAAAAATATTTAGTAGATGGACCAAAAGTTATGAATTATATTATCAAATTATATCATAGTATCTACTAATAAAATTTATATTATAGTACAAAAAATAATATGTTACAAAAAATGTTTCTTGTGCTTGGGACTCAGTTCCCTCAAATTGAACTTGCTGAGTCAGTGAGTCCCTGTTGTATAGCTACGACATCCCTGCTCAAGGCTTACCCACTCTCTTTGGAATCATAAATAGATAATAAAATTAATTAAGAGAAATAGAAAGAATGATTGAAGAGTTATATCTTAATCCTTATGCGCTTGTGTTGTGCTATGTGGGAGTAGAAGACGATGAGATAAATTGAAAAGTGAATGATCTTTTTTTTATAATTTAAAAATACTTTCTTATAATTATAGGATTTTAATTACCTAGTATTAGTAATAGTCTAACTGTCAAAACCCATGTAAAGATGAGATTGATAGATCCCACTTATCTTCTAAGCTTTTTAACAAATAACTTATTGGTATTAACGCTTACTATCTAAGCTTTATCATTTATATTTTAACTTTTGTTTCATATTATAAGTATGTAATAAAATATTTTTTTATTTTTGGGGGGGCCGTAGCCCATGCATGCCCTCCTTCAATCCGTTCATGCCTATATTATTAGTAATAGTTTCATTAAATCATTTTAACTACTTGAGTACATAATATTAAATGATTTTATGTTTTAATTACATTAAATGGTTTTTTTTTAGTTAATACCTATTCTTGATACGTTTACATAACCCTAAAAGATATTAAATGCCATACGTTGATAAAACCCTTAATTTATTTGATAAGCTTTGATGAGCATGAAGTTAAAGAATATATTAACAAGTTTTTTGTGATTAATTTTTAGGGTTTGAATCTTGAAAGTTATTATTTTAAGGAAAACTTTATTTAACCATTATTTTCAACTCAAAATTGCTTATAAACAACTGGTCAAAGACTAAAATAAATAAAGGATAAATTTTATATCTTACTTTATGATTTATTCTTATTTAGTTGTCAATTTTTTTATGAACAATTTTTTTTATATATAAAAAAGTGTAGGGTTAGTGGAAGTTTTTCCTGAGGTTAAAACAAACCAACAATCTTAATTTTTGCCTACCAACAAAAATCTTTGGATTCTAATCTAAGTTATATAATTGTCATGAATGAAAGATTGATTAAGTCATCTACTATTAACACTTAAATATAAATAATAACCAATAAACAATAGAGAGAGAAAAATAAAAGAAAAAAGTATTAATTGAAAAAAAAAAAAGCTCGATGTTGTTCTTAAGTACTCATTCATATATTTTTGCCGAGTGAAGATTGTCTTTATGAATTAGCAATTATCTACTAAAATTGTATAATTTATCCCAATAAAAACAAAATAGCTGTAGACTAAGGACTTAATACTTGGAGGAAGACGTGGTCACGCGGTGACTTACAACTTGAAGAACGGATATATATTTTGTAGCTGCAGAAGTATGAAATTCATGACTATTTCAACAAGGTATTTGCCAATTTTGGATGTTTAAGAAAAAGCAATGGTGCACATTAGAAAAGACAACCAATTTTGGGGAAAATTGAAGAATACATAGACATCAGTTTCAGTGCTAAAAAGAAAAGAAACAAATCAAATAAAACAAATCCTTGTACAAAAGCCAGAGGATCCCAAATTTGTCTAGCGTTTGCAGAAATTAGTATAATTATTAATTTGATTAGTACTTTAAATCATAGTTGTTAGATGATACATGCACTCTATTGGACATTGATAGAGTTATTCTGGAAATTTTTTTCCTTTCACCAGGTAAGCAATTACCCAGTCATGATCTCCTGCGGTTGAATGAATTTTTAGCAAGTTCAACAGCTATAAAAGAAGGTGCATCGATGCTCCCTCATGTGCAGGGAGCACGTTAGATGCAGCCTCCCTTTCAGTCAATCTACAGTGGAGGATGTTTAGAAACAGGTAACAAATATGTAAAAAAACCAAAAAGAAGGAACAGGCAACAAATAAAGACAAATAGCATACACACAACTGTAGATTTTTTTTTTTATATATACCACAACTATAGAATATATCACTTTATACTTTTGGAAAATGGTTTACATTCACAGTACATAAACCTCAAGGACACAACTCTCACCCCTCCAAGCCAGTGATATCAACACAACAATCAAAATTTCATAACATTGAAGAAAAGTAAATAAATATTACCTTGAAAACTAAAAACAAGACAAGAAACAATTTTTGAAAAAAAACAAAACAAAAAAAAGAAGAAAAACAGTGTCTCCAAAAGAAAAATTGAGAAGGCACTGGATGGAGCAGCAGCAACCTGCAGGAAGAGAAGTAATAACCATCAAAGGTAAGTAGCAGATTGAACACAAACAGCATTTGATTAAAAGAGAAATACAACTAAAAGGCAATAATTTAGACAAGGTTGTTAGGCACTAACCTACAAAACTAGAAGCAAAAATTATTTTACAAGGAAACTCTATCTAGGAAATTTGTTGCTACTAAAATTGATTTATAAAGATCCACTAACGGAATTATGAATTTGCACTTAAAGAAGAGGGTTTCAGAAATTCCTACAATATTCAGGATATTGGACAAAGATCTGTTTAAAGTGTTTTGTAGACGACTGATATACCAATTTATGATAACCAATTGGTAGCATTTCTCAAAAGCTGCATACCTGGTAAAGGCAATGATCTTCGGCCAGGGCCGAACAGCTCCACTTAAAACTTTATGACATGCCATTTCTTCAAATGCAGATAATGCATTTACTCATTGTTTGCACGATCAACTCCTTGGGGCAAATGCAGATAATGCATTTGCATGTGCAGGTGGGAGATTGCTCAGGAGAGGTTGCATTTGTTGCCCATATAATGAAATTAGATGAGAAAAAGCTTTGCCTACTAGAGCTTTAACTTCAGACGTCTCAACAGGTGATGCCACCACTTGAGCAAAAAGATTAACTAACTCAGGGACTAGGGAGAGGATCTGAATCACATTTAGAAATGGAAAAACAGAATTATGAAGGAGAATATTACCACTGGGGAAAACAACAAAACGAGGAAAGAATCTTAACAGTTCTGAAAAGAAACAATTACCTGGGGATTGGATAAGAATACAAGAGAAGAGACACAACTATAGACAGCCATAGACTCCTCGTGGTCTTCTTTTAAAGGAAGAACTCTCAAGAAAACAGGGAGAACCTGTAAAAAGCATCCAAGATATATATAGAAAACATCCAATAAAAATATTTAGCTATCAAGTATTCACAACAAAATTAAACTTGAAGAAATTAAAAGTGCAACGTACTATAATATAAGTTCAAATTTTGATGAAAAAAAAAATGAAGTTTTAATTGAGTGAGCAGGATCCATATAAATAAAGCAGGAAATTACCTGATTTAACGGGATAGATTCAGGGTGTACCATAATC
This sequence comes from Ormosia emarginata, assembly GCA_029884605.1. Classification (NCBI taxonomy): domain Eukaryota; kingdom Viridiplantae; phylum Streptophyta; class Magnoliopsida; order Fabales; family Fabaceae; genus Ormosia; species Ormosia emarginata. Next base: position 3,109,967 of record JAQQTP010000055.1, on the reverse strand, counting down.
ATTCTTGCCACAGCACCAGCCGCATTATCCCTCACTGCATCATCAGGCTCTGACTCACCAAACAAGGGATGAAGTCCACGTAATATATTGTCATAGTATCTGGTATTGGATTAAAGAAAATGCTAAATCAAGGTAAATGCAAGGTATACAGGGACGGGATTCAACCCCTAAAACAGCATATACTACTAATATTGATTGACATAAATAATCATACAAATTTACTCCCATAAGCTAACTCAAAGAAAAACAGAAAGATCAGTGTACAGCTATCAAATGGGGAGCACAAAAAAGGATACTTTAAAGCAGAATCACCACCATTTTTGCACAACTCTCCAACACAAAATGCGGCATTCCTTCTATTTGTTGCCTCAGATGATGCTAGTTCTTTAAGTACCAGGGGCATCACCCGCTGAGAAAGATAATATCACATTTTACAAATCAATTAGAATTCTCGAAATACCCACTAACATTGACAGATAAGATCACAAAAGGGAAAAAAGAGATAAAGAAAAAGAGCACTAATATTACATCCACATAGCTCGCAATAGGAGAACCCATGTTCTGAGCAACTTCAGCAAGGCAGGCAACTACCATGGTCCTATCTTGAGGGGGACGGGAAGCTTTCTGCATTTCAAAGTGAGGATATTAGTTTATGATTTATACCTAACTGTAAAACTTATTGGTTGCCAACTCACTGCAAATTTCATAAGTGGTTCAAATAGCTGTGCAAAGATGGGAGCAAATTGAGCACTCATGAACTTTGCAAATGCAGGAAGAAGATCAGAAACTGCATCCATAAGCACTTCATCATGTGCACTATCATCATCATCAATTTCACTGTCTGACTCTATCTGCTGACAAGAGGATTCCTCCCGAAGTAACAATGAAGTTGCATCAACAAGCTGGGGCAAGTCTGATATCAGAGTAAATCTCTCATTAGCATCAGCTCAGCACAATGACTTTGAATGATAGGCCAGATAATTTTATGCTTACAAGGCTCAAGAGTTGCATAACCATAATCTCTAATGATGTCAGCCACGCTAGTGCAAGCTTGAGCAACCACTTCCTTGTCATCATCTTCAACCATAGTCTTAATGTAAATATTCATCAAAGTATCTGCAGAATCAATCAGACTCAATAGTTTATACAGATAAACGAACTGGTTAATCATGAACACATACAAAATCAAAATATTTTATTACTCCAGTTGATGTTCTCACCAAGAATTTCTTTTGCTTTTGCAGCCCCTTCCTGAAAAGCAAGGAGTGTCAATTGTGGTGGCAGTAAAAGAAAGGCTTCAAACTAAAGAACAAACATTTAAAATCAGAGAGAAGGCACAATTCTTCATCTGTTATCATGTAGTAGCCCATCTCCACATATTAATCATGATAAGCAAAATAATGGTTGACTAACAAAATAGCAACTCTCATTGTTAGTGTTACAATCCTACACTTAAGTATAGGAAAGTTACAAAAGATAGGGCCAGGAAACAAAGTGGTAACAGAAACAAAAGTCCATCTTTGGAAAAGGAAGAAGTGAAAAGATAAAAGGAGGTATTGATCAGACTTACATTTTGACTTTGGAAGATTGCATGAGCTGCGGTTAATATATCTGCAGTTAAAATCAAACATACATCAGCATTCAATGGTGTATATAGTCTATAAAATAAAATTGTGGTATTTGAGAACACAAAATAACATAGAAGGATGTGTTTACAAATTAGAATGAGATAACTTGTAAAATATCATGCCCAAACTAGAAAGGGCAGTTTACTTCCACTGAATTATATTTTTCCTTCTCCTCATTGCCTCTGTAATCTGTATGGATATATGATTTGATTGATAGGTTCAATATATCATCAAGGGATCATTGGGTATGTTATTCTGCATCATTTAGAATAATATTCTACATGGTAAAATGCATTTTGCGCGTAACCAACCAGAAACAATTACTTACGAAAAGTACAAGATACATAAAAAAACATGAGACAAACAGCAAAAAACGAGAATAGGTAAAACAGACAAACATAATTTGAAAACAGAAGTTACAGAACAACATTCAGAAAATAGTTTCCACCTACGTTTTAAAGCAATGATTGCCTGAAGTCTAACATCTTCATGAAAATAACCACAATGTTTCACCAAGACTCTTAGCGTCTCCTCCAAATAGCTTAAAATGATTTAAGAATTCAAACTTAGCTATTAGTGTTGAATTTTTTTTGTGAAAGTAACTAAAAAAAATTTAAGTACTTCAGTCAAAGGATACGGAGCATAAGAAATCTTTGTGTGCTGTGCAAACAGGCCGAGGGCTTGGGTTGCAGCTGCCTTTTCATCCAACACTCCAGTTCTAATACTTATATTCCGAACTCTTGGCTCATCATGAGCTTCATCATCTGATGAAACTCCTCCAAATCCATTAGCAATTTCATTGTCACCCTCATCAATGTCCACCGCAGAGCCATCATCAAGATTGCAGGAAGAAAATGCAAGGGGCACAACATGAGGAAGATACTGTTTACCAATACAAAATTTCACTTGTAAGAGTAAGCAGGATATAGGAATTACATAAAGCTAATCTATGCAGACCTGTGCAAAACTGTCATCCAAAATCTCAGCAACATTGCTGAAGAATCCATGGGTGTACTCCCGAAGCTCACTAAACTCCAGCCCAAATCCCTGAAAATAACGGAAGAAAATCAAATTATTCCAGGGAGAAGGCAAAAAGCACAGTTAGCAACAGAGTTAAGTGCTAAGGTGATTACAGAAATTGCAGCTTCTATATAAGGAGGTAATATTGGTTCCATTCTCATTCTCCCTACAGACATTGCAACAATTCCAACTAGTTCAGTTGCTCTTGCACGCGAACGGAGATCCTCATCATTAGTTAACACCATGAAGTTTTTCATCAACTCTAAAACCCTTTCAGCATAAGGAATGAAAGCTTGCTCTGCAGCAGAAGCAATAGAACCGATGGCAGACTGCAAGGGCATCCAGTGGAAAATATAAATTTAAATACCAAAACAATAAAGCAATATCTGATTCATTATGATTATGACAATCTTTACAGCATACTGAATCTTCCCCATACCATGCATGTTTCCTGCAAATTTCGGGAACTATTTTGGAGAGCTGCCAACAGTCTTCCCATCAAAGGATCTAGAAAAGGAAGGATTTCCTCACCCATGTTCTCGGAAAATGCAGCCAAAGCATAGTATGACTTTTCCTGCATAAATTTAAATGTAATGCTCAGACAACATGCAGAGAATCTATTTTATTTTTTTTATTTTTGATAGTAGCAGATAATCTATTGGTAGACCAATCTCTTCCCCAATGTGTACCTTTACTTCATCAGATGCATCCTCAAGAGCATTTAAAATGCAGGGAAGAACACTCTCGTAATGGGATACAATTTCAGGCTGTAAGTGCTCAGCAAATTGACCCAAAGCAAATGAAGCTGCCCCTCGGACCATTTGTTCTGGATCCCTCAGAGCTCCCAGGACAATATGGAGAACAGGTTCCAGCTTACTTTTCATGAGCTCCAAACAACCTTCTGAAATGACGCCCAATGCAGTAACAGATGCTTCCCGAAACTTTGGGTTTGCATTTTGACAGCTTACAGAAGCAAATTCAAAAACTGGTGGGAAAACATGCTTTGGGATGTTTAAAGCCATAGTATCAATAACTTCTGCAGCAGCTCGATCTGGTGCAAGATCATCATCTTCATTTTCATTTGTTGATTCAGCAAGCAAAGGGCATAACACATGTAGGATAGGGATGATCAGCTTATGCCTTTTCAAAGTATTGGACTTGTACTTTGCCAGCCATGAAATGATCTGAATTGCCTGTTAGATGGAGCAAGTAGCAGCAAGTGAGTGAGCAAAACAACTATAACAGCAAGAATATAAAAAAGTCATAGCAATATATTTTATGATCCTAACCAACCTGATGACGTGTGTTAGACTCCAAATTTTGACTTGAGCAAACCTCAAGGGAGAACTGCACTATGGATTTGACTGAATCTCCAAGAAGAGGTGCAGGAGATTCTATCAGCTCATCAAAAATTTCAAAAGCAATTATGGCAACATCTTCTTCTCCAGAAGCAAGGCACTGTCGTGCAACATTCAAGATGCTTGGAATGAATTCACGAAACTTAATCTGTACACATATGGCAAATTTTAAGTCAGCCAAAACTAGGAGAAAATACACAATATGCAGCTCCAGCTGATTAGGCAACATGATTTAAGAAGTAACTCGGGGAACCAAAAAAATTGCATGCAAACCATAAACTACTATCTTCATTATAGCTATACCAAAGGAATGCAATGTATATCAAAACATCACAGTTGAACAGTAGATGATTACTTCCTATAATAAACAACTTCATGAAAATATATATATATATATATATATGAGGGAGGATCAGCTTACACCAGTGTAAGTCTTTTTTCTCTTACACACATTTTCAACCGTTAGTTTTACTTTCATCTAATGGTTTATATTATTTCATTAAAGGTAACCATTAAATGAAAGTGGATCTAACAACTAAAAATGAGTGTAAGAAGAAAAAGACTTACACTGGTGTAAGTTGATCCTCCCTCTCTCTCTCTATATATATATAGTGCTCACTGAAAAATATTATTTCAACCAACACATGTATTGCTCTCTCAAAAAATCATTACAGCTAACACTGGTGCAAAATACTGTGCAAAGCAACATCAGTCACTAAGAATAAGAATTAACACCAATAAAGTAACTTAAAATTCCAGAAATTGCAGATTATCCCTGAAATCCCTCATAACAGAGAAAAATGTTGTTCTCATTTCTTGTGCCAACAACTTATTGGCACCCTATGATAGTTCCACAGTTGAAATTGTTATTGCATTGCTTATTCTTCTTGCTTTTCTTTCTTTTTCCACCCTTTTTGAAGGTTGTAATCGACTGTCATCACCTTACCTTATCAGGGAGTTGATTGCAGCAAACTAATTTTCACCAATGTGTCACACATTCAAATTTGAGTTATGAACTCGATACAGCCAATATGGAAATCCTTTACTAACTTCTGATGAAATGCACATAGTTTGTTAACACAAAAAAAAAAATGAACAGTAATAGCAATATAAAATTTTCTTCTTTCCTTTTACATGAACAGCACTGACTCACCACTTCATCCCCATCATGAGTGAATTCCAAAAAAGACCCCACCGCCCTGACAAAACAGGCATAGTTCTTCGTAAGCAACAATGGGATACTATAATAATTGTTTCGTACAGCCAAAATTACACCAAGAATGAATATTAACTTACTTAAGTGCAGCAACCCTGACACGGTTGCTAGTCTCATCCTGCAAGCATTTGAGTAGAAGAGCTTGCAGATCTGCAAAATGTGGCCGAAAAGCATTCCCAATTGTTTCAGTTAAAGAGCTGAAGAGAATCAATGCCACCTTACATCCCAAAAGCAATAACACTTGGTTAGATGTTAGTCTATCAAACAGGAATGCGACTGATATAAGATTGAAGGTACTAACTTAAGAAAAAGAAGGAAGAAGTTGGTCAGGAGCTTGCAACATATTTTGCCATGATTTCATGATAAAGAATATACAAAAACTGATAATGAACGAGAACAAATCTCTGAGCAGATCAGAGAAATGTGACATGTATGCCTCCTAAGTTGATATCAAAAAAACAAAATTAGTTTCATCTTCAAAAAACAACATCTACAAATGTTCTCATACACATGCAGCCGAGACTAATAACAATGTAACATCATCTTCTCTAAGATCTAAGTTGCACTCAAATTTCATTACAGGTTTTCATTAGCTACACCAAATGACCAATATAAATGAATGATAAGATATATCCAACTGGCAACCAGACTATTAACATAGTAATAAGCCATAGTTATTTTCATCATGCTACATGTTGAAGATGCCTACATGTATGAAAAATTTCAGTATGCAATTTCAGTATGCAGTTGTACTTGGACTTGGAGCAGGATCGTACAACCAAACTAGAAGAATGCAAATATGTGACTCGCAGCAAGTGTGACGAACTTACTTCTCGATGGTCTTCCTGTGCACTCTGACTACATTGGAACAGAAAGGGCAACAAATCTGGCCACTCACCAGATGGAACAGCATACTTTGCAACAATACTCACTACATTGGCACTTGCTTTCCTTACAGGGGGACTGCATGTGATAAAATGAAGACATTATAAGTGAGGCTAGGTTATTCCATTCAAAACTCTAACTATGAGCAAAATTCACTCATTTTGAAGAATTGGGTATGCAGAAGGGGGGGGGGGGGGGGCATAGTTACTTACATAATCTGATAATCTATCCCTTTCCCTTAGCAATTGACAATTGAATTGGGATATAGAAACAAACAAGAAAGAAAATTGGAAATGAAACAAGTAACAGAAAATGGGTCTAGTCTAGTGTATAGCATATCCATACCTGTGCTCCATGGTAATGCTCTCAATAAGGGACTGCTTGACGAGTTGTTTGAGGTGGGGAGAGAGCTTGGCCCAGTGACCGGTGATCTTCTTGCGGAGGAGGACGGCGGCGAGCTGGCGGACGTTAGGGGTCTTGGCGGTGCGCAAGTGGTGAACCAAGGCGGGGACCACCTGAGGGTCCTTGGCAAGCCGCTTAATTTGGTCCTCCGCCTGACGTCGGGCATCGTTGTCGGGCATCAGGAATTGAATCAGCAACAGCTCCAGTGACTGCGCCATCTCTCAATTCAATTATCCTCTCCTCTCCTCTCTATGCTTTTCTTTTCTGATGAAGATGAAGATGATTGAGAGCTCTCAGCTATGCTAATTGCTATGGAAGCGGAGGAGGCTGTGGCTGTGTGGTATGGTTTGTGAGGGTTTTGTTTTGTATTTAAGGGAGTTGAAGGAGGTTTTATTTTTTTTATATGGCCTACGGCTACGAGCCCACGACAGACATACATACAGACAGGGTTTTGGTTTTGGTAAATTACATTTTTTTTTTTCTTTTGACGAGGTTTTGGTAAATTATTATTATTGAGTTGTGTGGGTTGTGTGTGTATGTGCTACCACGCACAATGCAGATGTGTGGAGTGAGATCGAACGATTGGTAAAGGTGGCATTTCCTTTAGGTCTTTGAGTTTGGTTCCATAGATAATTATGGTAACAGACATAATAGTATGTTTAATTTATTTATAAAATAGTTCATTAAATTTTTTATTATTAAATCATATTGCTATTAATTTTTTCAATTTAGTCCTTGTTTAATTTTAATCTCCACTTTCTCTATCTTCTCTACCTTTAGAACACTTCTGCGAATGCCTCCCACCATCAAAGTTTCCTTGTGGGGTGCTTCACCATATGCTTCTTGAGAACGCCAACGCACTCTTCCGTCCACTCCTTATCTTCTTCCACCACCACAGCACCATCGTTTCTGTTCTCGTCGACTCGGCTATTCTTAGAGGTGCTGTCGTTGGTAATCGCGATCATCAGGACGACGACGGCGATGCGACTTCTTCAGATCTGCGGGTTTTGGATTGGAGCTGCGAGCCCTTCTTCTTGGCATCGTCGTCGGATGCGGTGGAGAGAGAAACAATGGTGAAAATGAATTGCTTGTTGGGTTTGTGGTTAGGTTGTGGGTCTATGGGTGAAGATGTGGGTAGTCTCCTGCTAAGTCAAACCATCTTCAGGGAAGGGATTCCACCCACATAAGAACATTGCAATGCAATGAAAACTTGAGTCAATAGTTTGTTTATTGCAGAAAAAAAAAAAGACATATTTGAACCAAAACTAAAAATAAGGAAAACATAATCCACAAGGAAGGATTTTTATCAAAACCTCCAATCTATGACTGAAAATTAAAATTGTCAAACCAAGGATCATTTTGTTGTTCTTGAGTGCTTGGTCGTCAAACCAAGAACCATTATCGAATCCTTGCATCAAATCATATAGCAGCACACCTCTCTATCTTTAATTAGTTCAAGTCCTCTGAAGTCTGAAATAATCAAAAATGAAAGACCAAAGCGTTTCATATAAGGCAGCAAGCTGAGCACCAAATTTCAATTAAACAAAAAAAAGTTACTTGAGAATATTGATTTCTGGAACAATTTCTTAAGTTCTCTAAACTCATAGCTGATCTACTAATGCTTGCTTGGCAAGAGCTTATGACTTATCAATTTTGTGTCAAAAACAAGCAAAGGGGTCTCACTTTATGACAGGGCTATGTCCTTAACCCACTAAACTTTTTAGATTTGTGGGTTAGGATTAAAAAAAGCCCTATGGTCTAAGGGAAGTGAACAAACTACCAACTCAACCGCCGTTGGATTTTGCGATAGTGGTAGGGTGGTTGACGAAGTTGTCTCTTGGCTTGGAGGTGGAGATCTAGTGATAGTGTTTTGCTATGGTGTACGAACTTTTTTGTAATTTTATTTTCACAAAATAACTTTCTTTTTTATGTATCAATTTGTAATATTAAACTATTTTATAATTAACTTGTTACCTGATGAGGAGATGAACAATCCTCACTATCCATATAATTTATTATTAATCCAATTACTATTATTAAGGGTCTATCTATGGACCCAAACTCAAATGGTCCATGATAAATGCCACCATTGGTAAATTTGTTACTAGGATGATTGTTGCAAATTTGTAGAACAATCCCATTATTCCAATGTTTAGAATATGATACTCAATTGACAACCTTTCATATTATTATACAATACATTTATTTCACTCTAGGATATAGTATATCTTAATATTTACTCACACTCATATTAATATATAGTGTTATACGAAATATCATATGGTAAGTGTTTAAAAAAAATTATAAAATAATAATATTACTTTCACACATTTATACACATCAATTTATATTTATACAATTCTAGCATTTGATTACAATTGATTTCATTTCATTTTCCTTATACTTATAATTTGATTTTACACCTATATTTGGTCAAAGACAAATAATTTATACGAGGTTTGATTAAAGTAAAGACACATCTAAAGTGAGTTTGCCTCTAAATTGAGCAAGTAAAGTATATTCACATTTGATTTGATAAAGTAAATAAAGATTTCAACCTACTAAATGATCTAAAAATAGATACAATACATCTTTACTTGTTCATTTTAGAAGTAAACTCACTTTAAAGGAGTCTTATCCCTCCCCAATTGTTAGGCCTCATTAACATTGTGTGAAACCAAAAAATTATACACATATATTTTATGATATTTTGGTCACATAATGGAAATGAGTTATGATTATTTATGATTGAACATTTTCACAATTATTAAGTCTCATTGGTATGCCGTTGAATGTGTTGTGAAATTGTAGATGTATGAGAAAATGGTTTTGGACAATTGTTTGTCCTTGTAGGGGCTCTATTGATTAAGTAGGTGTTCACTACCACAGTGGTTCATTTACAAAATTAGTAGAGTTACTTGTTAAACATTTTAGAATGTTTTGTTTGTAATTGACATTGATTCAAGAAATTAGTTTTGATGTTTACAAACAAGAAAGGATTGATGTGCATTGATCAAGCTCTAAGAATATTTAAGAATAACATATAGGGCTTAGATATTGTGTTAAGGTATTTAGGATTCACTCCAAAGCTCATTCAAATGATTTTTCACTTGACTTAAATGAGTTTGCAAAATCATGTTTTAAACTTGTGGAAATGTTTTAATGAGTTAGCAAGTTAGTGACTTGATCAAGAGCAAAACACTAAATGTTTTCAAGAGCTCCTAACCAGTTAGGAACTCTACCTAATTGGTTATTCATCAAGTCAGAACATGTTTTTATAATTGTCCTAATTGATTAGAAACAGTGGTTAATCGGTTATCCATCAAAACAGAGGCATTACCTCTCTTTTATAATGGTGCTAACCGATTAGTGGTTTGGCCTAATCGGTTAGTGTGTTTTATGAAGAAAATATGAATTGGTTATTTTAACATCTTAACCAATTAGGATGTTCATCTAATTGTTTAGTTGACAACTCAGAAGCTAATCTTAAATGTTCCTAACCGGTTAAGCTATTTCACTGACTGATTAGTATTTGTTATAAAAGCTACGTAGACTACCTTATATTAGACATAACCAATTAGAAAAACTCTCCTAACCGGTTAGTCAGTCTATCTAATTGATTAGTGAATAGTTTTCTCGTTTTAAATCTAATAACCTGTTACACCATTTTGCTAACCGGTTAGGCAATATCACTAACCAGTTATTTGGGAAGTCTGAGAACTCGTTCAAACGGCTCTTTGGAGAGCATTTAATGCTCCTATCTACCCTCAACGGCTCTTATTTATATTTGGCTATAAAACAAAGTTGTTTGGCATTTATGAATGTTGATCAATCAATCTGAAAAACATTTTTAAGCATTGAACTCACGTTTTCTCAATCTCCATAAATCATACTCTGTTTTTTAGCTTTAGTTAAGTGAATTCTTAATACCCATAAGCTTCAATTTGTATTATTCACTATTGTGAGAGTTTTCATTCATCTATACATTGTTTATTCTGAAAAGATGGTGGGGCATCCCTCAAAAGATTGTAAGGGTGAGGTATCTCTTTGTTATTGAGACTCAAGCACAAAGGGTGAGGTATCCCAAAGTATGTTGAGTGTTCTATCTTGTAAAGATTGTCAAGCACCTGTTTGAAGCTTGAAGATATAGTGAAAATCTTGAGTGTTTACTTGACGACTGGACGTAAACCACAAGTGGATTAGTGGTTAAATCAGGATAAAGCTTTGTGTTTGTCTTCCTAAACTCATCTCCTTTATTTTGTGTATTGTTTTATTGATTACCTTGTATTTTATCTTGCTTGATTGATTTACTTGTATGTGTAAGCCCTCTACTCTCACTATTCATTCAATTCTATTAAACAATAGTTTCAACGAAAATTGAGAATCAAGTGTTTTACAAAAGAATTACAAACTTGTTTTAAAAACTCAATTCACCCCCCTCTTAAGTATTGATGTCACTTGGTAACATTGTCACTTAGTGAGTTGACTCACTCATAGGGTTAATTCATTAATTAATTTGATGTTGCATGTATTTTAAGATGACTTAATAAGAAAAATTCTTTTGCTCGTATTGGATTTTTTGTAACTTTTGTTATTATATGGAATATTTTCTGCCCACAATGGAGTTTATTTTCATATGTATTATATCCCTATTTGGGTAATTATTATTACTATTTATTACCCATGGTATCATTTTTTTTGTTTATCATTTTTTTGTTCAAATTTCCTTTTTCCTAAATAATGTAATTAATGATATCAATTTTTTTGTTTGACGTGAAAATTTATTTTGTTTAATCATATTTTAAAAATAAAAATCTTACATGTTACATGATTAAAATTTAATTTAATGTATGCATAAAAGACAAAAGCTTTTCAACTGCTTGGTAGTTGGGTTATATTTGTATAAAAAATATTTACTTGTTGGGCGGGGGGAATCCAAAAGTTGAGGAGATCTCCATCAATAGACTAAGCAAAAAATCATAATAATGAGTTTAACACTACATCTTGACCCAAAATTTTAAGACAATAAATTTATAGGTCTTTCCACTTATATGATTCTCACTTAACTCATTCTTTATCAGTGTGAGACTTTAACACTCATACTTGTACTTGAATTTTCAACATCTTGGGCTGCCACGTTCGTGGGAAAGCAGAGGTAGTAGAGGACATCCTAGTTTGATTTGTGGAAGAACGTGATAAAAGAAGTAACGACAGGCGAGGACGCCTTAGCTAGCATTATCTATCCAACCTCGAGCATGTGCTCTCTATGTACGTCATTAGACTTCACCGCAATAGTGAAAAAGAACAAGTACCCTTGCACTCAATGCAAGAAAAAAATAAAATAAAAAAAGTCATCATTAGAAGCACCTTAAACTAAATAATCATGAAAACGAGGAGGGTAAAGGGGAGAGGTTAAGGAAGAGGCCCACGAGGAAACTAAAATGCTATGAACTTTGAATCATGGCATGAGATTATGATTTCTCTAATATATAGTTTTTAAGGTAGAATTGTGAAAAACGCCTCTTATGTTTTAGAAAGAAATATGGTTGTATGTTGTCGTTGAATCAAAAGATTGCATTTCACAGTTTGTTCAATTCTTATCCTAACATGATTATTAGAATGTTTTATCCCGATTTATTATACTAGATAATAGAAAACAAATGCAATTAGTAAAATTAAAATATATCTTCCAAGAAAAATTGTCTTCACTCTTAATTTTCATTCTTTTATTTTAATTTTAAATAAATTTTCACTTCTTTTTTATCTATTTTTCTTTGTTGTTTGAATGTCTTCACTAGGTTATTCTACTACTAGTGTAATAAAAAATGTTATCAATAGTTTCAGCCTAGCTATGCACATGAGAGCATTCAATTTTTTGTATTCAATATTCACTTTTTATATGGATTATTTCTCTGAGGCAATACAAAATAATAGAATGGACAACAAAATAATCATTCAAGTGTGTTAACCAAAGGACAACAATATAAAGGCAAAAATCAAATTGGTGGAACCAATTTGCATAAAAGCAGTTCTAAAAATGGTAATATTTTAAATTTGTCAACTAAAGTTTTTGCTACAATGTCTTCCTGAAATTTTTTTTAGAGAGAGAAATAAGATGAGCATAAACAAATTTTACAGTCTTTTAATACTATTCTAAGCACCTTGTTCTTTGAATTCATGTAAGCAAGGACAATGTGAGGGAAAATAAATATAAAATCTCACTAACCAAGACTATATATATCTTGTTTTTAGTAAAATAAGTATATTTGTGAAATTTTGCTCTTTTCCCATTTACAGAATAAGTGATATAACTCTTTATATTCCCTTTTTTCTTTGCTAAAAGAACGAATCCTATAGTGTATTCAAATGTTTGTTTAATCTAGCACTTATGAAATTTTGATGGTTTCATTTTTTTTATACTTTTTGGTCCTGTGAAGCAATGTAAGGTCTCACTTGCCATTTGCACAAGCCCAAATCGAGCGTCTAAGGAAAGCCTTAAACAATATTTTAAAGAAGTTTTATAGGAAGAACTAAAAAAAACAAAAAGTTACCATATTTAGTGCTTCTTATTATGTGTAGTTAATTATTTTATAAGGTCAAGTGAGCAGTCATTTCTTAGTTATAGAACATAGAGAGTTTGAACATATGGATTTTGGAGCTTTGTAGTAGTTTGAGAATGGGTTGAACCAAATATTTTATTCGAAATGCCTAAGTAAAATTAAAAAAAAAACAATGAACACCCAAAACAAATAATAGCTGATAGAATAAAGAAATAAGACTTCAATTTAAAAGCATATATGTATGCAATAATAGGCAAACCATGGTATCACAAAAAGGGAAGTTTCGTTGGGAAAAATCCCTCACCCACATAAAAATAAGCAAATAAGAAAATACAATAGCACAAGAAACTTAATGTGGTTCAGCCATCACTGTCTACATCTACGATTTCGCAAATCAATCTACTAGATTCAAATAACAATTACAATTACAAATCTTGATATATCTCTCATAAATCCAAAACCCTAATATACACTCAATCTCACAAAATAATACATTTCACTTAAGCAAACACTCACAAACTTTCTCCACCTCACACAACTCTCAAAATAACAAAATCTTCCTCCCTTAAAGTCTTACTCGATGCATTCTCCACACATATAGCAAACTCACATACATAATTTTATTTCAACACTACACCCTCACCCAAAAGATGATACAATTCTTTTTAAACAACCTACATTCTCCCAAATTATGTTATCACGTGCATGTAACAAAAATATCATTTTTTTTCTTTCAAGTGGGCTTAACAATTAAAAGCATAATACAGTGCAAACACCAACAAATCTCTACCTTACCTTGTGATTGGAACAAACTTCAAGTATCTAAGTGTCAAAAGGCTTTACCAAAGTATTTGCAAATGTTACTTTCTTCTTTAGCATGCACATATACTCAACCTTCTTTTCATTACTATATGCTTCACCACTCACTCTCTCCCATCAACTTATACAAATTACCATTAATATTCTTACCATGCATCATCACCAAAGAACTTCTACAAAATTACATAACTCCACCTTCTGCTAGGGGTGGAAATAGGCCAGTGCCGCCTCGCCAGTCCGTCTAAAGTCTGGCACTTGGTCATGTCTATTAAATAAGTCGTAAAGACTTTTTTAAAAGCCTGTTTAGTTAAATAGGTCGGGTTTCGTGCCATCTAACAAGTTCATTAGGCCACAGTCACTACTGTTTAATTATGTATTATTATGATAATTATAATTATTAATTTATTATAATATATTAATATTTTTAATTAAATTTTAATAAAAATAAAGGCCTAGCCTTGTTGTCTATTTCAAGGCTTAAGTCACTATATAAAAAAGTCTATTAAATTTGTTTAAAGGTAGGCGCATTAGCCTATTTAAAGGCCTTTTTGCAAAGTAGGCCTTTAAATAGACTTATAGGCCAGGCCAGGCTTTTAAAAAGGCCAGGCCAGGCCTTGAAAATTGGCCTATTACAAAGTGCAACAGTAGGCTCAGCCTTATCTTTATGATACAGCCAGCCAGTTCTTTAAGGCAAAGCAGCTGGCTGGCACGACTGACCTGCTTCCCACCCCTACCTTCTGCAGAATATCCATAGCCTAATGCGTCAAGTCTACTTAAAGAAATTAAATTCCTCCTAAATGTAGGCTTATATCTCACATCACTAAGTATCTTCACACAACCATTATGTATCTTAATTTTCATGTTGCCCTTTCTTACAACATTCAAACAACCACCATTAGCCAATTTCACTACCTCATTACCACATGCATCATAAGTGTCTGACCATTCTTTCTTGCAACAAACATGATTAGAACAAGTAGAATTTAAAAACCAACAATCACCATAAGCACTTTTGTCTTATTCAACTATCATTAACTTATTTTCATAACTCAAAGGTTCTTGTACAACCACTATAACATTTTCAGACTTCTTTTTTCTTTTTCCTTTTCCTTTACTCTTCTCAAATTCTTCCATATCTACTTTCAGCATTTCCTGTAATAAAATTTAATGTGACTCGTCTCATGACAATAATAGCACAACTTCTCTTTATAATTTGGCTTTGGCATAAAACTTGATCTCTACCAAATTTATTGCAGCAGGATACACTCCTACCATGATCAAACATAGCAACAAAGATAACTTATTCAAACTGAAACTTGGCTTCTTAAATTCATCATTCTCTAATAACACAACAATTACATCGTTAACCTTAAGTGTTTCTTTTCCAACTAGCAATGTAGTCATTAAACTCTCATAAGAATATGGAAGAGATGACAACATTAGCAATGCTTTATCCTCATTTTCAACTTACACAATAATGCTCGACAATTGTGTAATTAACTTTGTAAAATAATTCAAATAATATCTAATGTCAACACTACCACTTATCTTCAATTGATGTAATTATTTATTTAAAAATAAGTGTTTTGTAAGAAACTTGGACATATACATATTCTCTAATTTTTTCTATAAATTGATTGCAAAAATTTCATTCAAAATATTATATTTTACCTCAGGTGCAAGACACATCCAAATTGCACTGATCGCCTTTATCTCAAGCTCTTTTCATTCTTCATCTATCATCTTGTCATGCTTCTTTTTCTTCTTATTAAGAATTTTAACCAGTCATTACTATACTAAAATATCATTCACAGTATTTTGCCACAAACAAAAATTTCTTTGGCCATCAAATAGCTCCACCTCAAATTTACCACTTCCCAAGCCTTGCATTTTTGCCATTAAAAAACACTAAAAGTGAGATTGAAACTTGCTCTAATACTAATTGTTGAAAAAAATCCCCAACTCACAAAAAAACAAACAAATAAAAAAACATAATAATAAAGGAAATTTAATATGGTTTGACCTTCACTATGTACATCCATGTCTTTATAAATCAATCTATTATATTCAGACAACAATTACAATTGTCAATCTTAGTATATTTCTCACAAACTCAATATACACAATCTCATAAAACAATATTTTTCACTCCAACAAAACACTCAAACACACTCACAAACTTTCTCCACCTGGTACAACTCTAAAAATAACAAAATCTTCCTTCCTCCAAGCCTTACTTGATACACTCCCCACACACACAATCTTCTTTTGTTGCACCCTCACGCAAAAGGTGATACAATTCTTTTTAAACAACCCTCTCTCCCAAATTGTATTGTAATTTGCAAATAACAGAAATATTATACATCTTTTTTTTTTGTTTTCTTTCAAGTGGGCTTAATAAAAGCCCAATCCAAGACAAACACCAACAAGTTTTATGCAGCAACTAAATACTGTAAACAGACCCAAAAAAAAAAAAGACACACACACACACACAAAGCTGTTAAGCCTTTTCATTTTAATTAACATTTAACTAGATCAAATAATCACTATAATAAAGATTTGCCCTTACTAAAAATTTAGTAACTAGAAACAATCACAACATTCACATTACCAAAAAAAAGAGTAAATACCAATATATGAATTGCGAAACGTCTCAAAGCATAACATGCTCCTAAAAAAAAATAACGTACCATGGAATTCTCCTTAAATTAAAAAAATAAAATAAAAAACACACACACAATTTGGTCCATTCATTCAACTATAGTTGAGTCCTTGAACATGGGGTGTGTGTTTGTTCCTTTGAGATTAACCTATAACGAGCAACTCTCACTTTTATCTTTCATGCTACTTTTGTGATTGATTGAGACATGATGAGCAAAATTGCTGAAGATTGATTTCAATTTTCAATCATATGTATTATATTTTTACATGTAAGTATAATTATAATACTTTAAAGTTGCATAACAATATTATAAGAGAACACTAAAAATCGACTCCAAAGCACAATATTACAACAGCTATGTATTTTTCTTGAAGGTAGAATTGTTACTAATATTTCCTGTGATTTTTTGTTTGGTCATTCGTGAAAATTAATTGTGAATTATCAAAATATATTATTTTAATGGTTATTGGTCCTAAATAGTACAACAAACTCAAAGGGACTAAGGCAAAGGTTCCATGCAATAAAGTGTCTATGTGACTCGATGCATTCGATCAAGTGGTCATGGCAGCACCCAAGGTAGATTGCTGATTACTGCACATTAAGGAGCTTCTTGGAATGAGTTGGGATGTTAGAGTTAAACACATCTACACGGAAGCTAATAGATGTGCAGATTTTATAGCGAACCTGAGTGAGCTGTTCTAAAGAGTATGGCTTGAATATTTTGGAAACAACTCCTCTTGAGATGCATCAATTGCTAATGACTGATGTAATGAAGACATTTTTCTACATTCCTAGAATATTATTTTACTTCAATAAAATTGTAACACGTGTTCATTTATAATCATATAAACAATTTGATTGAAATTTAAATATTTTTAAATTAGATATGAATGGTTATTAATATGCCTAGAATAATACTCTAGGAATACTTAAGAAATTTATGATGTAACGACAGTTTTTACTCCCAAAATGATACCTGTTTGTGTAATATTTTCTTCTTTGGGCTTAAGCCCCTTTCGTGAATTACCAAAAACAATATCTATGTTCCAAAAACACAGTTTATAATTGGGCTGTACCAAAAAAGAGTTAAAGAGTTTCTAATTGGGCCTATTCCATTTCCACATTCAACACGGCTTTGTTTTTAACTCCTTCCTACCTGTACCTTACCTGATATCGCCACTGTCTCAAAGCCCCGTGTCTCACTCTCTCTCTCTCTCTCTCTCTGTGTGTGTCCTTTGATCGATCTACTCTGCGAGAAAAATGAGAAAACGCACCGTTTATGCATGGGTAGTAGCAGTTGTTTGCTTCGTAGTGCTGATGATCGTGACCCCAGCCATACCTCAGTCCCAAGAATACCATGATTTCGCCGACCAGCGCAACTTCTTTGGTAACCCCTTCTATTACTATTATGCTATTCTTCAAATTGAATTATTGTGCAGTTCTATATTGGACCTTTGAGTTTCTTTTAAGTGGGTTACCTCAAAAATGTGAACTTGGGTGTACTAGATATGAATATGATATTTTAGAGGAATTTATGTGAACTGGGGTGGAGGGTTTTTCAATTTTCACCCTGTTTGTTGAAATTTTTGAAATGGAGTTTTTTTTTTTTATTATTATTATTATTCTCTTATTTTGCAGGCATTCCTAATGCACTTAATGTGATATCGAATTTCCCATTTCTGGTTATTGGCCTCATTGGGCTTATACTTTGTCATTATGGAAATTATTTTAAGCTCAGGTATTGTATTTTGTGTGACAATCAATTTCTTACTGCTTGCAAAAAGAAAATGCTGTTGTTTTGTTTGTGATTGTTGTTGGTATTGATATAAACATGCGTGCCTAAAGCTTGCAAGGTGAACTATGGGGTTGGACATGCTTCTATGTTGGTGTGGCTGCAGTTGCAGTTGGATCTTCATACTATCATCTCAAGCCAGATGATGCTCGCCTTGTGTGGGATAGATTGCCAGTGAGTTCCTGCTGTGGAAGTTGAATTTAGTCATTAACTCATTATAGCTCTATTCCCATTTCCCACTGCTGACTGCCCTCTCCCGTTTTTTTGCCTATTTTAATTTGTCAATTTTGATTTCCAAACTGTTTATTATAACAGATGACTGTTGCTTTTACATCAATCATAGCGATATTCATCATTGAGCGGATTGATGAGAGGAAGGGAATGATCTCAATTATACCTCTAGTTTTGGCGGGTATAATAAGCATTGTCTATTGGAGGCAAGCCTACCGTTTTATTCTTTTATTTACGATATTTCATTTGCTTATCCCATATTGTTATCTGAAGTTCAGTCGTTTATGAAGGACCTGGATTTAATTTTTGTTTCACATCTTGTTTGATGGAATTCCGTCTTTTACAACAATAAGTGAAGACAGTTCTTCATATGGATAAAACTAGTTGCCAATTCTGCAAACATATTTACCATATATAGTTACATGATTCATTGTGAGGGAAAAAATAATGGAATAGTTTAGATTGCCAAAAGTTTGAATAGTCCTTTTTTATGTTATTATTGCTTTATGTAATTTCCATTTGAGGTTAACTGTGCTGAGTTTTATGAACTTTAACTCTTGAAGTAATTGCTCTTGACCTCCATTTGCCCCAGGTTCTTTGATGACCTCCGTCCGTATGCTCTGGTGCAATTTGTACCATGTATTGCCATTCCTCTCATGGCTATTTTGTTGCCTCCAATGTACACGCATTCAACGTATTGGCTCTGGGCTGCAGGTTTGGATTTGTGTTATGGTATAATCCCCCCTTGAGGTTCATTCTAAACACCAACCATGCTTAGATTTTAAATAAAATCTTTCCAGGGTTTTATCTTCTAGCTAAGGTGCTAGAGGCTACTGATAAGGTGATCTACGAATGGACTCATCATATCGTCAGTGGTCACACACTTAAGCATTTGTTTGCAGCAATGGTTCCTGTCTTCTTGACATTGATGCTTGCAAAGAGGGGTGTTGAAGCAGAGAGGTATGTTATGCATGTCTGAACATTAAACTGCTTATAATTAAGGCTAAAATGTAAGGAACCCCCTCCAACTATAGGTCCTTTTCAGAAAACCCCCCTTAGTTCAAAACTCAACAACTTGACTTTCTAAACTTATCAAATTGTGCAATGTAGTATAAAATTAACCCTCTGTGCATGTGCAAAGACCCCCTGTCGGGGGTCAATATGCATGGTTTGATAAGTTGAAGGAGTCAAGTTATTGAGTTTTGAACCATGAGATTTTTTGAAATTGACCAATAGTTAAAGGGGGTTTCTTGCATTTTTGCCTATAATTAATGGATTTAATAATTTGGGAATTTGATTTGTGTGCAAGAATATGGCCTCTAATTGTGAGAACATGTAGGTCCTCTGTGTTTTTTAAAGTCTCAGCGTGGTTATTGGGAATAGATAATGTTAGTGTAACTTTATGAAAGGGAGCCTAGTTTCTGAAGATTTTACCTGTTTCTCTGTGTGACTATATTGTATATCTTGATTACGAACACTTTCTTGTAGTTCTTTTAATATATACATGGTTTATAGTCCTAATTATTGCATTTGAATTACAAACTCTCTAAGCAACAGGTTCACTTTCACCGGTAATCATGTTCTTAATGCATTTATGTCCTTCTTATTATTATTATTTTTTTCCTTTACTAGGATATAACTATCACATGTTAGATTTCATATATTTGAATTATTAGCCAAATAATTATGGGAACCTGAGTTGCAAGTTTGGCATCCCTACTGTAAAATATCCCATCTCAGGTCAACAAGAGCAAGAGGATTAGGCACGCATCTAGTTTAAGGACCCCCATTTATTCAAACACAGTACACTGTTGCTATCTTGTTTCCTCCGATATTCACCCATGATTGTAGCATTAGTGGAGAACTTGTAGTTCCTTTTCTGTTGTTTGTTTGGAAAATTAATTTACAATTGCAATGTCATAGTTTGACTAATATCTTGATGTCATCTGATTGCTGTGGTCTGCATGCAGGCAAAGTTTACTTAAAACATGGAGGGTTTCCTGGGCGAAGGTCAAAGAGGGCAACTCCAACATTGAGAGTTACGCTTTCTCTTACTCAAATGTGCAGGTTGAAGAGCGGCAAGAGCCCCACTAATGTCTGTATACTTTCCCGCTGAACAAAAAAGAAAGGCTTATACTGGATTATAGAATATGGTTGTTTCACTTGATTGTGGACCAAATAAAACAAATCATTCCAAGTTAACTTTCATACAACAATATTAACTGTAATTAGCTTATAGTTTGTATAGTTCCTGATCTTTATCTCATAGCGAGGAGCATTATAGATCTGAATGTTGTAACTTGTATATTTCTTCTTCAGTAATGGTACCTTAACACCGCCTTCATACTCTTGTAGTGCTTGTGCCGAGAAATCATTCCAACTATCTCAATGATATGTTAGACTCTGGCGTTTCGATAACTTACTAGCAACAACTGATAAGGTGTATATATATTAGGACATACCTGATATCTTGCAGTGCTTATCACAAGAAATTGAAGTTAACCTGAAGTTAATGTTAGAAAGAACCCAAAAGAAAAAAAGAAAGAAGAACGATAATATATAATGAAAAGAAATGATCAATCACCGATTGCGCATTTCAATTTTCAACATATGTATATTTGTTTTCATTAAAAAAGAAACTCTACATTTGTTAGGTATATCAGTAAAATTGAATATGTTTTAACATGCCTGGCGTATAAATGTTTTGTAAATTATATTTTACTAACTAGGGTTTATTAAGTGGGGAATAGTAAAGAGGATCACGAAGATGAATGTCGACTTTGGAGAAACATTAACCCCACTTTCGTAATTATTTTTATATTAATTTTATTGTAAACTTTGGTTTACGAAATGCAAACATCTTATGATGATACCTGATAATTAAACTACTAAACTATGAAAGAGAAGGAGAAATCAACTTAGAATATTATCCTCTAACAAGTTAAATGAGTTTAAATTTAATTTATTGTGAATATGATTAGAAAAATCATATTACTTTACTACATAGGTTTTTTTTTTTTTTATTTTTGGTATTGCTCCGTTTGGCATACACATGATAATATAATATAGAATAATATGATAGAATAGTATAAAATATGATAGTATAACTAACATAATAAGACATAATCCTATGTTTTGTTTGATAACAAAAAGGATAAATTAATTGATTGTATAACATTTTTTTACAGACCAAAATGCCTTTCAACATAAAAGTCGGAATAATTAAAAAGAAAAAGCCTTCGTTTTGGAGCAGGTGACGTGATTTGGAGTGTGGCAGAGGAGTGAAAGCGGCGTGGTGGCTGGTGCAGGTGGCGCGAGGCAGAGACGACAAAGGTGCGAAGGTCGTTTTGGCTCACGGATTTGGTGGCAGAGGAGTGGGGGCGTGAAGCAGATTTGGACCGTGGTTGTCATGGCACGCAGTGGTGACAAACGGACCTGGAACAGGGTGGTCCTGGTTCAGTTCCAACATGGCATCGCGGAGGTGACTCGATGATTTGGGGGTTTTGCTTGGTGGCAGAGGCAGGTGGTTCTGGGTTTGATGATTGTTGAGTTCTGGAGTGGAGAAGGGCGCAGACTATGGCATGGCTAGTTGGGCGGCGTGGTGCACACAGTGGTGGGAATGGGGTAGAGGTGTCTGGTGGCTTTCTAGCTGGTGGCTGGAATTGACGTTGACGGAGTCTCCAGGGTGCAATTGTGCATGTGGTGGTATAGGGTTTGCGAAGGAGGCTTCGGGTTCACGGTGGAGTTGTTCTAAGGAACGACGAGTTCCATTGGTTTCTAGTTATGGTGGCTGGGTTTCAAACGGGCTGCTCACATGGGTACAAGTGAGGAGGGTAGGTCATGGTGGGGGTGGAGTTCTATGCAGAGAAATAGAGGAGAGGGATGAAGTCGATGGATAGGAGAGGAAAAGATATTCTATCAGGTCTAATCAAGGGATAGGGGAGATGATAGAATAATTAGATTATAATATGATAAAAAAGTTTAACCTGATTTGATTATACTATCAGGTTAAACTTTCAAACACCTAATAAAGCCTAATAGTACGTTTTAGCTAATACTATCAAGTTTTCTTTATCTTATCCATCAAACGCGACCTAACTTTTAATTATTTGCTAAACATGTGACATAATATATTTCATTAATAATATAACAGTGATATGAATCAGAATTAAATATTATCATTAATTTTGTTTTGTGGTAGGCTATCCATATAAATTGCAGTTTGCACTATAACTCTGAGGTTGTGTTTAGATGAGCCATTTTAGATTTTTTTTTGTGCCTATGATAGAATTTCTCCTTAATTCTCGGAGCAGACGTGCTCTGTTATTAAAGATATATTTGAGTTGATAAACATTGCTATTTTCATGGGAAATTTGTTTTCTCAATATGGTCCATTTTTAGGATAAGTTCAATCCATTATCCCATTATCTTATCAATTGTTATGTGCGAAAATCACGTTCCCACATTCAGCTCCTCCTTCACCAAACTCTGTGATGGGCAGAGCTAATAAATTCAACGCATTGCTCTCTGTTTTGGGTCACAAAGCCTACTTCTCTATTCAGAAAACAACACCATCGACATTTGAAGGAGAAAGGGTTTGGAAAGCTAAGCAGATACCGGGTCAGTGGTGTGTGAATATTTTTTAACTTGCAATGGCGGGAGGTAGGTGTTCTTGATCTGTTTTGCTTCCGTTGTATTGATCTGAATGTGTTGTTTAAATCCTTAGCATGTTTAGATCGATTTTTAGTTTTATCATTTAGTATCAGAGCCTGTCTATATGCCTCTGCCTTGCTTGCTCTTATTTGTTATGGAATTTGATTTTTTCAGAACATGGGTGTTCTGTTTTAGACGTTTTAATCCGAAAATAAAATCATAAATCTGATTGAAATTGTTTTTCTAAGCTTTCTGTGATTTAAAACGTTGTTTTTGATGTAAAAAATGGCCGAAAAATCGTCGGGTTTTCTATTTGGGTTCGCAGGTTGCAACCGGGTCAAAATGACCCGGCTCAAGGTTGAAGACGAACAAAACACAGGCCTTTTGTGTCGTTTCGCTATTGTTATATATTTGACGACGTCAGTCTTTTTCACATAATACTGAAGTGACTTAGCAGTAGGCTACTTTTCTTCAAATGATGTGCGAGGTCCTGAGCTCCAGTTTGATTCTCATAATGCTACCTTTTCGAATTCTTTTGAAATTTTGTTTGTTTAAAAAAAAATGGTTGCTGCGTTGCGTCTAAACGGTTAGAACTTGTGACCTTGTGTTGGGAGATTAAACGAACTACCACCATGCTGTAAACTTTTTGTGGATACTTGAAGCGCTACAAGTTATATATATATGCTTAATTTACGTGCTGATTGAAAATTGTGAATGTTTTTGCAATTGTATTATTTTAGCACATGAATTATTTAATAAATTTTAATGTGTATAGATTGTCTGTTTATTTTGTTGAATTGTATGTTTAATTTTGGTACTTACTTAAGCATGCAATATTAAGTTAAATAATTTATGCACATTAGAATTAATTTTTAAAGAGCTTATATAGTTTCTTTTACTTGAATAATTATATACATATATTATTTATTTCTTGAAATTTGTGTGTATGAATTTATGATTATTGTACATGCAAAATTATGCATTGCTATTCAATTTATTTGTATTATGTTATGCTTATATTTAGCTCTTTATTAAGAATTAATTAATGTTAAGTGATTGATATAATTTTAATTAATTAGGGAATAGCCACAACATCTTTAATTAATTAGGATTATATATTAAGTTTTAGAATCACATTAAAACATTACTTGTAATTAATTATATGTGATGTAATGAGATCTACCCACAGGAATTTTGTTATATTTGTATGATTAATTAGGATGAAATATCGAATTATATTTCTTGATCTACCCACAAGAATTAAGAAATGGAACAAGATTTGATAGTTTTGTCATAAGGTTACATTATGAGTCTAATTGAGTAGGACTTTAGCCCACAGGTAAGTTTGATGTCTCTAGATTCATATATTAAGGCATGATTTATATTGGTAAAACATGATATTTATTTTGTCTCAAATTATGAATAATGAACATATATGTTTGAACTTTGCAGTTATTCAACCTGCGAATATTTCTAATATTAAGTGTGATATTCCCGAATTAAGGAGTGACAACTATAAAGTTTAGAAAGAGAGAGTTCTTCTCCATTTGGGCTGAATGAACATTGATTATGCTATTAGGAAGGATGAACCACCGGGTATTACTGAAACCAGTCTTCCAGATGCCGTTGATCTTTATAAAAAATGGGAGAGATCTAACCGTCTCTCCGTAATGTTTATAAAGACCAAAATATCTGCTGGTATCTGTGGTTCTGTCGATCAGCATACTAAAGTCAATGATCTTTTGAAAGCTATTGATGAGCAATTTGCAACATCTGACAAGGCCTTTGCCAGCACTCTAATAATACAGTTCTCATCCATGAAGCTCACTGGGATAAGAAGTGTGCGTGATCACATCATGCGCATGAGGGATATAGCGGCTCAGCTGAAAGCCTTGGAGGTAACCATGTTGGATTCTTTCCTAGTTCACTATGTTTTGTGCACTCTGCCTCATCAATATGGCCCTTTCAAAATCTCTTATAACACACATAAGGATAAATTGTCAATTAATGAGTTATTGACTATGTGTGTCCAAGAAGAGGAAAGGTTGATGATGGAAGAGGGCGAAAAGGTGAACTTGACTGTTCATGGAAAGAAAAAGAAGGATCATGCCAAAAATAAGGGTAACATTCCTCCTCAGCCAATTATAAAGAAAGAGTCAAAGTGTTTCTTCTGCAAAAAGAAAGGGCACATGAAAAAAGACTGCATAAAATTCATTGTTTGTTATGAATCTAATATGGTTAGTGTTAATCATAACACATGGTGGATTGATTCTGGTCCTACAATCCATGTTTCTAATACCTTGCAGGGTATAGAAAACCTAAGGAAGCTAGTCGGAAGTGAACAATACATCTATTCAGCCAGGAAGATGAGTACACATGTGGAAGCCATTGGGACGTGCAGTTTGGTTTTAAGCAACAATTTTATTTTACGTTTAGAAAAGACTTTTTATGTTCCTAATTTTTCTAAGAATTTGATTTCTGTATCAAGACTTGCACCTTTGGGTTTTTCTTTTAATTTTTCGGATTCTGGTTTTACTTTATCTAATAAGTATGAAATTGTTGGTTTCGGTACATTACTTGACGGTCTTTACTCAATTAATTTACAAAATGACGCTGCTTATAATTCTATGCATGTTACTTCTGGGTTAAAACGTTGTGTTGTGAATGAGGAATCCTCTATGTTATGGCACCGGAGATTGAGACATATCTCCATTGATAGAATTAAGCGATTAGTGAATGAAGGAGTACTTAGTACTTTGGATTTTGCTGATTTTGAGATTTGTGTAAATTGCATTAAGGGTAAGCAAACTAACAAGTCTAAAAAGAGTGCAAAGAGGAGCTCAAACCTGTTAGAAATCATATATACAAATATTTATTGTCCAGACATTGATGCAAGTAGTCCAAAATACTTTATCACTTTTATAGACGATTTTTCACGATATATGTATCTCTACTTACTTCGTTTTAAGGATGAAGCTTTGGATGCTTTTAAAGTTTTTAAGGCTGAAGTGGAGAAGCAATATGAAAAACAAATTAAGGTCGTGAGATCCGATAGAGGTGGAGAGTACTACAGTAGATTCACAGAGAATGGACAAGCACTAGGTCCATTTGCGAAGTTTCTTCAAGAACATGAGATTGTTGCCCAGTACACTATGCCTGGTTCTCCAGATCAGAATGGTGTGGCAGAAAGAAGAAACCGAACCTTAATGGACATGGTGAGAAGTATGAGAAGTAACACAAAACTTCCTCAATTCTTGTGGATTGAAGCGCTAAAGATGACTGTGTATATATTAAACCGAGTTCTGACCAAGGCTGTCTCGAATATGCCTTTTGAGTTATTCAAAGGTTGGAAACCAAGTTTGCGACATATACGCGTTTGGCGATGCCCGTCTGAAGTGAGAATTTATAACCCACGATAGAAGAAGCTAGACCCAAGGACTATTAGTGGGTATTTCATTGGATATACTAAAAAGTCCAATGGGTATAGATTCTATTGTTCATCACACAACACTAGGATTGTGGAATCAAGAAATGCTAAGTTTCTTGAGAATGACTTGATCAGTGGGAGTGATCAGTTTCAGGACATTTCTTCTGAAAAAGATTACTATGAGACTCAACCCTCTGGATCAAGTGACAGATTGATTGTCATTCACACCCCTCAAGTACAAACGGGTGTTAGACAACCAGAAATTGAAGTTCCACAAATTGCTGAAAATGATCCTGTAGATCAAGTTGTTAATGAAGAACAACAAGAAAATGTTGAACAACTTGTCGAACAGCCGGTTGGTCAACAAGTTCCTCAAGAAGATAACGAGGCAACATTAAGAAGATCTACTAGAGTCAAAAGGTCAGCAATTCCTAGTGACTATGTAGTGTATCTGCAAGAATCGGACTATAATATTGGAGCCGAAAATGATCCCGAAACGTTTTCACAAGCCATGAGTTCTAAGGAATCGAATTTATGGTACAATACCATGAAAGATGAGATGGATTCTATGGCATCTAACCAAGTCTAGGATCTCATTGAGTTGCCTAATGGTGTAAAAGCCATTGGATGTAAATGGGTCTTTAAAACGAAAAAAAACTCACAAGGCAACATTGAGAGACATAAGGCAACACTTGTAGCTAAAGGGTTCACTCAAAGAGAAGGAATCGACTACACGGAGACATTTTCTCTTGTATCCAAGAAAGATTCTCTCAGAGTAATTATGGCATTAGTAGCTCATTTTGACTTTGAGTTACATCAAATGGATGTGAAAACGGTGTTCCTCAATGGTGATATAGAGGAAGAGGTTTACATGAAACAACATGAAGGATTCTCCTCTAGTGATGGTGAGCACTTAGTTTGCAAGCTTAATAAATCTATCTATGGATTGAAACAAGCCTCCCGCCAATGGTATTTAAAATTTCATGAGATTATCACTTCATTTGGTTTTGAAGAAAACATCATGGATCAATGTATATACCAGAAGGTCAGTGGGAGTAAGATTTGTTTTCTTGTGTTATATGTGGATGATATTTTGCTTGCGACTAATGATAAGGGTATGCTATATGAGGTGAAACAATTTCTCTCGAAGAACTTTGATATAAAGGATATGGGAGAGGCATGTTATGTCATTGGCATTAAGATCCATAGAGAAAGATCTCGAGGCATTTTGGATTTGTCTTAAGAGACCTATATCAACAAAGTTTTAGAAAGATTTAACATGAAAGATTGTTCACCAAGTGTAGCTCCCATTGTGAAGGGTGACAAACTCAATTTGAGTCAGTGCCCCAAAAATGATTTTGAGCGGGAACACATGAAAAATATTCCATATGCTTCAGCTGTTGGAAGCCTTATGTATGCTCAGGTTTGCACTAGACCTGACATTGTATATGTTGTTGGAGTTTTGGGAAGATATCAGAATAACTAGGTGTTGACCATTGGAAAGCTACAAAGAAGGTGATGAGATATCTTCAAGGGACAAAGAACTTTATGCTCATGTACAGACGAACTGATGATCTGGAAGTGATTGGCTACTCCAATTCAGACTATGTTGGCTGCATTGATACTTGGAAATCAACATCTGGTTATATTTTCATGCTAGCTGGTGGAGCTGTATCTTGGAGAAGTGCAAAACAGACCTTGACTACTACTTCCACTATGGAGGCCGAGTTCGTTTCCTGTTTTGAGGCTACCTCGCATAGTGTATGGTTTAAGAGTTTCATATTTGGGTTTAGAGTTGTGGACTCTATTTCTAGGCCAATGAAGTTGTACTGTGACAACTCAGATGCGGTATTTATGGCTAAGAACAACAAGAGTGGAAGTCGAAGTAAGCACATCGACATAAAGTATTTAGCCATAAGAGAACGTGTTAAGGAAAAGAAAGTGATCATTGAACACGTTAGCACTGAGTTGATGATTGCCGATCTTTTGACTAAAGGCATGCCACCAAAGAATTTTAAGGATCATGTAGTACGAATGTGACTTGGCTCCATGATATGATTTTCATTGTACGTACATTTATTATTTTTGATGAAACTCTTATTCAGTTTGATGTTTTCTCATATATTTTGTGCATATAATTGTTTATTTTGAGAAATATCATTTGGTTTTGACCTAGAATAAACATATGGTTTATTCATTAAGTTAAGGGCTGGTATTGAGAAATTTGATATATTGTGATACATGGAAGATAATACTTATTTTTAGAGGACTTATCGCCATGATTCATATATTTTTGTTTCTTATTATGTTTAATGATGGGTTAAATGGACCAAGTGGGAGAATGATAGAATTTCTCCTTAATTCTCGGAGTAGACATGCTCTGTTATTGAAGATAGATTTGAGTTGATAAACATTGCTATTTTCATGGGAAATTTGTTTTATCAATATAGTCCATTTTCAGGATAAGTTCAATCCATTATCTCATTATCTTATCAATTGTTATGTGAGAAAATCACGTTCCCACGTTCAGCTCCTCCTTCACCGAACTCTGTGATGGGCAGAGCTTATAAATTCAACGCATTGCTCTCTGTTTTAGGTCACCAAGCCTGCTCCTCTATTCAGAAAACAACACGATCGAGTTTTGAAGGAGAAAGAGTTTGGAAAGCCAAGCAGATACCAAATCAGTGGTGTGTGAACATTTTTTAACTTGCAATGGCGGGAGGTAGGTGTTCTTGATCCGTTTTGCTTCCGTTGTGTTGATATGAATGTGTTGTTTAAATTCTTAGTATGTTTAGATCGATTTTTAGTTTTATCAGCCTAAGCCTCACACAAGTTTAGAAGAAAACTTCACCACTGAGGTGAAGCTAAGGGATGCCCCACAATTAAGAAACTCCATGGGAGGGGGGAAGGAAAAAGATAAGAGTGCATTGACAGGAATTGAATCATTGCCACACTCTTTGCCATAGTCATTTTAGAATTTTAAGAAATTTAAAATATATGAAAATTGGATTGATGGAACTTAATTCCCTTCATTTGCAAAATATCTTGTTTGGATATTTATTTGTATAATTGATTACAATACAAAATTTTGTAAAACATAGTAAACATTATATAATAATATTTGTAAATTGTAATATTGAACGTCATGAGTGATTTTATTTCCATGTATAAAGAGATTTTATTTACACTATTTTTTTTGGTGTTATGTAATAGTTTATTTTTTTGTGCTAAGGCATATACTTTACAGTTACACTTCAGTAAATTTCAATTTTTTTTTTTATTTTGATTTACTTTACTAGGCTGTGGTGAAGTAAAAATGCAACTAGAGATTTGTGATTCTCAAATCATCCAATCCCTAACCCATTTTAGTCATCCCCCGAAATTGCCATAGAATCGACACAATAGCAAAAAAAAAAAAAAAAGAGGTGAGGCCTGTTAGTTAAACAGTAGTAACTTCGACGACGGATTATGTTAGGAATATATATATGTCATAATCAAGAATCAAGAGTCCCAAAATCTGACATTTGTTTAAGTTATTATTAAGCTCAACGCAGGAAGTAACAAAGTAGAAATCTCCTTATCTTTTTTCATTAATTTATGTTATGTTTGTAGTTTGTACGTTAATTTCTTCTTTTTTTTATGAACAAAAATTTAAAATTTAGGATAAGGAGTGCATGGTTGCCCCATACAAGCATAAGCCCCAAAATTCAACAATAACTTATCGGAGTACTTATAGATACCCTATAGAAGGACTTGAACAAATTAGTTTACGCAGTCTACAATTTAGTTCACACAATCTGCACGGTTGTCACGGTTTATACGTTAATTGACACTTTAATGCAGAATTGCAGATATTATTCTATATATTCTCTCTAACTATATTGATCAAGGATTTTAGACCTTGGAGAAAGTCAATATCTGAAACTTACTTCCCACCATATTACACTTTAAATTGTCTCTAGGAATGAATAGTAGGGAAGAATCATAGAGAAATGAAACATAACGAAACATAAATATTAAACACGAAAGCAATTATTACGACACACATGTTTTTTCAGAGTTTCAGTTGCAGCATGTATATGCATGCACTTACAGAAAGCTTGTTCCTCTCATTCAGGGGGAGGGGTGTTACGCACATGCATATCATTGAAATTATCTGCAACACTTATGGTGTCCCCATGATCATCACTTGCAGTTGCAACAACCCTCATTTCCTCAACCAGCTCCCATGGTCCATTATTGCCACCTTCTTCCGCTCCTCGAAACACCAACATTGTGCTTTGCCGTGCAGCTGGGCGGGCGCTGTCTGTCATGGGAATGACACCATTCCTCCTTAAGCTGTCAGTCTGAAAGCAACAAATTAAAGGGTTTATTATAACGCGATAGCAATCTAGATATAGATTTTCAACATTAAATTCCCTTAATTTTCTCATCAATAATTATCTAGCTGTGTTTTAGAACAGTCTAAGTTTTGTTGTCATTACCTGCTCTCTCACCCATGCTAGTTCATCTCTCATCTTGGAATCGGCCAGCTATATGGTATATAGAAAACTCAAGGTAGTTAGCAATGATGAGTTTAATTTCTTAGGTTATAATTAATGAATTATTGATAATTTGGAGGTTAGATAGACACACCTGAAGACTGACCAGGGCAGCTTCATTATGTGGATCTAGTTGCAAAGCTACATCATTTGCAAAAACCAATCACGAGTAAAATTAATTAGTAACAAGTGTAAAGGTAGAAGAATATATATATATATATATTTTGGTAGTTTAATGACTAAAATTTGCTTAACTCACCTCACCATATATGCCCCTATATATATATAGTTAATTTGGAAGAGACCAACCTTTAATGAAGCCCTCACGGATAGCCTCAAAGTTCTTGCCTTGCTCATAATAGGAACAACCAAGACGATAATATGCCAGCACGTATCTTTGCTCTAGTTTTATTGCTTCATAGCAATCACGAATTGCTTCCTCAAATCTGCCAACCTTCGTAAAAGCTGCTGCTCTGCAAGACGTATAATAACAATAATGATCATCAATAAAAAGAAAAATATTTATGAACAAAATATATTTATCTTTTGAAAATAGTTAAGAAAACAATGGAATAAGTTCCATAATCGCCTAGCTATAACTTACCTGTTACAGAAGTAGATAGCGTTATCATTCCACATTGCAAGAGCACAGCTATACAGCTCAATAGCTTTGCCATAACATAGGCAACGCATTGCATTGTTTCCTTGAGAGAGAAACAGGAGAAGAAATAAACAAAACTTTTTTGCTACAAATTTTCGAACGCATGCAGCAGCTTAATTAATATCAGAACAACCCTTCAGACAAACAATACCGTCATAGTCAAGCTTGACTAGTTTAAAAAACAGTAGTGAATATACAAGAGGATACACTGAGAAGCATATGTTTCAATGGTAGTATAAATATAGAGTATTTTCGTCTAACAAATTGACCATGTGATTCATGTCTCTACTTTAACTACATTTGTATGCTAACTAAAATAGTACGCATTTAATGCTACAGAATAAAATAAATTTTACTTCAAAATCACCCAAGAATTTTTCATTTGACTTTGAGGCAAAGAATAATAGAAGGATTTTCCGATAAATAAATAAGTAATTTCAAAGACATGAATAAGGAGAAGAGGTGGATATTCTTCCAGCTACACTGCTTTTTAATTTCATGATATTACGTACCTAGTATTTTCAGTGCGTCAGCAAGGTTCCAAATGTTGAATGTCTCATATCCGGCTCTTGTCAATACCTGTTATGTGTAGCGTTTCATTCAATATCAGCAAGATCAGCAGAGGTGAACTACTAACGAGGATCAATAAGTTACTCTAGTCTAATGGCTACTGTAATCTAATTAGATAAATGCTATTTGCACGTCTAGAAGATTACGTAATGTTTACATTTTGTTTATTTCAGAAATAAAAGATAAAAAAAGAATATATTGAACTATATGATTTTTTTTATTATCTAAAAAAATGTAGTATAAAGATTAAAAAAAATGACATACAAATATTATTATGTACAAAAATACGTCACATGTAAAGATAATATTAAAAAAATATTGTACAAATATCATTAATTATCCACAATATAGATAACATGCAATAGGAAGAAACAACGCAATGTCATAAGGGCTGGGTTCGACTTCATGGGTGGATCCAGTGGAATCCACTCCTTTATTTATATAAAAATGTTTATCACATACCACTATTTTTCATATTAATGTCAGAAGGGGGTTTGCATGTCTCTCTAGGGTTGCATGCCTCGATCATGGCAACTTCTACAGATTGCCCATTCCAACTCTTATTCCCTGAACTCTCTCTAGCACCTTCTCCTTCGGCTCCTCAACCCTATCATTCTACTCTCCAGCATGCGACAGAAAAGGCTCCCTCCTCCAGGTCAACAAAGTCCTTTGTTCAAGCCCTAACCAACACTTGTGATATTCCTTTAAGCCAACTCCCTATTCCTTGTGTAAAGGGTGATGCAATTGTAGTGAAAATTCCAGAAGATGAATACGTTGCAGTAGTGGAAAGTGCAAGAACCACCTTCATGGAAGGTTGATGTTATCGAAAGGAGACACCATATATAAGATTAATGACTTGCGGCGAAGCTATTGAAGTTGTGGCAGCCTTTAAATCAATGGAAGATCATCCCAATTGAGAAAGGTTTTTATGAGTTTTTCTTTTTCTCCATTGAGGATTTAAGAAGGGTTTTAGCAGTGGGATCTTGAAATCTGGCGCCAGGAGTTTTGAGATTGTTTTCCTGGACTCCAGACTTTAGTCCTAATTTGGTAAAACAAACCAACACACAATGTTGGATCCGAATTCTTGATCTTCCTCAAGAATATTGGAGACCAAAGATTTTATTTGCTATTGCCAGAGGGATTGGAATCCCTTTGTCATTGGATGATGCCACAATAAACAGGTCACTTGGACACTTTGCACGATTCTTGGTTGATCTTGATTTAGCAAAGCTTCTTCAAGAGCAAATTCTGGTTGAGCGTGAAGGGTATGCGTTTCTGGTTGGTATTCAGTATGAAAAATTACCTTTTTTTGCTCTTCATGTGTGGTCATTGGTCATTCTTTATCAAATTGTAAAAGGCACAACCATCAAGAGGTAAGGGAAGTTAAGGGTATATCCAGAGTCAAAAAAATTGGGATGAAATTTGTCCCAAAAGCTATGAATTACAACCAGGAAAATGAGCCTGCAAATCTTGCTCCTAACACTGAAAAGGTGGATGAGGCTCCAGTCATCCATGACAAGGGAAAAGGTATCTTAGTGCAAGAATCTGCAAGTCGTGTGCAGAAAGGAGATTCAAGCATGAAAGATCAATATGGCATATCTGGAGGGTTCATGGAACCTATTGCAGGTCCTGATAGAATCTTGGAGGGTGAGCTTAGAGGAATTAGAATTCTTGAGCCTTCTAATGATCTAACTTTTAGACTAGAAACAGAAGCAACTCTCAGTGATGAGGATTCTATTGACACTCTCTATGATGAAGCAGATTATATTCAAGAGACTGTGCAGGAGAGTCCAGTCATAGGTCATTTGCAATATAACTAATCTGCAGTCAATAACAAGAATATTGAAATCATCGAGGATCCAGTTGACTTTCCCTTGGTGGTTCAGAATGACATGGATATTCTTCAGAAATGGGGAGACAGAGTGGAGCAAGAGTTTGATCATATGGATGGAGCCACTAATAATCAGAGTGATGAAGAAGAAGGTTTTGAACCTGTTTTGTCTAAGTCTCAAAAGAAAAAGCAGAAACAGAAGCTAAGGAAAAAGGTCAGTCCAAATGTCATACAAACCCGAGGAAGCGTAGTTTCTAGAGGATCTGTCCAATGAAGTGCTTATATTGGAATGCCAGAGGTTTGGCCAACTCCTCTTCAAGGTTGGTCCTCAAAAAATTATGTGTTGAACATAATCCGGATTTTCTTTTTATTTCTGAACCTTGGATAGCTTTTTCTAGCTTTCCTGCTAGATTTTGGAATAAATTGCAGATGAAATTAATTGTTATAAATGATAGAGATTACCTATCTCTTAATCTTTGGTGTCTTTGTAAAGATAATTGGAACCCAATGATTCTTAAAGTATCTGCCCAGTTCATTTCTTTCTCTGTGGTTATAAATGATCAAGTGTGTGGTATAGCTGCTGTTTATGCCTCCACCAATTATTTGTAAAGAAGAGTGCTTTGGTCAGAGTTAACTTCAATGCAGCAAACCTATCAAATCCCTTGGTGTTTTATGGGGGATTACAATGCAATCTTAGGTTCTCATGAGTATAGGCGTGGAACTCCTTCTAGAATTGCTTGTGAAGATTTCCAGCAATGGACAGAAACAAATAGCATGTTTCATGTGCTAACTAGAGGCTCCCAGTTTACATGGTCTAATGGTAGAAAGGGTAGAGCTTTAACTGAGAAGAGGTTGGATAGATCTGTTTGTAATGATGCTTGGATTAGCTTTTGGTCTTCTGTTACATGCTGCACTCTTTCTAGGTGTAGGTCAGATCATTATCCAATCTTGTTGGAATCTAAACAGGAAGAAGCTAGACATGCTTCCAGTTTTAAGTTTATGAAAATGTGGACCACTCATCCTGATTGCCTGTCCTTAGTCAGAGAGGTTTGGAACCAGCATGGTATTGGCTGTCCAATGGCAATTTTGTCCCAAAAGCTCAAAGCTCTAAAATTAAAACTCAAAGACTGGAACAAAAATGTCTTTGGTAATGTTCATCATCAAGTTCAGCAGGCTTTGCAGAATCTGAATGTCATCCAAGGCCAAATTGATCATTCAGGTTATAATGATGATCTTTTTAATCAGGAGAAGCAAGCTCAGATTGCTTGGGAAAAAGCTTTGTACTTTGAGGAAGTTTGCTGGCAACAAAAATCAGGACTAGATTGGCACACCAAGGGTGATAGAAACACCCAATTTTTTCACAAAACTACTAGAGTTAGACAAGTAACAAAACAGATCTCCTTGTTGAAGCAAAATGACCAAGTGTTAACTACTGCAACTGATATTGAAGCCCATGTGGTGAACTACTTTGAAAGTATTTTTGGCTCAGATAATAGCTGCACAAACAATGGAATTATAGATGAAGTCATTCCAAATTCAGTTTCGGCTGAAGATAACAGAATGTTAACCAATATTCCATCGTTTGAGGAAATTAAACATCTTGTTTTACTATGAACTCGAGAGAGTGCTCCTGGTCCTGATGGTTTTGGAGCCTATTTCTTCCAGTATTTTTGGGATGTGGTAGCTTCAGATGTCATCAATGCAGTGGTGCAATTCTTTAGATCAGGCTGGCTTCTTCCAAATTTCAATTCTAATCTGGTTGTTCTTATTCCAAAGGTTAAAGAGGCTGACAAGATTGAACAATTCAGACCCATTGCTCTTGCAAATTTCAAGTTTAAGAAAATATCTAAAGTCCTTGCAGACAGATTGCGGAAGATTGCTCCAAAGATCATATCTACTCATCAGAGAAGCTTCATTCAAGGAAGGAAAATCACATATTGCATTTGCTTAGCTTCAGAAGCTATTAATCTGATGGATAGGAAAGCATTTGGGCGAAACTTGGCTTTGAAGATTGTAATTGGCTAGCTGACATGGACAATGATTTTGATGATAACAAACATTAAGATGATGAGAAGATCAAGTCCAAGGTTTTCAAGATTAGCTTTAGGACTTAAGGTCTTTGTAAGGAGACTCATTGGATATCTCATTGATTTTGGACACAAAGAAATATTTTCAAAATTGTTTTAAATTAAATATCACAAATCCAAATCATGATTTTGAAAGCATTTAAAAGTGTTAAAAGCCTTTTTTCAATAGAGGTATTCGAATACCATTTAAAGGTATTCGAATAACATCATAGTATCACGTTTTTACAAAGTTTTTTAATCAGAGGTATTCGAATACCTCTGATGGTATTCAAATACGGTATTCGAATGCCTCCCGATGGTATTCGAATACCACGAGATTTATGAAATAGAAAGAAACGGCTATAATTCAAATTTAAATGGATATTAATTGTTTAAACGGCTCTTTTTCTCAAATGCTCTATAAATAGAGACCTTGGGTCTCTTCTAAAGGTTGCCTAACCACTTGAACTATTTTTGCTTGTGCCAAAAACGTGATTCACTATTTTCTCATATTTTCTGTGCTCTCTTCGCCAAAATCTTGAGATATCCTTAGAGAGCTCCATAGTGCTTCAAGTTGTAATATTTTGCTCTGAGTGAGAGTTTCTCTTCTTCATCTATTTCTCTGATATACTGTATTGTGAGGGTGAGGTATCCCTCAGTAAAAGGGTGAGGTATCCCTTGTTGTAAAGAAGGTGAGGTATCCTTCAAAGGGGGTGAGGTATCCCTCTAAGGTTTGTGTAAGGGTGAGGTATCCCTGCAGGCTGAGGCTTTAGCACAAGGGTAGAGTTTCCTGTGTGAAAAGTGCTCTATTGTGTAAAGGTTGCAAGCACTTTTGTTAAGCTTGTATTGAATAGTGAAAAATCTTGAACTGTGTTTGGGGATTTGGACGTAGTAGGCCACAAGTGGTTGGTGGTCGAACCAGGGATAAATATCGTGCCTACTTTTCTACCCTTAATCTTTTATCTTTATGCACTTTATTTATTCTTGCAATTTAATTATTAATTGTTCTTCTTATCTTCATCTCATTCACGATTTTTAATAATTAAATTTAGTATAATTTATTTGTTTAAGGCTTTTGCGAAAAATCCTTAATTACTCAATTCACCCCCCTCTTGAGTACTGAAGCCACTTGGGTAACAAGTGGTATCAGAGCTAGACTCTTGTATAAAGAGCTTAGCCGCTTCAAGAGTACATGGCTTCATCAAATAGTTTTTCAGAAGCAACTTCCATAAATCGACCACCCTTTTTCAATGGGGATGGTTATGCATATTGGAAGGAAAGAATGAAAATTTTTATCGAGGCTATTCATCTAGATGTGTGGGATGCTGTCGAAAATGACGCATTTATACCTACACGCGTTGTCAATGGTGTAAAAACTGAGACACCTAGAAGTGATTGGTCTAAAGATGATAAAAGAAAAGTTCAAAATAACTTAGTAGCCAAAAACATCATTACCTCAGCCTTGGGGCATGATGAATTTTTTAGAATTTCAAATTGCAAAACTGCTAAAGAAATGTGGGACACTTTACAAGTTACCCATGAGGTACTAGTGAAGTTAAGAGGTCGAGAATCAATTCTCTAACTCGTGAATATGAATTATTTACTATGAACCAAGGAGAAAGCATTCAAGAAATGCAAAGAGGTTCACCCACATTGTTAATCATCTTGCATCATTAGGAAAGAATTTTACTAACGAAGATTTGATTAACAAAGTGTTGAGATGTCTTAGCAGGATTTGGCAACCCAAAGTAACGGCTATTGCGGAATCAAGAGACTTATCAACAATGTCTCTAGCCACCCTATTCGGAAAGCTTCAAGAACATGAGCTGAAACTAAATAGGCTCAATCAAAGTGAAAAGCATGATAAGAAGAAGAAGGGAATTGCACTCAAAGCCACTTCTTCCATACTTGAAGATGATGATGAGGATGCTGAAAATTTTGAACTAAGTGAGGAGAATCTTAGTCTCCTTGCGAAAAAATTCGGAAGATTCCTAAATAAAAAGGGGTTTCAAAGAAGACCACCCCTTCCTCAAAAGAAGGCATATCACAAAGGAGAAGGATCCTCCACTCCTCCAAAATGCTACGAATGTGGAGAATTGGGACACATAAAAATGGAGTGCCCAATCTATCAAAGGAAAGTAGAGAAGTATGAGAAAAGGCACTCAAGGGAAAAGAAAGAAAGAAGAGCCTACATAGCATGGGATGACAACGACATGGACTCCACTGATAGCTCAGATAGCGAAGAAGCTCAACTTTGTCTCATGGCCAAAGGAGAAGAAGAAGAAAGCGAAAATGAGCTAAGTTCTAACTCTACTCTACTCCCTTCTTATGATGAGTTACAAGATGCCTTTGAAGAATTGCATGACGAAACTTTAAAACTCACAAAACAAATTTCTTCTTCTAAGAAAAAAATCTCTTCTCTAGAAAATCAAATTCTTATTTTAAATAAAGAGATTGAAAAACTAAAAATTGAAAATGAAACTTTGGGAATTATTGATGCATGCTCATCTCATCCCTCACATGCTTCTACTTCATATTCTTGTTTTTCATGTCATTTGCTTGAAAATGAAATTGAAAATTTAAAGAACACCCTTGCCAAATTCACATGTGGAAGAGATAATTTAAATATTTTATTAGGAAAACAAAGGGTTATTTTTCAAAAGGCTGGAATAGGATATAACCCGAATAATCAACACAAATCTTATAAAAATTTCTTTGTTAAATCTAGCATTTCATGTAGCCCATTTGTTAAATGTTTCTATTGTGGAAAGAAGGGTCATAGTGCATCAACATGTAATGTAAAGAAAAACATTAATACAAAAATTGGAACTAAAATGGTATGGGTTCCTAAGGGTACTATACCCAAAACTGACATTCAAGGACCCAAGAAAATTTGGGTAGCAAAAATCAAAAATTAAATTGTGTTGCAGGTGTGCTTGAAAGCCAAGAGCTAACTTCGGCATTTTTGAAAGTGGTTGCTGCAAGCACAAGACTATAATGAATTCCAAGCTCTTTTTCTTGTCTCTATCAAGCTTGGACTTGCATTTATTTTACATAGGAGTATTTCCATCAAAAGGTAAGTTTTCATATCTCAAATATGCCTTCTGGACGTAAAATATATGTTTTTATGTTTGAGTTATTCGAATACCTCCCTGTGGTATTCGAATACCATTGCATCTGTACGTGAAAATCCATGTTTTTCTGATAGGTCTATTCGAATACCCTCCCATGGTATTCGAATACCATACACCAAGATCTGAGTTCTTGTGGTTTTATTAGTCAGCATTCGAATACCCAAATGTGTATTCGAATAACTCAAAAATCTTCATCGGTACTTGTTACATACTATCGGGTATTCGAATACCTTACAAGGCATTCGAATACTTGCTCCTTCCTGAGTTTATAAAATGTGATGGGTATTCGAATACGAATAGAGGTATTCGAATACCACATGGCTGAAAGCAAGTTTTACATCGTCTTCCCTATTTCGTTTCTGCCGTTCTTTCTTTTATGCAATGTAAATAACATGCTTTTAATCTTATTTCATCAAGCCTTCATTTATGCCTTGTATAAAAATCACATGATGTTCTTAAATGCATATTTCTTGGCTTGTTCTTGCCCTTTTATTTTTTTTCTAAAATATGCTCAATGTAATTGGCTATTGTTTTGATATACGAACAAGTGCAATAAGTGGTATATGAAATATTTAATATCTATGTTTTTATTGACATATGTCGGTTTATAAGAATTTGTTAACAAGTGGTAAATGCTTAGAACATCTTGACAAGTGATATCAAACAAGTGGTAAATGCTTTACATTTTGACAACAAGTGATATCAAAGTGGTATGAACATAATAACAAGTAATAACAAATGATATCAAACAAGTGATTTCTTGGCCAAATTAATCGATAAATATATTTTTGCCCTTGAGAATCATTTGCTGCTTTTGCCTCATTGTTTTAAATGCTTATTGGCTTATGAGTTTGACTAACCCCTATGGATCCAACATTAATGGATACCAATGAAAGCACTCTGAATTTTGTTGTAGGGAGAACACTACCTCAAGCATAAAATGGACAAAATTCATTCAACTTGAGGACATGCATATATTGTTTAATATGATAAAATGGGAGAGAAAAATATTTGCCCCATCTTTTTGATCATGACAAAAGGGGGAGAATGGTATCAAATGTAAAAAAGGGGGAGAACAAGTTTAAATGTCTTTGTTTGAGAAAAGTCAAGAAAAAAAAGTCAAAACAAAAATAGAAATTAGATTCTAAAAGTAAAGGGGAGCTGTTGTGCACATCTCTGATATAAATCACCTCTTATGAAAAAGAGGGGGAGTAAGTATCTCTAAACTAACTTTGTGAATTTCAATTTATATGAACTAATGCTTTTCTCAAATATTAGTTTGTCATCATCAAAAAGGGGGAGAATGTAATTGGCTAGCTGACATGGACAATAATTTTGATGATAACAAACATTAAGATGATGAGAAGATCAAGTCCAAGGTTTTCAAGATTAGCTTTAGGACTTAAGGTCT
The DNA here is from genome assembly GCA_029884605.1 of Ormosia emarginata. Taxonomy (NCBI): domain Eukaryota; kingdom Viridiplantae; phylum Streptophyta; class Magnoliopsida; order Fabales; family Fabaceae; genus Ormosia; species Ormosia emarginata. Next base: position 3,069,100 of record JAQQTP010000055.1, on the reverse strand, counting down.
TTGTAAGGAGACTCATTGGATATCTCATTGATTTTGGATACAAAGAAATATTTTTAAAATTGTTTTAAATTAAATATCACAAATCCAAATCATGGTTTTGAAAGCATTTAAAAGTGTTAAAAGCCTTTTTTCAACAGAGGTATTCGAATACCATTTAAAGGTATTCGAATAACATCCTAGTATCACGTTTTTACAAAGCTTTTTAATCAGAGGTATTCGAATACCTCTGATGGTATTCGAATACGATATTCGAATACCTCCTGATGGTATTCGAATACCTCCTGATGGTATTCGAATACCACAAGATTTCTGAAATAGAAAGAAACGACTATAATTCAAATTTAAATGGATATTAATTGTTTAAACGGCTCTTTTTCTCAAATGCTCTATAAATAGAGACCTTGGGTCTCTTCTAAAGGTTGCCTAACCACTTGAACTATTTTTGCTTGTGCCAAAAACGTGATTCACTATTTTTTCATATTTTCTGTGCTCTCTTCGCCAAAATCTTGAGATATCCTTAGAGAGTTCCATAGTGCTTCAAGTTGTAATATTTTACTCTGAGTGAGAGTTTCTCTTCTTCATCTATTTCTCTAATATACTGTATTGTGAGGGTGAGGTATCCCTCAGTAAAAGGGTGAGGTATCCCTTGTTGTAAAGAAGGTGAGGTATCCTTCAAAGGGGTGAGGTATCCCTCTAAGGTTTGTGTAAGGGTGAGGTATCCACTGCAAAGTGAGGCTTTAGCACAAGGGTGGGTAGTTTCCTGTGTGTGAAAAGTGCTCTATTGTGTAAAGGTTGCAAGCACCCATTTGTTAAGCTTGTATTGAATAGTGAAAAATCTCGAACTGTGTTTCGGGATTTGGACGTAGGCCACAAGTGGTTGGTGGTCGAACCGGGATAAATATCGTGCACCTTTTCTACCCTTAATCTTTTATCTTTATGCACTTTATTTATTCTTGCAATTTAATTATTAATTGTTCTTCTTATCTTCATCTCATTCACGACTTTTAATAATTAAATTTAGTATAATTTATTTGTTTAAGGCTTTTGCGAAAAATCCTTAATTACTCAATTCACCCCCCCTCTTGAGTACTGAAGCCACTTGGGTAACAAAGATAGATATTAGGAAAGCCTTTGACACTCTTGATTGGAGCTTCCTTTTGAGAGTGCTGAAAGCTTTTGGTTATGAGGATCAATTCTGTTCCTGGATTGACATTATACTAAAATCAGCAAAGCTCTCCATTTCTATCAATGGCAAAGCTTCAGGATTCTTTTCTTGCAAAAGAGGAGTGAGGCAGGGTGACCCCCTGTCCCCTTTACTTTTCTGTTTAGCAGAAGAAGTGTTGAGTAGGGAAATTTCAAAGCTTGTTCAAGAAGGTAAGCTTAACCTCATGTCAGGTCCCAGACACACTCTAGTTCCTTCCCATGCCTTCTATGCTGATGATGTGATGGTCTTTTGTAGAGGCACCCAGAAGAATTTGCAATATCTGATGGAGCTGTTCCATAAGTATGGTTGTGCTTCAGGGCAGATCCTAAATCCTAATAAGTCCACTTTCTTTACTAGTAGTTTTGTTTCTGCAAGAAGAAAAAATGACATTGCTGCTCTTTTAGGCTTTGCTGTGGGCAAGCTGCCATTTGTGTACTTAGGAGTTCCTATATTCAAAGGAAAATCTAGAACTATTCATCTCCTTCCCTATGTAGACAGGATCAGGGTGAAACTCGCTGCCTGGAAAGCTTCATTATTATCTATAGCTGGCAGAGTTGAATTGGTGAAATCAGTGGTGTATGGGATGATGATGCACTGCTTCTTGATATACACTTGGCATGCAATGCTCCTAAAGAAAGTGGAAACATGGATTAGAAACTTCATTTGGTCTGGTAATGTTAATCAAAAGAAGGTAGTCACTGTGGCTTGGCACAAACTTAGTAGGCCTAAATTGGAAGGTGGTCTAGGTTTAAGATCTCTGAAAGCAATCAACCAAGTTGCTGCTTTAAAGCTTTGCTGGGAGTTGGTTCAATCCGATCTTTAGTGGGCAATTCTGCTAAGAGCAAGAGTTTTTAGGCTTGGTAATCCAATTGCATATCATATTGGTTCTTCGGTTTGGCCTGGGTTGAAATCTGTTTTGTATATGGTAAAGGAAAACTCTGTTTGGCTGATTGGTGATGGTGCTAGGATCAATTTCTGGCATGATACTTGGCTACTTGAACCTCTTATTAGTCTCCTAAACATTCTTGAAAATTTTCAGCATCAATTGAACTCAAAAGTTGAGGATTTTATCAGGTCTGGTTGCTAGTCTATTCCAAGGAGGTTGCTGCAGCAGTTCCCTCAGCTTGCTGTCATGATGCAAAACACTGATATTCCTTTTGTGTCAAACTTCAGATCAGGTCATCTGGAAAGCATCAACTAATGGTGAGTTATCTTTTAAGGAAGCTTATCTATTTTTCAAACCTATTGATCAGTCAATTGCTTGGGCAAAACTGATCTAGAATCCAGTAATTCCCCCTTCAAAATCGTTACTGGTTTGGAGAATTTTGCATAACAAGCTCTCAACTGATGAAAATTTATGGCATAGAGGTTGCATTACTGTCTCAATGTGCAGTCTTTGTCAAGGTGTCTTCTTTGAAACTTCGCATCTTTTTTCCGAATGCTCTTTTGCTAATCATCTTTGGCTCTGGCTTGAATCAATCTTGCAATTACAAATTGATCATTCAACCATCCACTCAGCACTTTCAGTCTGCAATATATCCTGGTCTTCTCAAGCTTTTGATGTGGTTTTGGCATCGATTATTAACATTTTTTGCTGCATATGGAGATGCGAAACAGGCTGCCAGTTTGACAACAAGAAAGCTTCTATTCCGAGAGGCTATCAATTGGATTTCTCCATCGTATCTCTCTCGTGCAATTCCAAAGAAAGGTTGTGCCTCATCCTCCATGAGAGAGTTCTCACTCCTAAAGGCTTTCACTACTGCAGCAAAGCCTAGTTTGGCTCCTAGAATCATAGAAGTCAAATGGGTTCCTCCTCCTTGTAATTGGGTTAAATGCAACACTGATGGTGCCGCAAAAGGTTCTCCTGGAATTGCCTCTTGTGGCGGAATTTTCAGAGATAATAACGAGGCAGCTTTAGAATACTTTGGTATTATTCTTGGTATTAGTTATGCCTTTCATGCAGAACTGATTGGTGCCATGACAGCAATAGAAATTGCCGATAAGAAAGGTTGGCGGAATCTGTGGCTGGAGTGTGATTCCCAATTAGTCATTTTGTCCTTCAAGTCTCTTGGTTTGGTTCCTTCGAAGCTAAGAAATAGGTGGAACAATGTTTTACATCTAACTAGAAGCATGATCTTTGTCTCCTCCCATATATTTCAAGAGGGCAACTCTTGTGTTGATAAAATTGCTTCAATTAGCTTTAGCTTTAATGGTTTTTGTTGGTGGAATTCAATTCCTAGGTTGATTAATGAGGATATTTTCCGTAATAGGGTGGGTCTTCCCTATTATAGATTTAAATAATGCTTTAAGGGTATTGGTTTATGTTCCCCCTTGTTTTCTTGTATTCTTTTTCATTTATTAATAAATTGTTGGTATGCAAAAAAAAAAGAGCAAGAAGAGCAAAAAAAAAAAATTAATTTTTATATTACTTAATGTTACCATCTGATTTAACAATAATTATTATCTAATATTAAGTTAATTACTATTTGATATTAATGTATTTACAAAATAAGTTAAAGAGTTCATTTTTTGAAAGAAAGCTTATTTGAAGATTCTGAATGAGTTACTATTTAACTTGAAAGTAATTATCATCTTATATTAAGATACATAATACTAAGATTTAAGGTTTTTACAAAGTTAATGAAAGAGTAATTTTTTGAAAAGCTTTTGATAGGTCTAAATCAATTATTAACTGACTTAAAAGTAATTATCATATGATATTAAGTTAATTGCTAATAGACGTTAAGGTACTAACAAAGTAAATAAAATAATATTTTCTGAAGGAAGCTCATTGTGAAGATTTGAATAGTTACTACGTAACCTAAATATAATTGCAATGTTATATTAAATTACTTACTACTAAACTTTAAGAATTTTACAAAATAAACAAAAATAATATACAAAGTGATGTGATAAAAAGTGGTGTTTAAAAATCAGGATTGTTATTTATATTCGGGTTCTTTAGGTTTTTTTTCCTTATATTTTTTTGGTTTGAAGCTAGATTTTTTTAGATGGTTTAATGAGGAAGGGGATTTAAACATGGTACATCACCTTATAAGAGTAGCCATTGGACTATTTGTGCTAGTGTGTGCTGTGTTTTCCATTATACTTTAACAACAAAAGACGGAGAAAAACATATATTATGTGTAGTTTTGGTTCTGTCCTCAATTTAATATTATTGTCACTTGGGTTTATTTGGCCGCCGCTTAACTCTAAGTGGCAGCAGTAGTTAAACTTGTTATGGGTTGGAGAGAAAAAGGATCAGAAAATTTAAATTCCAGTTAATGGAATATAGTTATAGCTAGATGTACGTAGTCTTAGCTCATAGTTCTAGTACTTCAAGTCTTTGGAAAAACATTAATTACATCTTTTTTTATTAACATCTCTCACATGTATTTTAAGTGTCAAAATTAGAATTTATGTGTAGAAAATAAAAAGAGTTTAATTATAATTAAATTATAAAAATTATATCAAATATTAGATGATGTATGCATAAATGTATATTATCTGTATGTATCCAAAATCAACACGGGGTAGGTCTAGTGAATTAGGGTTCAAAATCAGCACAGGTAGGTACGTCAAGTGAATTAGGGATAAACCCGTGCTGTATATAGAGTAACAAATCACAAGTGAAAGTATAACTTCATTTTAAACAACAGGAGTACTATATATGAATATTGATCTAGGCTATAGTAAAAAGCAGAATTTAATAGATTGTGGAAAGAAAGGATATATGACAAATTGAAGACATATTCATACCCCTATGACATCCTTAAAAATTTGTTTGGCATGGGATTTTCGTTTCCGATAGTCCTCACCAACTGACGAGTCATAAATTCCAACCGTTGCCACAGCCATGTGAAACTTATGAAACAAGTGTACTAATGATAGGCCTATTTGTGTTACAGTGCCTGCCAATACAAACACCAATTCATACTAACAACCAAAAAAAGAAAATCAATTCATACTTGCAATATAAAACACAAGTTTCTAGTACCTATCCATTAGGTCTGTTTTAAATGCTCCTAAAAGAATTAGGAGTATAGATGTTTCATATTCTTTCATTGTTAATTTTGTGAAAAATTCAATCAATGGTGATTGTATTTTACCTACAACATTGCTAACAGGTAAATAATAATAAATTTCTTCATTTTTTCTCTCTCTTGAATTCTTTTTTTTTTCTTTTTCAGAGCCAACTCCCACCCCTCCCTTCACTTTTTTCGTCAGCCGTCATGATCACCGCCAACAACAATTTCGGTAGGCCTCTCTACTCCGTCAGAGATATCATCCACCTCATTACCAAAAAAAACTCTGAACTCTACAAAGTCAAAACCATTGGAGTTTTTTGCCGACGCCAAAGACTCTCTTCTAAAAGCATGGACAACGTGTTGAAGCAAGTGTTCCATAGAAAAGACGAAAATCGTGTTAGCTATGGTGTGCGTTTCATCGGTGAGCGTACTGTTAGCCACCATTACCAGCCAAGTCATCTCCATCGCAAGTCGCGCAGCTCTGCCCCTCTATGCACTAGATCCGTGCCAGAGTAGTTATCTTCCACTGTTCAAGTCACAGCGCCACGCACGACATCGCACCACCGAAACCACCAAATCCGCTAGATCAAACACCCAGAACCACCTTCTCTCCTCCTCGACACCTTGTCTCATCCAAGCATTCAGCCACCACCACCATGAGCCAACCAACCCAGAACCATACTGGATTAGCCCCCTTGTGTCGTCGTCCTCCACTGCAAGGTAGAAAAAAAAATAAAAAAAAGAGAAAATGTTATAGTTTTTTATTTTAAAAAAAAGGTCAACGGTAGATTATCTATAAAAACAAGTAATTTCTTTAGAGCATTGATACTCAAAAACTTATTAGGAGCATTCCACTACCCATAAAAGGAAGAAAAAAATAAAAATAAAAATGAGATATTTTTTATACATATAGAAAATGAAGGAGGTATATTAGAAGCTTCAGATGTGCTTCCATTCTGTTCGTCTTCTTTCTGTAAATCTGAGTTGAATAGGTTAAATAATGAAACATTTGGGATTGTTGCTTCCATCATGGATGGACTGATTTCGAAAATAGCTATGAGAGACTCCTTAAGATTTTCTATTCTTTCTTTATCTGCTCCAGGTGAATTTTGAACTGCCAAAATGGAGAAGGACAACGAAAATAATTGATTAGCTAAGTCATAGTAAAACAAAATCACATTACACAACATAGCTTATGTCCTTATCATAAATCCAACTCTATCTCGTCCCATTGAGATTTGAACTTGAAAATTAAACCTTTGAAATGAAGTACCTCATCAAACATTGGGATCTCCTCTTAGAGACACATGCACGGAAGCACTAATATCGATATGTTACATCCTAATTGTTGAAGCAAAATACATATAATAAGCTTCATTTGACAGAAAAATCAGAGCATTTTTTTATTCCATACCTAGTATTTATATCACTGAAACTATTTTGAATTGGATATTCCATCTTCGAGATCTTTTTTCGTATTTCATTGAAAATGGGTAAAGGGAGATTTATGACTAAGATAGGCTTATCCCCTTCTCAGATTAAGATATTTAGCCTCCAATAGACCCAAAAAAACAAAAAAAGACACAAATAAAATGCATGTTTTTATACATATCTAAGGTGCATGCTTGGGTTGCTCAAATGTAAATGAACACATTTTGCATATCAATCTCTCTTTATAAAACAACATATAATAGCTGAATGTATGACAGTATATTAAAAGTATATAGAGCAAAATGAATCTTCGCATGAGCTAACATAATATATCGCCCTTTCAATTTTTGGGCCGACAGGATATACAATATTCGTTAATTAAACAAGATGTAAATAGAGTGAAATTAAGAGAATTAACATCACTTCTACATTCTACTTAAAAAAAAAAAAAGACTCGTATAGAACTTTATCAAATCTATTAAGGTAAATTTTAAATAGACCATAAACTTGTGAGATTTTTTATTCTGGTGCAACTCATTAATGCTGGTTCAATTAATTGGTTCAATCGTTTAATCTAATTTTAACTAATTTAAATGGGCCTGACTTTAATTTAGTTATGAGATTCACAATAACTTATTGGGAGAAATTCTTGGTATCAATATGTAACACTTTATTTTTGTACACTCACATAATTGATATGTAAAAATAACTGTCATTTTATTTTATTTTTTATTTTGATGAGTTGTGAGTGAGTCTCATTTTTATATAAGTGTGTGCAAGAATGATGTGTTACATATGTGTACAACTAAGAATTTATCACTTATTTTATGATAGATTCATGATCCAGACTGAATGAATTGTGCTGTATGGATTTGAATCTTTTTAATTTTTTTCTCTCAAGTAGTCAAGTGGAAGAGAGAAATAGACATAAAAAAATTTATTAGTGAGACCGGTTATAATATGTGAAATTTCTTTTATAATATTTATGTCTATCTATCTCTTTCACTTGATAACTTGAGATAAAAAAAAAAATTTGAGAGATGCTATATATATATACACCGATTAGGTAACTGGTTCCCAATCAGACCAATTAAATCATTTAGTCTGATCCAATTAGGTGACCAATTTATAATCGAACCACTCATCCAAATAACACAAAATCTAACCGATTTTTTTGGGAGCAAGTGCTTTTAACCCTTAATGTGCAAAGGAAATCACAAAGGGAAAAAAAAAAAAGAGTGAGAGCATGATGGAAGTAAAATCATATGATATCAAACAATAATTGATACAAGCACTAAGAAAATCAAATAGCTAGCACTACATAGAAGTAAAGATAGCTACGTCTTAGCAAGAGAGTCTAAATTAAAATCAGTTTGAACATTGAACAAACCTGTAGAGAGAAATTCAAAGAAGGCAAGGACAATGCGAATTGAAATGGCTGAATGAACAATTGGGTTTGTCATCTTCAAATGATGTACTGATAAGAGAGAATCGATAGAGTGAGAGTAAGATAGAGCAAGTGTGTATGGCTGATTCAGTACTGGGCACCTTATATAGTAGTGATGTCACTGTGTGACCCACGAGAAGCATCTCCCTTTGACTCTGGTCTATTGTTTTATCGTAAAAATATTGGCAGTTACAAACGAATGTGGAACATTCATTTTTTTGGGGGAAAAAATGTAATATAATAAATGGGGTGAAGCAAAATTGTCCTACCCAATATTACGTGTGCGTTGCCAGATTGGATTGGTAAAAAATTTAATAAGAGTAAAATTTTTTTAAAAAAAATTGTTATACATGAGCTATTGTGGGTAGTTATGTAATTTAATAACTTCAGTAATTCGATTTGTTTGTTGGAACAAATATATATGAGTTAGGATTGTTAAAACTTGTTTGATGGATACGTTTCCCCTTTTCTTCAAATTCTATAATTTAGCTATCTATATATCAAATTATCAATCTTAAGTAGGGCGAAAAAATTATTAATCTTGGATTGCAAAATCTGATGAAGAAATTTAGGAACCCAAGTTTGATAAACTAATTGCAAATATTAACATAAATAAGTGAAAAAGTAACAACTATAGCGAAAAGTTAACTAACTCAACGAATTATTTTCTTTTCATAATCAACATATCTATACGTGCCGTTATTGTTATCGTTATTAAGAATCTTCGTATATGCGTACAAATTTTTTAGGTTTAACATAAAGTTAGTGTAAGAGCCTTAGTCATTTTAGGAATTACTTGATCGTAGATTCAAATTCCATTGAAGTTGTTTTGTCTCACTTTAGTCTATTTAAATATTTATTCCACTCCACACCGGGTTTTAGACGTCCGCCTTTGCAACTAAAAATAAATAATTAAATAAAAGCTAGCTTATTATTATTTTTTTTAGAGTATCTTTTTATCTAATAAGTAAGAGATTATTTTTCTGAAGTACAGAGAGACATTTAAGTAGAGTCTCTCTTAACGGTATTTTTTTCATACATATGAATCTCAAGATCAAATTCAAAATTATATATTTAAAGAATCTGAACTTTTTCTACTTATATCAACATACATTAGTTAAAAGCTAACTTATTACGAGATCTTTCAACTTATTCAAAACCTAAAAAAAATAAAATTAAAAAGGAATTTAACAAGATTTGTTTAGGGTTTTATCATTAATTACTCTTATATACAGCATCAATTCTCTCAAGTTGCAGGTCTTTGTATAAGTTATTGTTTTTCACGTCATAATATAATAATAATAAAACAAATTATACAATGTGTATTCCTATCTTACCCTTCACCTCATTGAAATTTTTGTTTTGGTACAATTGATTAAAAAAAGTTAAATTAAAGTTTTGATTTCTATACTTTACACTTATTTTTAATTCAATTTCTATAATTTTTTTAAATTAATCTTCATACTTATAAAAAATTTAAAAATAATCTCTGTTATTAACTTTTCTTATAACGACATTATAACATCATAAAATATCTAATAAAGTAAATATTTTTTTTTTATTTAACTGAGACTCTTTAGATGCTCGCTTTTTCCATAAAACATTAAATAAGTGTTCATTCATTTTAGTAAATGCTTATTATTTTAAAGTAAATACTTATTTGTTTAATATATACTTTTTCATTCTAATAAGTGTTTATTTTTTTTAAGTAAGTATTTTTTTGTCTAATATGTATTTTTTTATATTTTTTTATTATGTAAAATGTCTAGTATAGAATAAATTTACAATATCAGAATAAAAGTTAAACAATATAGACTATTTTGAAAATTTTTAAATGTAAAAACTGATTTAAAAAGAAAATAACCATATAAGATTAAATTGAAAATAAATATAAACTACATCGATCAAAATTTTAATTTAACCTTTAAAAAGATAAATAAAAATGAAAGTAAATAAAAAAAAGGGCATCCTGGGAGATGTTTGGGAATAGAGCAAAATGTGGTAAATGTCTCAGCTAATTAAAAAGGGTTATGACAGATAATCCAGTCGTGGTAAAAAAATAAGAAAGGAAAAAATAGTCTATAAAAGCAGTGTAAAATACATTTTCCCTTGTCAATAAACCCTAAACCTTATATATATTTATGTGAGACATATCTAGTGAGATAAATTTTTATTATGAGAGAGTGAGATGAGTAAATCTTGACCTTATAATCATATATGGATGATTAAGATTAAAAGTTATTTGATCACTTAAAAATATTACATATATTTAATTATATTATAATCTTGATTATTCATATAAAATCTAATAGTCAAAATTTATTCATCTTACTTCTTTGTAATAAACATTCATTTCATCAAATACGATCCCTAATATGGAACGTGAGTTATTAGTAACTCTAATTAATTTCAAATATGTAAAATAAAAGGAATTTTATTAACCATTGGATTATTATGGCATTTATTATTTTCAAGTGAGATATGATCTTAGGCAGAGTTGTTGATACCTTGAAAATGTTAACATTAAGGGTTTGTTTGGTATCATGAGAGAAAAAAAAGGAAATGAAAGAAAATGAAGAGTGGAGGAGTTATCTCTTCTCTTTTTTGGTATCATCCAATAAAAAAGAAAGAAAACTTCTTTTCCTTTATTTGGTTTCATGCATGAAGGAAAATAATAAAAATGTATATAAATTTTGGTGAGACCAAAAAAAAAAATCTCCCTTCTCTTTCACTTCCCTCCCTTTCTATCCATCAACCAAGGAATACAAATTTTGTGAGTCCCATAAAAAATACATCCTTTCAAATCCCTTCCTCCCTATATACCAAACAAGAGATGAATACAATGATTCCTCATTTCCTTTCTTTTCTACTCAAAAATGATATACTAAACAGATCCTAAATCAGCAAAACAAAGATATTAAAGAGTAATTGGCCTTCTAGATTAAACGATATATCTTTTTTGGAGGTCTACAGTATATTATAGAAATGGGGATTGCTAATTTATTTATACTTCTTTTTTAGGAGGAGGATGTTAATAACTCACACCTTTTAATTAGTTTTAAACAAAAAAACTTACAAGATTCTTTTAAAAATAATTTAAGCTTTTAAGTATTTTAGTCATTTGCACTCTCGTTCATTTAATGAAGAAAGAGAATCAAATTTGATTTTAATAAATAAAAAAAGGAGAGCATTTGAACAAGGTTTTAATAAAAAAAGATAATACAATTATTACAATTCTAGTCATTACTACTTAATTTCTAGTTATTATTTTTATACATTAAAATCATGTAAAAAAATTTAGTATTTATGATTTTATTCATTAAATAAAAAATTATACAGTATATAAAATAATTAAAAATTAAAAATTTAAATAAACATAAATGATACGTTTGAAACGCATTGATACGTAAAACATATTTGATTTGATTTGGCATACCAAGTTTAAAACACGTTGGTTTACTTATCATTTTTTTAATCCAAAAATCGTATTTTGTAATATTTTATATCTGATTTTTTATGAATGATAAAATCATAAGTATTGAATCTTATTATTATATAATTTTATTACAAATAATAATTAAAAATTAAATAATAAGTAGAATTTGAAATAATATCATATTCTCTCCCTTCATTAGAACTCAATTCAAATATTTTTTTCTTCATTAAAATCACTCTACTATTCTCTTTCTTCCTTAAATAAATGAAAGTGCAAATGACTAAAATACTAATAAACTTAAATTACTTTAAACAAAAAACTTGTAGGATTTTTTTGTCCAAAAAATTGTAAGTTACTAACCTCCTCCTTTTAAATATGTAATAGGAAGAAGTTAACAATTTCCTATAAAAAAAAGATATTTTTCTTTTGAGTTTTGTTAGTAAGTGATCTTAAGGTACATGTGTTAACAACATCTATTACAAATCTTAATTACTTAAAAAAAAAAATATTAAATACTTTCTATATTTTAATACATTAAATACTTATACTTTTTATTTAATAATTTATATTTTCAATACCTTAATATGTGAAAAAACCCCTTTTTTTTATAAACTGTTTAGTATTTGGAATTAGACCTCAACTAATTTGAAAAAACATGTTCTTTTAAACTTTCAAAAAGTAGCTATGTAGCCTCGGTTAAAAACGAAAAAAGAGAAGTGCACAAAAAAAAAAAACGAAAATGAGATTATTATTTTTACCTTCTTTTTCTTTTTTGACAAAAGGAAATTAGAAAAATCAATAAATTGGTTCTTATCTGGTTGTCTTCAATTTAAAATGATTTTGTCTGGTTTTGTTATAAGGATAAAACTTGACTCTAATTTTGCTAAGATCTATTTTTCTCAAATTCTTTTAATCTATTATCATGTGTCTATTTTATTAGTCACTCATATAACTTAATTAAGTTAATAAACATATGTCAATAGATTAAAGAAGTTAAATAGATATAATTTCTTTTAGAGTTTAAACCAAGTTTTGTCCTTGTTAAAATATTTGACATAAGAAGAAAAATGAAAACTATAACTAGTTCCTCTTTTCTAAATTTGCCTTGGTTATTTTAATACAAAAAAGGAGCATGAATGAATTAAAATAAGGTTAAATTAAAATTTTTGACACATACTTTACATTTATTTTCAATTAAAAGTTTTTATTATTTTTTTTTAAATCAGTCTTCACACTTATAAAAAATTTTAAAATAGTCATCGTTATTAACTTTTATTATAATGTCATTATAATATCATTAGTTGACTAATAATGTAAGTATTTCTTTATTTAATAAGGATTCATTTATATACTTATTTTCTTTATAAAATATTAAATATGTGCTCTTTTATTTTAGTAAATATTTATTTCTTCTAAATAAGTACTATTTTATCTAATAGATGCTTCATTCTAGTACTCATTCTAAATAAGGACCCATTATAAATAAGGACTCATTCTAAATAGATGCTTCCTTATTTTTTCTAAATAAGGACTCGTTTTAGTAGATATTTATTTTTTATGAGTAATTATTTTTTGTCCAATAAAACTCTTTTAATTAAGTGTCATTTTCTATTCTATAAAATATCTAGTAAGAATTAAATTAACAGTTTTAGAACGAAAATTAATAATAAGAACCAAAATTTAATAAGTGTGAGAACTAATTTTTTTTAAAAATATAATAATTAAATTAAAAATAAGTATGAATTATACAACAAGTTTAATTTAACCATTAAAAAAAAAACATATAATGTATGCCCATATCATGGATGTTAGCTTTGAATCTTTTGTTCTGATTTTTGTGTCTTGTAAGTTCTAAGATATGGCATTTCAATACAGTAAAAAAAAAAGAGAGAGAGAGAGAGAGAGAGAGAGAGAACATATGTCATTGCAATGGATACAGAGTTTGGTGGAAAAAAAAAGTTTCACCTTCCCTTTTACAAGCATCCAATTGGATCTATAGCGTTCAAAGCTATAAAGCATGGATATCTTCGTTTTGAGGCGTATTTGTGTATTAAATATGTATTTATATTAGATATATAAAAATATTTATATGATATATGTGTTAAAATGTGTCTAATTAAAAATATTATTTTTAGTTTAGATACATTTTAGATATGCTTAGACTTATCTTAGACACACTTAAACACGTTTAGGATACGGTTTGAACATGACACATTAATATTTTTTTTAAAAAATAATTTATGTGACTAACGTTCAATTAGTAAGTTCATAATCTACTCAAGCTCAATCACATGATTAATGTCTCAAGTTATTATTTTCACATACTAATATTTAAACTTTTGTCTTTTCACACCTCACTATTAGACTTTTAAGTTTTATGTTTTTACACACCACTATTTTCATATATTTTTTCTACCTTTACTCGTATCAAGTCGTCTATTTCGTCCTCATTGAAGTTTATCTCACACCAATATTTCTTCTAATTAATTTTTTTTATGTACATGTATTTATACATGGTTAGTTCTATTAAGAGAAATTGATTTAGAAAATTTTTTAGAATATGTCAATAGAAATTATATTCTATATTTTTTAAGAGGGACTTACTAAGTAATAAATATTGACACATATGATATATATTAATGTATTATAAATCTTTAAGTTTATAAAAATTATATTAATGAATTATGAATCTTTTTTATTGAATTATATATATATATATATATATATATATATATATATATATATATATATATATATGATCTTACTCTACAGTGAAAGAAATGTTTATTGTAAGAGGTGAGAGGAGTAAATGTTGATAATTGAATCTTACATGAATGGTCAAGATTAGAATATAAATACATGTGACTTTTTTAAGTGATCACATAACTTTTAAGTAACTTTTAATCTTGATCATCTATGTATAATTGTATACTCTTACATTCTTTTAAAAACTCTTCATAAATATACTTTATATATATATATATATAGAGGGAGGATCTTTTTAATCTAAGTATTGTTTCTCTTACATCGTTTGCACGTTATAATTTCATCTAATATTGAGATTATTTCAAAAGATAACCATTAGATAAAAGTAGATCTCAACATCTCTCAAAATAAGTAAAAAAATCAACTTACTAATATATCTCCTCATATATATATATATATATATATATATCTATCTTATAATTTTTTAAATTTAATATATCATCATATCTATATTTATATCTTATCTCGTATTCATATCTGTATATATGTACTTCATACTTTCATAACATATGTGCACTCTCAAGCATCGGTAAAAATAAAAAATAGTTATTACATCTTCTTTTTCTGTTTCCGTATATGAAGAAGAAAACTGCAAATCTAAGAAACTGATTCTTATATGTTTGCCTTTATTCAAAATTATCCTTTTTTTTTTTTACTTCGGTAGAATATTTGACCTAAGCAAAGACCATCCTCAATTAGTCTAGATTTTGCTGGTTATTTTAATACCAAAATTGGAGCAATTTCCTTTTGTAAACGAATAGCAAATGACACAATATGAATGCTCAAATCGTGAATTTTAGCTTTCAATCCTTCGCTCTGGTTTCACCACATCCTCTAACAGATAGTAGAAGAAAATTTGGAAATAAAAAGAAAATAGCTTTCATACTCCTTATGAAAGAATAATGTTAATATATATGAGTTCACGATAAATTTTATATGTAATAATATATTTATTATTAAATTTCATAATATGTATATATTTATAATTTTAAATTATATTTTAAATAATAAATATATTATCACTTATAAAACTTGCTATAAATATGAGTTTATACTAGTATTTCTCACTCTTAAAAAAGAGAAAAAGAAAATATTACCTTCAAACATTCAATTACATAAAAAAAAAGATTATTTTGTATTACAAAAAGAGTTATTTACCTTTTAAGCATTCAAAGCAAATCCGTAACCTCGATCAAAAACAAAAAAGAGAGAAGCTTTTTCACCCTTTTTGTTGTCGTCTATGAAGAAAAAAACTACAAAATTTAAGAAAAATCTATGCGTTCTTAAACTTAAAACAACTCAAATATTCTTATTACAAATAATATATACACTTCATTTTATATATTATTTAATATTATTTATTATATATATTTTTTTTATTTTCTCTCATTTAATTATACATATTTAAAAAATATATATATAATATCTACACCTCTAAAAAAATATAAAACTATCATTTTTCGTCTAAAAAAATCTAATAAGAATCTGATACAGTATTTGTCTTGACCAAAAAATCATCGACTAGTCCCTCCTTTCAATATGTTGGTTATTTTAATATCTTAAAAGCAGTCATTTCCTTCTTTATTAAGAAAAAAAATATCATCTAAACACATTAAAATATAATAAACATTTGTTAATAAACATTTTTTTATTATAAATAAACACATCTGAACAAACATAGATATATTTATTATACGAGAACTACTATTTATTTAATGAAATATATTTAAAAAGTCATATAAAAGCTTATTAAAGTGAAATAACAATAAATGCGCTTCATATCATATATATATAATTAACTATGATTTTTTTTTTTTCATTGTAATCAAATAATTTATATATTATTAGTGAAGTTTGACTTATCAAATAATTATTTATTATAATTAAAATCCTTTAATGATATGTAAATACAAATTTAAACAGTGTTATATAAAATTATTTTGAAAAAATATAATCTTACACATTTTTTAGATATGTAGATATTGTATACACTTTTTTTAAGAGTGTGTGATTGAGAGAAAAAATTAATAAAAAAAAAATAAGTATGATAAATAGTATTAAATAAAATATGAAGAGAGGTATATGTATTATTTATAATAAGAATATCAAAGTTAAATTATTTTATATATTAACAATGAATTGATTAAGATCTTGAAGTAAAATTTTCACATGACAATGTTGTATGAAAAGAGTAATAGACAAAAAGACTTTAAATAATGGAGTCTTATTAAAATTTGTAAGATTTTATGTTAAAATCTTTATATTTATCTATTTTTTCACATAACTTTATTATGTGAAAATTTTACATAAGATTCACTTTTGAAATTATAGTGTTGTGACCTCTGAGCCCATTGAATCTTTTAAAAAATTAAGTTGACATTATTTACTTATTTATTACTATTGTAAAGTAAAAAAAAAACTTATTTATTAATATTATGAATTTATGATTGCCAACCGGGCTTGACTCAATTGAATGAGCATTAACTCTTTGATTAACTCAATTGAATGAACATTAACTCTTTGATTACCAGCTTAAGTTACATTATGAAGTTGGAGTATATTTTCTAACTAAACAAAATCTAAACCAATTTCGTTTACCTATCCGCACAACATGCAGGTGTACATCTACTTGACATTATTGAGGTGATGGAAACTAGCCATTGCTACTTTGAAGACAATAGCGTTGTCATTATCATGTTATTTTACTTTATTATTTAAGTCGATATATTGATATTTAAAAATTTAATTTGTAATATATTTACTGAAAACATGAAATCGCAAGGCATAAGATAATCTAGCACTCCGTGAAGTGGCCATAGCACATGGCAAAATGACATTCTCCATAGTACGCTTGCTCCTTCTACCTGCAAGTTTTGTCACAGTTTTTCTGTATTATAGCATACTTCTACATACTTTTTGCTTCTCCTCTTACATTCTCCCTGAAGTTCTGCTGAAGTTGCTATTTATACAAAATAAGGGTGAGGAAGAAAGGTACCAAGAGAAGGAACTGCAAAAGATATATAGATTACTTGCAGAATTAAAATGCACTTTACATTTAACAATGATTTACATTTTGCTAAAACACTATGAGGTTAAATTAATGTTTGACTACAAGATTAACGATTATTTGTGGAGGGAAAAGCAAAATAATTAGAATATGGACTTGTTTTCAGTAGGAGGACGAATATAAATATTGTCAGGACATGCAAATATTTTCCATTTGAGGCCAGTGCACCGAAATGGGGTCAAAAGCTTCCCTATAACCATTTCAGGGTCACTTTGAGTCCTTATCTTTTTACCTTGGTCTTGGATGTCTTGACACAAGATATCCAAGAGCCTGCTTATAACATGCTTTAGATTTATATAGTCTTATGGAGAGTCGAGAGAGAAATAAACGGGAAGCTGAGTTATGGAGACGGACTTTGAAAGAACATGGCTTTCGTTAAGCAGGAGTAAGACGGAAAGATATAATGTAAGTTCGGTAAGAAACATGCTAATGCTAGCTTAGCGGTAAAAATTGGAGATCATATCATACCACAAGTTACACGGTTTAAGTATCTTGGATCCATATACAAAATGATGGAGAGATAGAAAGGAGATGTAAACCATAGATTCAAGTTTGGATGAAATGGAGGTTCTTCGAGAGCATTTGTGATAGGAAAGTGTCTCTCAAGCTTATTTTTACCGCACAACTATAAGGCCCGCAATGTATGAGCGGTAAAAAGCCAAAAGAGCACAAGATTCAGATGATGTTGCGTTGGATGTGTGGCCACTAGACAAGATAGTTAGGAATTAATTGTGGAAAAGATGAGAGAATCTCGCCTTAGGTGGTTTGGACATGTAAGGAGAAGACCCTATGTAAAAGAGTAGATTGTTTGACAATTTAAAAGATCTAGATTTTCGTTTGATTTTCATGATAGACACAATGATGGCGTCTATCCATTGCCATTTACCCCACCTAATTGGGAAAGAACATTGTTTTGTTGTTGAGGCCATTTCTAGTCTCACTTTTCTTTAAATGAATCACAATAGAAAATATTATTTATATAAAAAGTAAGCGTTTGTTTGTTTAGTTTAAAATAGCATTTATTTATGTGCTAAGACCCTTTCAACACGTCTAATGGTTGCCAAGTGCAAATTTTTTGACAATTTATTTTATTTCTTTGAACGTTATTGGAATGTATAATTTTATTTATATGTGTACAATATTTTTAGTGAATTTTCTTTAAATACATAGAAAAGGTCCAGTAACTAAAAAGTAGCCCAAGCCCAACAAATAATGAATAAAGATAAGTTGAAGGCAATTAAATGTTTAGATGATTACAACTCAGCCCAAGTCAAATAAAAATGAAAGGATAATTACTTAGCTTCAACTACAAAAAAAAAAAAGAACAAATGGGCTGAGAACAAATGGATTAAAGCATTAGCGTTGTGTGTAGTTGGTGGAAGTCACTGGGTCAGGGTTAGGATGGGTTGGGCTAGGCCCTCTCCACAGTCTCCATTACAATGTCCTTTAAAAGTAAGGAGAAATTAAAGAACCGCGAGAAAAGGGGAGGGGATGGGATCCTCTAATGTCTTCGATTAACATGATCAGGTCATGTGAAATGATCTCAGCAGTCTAAAATGATTAAAAATAAATCAACGGTAGAGAATTATTAGGGTTATAAACGACAACGTTTTCTATTGTGAAATCTCCCCTTCTTCGACGCATCCCTTTCTCATGAGAAGCAGAAACTCCTTCCTCCATTCCACAATCAACCCACCGTTTTTGCTGCCGCCACTGCCACCTCGTGGCACTGGCTCGCCGCCGGCACTGCCACTGTGGTCTTGGTAGTGCTCGTCTAATCCCTCCCACTCGCACTTCTTGTTGGATTCCTCTGCGATCGCTACCGAGTCTCCACCGAAAGCTCCAGTTGGCGGCACACGTCCTGAGTGTTTCACCGCGGCAGAGGTTGAAGCAGAATCACCTCCAGCGGCAAAAAACGAATCAGCGGAAGAACCGGAGAGGTTGTTAGGAATTTGACGAACCTTAGTCAAGTGGCCATTTCAATTTTCCACCATTATTAAGTAAGCATATAATCTTGTTACTCTCTTACAGGTTCAATTTTTTTTCGTTTTTAAGCAACAACACCTTTTTCTTTACTCCGGTTTAATTGGGCATCTCCGTTCATGTTTTTAATCCCATCAGTGTGTACAATTTTTTGTTTTTGGATTGAATGACTTTCGTTACTTCTTTGCATTGAGGACAGACACTTTTTTTTTTTTTCTAGTCTTTTGGTATATAGATGCAATTTTCTCAGTAATCTGTGTTCTGAGTTCATATTCATAACCAAAAAAAAAAAAAAATGAAGAGAAAACTAATGACTGTGGAGAGGCTTATTTACAATCTCTAAAGAGCAAATTGTGTAGTCTATCCATTTAACAGGACAATGTAACTGTTTGGACTTGACTTTTAAATCCAAGTTCTGAGTTCATATTATTGATTTCTTAGTAAACTTAATTGGTTTGTGTTCATTGGTGTTATTGTCACCACTTGTTGGTACCATAAAGAGCTTATTTAGTCTTACATGGATTGAAGTTAAGGAGTTTTAAGGTTATGGAAAAGTGACATTTTTCCCCTTATGAGTGCATTTCTACTCGAAAAATCTCTAGGGCCAATGGCTTAAACAAACAATCATGAATAGGCTTTGGACAAAGCTCGAGATCAACATTGATTCTTTCCTTCAAGTCTTTTTGTTTATTCATTGAAGAAATTGAATAATTCCATATTAGCTTTAAGTTATTATTGTCTTTTAGTTACTTATTTGGCTTTGATTGTTTATTTATTAGCACACACATGATTATCATCAAATGGAAAATTTCAAATCATGATAACAGTTGCACATTTGTACTATTTGATATATTTTTCCCTTTTTGTCGTAGTGCTCGTTATATGAACATTTTATTAAATCTTATTTGCCTTCCTTCCAACTTTTTCAGGCTAAGAAGAAAGTGGTATTTCTACTATTATGTCGGAACGCATTGTTTCGATTAGGGTTTATCAGTTGAATTGAATAACATAACAGTAACAGAGGGAGGAAAAACAAAGAAAGAAGATGGGAAGAAGAAACGGGGGAAGGTCACTGCAAGAAACCCTTCGTCGTCGACTGGAATCGTGCAAGTCCAGGTACTCTACCGTTGACGAAATAGTCAACCATCTTCGCTCAGATTACCCCGATTATCAGCGAACCAAGCAGCAAACTTTGACTCGTTTTGTTCAGGAAGCTCTGCAATCACGTACCAAGCACTCAAACAGAAAGCCCATTACTACTCCTATACTGAAGGATAGCGAGGACGAGGATGAAGAAGAAGAAGAGGGTCGAAGCGCATCTCGAAAGAGACGGAAGGGAATTGATGAAAGTGAAGAGAGATTGCAAAAGATGGAAGCTTTACACCTTCAAAGAAGGATGCAGAGTGATCAGATCCAGGACCCTCCATCAACCTCATCCTCATCCCCTGCTTCAACTTCAAGCTCGTCGGAGAGCAATGAAGAAGATGGTGATGTTTCGACATCGGAGGACGCAGTTTACGCGGAGAAATTTGAACCCGCTATTGACTTGATGAAGACAATGTTGCGCAATTCGTATACGGGAACCAAGGTTGTGGAGGAAAAGAACGTTGAATTGGAGGTGGGCAGTACTGCTGTGAATGAGGGTGGTGGAGGTGAGGCCAAGTTGGGGAGGAAGCAAGATGTTGAGGTGAAGGGGAAGGATGGGCCGAGGTTTAGGGATTTGGGTGGGATGAAGGAGGTTTTGGAGGAACTGAAGATGGAGGTGATTGTGCCATTGTACCATCCGCAGCTGCCAAAGCAGTTAGGAGTGAGGCCAATGGCTGGGATATTGTTGCATGGACCACCCGGGTGTGGCAAGACTAAGCTGGCTCATGCTATAGCTAACGAGACTGGTCTTCCATTCTATCAGATTTCAGCTACTGAGGTGGTTTCTGGAGTCTCAGGTATTAGATAAGCCTGTGGATCATTCTGTTTCATTTTTGTTACTCTTATATTAGTCATAAAGTACATAACCTTTTATCAAAAATAAAAAATGGAGTTTTAAATTGTTTAGCTGGGAAGTGCAGAATGCATGTGCATTCTTATGACAAATTAGTGCCAATGCTTCCACTACTACTATCACACCTAATTTCTTAAAAAATATTTGTGTCTTTCCCAATGAATCCTTTAGGTGCATCCGAAGAAAATATCAGAGACCTTTTCTCTAAAGCATACAGGACTGCTCCATCAATTGTCTTTATTGATGAGATTGATGCAATTGCTTCAAAAAGGGAGAATTTACAGCGTGAGATGGAGAAACGGATTGTGACGCAGTTAATGACTTGCATGGATCAATCAAACAGGCTTCTTCAACCAGCTGATAATTCAGAAAGTAATGATGATCGTCCTGGCTATGTTCTTGTAATTGGAGCTACCAATAGGCCTGATGCTGTTGACCCTGCCCTGAGAAGACCTGGTCGGTTTGATCGTGAGATTATCGTCGGCATTCCTGATGAATCTGCAAGGGAGGAGATCCTTTCTGTGCTTACTCGCAATCTTAAACTTGAGGGTTCATTTGACTTACAAAAAATATCCAGGTCTACACCAGGGTTTGTTGGTGCTGATTTGGCAGCTCTGGCTAACAAGGCTGGTAATCTGGCAATGAAGAGAATTATTGATGAAAGGAAACATGAATTGTCTCAAGATCTTATGAGTGAGCATACTGAAGACTGGTGGAGGGAACCTTGGCTGCCTGAAGAGATGGATAAGCTTGCCATCAAAATGTCTGATTTTGAGGTGCTCTAGATATGTGTCTTTGTTTACCTTTTCTTATTCTCATTATCATTACATATATATATATATATATATTGTAATCCCCCGGGGCCTATTTCTAGATTTGTATCGCATACCATTACGTCTATTTGTTGATACCAATTTTGACTATCCTATGTTTAGGAGGATATCTTACCTTCCACCTTTTCTTCTCTCTAATTTTCTTTATATAAAAGAAAAAAATTGTTATTGTTACGAGTCTTGAATTGTAGTCTTAGATTTTCCTTTAACATTAATATGCATAAAAGATGATAATCATTATATTTATCTGGGTATATACAGGAGGCAGTCAAAATGGTGCAACCTTCTTCAAGAAGGGAGGGGTTCTCTTCCATTCCTAATGTAAAATGGGAAGATGTTGGTGGGCTTGATCTTTTAAGACAGGAGTTTGAACGCTATATAGTAAGGCGTATAAAATATCCTGAGGATTATGAGGTAATTTTTAGATAATACACTTTTTTCTCATGTCTCAGAGTCTAATCTAGAGAAATCTTACAATTAGATGAGCTTCCTTATCTGTGTAATAGTATTCTCTATTAAAAAATCTCTGATCAATGATTTGGTAGCTTCATTCTCCTAATTTTCTTACTAAATTTCATGTTCTTAATCTAAAAATTGATATATTGATTTTTGTCTTCACTCTTCCATGAAAAATTATGGTAAGTTGTATTTCAAGGCTGATTAGTATTCTTGGATTTATCTATTTCAGGGATTTGGGGTTGATCTTGAGATGGGATTTTTGCTTTATGGACCTCCAGGTTGTGGTAAAACACTGATTGCCAAAGCTGTTGCCAATGAGGCAGGTGCTAATTTCATTCATATTAAGGTCTGTCTAAATACTCCATCCTTTTCTCTTTGGTTTTAGTTTTGGTTTTCAGGATGTTCCTCTGTTCTGAATAAACCATTTTTAAATGATTTAAATTGCTTTTGTTGAATTTTTAGGGGCCTGAACTTTTAAATAAATATGTTGGAGAAAGTGAGCTAGCAGTTCGGACATTGTTTAGTCGTGCAAGGACATGTTCGCCTTGTATACTTTTTTTTGATGAGGTTTGTGATTGTCTCTTCTTAAGTATGTTGATTAACCTTAATATTTTATCATGGCATAATCATTTGATTTCAAATTTGCTATGTTTTATATGGCAAAGATTATTGTCTGGATTTTTGTTTCTTTTAAGGAACTACCCTGTACTACCTTTACAAGTCATTTTTGTTGTGTTCCTTTATTTATTGTCAAGTAAAAATCTCTCTCTCTCTCTCTCTCTCTCTCTTGTGCAAGCAGAAGTAGTCATTGATTGTGTGTGTGTGTTTGGAAAAGTTATTTTTTGCTTATTCAGTGAGCAAGTTATGTGCAAGGCCGATGTGCTTATCTGTTGTTAAGTTCTTTCGCCTATCAAGGGATCATTTGAGTTCTCAGTAAACTGAAGTTGTTGTAGGAAGGTATACCTAGTAGTTTCAATGTCTGATTTTTTTTTTTAAATTTTTTTTTGCCATTTTCAATAATCTTCAGGTGGATGCTTTGACAACGAAACGTGGTAAAGAAGGTGGATGGGTTATTGAACGACTATTGAACCAGGTCAAACAATTACTAGTTGTTGGGATAAAAAAAAAATCCTCATGCTAGCATCTTACCCTTGATATCATCATGGTTAAAGTGAGACTATTATTTGCAATTGCAGTTACTTATTGAGTTAGATGGTGCGGAGCAGCGGCGAGGTGTTTTTGTCATTGGTGCTACAAATAGGTAAATTTTGTTCACCATCTCTAACTAGTTATTTAACTTCCCCTTGCATTTATTCAATTCAGTTTCACATTTTGCAGGCCTGAGGTGATGGATCGTGCTGTCCTTCGGCCTGGTAGGTTTGGCAAACTCCTTTATGTTCCTCTGCCAAGCCCAGATGAGCGAGTTCTGATATTGAAAGCTCTTGCAAGGAAGAAGCCTGTTGATGCCAGTGTAGATTTTAGTGCCATAGGAAGAATGGAAGCTTGTGAAAATCTAAGTGGCGCTGATCTTGCTGCATTGGTTTGTCTCTGCTTTATTTATTTATTTATTATTTTATTTTTTTGGGTACATGTCTCTGCTTTATTTTGATGTTGCTCATTTCATCCCTTTACCAGTAGTAGTTCATGTTATGTGTATGTGTGCATACATGTTTGATTGTAGGTGGGTATCAGGGTAAATTTGGGGAATTTGCTGACTTTCTTGAATATACAGATGAATGAAGCAGCAATGGCTGCTCTTGAAGAGAAATTGACCTCAACTGAGACAACTGGTGGTGCATTGACCATCAAGGCAAGTCATTTCAAGGTGGCACTGAGTAAAGTCTCTCCCTCTGTGTCAGACATGGTATGGCTCATTCTGCTATATTTCTTCCCCACATTAAATCTGATACCTAACGGTGGATAAATTAGTTTTGGAAACTTACATTGGAATTTGTTTCATTGTTTGGAGCAGCAAAAGAAGTACTATCAGCATTTGTCAAAGAGCTTTAAAGCAGCATGAGGATCATGCCAATGACCGTCTTATAATGGGTGATCACATTCCTCCATTTCAGTGTTAAAGAGTGAAGTAAGGAGTGTATTTTCTTTTTGTATGAGATGTACATGCTTCCTGCAATCATGATATAATTTTTGGCGAATGGTTGTAATTTATGATTCACTGTATTCCAATACTGGAATATCACTAAGGGTGAAATGATGACAGGAGTTGGATGCTGAGTTGCATTTGTAATTCCTGTTTCCCGGTGCTTTAACAATTCTCAATTCAGAAATAAGGAAAACGAGTGCTTCCCGTTTTATACCCATGTCACAGGGTGACTTCTATTATGCACCTTTCATCTCAATCATTGATTTACATGTAAAAATACATCAACGGCGATAATTAAATAATGGCAACATGCTTAATCGGTTTTGTTTAATTGCATAGTCATTCATTTTTTACTTTTTCTTCCTGACTTTCTCTCCTTATTTTGCCCATTAATATGTTTGAGTAAACCTTCCATGGCTGTGATGAACCTTCCATGGCTTTGTTTTCTAGTGGTGGTGATGGAGGAGTTTGGTGGCTATTTGGGAATGAATGAAGCTCAGAGATCAGCAATGGAGGTTGGGGATTCGGGCTACAAGCGGTTGTCAATGGTTATGGGTCTTGGTGCTTGAGATGCAGTGGTTGGTGGGAGTGTTGTTGTGGTGTTGGGTTGTTGATGAGTGGGTGTACAAAGGCTTTGTGCGGCAGCTTTTGGCCTGAATCTGGATGGTGGCAAGTGATCGGGGCTTAGGCGATTGACCTTGTTGGCAACAACAGGGTTGGAGTTCGTTGGTGGATGATGACTCCCGGATATGGATGGAGACAGGTGGTGGCCATGGGTATGGCGGTAGTAGAGAACGAAGCGGGTCTGAGTTGTTTGGTCGTGGTGGCGATGGCTTACAAGTTCGGTCATAGAGATGGTTCTGATTTGGGTCTGGGTGCGGCCAAATCTAGGTGGTGTCTTTTCTAGTGGTGGCCGGCCATTGTGGGTCGTATATGGGGTTCAGATTTACACTTGATTTTAGCTAATTTATATTAGGGTGTTTAGATTTTTCTACTTGATCAGTTGAATCAAGCCGTGTATTTTCTATATATTTGGATGGTATATGGTTATTGGTTACTTGTGGGTTCATAAGTTGAGTACATAAGAAACAATGTGAGATTCTATTGTCTGGACAGTGAAAAGTTATGGTTTTGACTATAGTAATATGAGCAAAGAGGTTGGAGATTTAGAGACAAGCAAATATGAACTATAAAGCAAATTTTAAGGTGGATCTTAGTTTTGGTCCACTCGTATCCTGTTACTTAACTCCAAAAGAAATTTAGAAATGCAGAGAGCCATGGCCATGGGTTTGGGGAAGAAGAAGATGGACTAAAATGTAAATAATTATAACAAAATTAAAGTCCAAAAGGACTAACTTGCAAAATCAAAAAAAGAGGAGAGAAACCCAAAATCAGCTCTGAATGCACCAAAACATATTTAGGTGCATGATAGCATCCTCTAAATTCTGTTCAGTTCAAATACCACTTCAAGTTGTAATGTTTATAATTTTCACTTGTACATCTACGTACTGACGTAAATATACATAACACACATGATTCGAGGCCAGAAGAAAAAAAAATCAAAATCTGAAGATACAACAGACTTAATTTCATTAGTTCCCAATTTATAGCAAATCATACAATTTTAACCAACCTTCCATCACAAAAGCACTCCGAGTAGAGAAAAACCTGAATGATGAGCAAAAGAAGAATCTTAATCATTTCCCATTGGTCCTGTGTGTGACAAGGGTAAAACCAGTAGCAGAAAGGAGAGTTTCATTTTCCATTGATCCTCTGAATAACAGTGATAAGACCCTGAGGGCCATGCATTCCATTCCCAATTGCTATCATGCCAGAAAACAGCTGCTTGTTCAATGAGGCCCCAGGCAGCACCACAACCTTATCATCTTCACCTTTCTCCACAACATTCAACCCCATTCCCAAATCCTTGACCATATACCCTACAAAACCACCTCCCCAGTTCTTTTGAATCATCCTCTCCCCAAACAACTCCAGAGCATTAGACCCTGCAGCCCCACCTCTGATTGCTTCCAAAAACTGCTTGACTTCAAGCCCAGCCTGCTGTGCAAACACCAAACCTTCACTCAACCCAACCAAATTGGAACTTATGGCAATTTGATTGGCTATTTTGCAGCTATGGCCGCATCCAGCTTGACCCATATAGGTAACATTCCCCAGAATCTCAAACAAGGGGTTTAACCATTTGACCACTGCACACTCTCCAGCTGCAAAAATGGCCAAGTTGCCATCTCTGGCACCAACATCACCCCCAGAAACGGGTGCATCCACAGACCAACAATCTCGGCCACGTGCTGCTGTGAATATCTCCCTGGCAAGGTCAGGGTGGCTGCTAGTCATGTCAACGGTGACACAATCAGGACTTAGCCCAGAAAGAACGCCATTGGGGTCTTCTAAGACCACTGATCGAACATCTGGTGGGTGACCCAACATGGTGAAAACGACGTCGCTGGATTGAGCAACTTGTTTTGGGGAAGTGGCAAGATGGGCACCTTGGGATTGCAAAGTAAGAGACTTTGATGGGTTGCGGGCGTAGATAGTGAGGGAGTAGCCCGCGGAGAGGAGGCGAGAGGCCATGGCACCACCCATGACGCCAATACCAATCCACCCAATCCGGGTTTTGCTTGGAGTAATCGGATTCGGATATGGAGCTCCCATGGCCATGCCAGTCAACTTAACCACAGCAACTGGAGCCAGCCGTTCACCGGTTTGAAACTATGACTCTGTCATAAGTCATTCTTGATTATGGATATCTTCAATTATTAATTGAGCCATTAAGGAATTAAATTTCTCTAGTTCTATACTTTTTTTTATAGAAAAAGTTTGATGTACATCTATAATTATCACTTTATCATAGTCTTATAATGTTAAACGTGGTCCACCATGAGATGAATAGAACACCAAAATTATTATTGTATCTATGACATGGTCCTTGATTGTTTGCTTTCTTGTTTTAATGGACGCTTTGCAGTGATGCTCCACTCAAATGACTTTGCATTGTTTTAGGAGGAATGATTTATCTTTTTACTTAAATTTTTTATTAATTTTTTTAATTGTTAAATAAAAAAAATATTAAATATTTTTTATATTTTTAAGATATTAAATATATTTATTTTTTATTTAATATTTTATTTATTTAATATTAAAATAATTATTAAAATGATTAGATAAAAAAATATAACATTACTCTTGTTTTAAATATAATTTTATTTTATTGAAATTGTTAATTGTTATATTTATTTTTATAAGTTGATTTAAATGAATTAATATTATACCAGCTTGACTTGTATAAAGACAATTTGGTAGACTTAAATGGATTGCTCGTGGTTTTTTCATCATTGCATAAAATTAAAATAAAATAAAAATCCAAATGTGTAATTCAAAACAAAAGCAAATTATAAATTAAAAACATATTAAATTCATAAAATCATACTCTAAATTCATATTATTAATTTTGACGACTATACAAGGGACTTTTTTATAAAAAAAAAATAAATTCCTGTTCATAATATTTATACATTTCAAGGACCAACTTTTAAATCCCACTTCTTATGTAATCATCTGTTAAGCAAGCAATTTTGATATTTTTACTGTAAATAATATATATATTTATTTTCACACTCAATTTAATACTATTTATCATATTTATTTTTTTCTATCACTTTCTCTTTTTTAATCACACATTTTTAAAAAATGTATGTATAATACTTACACTTCTAAAAGAGGTGTAGCAAGTACCCCTTCAACATTCATTACCGTTGATTTTCTGTACCACATAATCAACGGTTGAAGTGTGTGGAGCTTGGCTGCTCCAACTTGAAAGTGGAGCATAATAAACGTTACCTGTTTTAATTATGCAATTCACAAAACGTGGGTGTCACATTAGTAAGCATGGTTTCATCTTTAGCTTCACTGATAGTGACAGAGCTAAGTGTATTGGTTACAAGTGGATGGAACAAGTAATGAAATCTTTGGTTCAGATTATGCAACATGCAGTTGCAGAATCGCGGCAGCGACAATTTTGGTGTGTTTGGTATAAAATCAACTCTAATGTGGGAATGGATTCTAATGGCAATGATCCAAAACTTGATTCTTTGGTAAAATGACAGCAACATTAATAATAATATTTTAAGGTGAAGTTTAGTAATTTTTTGGAAAAAAAAATTTCATACAATATCAATACTACGGAATCAACTCAGAAAGTAGGAACTACTAAATTTTTAAAAATTTCTTTATAATTACGTTTGAAAGGTAATTTTACTTCACAATACCTAAACAAACTCAATTTAAATAAATTCAATTAAAATCAATTCTTTTATAATGTAATCCAAGTGGGTTGCAAATTTCTTAGCTGTTACAAATACTTTGTTTCTTGGTAAGAACTGGAAGTTGTTCATATGGTTATATTTCACACTAACTTTGTGATCACCACGTATTGGGTTGCATTTCCCGATAGAAAGCAATTACTTAAGAGGGAAAATAGGGGATCAACAATGCAAGGCAGATGTTATGATTGTAAATGCAGATTTTATTTTCAGTTATGCGAAATTTGGCTTACACAAAGGGAATAGCACTTTGCATGTGAGAGAGAGCAGTTGCATTTTAAAACTTCTTTCTGACTTGCACTAAAATGAGCTGGGTCTCTACATTTGAACTAATAGTTCAAATTCAAAGTTCTAATGGTTCAGTTTAAGCTTGTGACTATGAAAGCTCTTCTATCCAAATATTTTTCTTTCTCTAACCTATCTCTCATGTCTGGAGGCTCAATCTCTGTGACACAATCCTTAGCAGCCATAGCAGTAATTCTCATATTACTTTGCTTTTGTTTCAGATCCAGCAGTGTCTACCTTCTTGATTATGTTTGTTATTTGCCTCCTGATAATTTGCGGGTCAGTTACTCCCATTTCATAGAACACTTTGAAATCAGCAACTTTGACCAAGAAGTCATAGACTTTCAATTGAAAGTATTGGAAAGATCCGGTATTGGAGTTGAGGCTTGCATACCAGAATCAGTTCATGAGCTCCCACCTAATGTTTCTATGAAGCATGCACAAGCAGAAATTGAATTGGTTCTTTTCACAATTGTCAAAGATCTTCTATCCAAACACAATGTGCATCCTAAAAGCATTGACATCCTTGTGTCAAATTGTAGCCTGTTCTGTCCTACACCATCCATTACATCAATGATCATTAATAAGTTTGGATTCCGGAGCAACATAAAGAGTGTCAACCTCAGTGGAATGGGTTGCAGTGCTGGATTGTTGTCAATCAGCTTGGCCAAAGATCTTCTTAGAGTTCACAAAAACTCATTGGCTTTAGTTCTAAGCATGGAGGCTGTAGCTCCCAATGGCTATGGTGGTAATGCCAAGTCCAAGCTTATTGCCAATGTATTGTTTCGGATGGGGGGAGCAGCCATTTTACTATCTAACAGAAAACAAGACCAGAGAATGGCCAAGTACAAGCTTCAGCATCTCGTGAGAACCCACCTGGGATCAAATGACAAGGCATATCAGTCTGTTTACCAGGAGCCTGATGAAGATGAGATTGTCGGTGTTTCCTTGTCACGAGCACTTCTTCATGTAGCTGCTTCAGCTTTGAGGACCAATATAACAGAGTTAGGGCCTGTTGTCTTGCCATATTCTGAGCAGCTGCACTATGGTTGGTCAGTGATTTGTAGGAAAATCTGGGCAAGGGGGAACCAGAAGGAAATCCATGTGCCAAATTTCAAGAAGGCTTTTGAGCATTTCTGCATACATGCAGGTGGTAAGGCAGTAATAGATGCCATAGAGGAAAGTCTCAAGCTGCAGAAGGAAGACGGAGAAGCCTCAAGGATGGCATTATACAGGTTTGGCAATACTTCATCTTCTTCTGTGTGGTATGAGCTATGCTATTTGGAGGCAAAAGGAAGAGTAAAGAAAGGAGACAGGGTTTGGCAAATTGCCTTTGGAAGTGGATTCAAGTGTAACAGTGCTGTCTGGAAATGCATTTCTGATATCGATCCAAAGGTAAGGAATGCATGGTCAGATAGAATCCATTTGTATCCAGTTGAGATACCTGTGTTTGACTGTTGAAAATTGTTGTAGGTTCAAGAAGCATTAGCAGGTCTACAGTTACAAGTCATTGGATATCACTTATCAGTATCACTAATATTCTGTTTTTCCTCTGTAAAATAACTTACTAATTCCATACGTTTGTGGGAGATAAATTGCAAAATATTTTTAACCTTACATCCGCTTTATATATTTGATTTTAAGGATTCATGTTGACATAGTCTTCTCCACAATTATTTATTTAGGCACTTCATAATTTTATTCTATTTTTTCCCCTATATGTCTTGCTAATATAATCAACCTTTCCTTTGTTACAAGTTACTTTCTATTTCTAACATAACAGCAGACATTAAAAGGAAAATATGAATTACCGTGTATAATAAAGTGTAATAAAGAAGTACCACCAGCAGCCAACACACATTAACTATTATCCCTTTTTTTTTTTTGTGGATAGGAAGTTTTCTACTCGATAATGCGGGAAAACATTAGGACATGATTAAAAGTCAAAAAGTATTTTAATGAGAAGGTTTCGCTTTGCAAAACAAGACAGGTAATTGACCTGAACTCATGAAATTAAATGATCACATTATAATTAATCGACATGATACATTTAGATCTGTTTATATACACTTGTTAATCCACATCATTAGAATTTAGGTGTATATCGGTTATTGACCACAACTGAACTGAAAAATTTATTATAAAAAAAATGAAGTGATGCAACATATGATGATGGTACTATCGAGCTTGGAGATCAAGGAGCAAAAAATTATCAACACAAATGTAACCAAGGCCATCTAGTCCTATCTCCTCAATTGCAAAATGTTGCATGCTTTGCTTTATCTAGTGAGATTTTTGTGCTCTTGACTTTACTTGTTGCTTGGCCAAAACCTCCGCAATGAGCTGGCGACCAAATAAGTGTGAATTCTTGAGGATTAGATTCCTTGTTGATGAATCAACCACGTAACCTTGACCTGGCATCCATTGTAGCAAGTGTAGAAGCAAGTCCTTCTTTTCAGGCTGACCTAAATAGCGTGATACAGCCATCTCAAATAAATCCTGCACAAAAAAACAAAAAACAATATTAATTTTGGAGTAAAAAATTGAAACAAAAAAGAAAACACGTTCTCTAGCTCGCAATTTTCTGAAAATATTTAAACTTGGACCCAGTTGGCGACAAAATAAATCAATTGTCCCAATTTAAAAATATTTTTATTCAAATTGAATCCATTTAAGATTTAACAAACCAATTAACAAAAGAAAATTCAAACTGTTATAAAGCAATTAAGTTAAGGGTTTTCTCATTGCAATGACATGATTTTTGGTTTTAGAAGTTCTTTATTGTGGGTGTGGTTATGAACTTTTAATCGAGAACATTAAGCCATGAACTAATTGTCATTCTAATTCTAATGACAGTATTTGAATTGATATACTACCAAGCTGATTACCTGATCAATCTTGTATCCACAATCATGGAGGGTCTTCATAACATCATTTATCAAGTTGATGTTACCTGACTTCATAAATGCACTGGCAAATTTTTTGGTGGCAGGACGAGAAATAAATGTTGCATTATCCTAACAGGATAAGATCCATCAGATGAACTGCAATGCTATGGGAAAAATTAAGATTTACGTATTCCTAAAACCTGGAATACCTTGACTACTACATATGCATCTTTCAAAAGCTGTCCTGCCAGGAGAATGTGCAGAATCTTCTCATGAAGTGCCTTGCAAATTGTTCTCTTGCTATACTTCAACATAATGTAAACAGAAAATGCCTCTGAATAAGCTTTTACCTGACCAAGGTGATATATTAAAGAGGAACAGAGTTCCTACAAAGAGAGGAAGGCATTAGAAACTTTTATTTACACACAGAACTGACAACAGATGGAAAACAATTGCAGCAGCTTTATTAAATGAAGCATTCTCAGCTTCTTTTTAATCATGTAAGTGCAACTTCACATTCAGAAACTTTCCCTTCTCCCTATCATTTTTTTATTGGTCATTTGTTCTTTCTTCAGGAATGCAACCATACATCAACTTATTTTGAGTAAGACAGTAAGAGGCTCACTTGTATAATAAGAAAATTTATAACAACATCTTTGTAGAGAAAAAGAAAAGAAAAGAAAAAAGAAAAACCAATGTCAAATAACATGCAACAGAATATATAATTGTATTAAGCAGAAAAATACACAAGGTTCAATGCTATGAAAATGTGAAAATCCCCAACAAGGATACAAATATAACAGATGTAGGCTTATATTACAAATAATAAAATTAGAAGAACAGATTACAGTCACATGCTGAGGAAGATGAGTTCAATCATACAAGGGACTTCATAATAGTATCGGCAATTCATAAAACAACATACCTCCACTGGTTGATAGCCTTTACTATGCATGTCCTCCATTGTTCGGTAAGCTAATAGATACATTTTTTCCCTACAAAAATATTTGATTAGAATATGGAAGGTATTGAAATCAGGACTGATTGCCAATTCATCCATCTTTCTTAGTGTTTCCATTATGCTTTCCATTTCACCTGCTCTGCAGAAGGCACAGAGCATTGTATTCAATATAACCAAGTCATATTTGTTAAAGGTAGCTTCAAAATCCTTGGCCAACTGCTTTGCCTTCCCAAAAAGCTTGGCTCGGCAAAACGCTGATATCATGATGCTGTGAGCATAGCCATCTGCATGTGGAAATTAAATCTGTAAATTACTAGCACATGAAAGAAAAACAGAAAGTTACTAAAACTAAAGCTTAATACGATAAAGAAAAACAGAAAGCTCAGCTAGGAGTTACGAAAATCTATCTATTATTGGTTCGAAGAACAGAGATTCCTGCAGAATTTCAACAAATGGAATGACAAGATGCACAAATATAGAAACAGGAAGGATAACTTGTGAACATATTTCCAAGAAGTCTTATTGATCTCCATTGCATATGAAGTTGTCAAAGATCAACTCTCCTAAAAGCTTAAGCCGATAAGTGGAGGCCCATGAATGGCTTTTTATATCTCTAATAGGCACTCTCACACAAAAGTCTTAGGCTTGAAGCGTAGACTATGCCCAGGTCCATTTTCAACTTAATTGTGAAGAATGGGGGTGGCAAGGATTATAGAAGATTTCCCTATATTTGAGCGATCAAAGATATGCATGATGGGGTTAAGACTAGTGTGCAAAAACATGGTGGGGTCACAGAAGATTTTCTTATAATTATAGGATTACACCAAGGGTCAACTTTAAACCCTTATCTTTTTACCTTGGTTTTGGATGTACTTATTAAGCATATCCAAGAGTCAGTCCCATAATGCATGCTTTTTGTAGATGATATAGTCCTAGTGGAAGAATCAAGAAAGGGAATAAATGGTAAGCTAGAGTTGTGAATGCATACTTTGTAAGCACAAGGCTTCTGATTAAATAGAAGTAAAATGGAGCATATGGAAAGTAAGTTCATTAAGAAGCGAACTAACACTAGTTTATAGGTGAAAGTTGGAGATCACACCATCCCACAATTCACACGGTTTAAGTATCTTGGATCTATCATACAAAATGACAGATAAATAAAGGGAGATGTAAACCACAGGATCCAAGCAGAGTGGATGAAATTGAGAAGTGCTTTAGGGGTTATTTGTGATCAAAAGGTGTCTCTCAAGCTAAAAGGAAAATTTTACCATGTAGCTATAAGACCTGCCATGCTTTATGGTACTGAATGTTGGGCGGTAAAGAGCTAACAAGAGCATAAGCTCAGTGTTGCATAAATGAGAGTGTTGTGTTGGATGAGTAGACAGACATAAACGACAAGATAGGATCAAGAATGACTAAATTAGAGAGAAAGTAAGGATAGCACCTATTGATGAAAAGATGGTAGAATCTCGTCTTAGGTAGTTTAACCATGTGAGAAGAAGACCATTAGAAGCCCCGGTAAAAAGAGATCAGATGGAGGAAAGCCTAATAGTTAGAGGTAGAGGGAGACCAAGAAAAATCGTAGGGAAAACCATTAAAAAAACTTAAAACTAAAGGGACTTTCTAAGGACATGATCTATGATAGAATACAATAGCGTAGTCTGATCCATTTAGCCAACCCCACCTAGTAGGAAAAGACTTTGATTGTTGTTGTTGTTGGGGGTGGCAAGGATTGAACTCCTAGCTAATTGGTCATAGAGGCTCTGAAACCATGTCAAGGAGCAATCTACTAAAAGCATTAGTTGTTAGATGAAGGCTCATGAGTACTTTTATATCACTAAAAGAAGCAAATAAATTTCATAAATAATACTAGACCAGCAAAAAAAGCTGAAGGAAAAGGGGATTGAATTTTCTTGTTCATTGCATCATAATGAAAAAGATGAAATGGGTAACCCGAAACAAATATATATGGCTGATGAAATTAATACTTGGTACTGTATGTGTTTTTGGTTCCTGAAAATCCATGGGCCTAGTTAATACCTCCAGAATAACCAAATATATAGAATGACCAAATTTTTTTTTTTTTATGCTTAATATATTATGCTATTGAAGCAAACTCCAAAAGAAAACTTACCAGATCTGACATGGTTTTTCATCATTTTATCAAAAATTAGTTTAGCTTCATACATTTGTCCTGCCTTAGCTAGACCATCCATCAATACACAGTATGGCATCTGCATATAGATTCACACTAGTCAAATAAGGCAGTCAAGAGAGAGGAGATGCAAAAACAAGAAGGTTAAAAGAAGGATATATAATTTATGACATGAAATAAATTTTAGGGCATCAACAAAGTATAGATAATGTTAATATGTATAAAATGATTTAGTAATGTGTCAAACACAAACAAAGCAAACAACCCTTACTTTTTCTTTTCAAAGGTTTTTATTACCTCATCTTCAGCATAGCCCAAAGATTCCAGTTCAGCTAATAATTCCCTTGACTTCTCAAACAAACCTCCTCTAACATATACCTTCAATAAGGTTGTCAAAATGACCTGCAATTTATTTTTTTTATATTAGCTTGAGTCAAATTTAGTGAAGGCTTGCTCTTCAATCAAATATTAGAAAGCAACATATAAGAAACATATACAAGATTTTGCATTTCAATGAGGAAAAATAAGAAGAGAAGCATAGATTTGGCAAAAAATCTATTGTTCCAGTTGAAATAGAGAAAGGAAGAGAGACATATGATGAAACCGTGTGTCTCAACTACACAACGGAGGCTGAATATATATACAATAAGTAATAACTAATTACACAATTTACATGATGTGGGACTAACAGTTGTACTACTAATTACACCTAATTACATATGTTTCCAACAGTTTCCAACACTCCCCCTCAAGCTGGAGCATATAAGTCATATGTACCAAGCTTGTTACAAATATAGTTTATTCGAGGTCCTCTCAAAGACTTAATAAAACATCTCGCTTGATCATTTGAATTGACGAAGCATAGTGGTGATGTCTCCAGACAAGATCTTTTCTCCGATAAAGTACGATGAGTATCTCAATGCGTTTGGTCCTCTCATGAAATACCTGGATTGAAGCGATATGCAAAGCACTGATTATCACAAATAAGAGTCATTTGCATAACGTTTCCAAACCGAAGCTCTTTAAGAAGTTGTTTTAACCAAATGAGCTCGCAAGTAAATGAGGTCATAATATTCTCGTCTCTAGACTTGATCTTGCAACCACATTTTGTTTCTTACTTTTCCAGGAAATCAAATTACCCCCAATGGATACACAATAACCAAGTAGATCTCCTATCAATAGTGGAACCCGCCCAATCGCATCCGAGTATCCTACAATCCGAGTGTGTCCTTTGTCTTCATAGATAAGGCCTTTTCCCTGAGCCTCCCTTAATATATCCGAGAATACGAATCACCGCATCCCAATGCCCTTCACAAGGTGAGTTTAGAAATTGACTCACTACACTCACCGCAGGAGATATCCTGACGGAGTAATGCAAGATAGTTAAGTTTTCCAACCAATCGTCTATATCTTCCTTGATCCGAAGTGGCTCACCCTAGTCCCAGAAAAGTCTAACATTAGGATCCACAGGGGGTGTCAACCGGCTTTACATTCAATAATCTCGTTTCCTCAAGAATGTCCATAGCATACTTCCTTTGTGAGATTACTATGCCATCCTTGATTGTGTCACTTCAATTCCCAAGAAATAACGAAGTTTGCCAAGATCTTTGGTCTGAAAGTGATGACAGAGATGCTTTTTTTATCTCGAGGTTATGCTTTGATCATCGCTAAGGACAATGTCGTACATATACAATCAAATAGATACAACCTTGGAGTGTATGGCGATAAAAGACAGAGTGGTCGACCTCACTACGAGTCATACCAAACTCGGCCAACAACCAGATCAATCGACCAAACCAAGCCCGGGAGATTGTTTGAGACCATACAATGACTTGTGTAGACGACACACAAGGCCAGAAGACTCCCCCTGAGCAACAAACCCTGGTGGTTGCTCCATGTAGACTTCTTCTTCCAGATCACCATGAAGAAAAGCATTCTTGATATCTAGCTGATGAAGGGACCAATGGCGAATAGCGGCCATAGACAGAAAAAAGGCGAACAGAAGTTATCTTCGCCACTGGGGAGAAAGTGTCGCCATAATCCAAACCAAATATCTGCCCCTTTGCCACCAAACGAGCTTTTAGGCGATCAAGAGTGCCATCGAGGCCAACTTTGACCGTAAAAATCCACCTAAGAACCAACAATAGACTTCCCAGAGG
Source organism: Ormosia emarginata (assembly GCA_029884605.1). NCBI lineage: Eukaryota > Viridiplantae > Streptophyta > Magnoliopsida > Fabales > Fabaceae > Ormosia > Ormosia emarginata. The sequence goes on along the minus strand of JAQQTP010000055.1, from coordinate 3,031,552 downwards.
AAGAGTAACAAGTTCCCAAGTACCATCAAGCTAAACACATTTCATTAATCATTGCTTGTTGCCACCCGTGATGAGATAAAGCTTCACCTGAGATTTAGGAATAGACACGTACAGACAAGGTGGAAAGACAAACATAATGCAATAAAGAAAGGCGATGGTAAAGATTAACATAGTGAGGAGAAGGGTTACGGGTGGATCTAATACCTTTTCGAAGAGCAATGGGAAGGTCTGAAGCAGGAGGCAGTGCCAGAGCTGGTAAAGGAGGTGGTGTCGGATGAGAGTCCAAAGGAGCTTCAGTAATTTCTACAACCTCTGATGATGGTGGTGGTAGTGGTGGTGGTTGTGGCCGACGACGATAAACCTGAGAGGGCCGCATAGGGGGACCGGGCACCAATAGGAGAAGGTAGTGATGGAGCAATGACAAGAGGAGGAATGGTAGGGAGGACCTCGGTGATGGGTGGAAGAGGCAGTCAAGAGACTCAAAGAAAGGAACAAAGAATGTGACATCGAGAGACTAGATAACGCTTAAGAGTGGGTGAAAAACACCGATAACCCTTTTGAGAATGGTAACTTTGATAGAGCGAGCGTACAGTTGTCAAGACCGGAGTGATATCATGGACAAAACATGTCGACCCAAAGACACGAAAAGAGTGGAGGGGTTGGTGAGGGAACAAAACAGAATGGGGAACCCGGTATCAAGAACAGTAAGAGGCATACAATTAATCAAATAGCAAGCAAGGTGAGAACGCATCGCCCCAAAAACGAAAGGGAACATGACCATGATATAAAAGGGTCCGAGTTGTTTCAATAAGATGTCTATTTTTGCGCTCAAAGAACCCCATTTTGTTGAGGGGTATAGGGACAAGATATAAGAATGCCATTAGATGCCATAAAAGTTTGAAAATTGCGAGACAAAAATTTTTTGTCACTACGCAATATACGAATTAGTTTTGATTTCATTATAAAAGGTTTGAAAAATTGAAAACAACTCGATCATTAAAAATAACCAAGTACACCGAGAATAATCATCAATGAAAGTAACAAAGTATTTTGACCCAAAAGTAGACTCAATACGACTAGATATCGAACATGCACTAAAGCAAAAGGAGATGCACTTCTTCGAACTACGGTGTATTTCCCAAGTTGACACGACTCACAAGGTAAAGTAGATAACTTAGAAAAGGTAGGCACCATTTTCATACATTGGCAAGACTAGGGTGACCAACCCATGGATGGTGAGAGGGAATCGGTAACAGAGCACACACGAGTATGGCCATTAGACTCACATCCCACCATCATCCGTCCAACTCCTGGTCCCGCAAAATGAGTCTTTGGTGAAACTAATGGACAATCAAAGAACGGGTCAAGACTAATAGAAAGTAAATTAAAAGGACAACCAGAACATAAAGAGAATCAACAGCAAAAGGGGATGGATGGACAAGCTAAAGTAATTATAGGTAAATAGTTAAAAATTTAGAGAAAAGACATTTATTACCAAAGATATATACCAGTAGTCAAGTACCCAAGGACCTAAAGGTGGAGATTGAGAGACAAGCAAATGCATTAATAAAGATGCGTAGAGTTAGAAGCCCGTTGTTGCTCAAACCATTTCGTAAAATCTGCATAGTCACCTGAGATGGGGTCGGTGGAGCAGAGGACTCGTGTAAATCATACAAGGCCTAGGCAATATTGGCGGCCGTGGAGGACGACCATTTTTGGTCCAACAACGATCCTCGTATGAACCTCTGTTACGTAAATGTACACTTCGAGGCCTTAGTAAACGACCACGATGTCTTTGGGAGACGAAGGCGTACAACCGGAGCCGAGCTAGGGAGCGTACAAACCCGAAGCAAAGAAGACAAAGGAGAGAGTGGGAACCTTAACCCAAAATTTCACGATTAGCGTAATATTCTTTAACCCATACAAGGCCATGAGCATGAAAAAGGTGCTACGTTGCTCGAGTTCTTACCTAGCAACTCATTGAAATCATGCAGAGCACCATGAACCTCCCAAGTAGTAGACATAGGTCCATCAAACCAGCAATAATACTCATGAGGTTGTGACAGACCCCATATAATCGTTAGTGTCATTAGTGTAAAGAACCTTGACTTGTTCTCAAAGTGGTCTCAAGATCTCCTCTTGATTACAACGCACATATCAATTTTCTTCACCGGGGTTGTTCCTCCGCATATAGGTTAAGAGCGGTGGTGAGGTGGTCAACCCTTGACTTTCAAGCCACCTGATGTCAATATCATAATTGTTCTAATTTATCACAGATTGGAGGTAACTAGTGAAAATAGGGGCTCAACCTTGGGATGATCTTTAGAGCCATCTGGAGAGGTAGAACTTGCCATAGGTCAGAATATTAGGGGCAAAAATGAAAAACACAAGATACCTGAAAAATCCCCCTCAAGGAAACAAGGATCTGAGGGCAGATCGGCGGAGAGGAGGCCGAGACGAGTCAGACGAGGTGAACGGCGGCCGGACGCGCCGTCACGCGCCGGAAAACAGGCCGGACGGTGGCTGGGCGGCTGCGGAGACGGGCGGCGCGTGACAGCGGCGCTGGGGCTGAGCTTCGGGGGTCTGGCCGGTCAGAGGGAGGCGGTTCCAGCGGTGAAGTCGGCGGCGGACAGCGGTGGCAGCGGCAAGCAGGGAGAAAACGGTGCTGGAAAGACGTCACGACAAGGGAAAAAGGTCGGCAAACCGGAAGGGAAACACGGTTGGCCGGAAAAATTTTCACCGGAGGGTAGTGGACCCAACGATGCCCTTTCTAGGGTTGCCTCTCTTTATCTAGATACCATGTTGAAATAAAGAAAGGAAGAGAGACATGATGAAACCGAACTACACAACGAGAATATATATACATAATAACTAATTACACAATTTACATGATGTGGGACAAAACTACTAATCTAATTACATATGTTTCCTATAAGTGATTATGAACCAAATACATGTTTCTAGGTATATTTCATCCTATGAATGTTAATACCTATTCATGTCGATCAAATGAGAATCATGACATAGAAAAAGATGAGTACACAAAAGTTTAAAAACCAGAGAAACAAAATGCTTTAGTTTCTCATTTTGTTGCTGGAGCTGATTATAATATTCCATATGGTTAGCTCGATCAGGATTTTAGGTTTAGTATGGTGCTAAGGAACTCTAGGTAGCTAGCAGTTTTTTCTTCTTCTCATTCTTTTTAATCTGATTTCCTTAATTTTAAACCCTGCCTGGAAAACAAGCCAGTGGTGGAGAGCCATAAACAAAACAACCAACTCTACCATTCTGTGATATGGAGCCATAAATAACCGCAGTATGATATAGTACTTGTCACAAACTGTCATTTTAATATTAGTAAATGACAAGGAAAACAAACCTTGTTTGGTACTAACCCTTCAGATTTCATATCTTGAATCAACATATCAGCTTTTTTGTAGTTTCCACATGCTGAATAAGCATTGAGCAAAGAGCTATAGTGGTAAACATTTGGAGAGTGACTTTCATCCTTCATCTGGTTAAAATAGTACTCTGCTTCTTCCCATTTACTATTTGAAGCACACACTGCCAGAATTGCCCCATAAATTACACCATCCATCTGCAGTTTATTGTGTTTCAATTCCTGTATTAGCTCTAGTGCCTTAGGATACCCATCATTTATTTTAATGCAACCTGCGAGAAGCTAAGGATGAGAACAACAAAAATTAGATAGCAACAAATAATTAAATCCTAAAGTTAGAGTGGTGTATATATGAGCACTATACGTAGTTAACTTACTGTTCCACACTTCATACAACAATGTTATTTAGTATAATTTAGTCATGCATACTCTGTGTTTTTATTTTATTTTTTTAACACTACTCAAGAAGATAGAAGATAGAAACTTTGTACATAATTCCATGTCTAGCCAGAGACATACTATGTAACAAATAACTCATGTTCATAGATGTTATGAAAGTGTGTCTTAAGATTTAGAATGACATACCGTGCTATACGTAACAACATCTGGGACTACACCATCTTGTTTCATCTGATGAAACAGTTTTATGGCAGTATCAAACTTGGCTTTCCTGATGAGACAACTGAGGACAGAATTACATATGTAGACATTGTTCTTGGTTGATTCATCTGGAATGTTGTTGTATAGTTGTAGCATGTTAGGTGCATCAAGTTGATTTGCCATGAACCTTATATAATGGGAATAAGATGAGACATCAAGCTTCTTGTTTTCTTGCATCCATAAAAATAGCTGCAAACGCAATTATTGGAAAAGTATTAGAAGTTATGGAAAAACTTTGGTAATTCAATTAAGGATGACCAAGTTAGTTTCCTATGTATGCATGGAATATGATTTAGAAGAAGAAGGAAGCACCTGAGAGATATCATGGAATCTGTTTGAGTTGCCAAAGTGATGCAAAATGGCATTGAGGTCTTTGACTGTCAACAATTCTCCTACCCTGATAATTAATTGAGGTCATTAAAGTTATTTATACATTCAACCAATTATGTATTGCCACATGAGTGATTTTTAAGATAGTTATTATAAGAACATTTTTAATGACATGGTAATACATGATCGGTTGTGATATAAAAAACTTTTACACTTATATTGCATATAAATTCAATCCTAATTTATATATATATATATATATATATATATATATATATATATATATATATATATTTTTTAGGAGCTAATTAAATGAGACATGTCATTGTGAATAGCATGGCATGGTAATGGTAATAGAAATTTGACCTTGAAAGAGCAGAGGGCAAATCAGAAGCGTGCTGAACTTCAAGTGTGGCAGCTTTTCTTGCGGATTTGGATTTGGAGGAGGCGGCATTTCGAACTTTGATGGATTTTCTTATAGACATAGTAGTGGAACTGGAACTGGAACTGGACAATTGGGTTTGAGTTAGAGTTTGAGCTGGTTCCGTTGTTGAGGCAGAAGAAGAAACTGAGAGAGAAGGGATTGGTGATTGACGAAACTGAAACACCATGCTTATGCCTTGGGACCCAAATGCAACAACGGATGATGATATCTCCATTTTCACTTACAGAGAAAAGAATGAAGAGCTTCAGCTACAGTTACAGCTACAGCTACAGCTGGATAGGGATAGGGAGGGATCTTTCATCTTTAGCCGTTCGAGTTAGCGACACTGGACTGATTGGGCTTTCACACTAATATCAATTTTAAGGCCTCAATGTTCTGAGCCCATTCTTTATTTAACGCCTGTATTCGCCTCAATGTTAGCTTTAACCATTTGTTAATGGATAAGAATTTAAAAAAGTTATTAAATACTTTTAATTATAATTAAAAATAATTTTATTTGATTAAATTACTTTTTTATTGAAATTTTAAAGTTATTATTACTTTTTTGGTAAAATTAAAATGTTGTTATTATTCTATTAATTATTTCTCTCACTTATTAGAAAAATTAATAAAAAATAATTATTTCATTAATTTTTCAAAATAATAAATAAAATAAAATAAATTATAAAGCAATATATATAAAAGGAACGAAATAAATATACATTAATGACCTGATTTTTTAGCAGTTTCTAGTGAGGTTCCTTATTGATTTTTCTTTAGAATCCATCCAAAATTTAACAAACTAGATAAAAATCAAACAATTCAACCTATTTTTTATTAAATAAGTTATTTCATTGAAACAATAGAATTTGAAAAAAAAAACTTACAAAATAGTTAGTGTTAAAATATTTAAAAAATATCTTAAAATATTTTTATTATATCTTGAAACATTTTAAAATATTTCATAAGATCTCTTAAAATTTATTTTTTATTTATTATATTTTTTGATTTATTTTTTTATTAATTAGTATTAAAAGCTTAGTATTATTATAATTAAGACTATTAAATTTATCTTTTATATCACATTATTAACACTCAAGTCAATATCAAGATCACTTTATAATCTATCTTTTTTTCTCTTCTACTTAAAACCTCTGATTCAAAAATAAAATTTAATAAAATTTCGCATACTAGCAATAAAATAAAATAGTAGAGACGATATTAACCAAAGACATGTTTAAGTGTAACTTGTGCTTTCGATTGGACCACACAAGACTTGGGATGTTATTAATACGAATAATTTAAAATTTTTACAACTATTTTAATATTTTTTAATTATTAAATAAAAAAATTATTGAAAATTTTTATTTGAAATATTAAATACTTTTATATCTTTATATTTTTAAAATATTAATATATATTTTTATTTGATATTTTTAATTTAATATTGAGAAGAATATGAAAAAAAATATTTTAAGAAAATATCACAAAACTCTTCATATATATTTCAATATAGACAATTTTCATGTCTAAAATTTTAGAGATAAGGATAAAGCTCAGGTAATAGGGTATTAGTTTTTTTTTAAAAAAAAAATACTAGATAAAGAATCCAACAAATATTGTGATAAAAGTTATAGAAAATCTTTTCACTCAACCATCATTAAAACTTCTAGATTTGTTGATTGATGGCCAAGCATACGTGGCTACCTTTCTTTGGTCCCAAGTCAAGCATGTGCACTATTAACATTTTTTTTTTTAATTGAAATACTTAAATTCATTAAAATTTTATATCATGTAATAAAAATAGAATAATGATAGCATTATATTTTTTTAAAAATGTAAGTATTATATATATATTTTTTAAAAGTATATGATTAAAAAAGAGAAAATAAAAAAAAATAAATATAATAAATAATATTAGATTGAATATAAAAAAAAATATACAATATTTACAGTAAAAAATAAAATAAAATAATTTGAAACGGATGGGAGTAACAAGAAATCTAAAAACAAAATGCAAATGAGTTTAACCTCGTTGTTTACCGTGTGTGGCAATTGGCAGTGTATTATTTCAGAACAAGAACTGAACCTCGGACTTTACTTTTCTTCCTTTTAGTATTTCTCTCTCCGTGGACTTGACTTGGTATTGGTGATCACCCAGGACTCCAAAAAGTGAAGTCAGTCAACTTCTCTGTCTGTGTAGAGCTGTGTGTGGGACTTGGGAGGACGTTGCCGGCAAGGAGTGTCCTGAATGGAGATGGAGCTGCTGAGCTCATTGAAGAAGGAGGAGATATTGGAGGTTCTCTCTGATGGTTTCTGCCATCACTGTGTGGCTCTTGTGCATGCTCGAATTAGAACCCTTGTCCATAAAAGTAATTAACTAACAAAATTATATTCTCTTTCTCTGTTTTTGTGTGTCTGCTAGTACACTAGTACTAGTTAGTTTTTCAACACTCAGATCAGCCAAGTGCATGTGTTTGTTATCATCATAAGCCATTGCTTCTTTTTTTTTCCCTCGAATTTATTTGCTTCTGGTTCTGGAGTTTCAATTCAAATTCAGTTTCTACCTTTCTTCCTCTTTTTCTTTTTCTTTTTCCAAAAAAAATTCTTACATTGATCATTTTTTTTTATCTTAATATATGATGGTTTCTCTATAGTCTATACATTCAGTTTCAATTGTAATATTTTTTTTCTTTTTTGAATTGCCATAAGAATGATTAGTTCAGCTTTCCCTTTTATTCTGGTCGATCGTTTTTTTTTTCCTTTTCAAATCGTGGCTTTTAGCTTCCATGTATATATGTATATAATTGGACATCTGAGTTTTTAAATTAATAATGAATATGTCATAGCATATGCATCCCAGTTTATTGGTTCTTTTTGGCCATTAAGTCATTTAGTGGTTCTAAATGTAGGAAAGCTGAATGAAACGTCATCTCCTGATGAAGGCCTCGATAGAGATGCAGTAGACATGCCTGTGAATAGTAATGGTAATGCTTCAAATTCAGAATCATTGACTAGAACTAGAAGGCTTGGAAAACATTGGGATAGTCCAAGGAACTCATTCCAGAGACATGATTCTACTTTCTCAATGAAGGATAAGAGACACACTTTTGATTCTTCACCTAAATATTTTGGAGGCAGCAAGCAATCTGATCTCGAGTTGTTGTTAAATGATGGAATTAGTGGAGTTTCTTCATTTGAAAATGGGTTAGCAGAGGAAGAAAAGGAGCGTATCAGGTATTCTCAAGTTCACAGTAAAAAGGACTTTACCCACATTGAAAGGGTAAATGGGAGAGACATAAATGTGCTCCAGGGGCTTGAACTTCATACTGGGGTTTTCAATTCTATGGAGCAGAACAAAATTATTGAGTATATATACAGATTTCAATGGAGGGGAAAACAAGGGAAACTTAGAGGTATATGTGGAGCTTTCTATTATTTTTTTATTCTTCAATTTAGTGATTCAATCTTTTGTTTTATTCATGAACTTTAGCATATATGTTTTCCCTCCATATGTTAGATTTATACAAATGTTTGTTGCACTTTTTAATTTCATGCTTGCTATGGTGCTAAAATTAGAACTAATCTTGAAAAGAACCAAATGCGGAATTCAATGTATGCAGGAATTTTCCTCTAATATTTATGCTTGCTAGTTTATATGCAGTGACCATGGGTCCATTTTGGAAAACTTGCAAGTGATACAAACGTTGGATATATCTGAGGGAGAATGAGTGGGAAGGGGTAGCACCTATCCGTTTGTTATTTTTTGTTGAACAAAAAAGATGACTTCATTTCTCTGGGTGTTATATTATTTTTTCTGATTTGACTAATTTTAATTGGTTAGGCATTACAGAAACCAATATTTTTTCCATTGTGACTTTACCATATTTGCAAATTGAGTAGTTCCTGAATTCATAGAGTCCATAACCTGACACATTACAATCTCTTTAAGCATGTTCTGCTCAAGAGTATGGCAATCATATTGCCTATCATTGTTTTTGGGAGTAGATAATCATTTGGCATATTTAAAAGTCTACTCTAACCACCAGTACTTGTAGCAAAATAGCACCAACCAGTGAAGAAATGTCTGGTCCTATACATTACATGGGACGAATATGGCATAAAAATATGAACCGTTGTTTCAGTTTAGCTGTGCATATCAGCTTGGGTAATTAAATCGAGTTCAATCAAAGAATCTCTTAGAATTAATTGCATTTTGTGCAAGACTATATTTATCACATGACAAAATATCCGTGACCATTATTGTTCTGAAGTGGATTCAGAAGGTACCTGAAGTTGGTATGTGTATGGTGGTTTCCTCCTTTCGCAGCTGCTGCTGGGAGCGCAAAGTCCCGGAGGGTGGGTACCTGCAATGGGACTCCAACGCTCAAGTCAGGCAGAGCACTAGAAGGTTAAAGATAATGGAAATAGTTAGGTCCCTCCCTCAGGGTAACTTAGCCTTATATTGAGAGCGTGGTTTGAATCCTCATGCACTCCACGCAGACGAATAGAGTACCTTAGGATCGTGTCATGGCGGGGAATTCACCCATGATCGTTGAGGTCCGTCTCGACATTGTCGGGGCTTCCACGATCGTTGAGGTCCGTCTCGACTCTGTCGAGACCGTTCCACGATCGTTGAGGTCCGTCTCGACTCTGTCGAGACCGTCCCTATGATCGTGGAGGCTCATCTCTGTTCTGCTGGGGCTGTCTTTCCTTTAATGGCCAATCCTTGTACGCAAGGGGCCGTGGTCTCCATTGCCGAGAATAGGGGTCGATCGCTACAGTCCGACGACGACGGATCCAAGGTCGCAAGGCCGAAGTGGGGACGTTGTTGGCAGAGTTCGGTGGTATATGTGTCGGGTCGATCCTTCGAGACGGGACCCCGGACCACGGTCCAGAACAGTTGCCCCCAGCTTGGCGCTTGGACGAGGCCCAAGTGTCAAGGTACCATTATGCTCGAAGTGGGCGATATCCTAGCGTTGAGGCTGGGCTTCGCGATATCACACGTTGGCCGGGGCCCGCGATCGATCATGAGACAACTCGGCGGTTGGGATGTGGTTCGGAGGCCGAGATGGGTCCTTACCTTCATCGCCATTCCTTGGTCTCGTGGCTTTCCTTCAGTTGCCCCCTGGACGTAGTTCCCGGGGTCTTTTGTCTTGCAGCAGCGTTCTTTATTGACCTTGGATTGTTGGATTCTTTGGGAACCGTCGCTTTGACCTCCTCGAGGATGAACGAGTCTTCAATGGGGAGCGTCAGCTTTGCGCAGTTTGCAACCGTCCGCTGTCCTTGCGACCAATGAGAAATGAGGGGCATTGAATGCGGATTTATGGTTTCTTTAATGCAAGGAACTGATCAAGGCGTTCCATTTCCTCTATAAATGGAGGGTCTCTGCATTTGATCATGGCATTCCTCTTTACAGTGTTCATTCTGGAAGTGACCTATCTCAGAGAAATGGCTCTCCCTTCTCCTATGTGCTTCTGGAGAGTTTTGCCTCTTTCAAGAGTTTTCTTTTTGTTATTTCCCAAATTTCTGAAGCTTGGCCATTTTATGTGGGAGACTTCTTGAGTAGATGTCTCACTTTCTCAGCGTATTAGTGGCAGATGTCTCACTTTCCCAAAGAATACTTGCGGTCGTTGGGGGGTTTGAGATATCCGTCGTGTAGGCCGAGGTAGGCTGCAGTCAGGCGAGTCCAAATTCGCTTTCCTTCTCGGTAGAGCCTAAGAGCAGTCGGATATGCTCGAGGGACTATTGGGGCTGCTCCTCGGCTTTGAGGCCTTGGGGTGATTAAGGTTTTCGGTGGAACGATCTACCCATGAAAAACCTGTGCCCCGTGGCCCAAAAGAAAGTGCGCATCGATCTCTTCCTGCCTGACGAAGAAGGAAGTGAAGAAAAGTGGCGGATACCGAGGTGCGGAAGCAGTGTTCCGCACCAGACTTCGAAACCAATCCACTTTTTCAAGATACTGCTTCGGGAGGAGAAGACCGGTGCTAGCTCTTGGAGGAAATGTGGATGCAACATGGCCCGGGATGCCCATGATGTTGATGGCGGTTCGCACCTCCGGGGTTTCTTTCATTATATGTTCCATGTCTCTATACTTTCTTTTCCCTCTTTTTGTTGTAAGATGATGTATGGAATGAGAATTTTAATAAAATTGCTATTGCTCCTTTTCCTTTAAATTCTGTGCTTTCTGCTTGCATTTGATCCGTGGTTTCTATACTATACCGGGGTGAGTCCAACGCTCACCCTGGCCGTGCGGTATGTTGAGTTGCCCCCAGCTTGGTACTTAGTCGAGACCGGCGAAGTGCCAAGTTTAGGTACTTGATTCCGGGGTCTCTGTACCATTGCTATTACTGGGGTAACGTAGTCCCGTGGTGCGAGCGGGTTTCCCGAGCTCGTAGACCCTGCGGTTGTGCGTCCTTTAACTTGCTGGATAATCGTAACGTGAGCTGCCATTATGGCCGCATGGGCCACGTGGCGCGCTTGGGTTGAAAAGACGTGCGTTGTGCTCCGCGCGCTATAATGGGTGCTTTTTCAAATGTGAGGCATCTGGACAAAACTACCCTCCAACTGTAACCCCTATAAATAGGGTGTCAGCTTTTTTGGCTTTGTTTCGTTCGACTTTTATCAGAAACGTTTGAGACTTGTGGGTGGTTTCTGACGGTCGTTGCGGCGGTGCGAGACGATCTTCTTGGACTTCGCGGAGTGACCTCTTGCTTCTTTTCTTTTGTTACGGTAAAAAACCGATTTCTTCCTTTGCTTCTTATTCATCTGGTTTTTCTTGCTGTCTTGAGAAAAAGGTGAGGGGTTGGGGAAGTGTGCTTTCCTCTTCCGTTAATGGCGTTTGCCCCCCTGGAGCACCTCCTCCGTCGCGCCGCGTGCGGCGGAGGTGTCCTTCTGAGGCTTTTTGCCTTGGCGGGTGCAGGGGCCAGAACATTTGGATCTCTGAACTTGGACTGGTTCTGACCCTGAGCCTCTGTGTGTCATCCAGGAATCCGAATGGCTAGGAGGAGGGTGTTAAGAGTTGAGGAGCCCAACTCGGATCCCGAAGCTCGCGAGCCGGGGGGTCAGGAAGCCGTTGATGAGTTAGTGCGTATTCGCCGGGGGCCGGGATTACCTTATGCCTGGGTTGCGGACGATGCTTTTGACAGGATCTCTCGCTACGAGGTCGGTTCCGAATTGGACAAATTGAAAGATTACCTGGAACTTACAGCGGGAGGTCTCCGGGATGGTGAGTTCGTGATCCTGTCCCCGGGGAGAGAGCGCGTGTGTTCGACCCGTGAGGCGGGGGAGCACTTCATGTTTCTCTACGAGGACTTCTTCACGCGGTTTGGGCTTCGGCTCCCTTTCAGTGATTTCCATGTCGCCGTACTCCGGACCCTTCACGCTGCGCCCAGTCAGATTCATCCCAATGGCTGGGCGAGTATTCTAGCTTTTGAAAAGATATGTCGGTTACTGAGGTTGCGATGCTCCGATAGGGTATTTTTCTATTTCCATACCAGGTATTCCGTCCACGGTGTTCGTGCTCGTCAACAATCTTGGTTGTCCGTGCGTTCCCCGAGCAAGGTAGGACGGTGTTTCTTCCCTACCTGAGAGCTATAAGGATTTCAAGGAGAAGTTCTTCAAGTTAATGGCGGCCGTGGCACTCGGCCTTTCCGGCCGGGAGTGGCGAGGAGCCAACATTCACCTATATTGAATCCCAAGACATGGAGCATCCCCCTCGCGGTCGTTTGAGAGGAGGTTTGTCACCTGGATGACGGGGAGCTCGAATGTGTCAATTTTTTCGAGATATGGGTTTCCGAGGTCGACAAAATCCGGCCCAAGGATATACTGGATGCCGTGGATGATGCGGAACTTTGGGCCGTGCTAGGTAGCAGAGGCCTTTGTTCATGCTTTACTTTCTTTGCTTTATTTTCTTTCCTTCTTGCTCTTTATGTGGACCTGATTGTTTGTATTTGCTTTCAGGAAGCTTGGCCGAGATGTCCGAGGAGGGAATGCTCTGCGATTCTGGAAGCACCGAGGGCCGGAATGACTCGGGGCCTACGGATCCAGCCCACCGGAGCGGTTTCGGTCCCATTACCCCGTCCAGTCGAGGTGCTCCGCCCCGGAGGAGGAGCCGATCCATGTGGAGGATTCCCCCTCCTACGGGCCGAAAGAGAAAAGCGGCTGACGAGGGAGGGCGGAGTGACCGGGGTAAGAGGTCCTGGGTTGAGGAAGGTGCCGACCCGAGTGGGGGGGCAATCAACCTGTACTTCGAGAATCCGATCCCCGTCGGTTTGTTGATGATTTCCTTCTAGATGATGAAGTGGAGGCAAAGCTGAACCAGCGTAGTGCTCCAAACACTCTCTGTAGTTTCCAAGTTCTTGGTCTTCGTCTTGCCATGGAGGCTCGGCATCTAGAGTATACAATTGAGGACTACGAGCGAAGAGTTGTTGCTGCGGAACGGGGTAAAGCCCAAGCTCTTTTGGAGAAGGAGGAAGCTGTTCGGGCCAGAGAAGAGGCCGCAAAGTCCAAGGATGATGCTGAGGCCCTGAACCGGGAGCTGGAGAACGAGGTAGCCGCCCTAAGGAGTGCAGTGAAGGAGAGGGAGGCCACTTTAGCGGGAGCAAGAAGAGGCATGGCCGAGCTGAGGGCTGAGAGTGAGGGCCTTCGTGCTGAGAACAGGCGACTCGGAGGGCAAGTTAATGCACTGAAGGGCGATGTCGGGACTCTTCTCACTGTTTGTACCGACATCAAAGAGCAGCAATTCAGGAATGCGATCAAGCAAGTTCAACTCTTTAATCCTGAGGTTGACCTAGTTCTTGATTCTCTGGACTCCGGGAAGGTAGTTCAGAATGGCCAGCTCGTCGTTCCCCGCCTTGCTACTTCGGTCCGGATCTTGGGGTTCTTCTGCCGAGGTTGATGGTTCTGAGTCTCCAAATGGAGTGATTCATGGTTTTTTAGTCTTGTCCTCTCGTGCGGGTTCTTTTTCTATATTCAAACATTGTCCCGTCTTTTCTGAAATTTGTAATGACCTTGCTATTTTTTCGATGTATGTATTTTTGGGGTCCAATGCCCCCCCTTTTTTTTTTGCGTATCGGAATTTCGACGAGACCTGTGGTCTGGGTCCAACATTTGTTTTAGGATTTCTCTTAGGATTTGCGCGGTGAGAATGCTCAGAAGCCTTGGCATAGGATCCGATATCCGCAGTAGCTTGCCCCTTAGGAATTTGTGCCCAAGGTAAAGAATTTTAACCTTGGCTTGGAATTCGAAGGCAATAGCTGTTTGGGATTTTAGAGTCCGTGCCTAAGGAAAGAAACCTTGTCCGGTCCATTACCGGTTGTTTTAGGTATTTTAGAAGGCCGCGTGACTTGTGGTTTCGGACTGGTCCTTGCCGGGGTCCTTTGTGCGGGTGGATTGGTGCGAGAGTTTTCCCCCTGTTGGGATTTCTCTACTGCACTCCCTACCTAGCACAAGACACTACGGTTGGTACCATGGTAACTGAGTTCTTTGATAATTGAGATGCTTGCTTAAATTTAAAATTGAAAATGTGTACATATAATTGGGGCGGATCAATCATAAGGTGAACTAGGAGACTAGGCCTCGAAAGGCGCTTAGCTGTAGTATTTTCTAAGTTTGTCCGCGTTCCAAAAATTCTTCACGGGCTTGCCTGTTAATATTTCCAAAGTATAAGCCCCCTTCCCGGTACTGACTATGACGCGGTAGGGTCCTTCCCAGTTAGGGGCTAATTTTCCTTGGGAGGCATTTCTTCCGCCTACGTCGGCCTTACGAAGCACCAGATCGCCCGGCTAGAACCTTCTGGGGATGACCTTCAGGTTGTACCGGGCTGCCGTTCTTTGCTTGGTTGCGACATCGCGTATGTGCGCGATGCACCTTCTTTCTTCCAATAGATCCAAGTCTTCTCTTATTAGGCCAGGGTTGGTGTCTGGTGAGAAATGTTGGAGACGCCAGCTCGGTTCTCCTATCTCTACCGGGATCATTGCTTCGCACCCGTAGGTCAGTTTGAACGGGTCTCACCGTTGTGGAATGAGGGGTGGTTCGGTAGGCCCAAAGGACGTGGTCTAACCGCTCGGTCTGGCCCGCTTTTTGGCTTTGGCCGTCCGGCCTTTTCTTTAATCCCCAACTATAACCCTAAGTTAGCCGCTTCGCTTGCCCATTTGTTCGAGGGTTTTCCACGGCTGGCAGTGATGTTTAATTTTCAGTCCGTGAAGTAGTTCTTCAAAATTTTTGTCTTTAAATTGCGTCCCGTTGTCCGTAACGATGGATTCCGGGACTCCGAATCTGGTTATGAGGTGGCGCCAAGTGAATTTCTGAATCCGAGCCGAGGTGATGGTGGCCAGGGGCTCTGCTTCTATCCACTTGGTGAAATAATCTACAGCGACAACCAAAAACTTCAGTTGCCCGGACGCTTGAGGAAAAGGTCCCAAGATATCCATGCCCCACTGGTAGAAAGGCCAAGGAATGGATGTCGTGGACAATTCCTCTGGCGGGGCGTGGTAGTGGTCAGAGTGTCGTTGGCACTTATTGCATGTTTGGACATGTGCGTGAGTCTGCTTCCATTGTGGGCCGCAGTAGCCTTGCCTTCAATGCCGGGCCTTGCCTCCTAGATGGTGTCCGCAACTCCGCTTCGTGGACTTCGGCCGGGACATACCCGCTTCTTCGGGCGTTAGGCACTTCGGGAGGGGTGAAGAGAACCCGCGCGGCATACCGCCCACCGAAGATGGTGTATCGACGCGACTTTCTTTAATTTGGCTGCCTCCTTAGGGTCCTCTGGGAGGATTCCTGACCGCAAGTATTCCATCGTGGGGTGATGCAGTGCGTTTTGTTCATTAACCCGCAGGGACGGTTATGTCGGAAACCGCGGGGTGGGAGAGGGTTGCTGGATCACCGATCTGTCATACCTGGACTTTTGGTGCTTGCCAACTTGGATAAGAGATCAGCCGGAGTTTTGTTCCCGGGGGATGTGCTCCACTTTGACTAGCTGGAAGTTGGGGAGGAGCTCTTGCACTTTGGCCAGGTACTTCTGTAGGAGGGGTTCTTTAGCCTGGTATTCGCCTTGGATCTGGGAGGTCACGAGTTGGGAGTCGCTGCAAAGTTTGATCTTTGTGGCCCCCAAGTCTCTGGCCATTGCCAGTCCTGCGATACATGCCTCGTATTCCGCTTGATTATTCGAGGTGGGAAACTCAAACCTCAGTGAGTTCTCGATGGTTACCCATTCGGAGTTTTCCAAGATTACCCCGGCGCCGCATCCTTTTGGGTTAGAGGACCCGTCCACGAATATGGTCCAGGGTATTTCATCTGTATAACCGGGGTCTGAGGTAAGTTCGGCCAAGAAGTCTGAGAGGGCTTGCGCCTTGATTGCTATCCTGGGCTCATAGGTTATCCCGAATTCAGAAAGTTCGACGGACCAGCGATCATCCTTCCTGCTAAGTCCGGCTTGTGCAGTATTTGTCGGATTGGTTGATCCGTTCTTACCACAATGGGGTGGCATTGGAAATACTGCCTTAACCTTCTGACCGTGATGATAAGTGCAAAGGCGACCTTCTCAATCTTTTGGTATCTAAGTTCGGGGCCTTGCAGCGCTTTGCTCACGAAGTAAACTGGTTTTTGGCCTTCGGATGTTTCCCTGGTCAGTACTGAACTGACTGCTTCTTCGTTGACGGAGAGGTACACGTAAAGGGTCTCGCCCGGTTCGGGCCTTGTGAGGACTGGGAGGGGATGCCGGAGGTTCTTTAGGGACGTAAAGGCGTCCTCGCATTCCTCGCGTCCACTGATCCTGGTCCCCTTCTTTAATAACTTAAAGAGGGGGAGGGATTTGTGGGCGGTTTTGGCTAGAAATCTCGTGAGAGCTGTGATCCGGCCATTCAACTGCTGCACTTCTTTGATGTTTCGGGGGCTATGCATGTCGAGCACCGCCTTGCATTTGTCGGGGTTTGCCTCTATGCCGCGGTGGGTCAGCATAAATCCCAAGAATTTCCCTGCTTGGACCCCGAACGCACACTTTCCGGGATTGAGTCTCATGTCGTGCCTTCTCAGCTGCGCGAACACTTCTTCCAGGTCCGAGGTGTGTGATCCATCCGACGGGGTCTTAACTATCATGTCGTCGATATAGACCTCTAGCATTTTCCCCATCTGTTTTTCAAAGACTCTATTCATCATCCTCTGGTATGTGGCCCCGGCGTTCTTTAGTCCGAACGGCATTACCTTGTAGCAGTAGCTCGCCCTTTCGGTGATGAAGGCCGTTTTGTCTTGGTCTCCGGGGTACATCGGAATTTGATTGTACCCCGAGTAAGCGTCCATGAAGGATAACGTCCGGAAGCCGGAGGAGCTGTCGACCAACTTGTCGACGTTTGGGAGGGGGTATGGATCTTTGGGACATGCCTTGTTCAGGTCGGTATAGTCCACGCACATCCTCCATTTCCCATTTGCCTTTTTAACCAGAACTACGTTTGAGAGCCAAGTAGTGTACGAGACTTCTCTTATGAATCCGGCGTTTAATAACTCCCTGACTTGCTCCTCAATAGCCTGTTGTCTCTCGGGCCAACTTTCCTCTTCTTCTGGGCGACCGGCTTTGCATCCCGTTTAATAGATAAACGATGGCAGATGAAAGCGGGGTCGATTCCAGGCATATCGGCGGAAGTCCAAGCGAAAAGATCCTTGTTTTTCTGTAGGAGCTGTGTCAACTGGGTCTTTTCCTGATCTTCGAGGTTTGCTCCTATCATGGTGACTTGATCGGGCTTTTCGCCCAGCTGGAGTGGGGTCAGTTCTCCTTCGGGCTGGGGTCTTGTACCTCGGATTTCTTCGCGGACGTCCAACTCCGTCATCAAGATGTTGACTTGGTCATGGGCGGTCTTGGGATGTTCGCGTCTTTGTTTTTCGGAGGTCCTACCGATCTTTAAGCTCTCGTTGTAGCATTTGCGGGGCTGCGATCCGTCGCCCCGACCGTGACTACTTCGTTGTTCTGTTGAGGAACTTCATGGCCCGGTGGGCGGTAGAAACCACAGCCGGCAATGTCGTTCGGCGTTGTGCGGCCCAGAATGATGTTGTAGGCCCAGGGACAATCTACGACTAGAAACCTCACCTTCACCGTTCTGTAGGTGTCGTCGTTGCCCAATGTGAGGAAGGTCTCAAAATAACCCACTGGGGTTACCTTCTCTCCGGAAAATCCGGTTAACTCGCCTTCATATGGAGTGAGTGCGGATAGGGGGAACTCTAACCTTTCGAAGGCGTCCATGAACATGATGTCTGGAGCTCCCCGATCTACAAAGATACGACGGACTTCGGCATTGGAGATTATCCCGAAATGACGAGGGGTCGTCATGATCTCTGGATAATATCGCCGTAGTCCTCTTCGGAGAAGGAGATGGGCGCGCGCCTTTGTTCTCCGCATGGGGCTTTCGGGAAGAAGAGCTGATACGCTCGAACCGCAATCGGAGTGCTTTCTTCCTAGAGTTATTTGACGACCGCCCCCGCGAATCCCCCCGAGATAGTGCTTATTAGCCTGGTTCTTCTTGTGGCCCCCGTGTCTTGAGTATCCCGTTCCCGGTCTTGCCCGTTCTCATCGTTGTGGCGTGGAGGGGTCGGGATCTCCCGGCAGGGGCTTTTGCTTCTCCTTGGGCGCCGGTTCGGACTTCGACGGGGCCGTGGCTCGCCTCCGGTTTCGCGTCTTCCATGGTTTCCGTTTTCCCGAAACCCGTTGATATATTTTTGCAAGCGCCTTCTTTGATCGGGGACTCGATAACGTCCGGAGTTGGTTGCAATCCTCTGTTTCGTGGCCATAGTTGTTGTGCCACCTGCAGTGT
This sequence comes from Ormosia emarginata, assembly GCA_029884605.1. Taxonomy (NCBI): domain Eukaryota; kingdom Viridiplantae; phylum Streptophyta; class Magnoliopsida; order Fabales; family Fabaceae; genus Ormosia; species Ormosia emarginata. Next base: position 3,012,939 of record JAQQTP010000055.1, on the reverse strand, counting down.
TTTGAGAGTGATCCTTCTGGAACTGCTTCTTTATGGGCGGTGGTCTCTTGATATTCTGGAACTCGGTTTGAAGGACCTCCTTCAAGATTGTCTCTCGAGGGGTGTTCAAAGGAGTGTACTCAGAGTATTTGGGCCGGTATCGCTCGCTTCGTGAGGGGTCACGGGGTTGATTGGAGCTTTGGTTCTTCTTTTGGTGTGCTTCACCTTTCTCCAGGCTCTCCTTCGCCCTGGTGACTTCCTCCAGCTCAACGTATTTGTCCGCCCGTCGGTGAAACTCTTCTAGGCTTTCTGGTTTCTTTTTTGCTAGAGACGCGAAGAAGCTTGAGTTGGTCTGGAGCCCGTTCCTGGCGTAGTGGAGGGCTATCCTGTCGTCTAGGTTTTCTATGCCTACGCAGGCTTGGTTAAACCTTCTGACATATTCGCGCAAGGATTCTGAACTTCCCTGGCGAATCCCGGAGAGAGAATCAATGGACTTCGGGCGCTCCTTAGCCGTGGTGTATTGTTGCAAGAACCTTTGCGTTAGGTCTTCCCATCCTGTAATCCTCGTTCGCAAGGTGACGAACCATCGAAGGGCGTCCTTCTTCAGGAAAAAGGGGAAGGCCCTAGCATAAAAGTTCCGGGGTGTATCCGTAGAGCCGCATGGACCGCGTGTGGCGTCTAAGTGCTCTTGGGGATCCGCCGTTCCATCATAAGCTTCCAAATTGCTCGAGGTTTGAAACTCCTCGGGACCCCGTATGACATTAGGGCGTCCGAGAATTGTTGTAGGCGGCGGGGGGCCTGGACACGTTTCCATAATCCCGCGCCGGCGCCTTGATCCGTATGCCCGCTTGTGAGCCTCGTCGTGTCCTCCGTTGTCGTTTCCGTCCGTGCTTGATCTCTCGAGGTTTTCCAGACGGCGTCTCGTTCCTCTAGGCTGACGCCGTTGATCCTCGATGAGAGAGCTGTTTGTTGACGCAACAACTCCCGGAGGCCATTTCTCATAATCTCGGATTGGACATTGTCTTCGTACTGAGACGCGTGATCCCCGTTGTCGTGGGAGGTTCCCAAACGGGCGTGGACAGGGATCCTAGCTACGTTGTTTCCTCCGCGGGTTACTCCGTAGTTTATGTTGTTGGTTTCCCCGTGGGGGAAGGTGAGCCTGTTCCTGATTGAGACCCTTCCGGGATGGGTCAGGGCTTTCGGCGGAAAGTGAAGTCTCGTGCCCATCGTTAAGGGTTTCGACCATGGCGTGCTGTTTCTGGCGGCGGAGGTTTCTAGTGGTGTGACTGAAGGGGGGTTGCGCTGTGCTGCTGGGTCCTGTATCTGGCCATGGACTGCGTGCGTAGCGCTCCCTCTTTTTTGGTTGTGTCTCGTGCTCACCATGGTTGTTGCGGGAATGGAAATTTATCAGGTCCCCACAGACGGTGCCAATGTTCTGAAGTGGATTCAGAAGATACCTGAAGTTGGTATGTGTATGGTGGTTTCCTCCTTTCGCAGCTGCTGCTGGGAGCGCAAAGTCCCGGGGAGTGGGTACCTGCAATGGGACTCCAACGCTCAAGTCAGGCAGAGCACTAGAAGGTTAAAGATAATGGAAATAGTTAGGTCCCTCCCTCAGGGTAACTTAGCTTTCAGTATATATTGAGAGCGTGGTTTGAATCAATCATGCACTCCACGCAGACGGGTACCCAGGATCGTGTCATGGCGGAAATTCAGCCCATGATCGTTGAGGTCCGTCTCGACTCTGTCGAGACTGTTCCACGATCGTTGAGGTCCGTCTCGACTGTCCGAGACCGTCCCCATGATCGTGGAGGCTCATCTCGTTCTCTTGTTTTCCTTTTCGGCCAATGGTCAACGCACGCAATTGGTCCCCATTGCTTTGAGAATAGGGGGTCGATTCTGATCAAAGGTCGCAAGGCCGAAGTGGGGACGTTGTTGGCGAGTTCGATGGTATATGTGTCGGGTCGATCCTTCGAGACGGACCCGACTCCACGGTCCAACAATTATATTTCTCTGCTGTTTGTTTTACTTTTTTTTTTTTTTGGGTAACTATTTGTTTTACGTTTTTGCATTTTGTCCTGATTCTACCGAAATTTTCAAGGCATTTAGCATATATTATAAAATTGGAAAAAAAAAAATATATGATTCTTACACCTACATTATTTGGCCTTTCCTGTTTACAGAACGTACATATTCAGAACCAAGAAAGTGGATGCGTGGTAAAGGACGCGTAACAATACAATTTGGCTGCTGTTACAATTATGTAATGGTATGGTGAAATTTACTTATTCTTCTCTCATTCTTATTTAATGTTTTACTTATTTATTTTTGTAAAATCTTACAGGACAAAAATGGCAACCCTCCTGGCATAATTAGAGATGAAGAGGTTGATCCATTACCACCTCTGTTCAAGCAAATGATAAAGAGGATGGTTAGGTGGAATATAGTTCCTTTCACCGGCATTCCTGATAGTTGCATTGTGAACATATATGATGAAGGGGACTGCATTCCTCCTCATATCGACCACCACGATTTTGTGAGGCCATTTTATACTGTGTCATTCTTGAACGAGTGTAAAATAGTTTTAGGTTCCAATTTGCAAGTTGTTAGTGCTGGAGAGTTTTCGGGCCCCGCTTCCATTTCTCTGCCTGTCGGGTAAGCTTCTGTTCCCCTCCTCTTCTCTGCCAATAAAATGAGTCAAATTTTGATCATGACATCTATTTTTCTCTAGATTTGTATTACTGGTCAAATAATGTGCTTGTTTGATCATATGTTTATTGTCAATTTATTTATGTAAGATTAAACACATAGTAAGTATGCCAATAGTAGAATTTAGAACATCATGAAAATCAGTTAATCAATGCATACTTCTTGAATATATTTTAGAAACTAGTTACCTTCCACAAGCCCTAAAAGAAAATTGTATAAACGATGTGCATGATCTTCCCTTCTTACTCCATATCTCTAACTGAGACCTTGATGGGAAGAGTGCCAGCTAAAAGTATATATATATATATATATATATATATATATATATATATATATATATATATATATATATATATATATATAAATTACCTAGTCCTAGACCATAATCTAGCTCACTTATCAGTTGAACTCAAATCCAACAAAATATATATAAATGGTGATTTTTAAACCTATAATGGATCACATAATAACGTGGACTTCTAGTAAAAATATAAGACTATCCATTCAACCAACTCAATTTTAAAACCAAATACACCAATCAATAGAAGTATGAACCTATAAATTTCTAACAATTTAGACATTCTAATGATCATTTTTTTGTGTATAATTCTAATGATTATTTTAATCATGCAGGTCAGTGTTCATTTTGAATGGCAATGGAGCTGATGTTGCTAAACATTGTATTCCATCTGTCTCGTCAAAAAGGTCCTTTTAATCTACCAAATTTATATACGCTTGAAATTCTTTCCTGTTTTACTGTATTGTTTTCTTAAATATTTGACTTTTACAGGATTTCTATTACCTTTAGAAAGATGGACGACAGCAAGTTACCATTCAAGTTTTCACCGGATCCTGAGCTTGTGGGAATCAAGCCACTTACCCTTTCACCTCTGAACAAATCAGTTGTACGCCATGACAAAGTTGGGAACTTGGAAACCCAACAACAGAAGGCTCACATCATTGAATCTGAACCTGATACGGTTTGGAAAACGAGAAAGGAATTGTTTCATGTGGAAAATGAATTTCCTCCTGTTAATGGTAACTTTAGAAAATTGAAAGTCAATAAATTTGGACGCAGGCAATAAGTTCAAGAGGCTTGCTTTTCGTTTTTTTTTTTTGAGGTAAATATCATTCCTTGTGTTTTTCGCATGTAACTTTTCTGATAATGTCAATGCTGTTTGGTAAAAATGAATGTCTATGGTTCTTGCAAGCGCATCAGCCAGGCACTATTGGCTTTTCTCTTTTCCAAAATAAGAAAAAAGAGGCGGGGGGGGGGGGAGGAATAAAGATAATTGTATTTCACTTTGCTTATGGTTTGCATTTGTATTAGAGTAATGTCTGCAATTTTTTCAGTTAAAAATTAATAGCTACTTTGTTATCAAATTGATTAATGAATTAAATTAAAATATTTTTCTTATCATTGCATCCAATCAAAGCTGTTTATCGTCGGAGAATTAGATGCTATGTGCGGTTCTTTTATTGTACTTTGATAAAGAAAGGCTATACAAGCTAACTTTCTGAATCAGAAAGCAAAGAATTAATACAGATAATATCAGTTGCCATAGGCCATTATACACATGAATAAAAAATTTATTTTTCAAATTAATCAATCGAATCAGCTAAAAAAAAATAAAAATAATAATCAATGGAATATTCTTGGTTCCAAGATGTCTAGTAGTTTGGACTGTTAACTAAATCTATTTGAAAGTAGAGCAATGATACATACACAAAACTGATTGAACAATATGTTTTGAGCTTACTATTATGAATTGGTGTTTTAAAAATTGGATTAAACACCGGTTAAACTGGTTGAATAATAAATAAGTCATATTTTAAATTTAAATAATATTCGATTCAATCACTATTTAATTACGGTTCAATTCAATCATAAATTTAGTCAGCTAAATGAATCAAGTTATGATTTAAAAATTTTGTTGGTTTCAATCTCTAGATCAAATTTTAAAAAATTCCTACGAATACTAAAAAAGTTTGAAAAAAAAATGATATATTTTTGTGTTTAATAAACAACACTTAACACTAGAACTGTTTTACAGTGTATCGTTACCCAGTTTTCTGGAATTTAGACAGTAAATTTGGGTCATTGGGTGAAATTATTTGATAGCAGTATGAAGTTCCATGAGCAAAAACTTCTACATGAACGTGTTTTTCTTCAACAGTTCGAGTTATCTATATATAATACTTCTCAACTTCGTTTTTTCAGGAAAGAAAGGCTAAGGCCACAGATACATATTCTTGGCTGCTTGTGCAAAAAAAACCCGTACACAGCTTAATTTCCATATCAGAATGGCTTGAAAATGAATCAGATTCAGATACGATACAAGAACAAGAACTGACTACACAATTATCACGTGGTATGCTCCAGCTACCTCTACTTGGAAGCACGGATAGGCATAGCTCAGATCTGCTGGTACGTATCAAAGCCAAAATAAAGTGAAATAGAGAAAAAATTTTCAGTTGAATAAAAAAAAAAGGTTAAATATATATTTCATTTCTTTGTTTCGAGTTCAGTCAACATTGAAAGCAAAATTGGAAGGCCTGGTATTGCACAACACATGTATTCACTTCCAAAGAATCAAAGCTTCCATCACCGAAGCAAAAAAAGTGAAGCTTTATTTTCTTTCCATCACTTTTTCCTCCCAAAAGCTCCTGCCTTCTGAACCACCATTTCATAGAGGAATAAAAAGTACTATTCTACAAGGTACCATCATTAGACGTACCTCATGGCTCATGGTCATGAACTTGAGAGAAATGCAGCATCAGTTTATGATATCTTCAATTCTTGCTTAATGGGGTAGACGACAAGAAATATTTAAAAAAAATTAGCAACAAAGTTTAGGAAGTAGGAATTACAACTTTTAAACCCACCCACCCCCACCACCTATACCACAAATTAAAAGAATCAACTATCAAGAAAGAAAGATGAGGGATTACCAACAACAAAAGGAAAATATTTGTGCCACCCTTTTTGTTTTAAATCCATCAATCTTTGTGCATGTATCTTCTCAGTAATTCTCTCTCTTCACCTTCATTGCCAAAATGTAAACAAAACCAACTGAATCCAGGCATTAACCATGAAAAATGTAACTGTCACTGCCTAAAATGAATTTTAAAAAAATAATAATAATACTAAAAAGTAAAAACAATTGTGAATAGAAGTATGTCAAGAAGTGTGGAGAGAGAAAGAAAGAGTATGAATGTTATTATGTTACCAGAAATAATGAGGTCAATTACTAACCTAGACTGCATGAAACTTGAAAGCAAGAAAAACATGTGAGAGATTTGTATTTTTTTAATTTTTTTAAGTGATTAAGTATAAGAGAAAAATAAACACAAAAATTATAAAAAAAGTTTATATATTATAATTGAGTTTTATTAATATATTTTTTTTTTGTATTTATCTCCCTCTTCAAATTAACTACTTAAATAAAAAAAATTAAGAAAATTCAATTTCTCAGGATTCTCAAACCCTAAAGATGCTATGGAGAAACCTCTCAAACCCTAAACATGCTAGCTGCAGAGAAACCTATGCTGACAAAATAGAGAACTTCAAAGTCCCTTGGGTTTCTCAGCACACATTAACATAATAGCATTATTTATTTGTACGACTTTCCCACTTAGAAAAAGCTAATTACAATCACTCACTAATCATAATCCAAGAAAAATAATTATATATTTGGAGCCTCCTTTCACCTATAATAGCATAAATCTCAACAGTTAATTTAAATCATGGGAGAGAGAGATAGAGAAAGAGATGGAGATATGCAGCCACAAGAAAGATGACAAACAAAGGCAGTGGTCATTACAAAATGGTGCATCAACTACAAGGCCAAAGGCATCTTTCTGATCTTGCTTGCTAGAACTTTTGACAAATGTTTCAAGTTTGTCTCATGCAGTGTCTGAATTCACACACACAGACCAGACTCCAGAGAGTTTCATCATCAGACACTGTCACAGTTTCGGCATCACCTTACCAGAAATCATCATCACCCCACTATGGGAGATCTCTAGAGAGAGAAAGAGACATGAGAGAGAGAGAGAGATCAAGTTGACGGGAATGAAGCCTGGTCCGAGATTACATAAAGGGATAGCTTCAAAATCAGATCTTTGAAGCTTCTTTGTTTTCAAGGGATCAAAAAGAGTGAAACCCAGAAAGCTTCAAAGAGGAAGACAGAAACCACCCATGACCAAAGTTACCTCGAGCCAAACAACATTCCCATCAACCCCAATCTCCCATTTTCCAACCATAGGAACAGTAGATACTGATAGGATACCCATATCTGAGAAAGAAGAAAGAAGAAGCTGTTTGTGACTGAAAGAAAAATTACTTAAACCATAACTTTTGATCTGAACCTATTTTTCTTCTCTGCACTAGCAGAAACCCTTGTCTCATCTCATACACAAAAGAGAGAGAGAAATGGAGAGAAAATGTTTGTAAGCTAAAGGAAGCAGTGATGAAGAGAAGCACAGGAAGCAAAAGCAAAGGCGAGTTTCACCCATATATAAAACCTAACCCAGTTGGCAGTGCTGAGTGAAGCAAAGGTTAACATCTTATGTTATGGGTGGCGTGATTAACGGCTCACGCTACTTCTTAGCTCGTGTAATCAACTCTCCTCTTCGAGGGTCATCTCTCTCACTCTACTTTGGCATCTTTTATAAATATTCTCTGTCAATACAGCCAACTTAATTTGGATGAATATTTATCACTACTTTAATTCAAATTTTTGCTTATTAAGTTTTTTTTAGGATCATATGATATTATGATGAAATCCCAGATATTTAAAACCTAGATGTTGTCATATATACTTAAGCGGCAGATTTTTTTTTTTTAAGTAATATTCTCTATAGAATGATTTGAAAAGCTCATATATCTTATACTTTCTCAAGAAAAAAAAAATTACCCAAGGTGGTTAGTATAAATATAAAGTATTTTTACCTGTTTTGACTGAAAAAGATATGAATTTAATTTTAAATGCATTGATAGTGTATAATTTGTATATCATCAACCAATTATAGATTATTAGATGTGTAACTTTTGAGATAATTATTACTAGAGATAAATATTTTTAATGATATGATAATACATTATTAATTAATAGTATAAAAAAATTTACACTAGACAATATATAAAAATTAAATTTAAAAATATTTGATGTATTCTTATGAAAAATATGAAAAATTATAATAAGACTAATAAGTGTATATGCAGCTTAATAATAAAAAACTGCATTATAAAAATTTACTTCTAATTATTCTCTAGATTTTGAAAAACAATAGGAAAAATATTAAACTGCGATATTAACAAGAAACTTAATACACGTTTTTGTTAGATTGATTTATAATTTTGGAATCACATGACCAAAACAAATCTACTTAATAAGTAAAACAATTGATATGTATCTTGAGTTTTATAACAAAAATTAATGATATAAAGAAGGAAAATGCTAAAATGCTAGAATTTTTTATTGGAAAAGAAATTTGCCTATTTTAACAATCAACTTCCGGAAATGTGGATTGAATCTAATTAGACTAATTAAACCATTTTTATCAACGGCCTCATCATATGTATATCGGATTGTGTAGCATTAAACTTTTGGTATTGAATGGAGAAACTTTTTTGTTTTGACGAGGAGAAACTTAATATTATCATAGTATTCAAGTTTCCATAAGAAAGCACTTGTACTTAGGAATAGTGTAGTATCCCAAACGAGGTTTATTTGTACGCCCAATTAGTGTGGAGCCATAAAGCCAAAAAAATAATAATGTCCTTAACGAGATTTATATTTATTTCTCTCATCTATAAATAAATAAATAATATATATATATATAAAAGGATAAATTTTCCTAATACTATATTAATATAAAAAATTGTTATACGTATGCTTGAGAATCCCTCGGCAATAGGGACACTGGTGTCAGCTTATTAAATACATGACAGCCTCCACTCCATCCCATGGTGGAATTGAAGTCAACGACATTGGAGCGACGGACAAGACTATTCCACGTGAGACGACAGCATTGGGCAGCACGAGCTTGAATTGAATGCATTGCAGGAACTGTGTCACTGTTGGGCTGGTTGGACCTGGACTGCAGCGCAATGTGGGGGCCGGGGGAGCCAACACATGATCCACGTACATTGTCTCTTCACGTGGCGGGCTGTGCTTGGTTCAAAGTGTCAGGGTAACACTGGTCACGGCAATTATATGTTAATGATGATAGATGTCGAACACCAAAAGTTTTCTCACTGGCCTCTTTTGTCAGCCACAGTCCACAGATTATCTGAAACCGAGGACTACAACGCTCTCACTCCCAATTTCAATTTCTTTTCCCACACTTCACACTACAATCTATATTCAAGAGTATTTCGGTTTTAGATTTGGCTTTTTGATTAATTTTTTTCTTATAATTAACTTTATATTTATGAGGATAAGTTATCCGTAGTATTTATTAAAAAATAAAATTATTTTTAAATATTTTGATATAATTATTTTTTGTATGTGTGGGATTTTTTTTTTTTAAATGAGAAGAGGTATTACATATTAAACTTGACAAATTACATTTAGTTCCATTGAGACTTTGAGAAATTACACATGATACCTCATCTTATTTGTACCTCTACACCGTGCTTCCTTAATTTATACAATATTTCATCACCGATTACCCTTGTAGAGAACGTGCCATCAAATTAGCAAACATAATAAGTATCACAAGCCACCCATTTGAGTTTTAATGTGTTTTGATATGTGAAATTTATAAATTATCCCTAAGTTGTAAGTGAAATTAGTTGGTTCATTTTATTTCTTTCCATCGTCTTTTACTCTCCCTTAGTTCTTCAGTCTATCAACATTTGAAAATCATAGAGCAAGAAAATGTCTCATCAGTAGATGATGGAATCTTGTGTTATTAATACTGAGATGGGTCAGTTTTGGATTGAATATAGGTTGAACTCATTTTTGGAAATGGTGGTTTGGGTGCCGCAGCTTGCTTTGCAGTTTGATTTAAAAACAACAACAACTCTGCCTCCTCCCCATCTTCATGCAGGACGAGGTTCGCCGCAACAATGTCACCCACGAGTACGACCACCTCTTCTCCACCAAGTCCTACAGCTACTCCCTCGATGAGATCGTCTACCAATCCGAATCTAGTGGCCTCCTCGACGTACGCCACAACATCGAAGCTCTTAAGCGATACGACGGCGATTTCGGCACACCCTCTTCGACACGTGTGTCAGCAAGACCACCTGGCATTATGTCTCTGACATTTGGAGCAAAAAGGAATAGGTCCTCCCTGAGATTGACAACAACCACATTATGAGCCCTTTCAAAGGAAACTCAAATCTTTCAAATCTTTTCTACCCTGAATGGTGGGATTGGAAGTCGTAGCTGAAAAAGGAGAAAGAAAGTGTGTTTTGGAGAGTACAAAAAGGTGCTTCCAATTCTTTGCCCTATTGGCTGGCGTTGCCAATGTAAGAGAGAAAGATAGTGTTTGGGAAACTAGAAAGTGACAGAAACTGAGGGGTTAAAATTTTTTAAGGTAAAAGTAATGTCTATTTTTTTTTTAAAACCTTAAATTAGAGGGATAATTGGGAAATTTAAAAAAATTTACAAACGGATTCTAAAACCGTCTATATTAAGGGAGGTCGGTGTGGAAGTAGGAATGACAATTTGGCTCGGCCCGTTCTATCCCAATGTGTCCTGATCCAAACAAGTTCGGTAATTCAACTATTGATCAGATTTTATGACAGATTCGGGTAAAACCTAAATACATTATCTTCGGATACGAGGCGGGGTCAGATATAAGATACCTTGCTCTATTGCCTGTTTCTCCTCTGCTCCCAAATTATATATATATGAGGGATGATCAATTTACACTAGTGTAAGTTAATTTTTTTTACATTTATTTTCAGTTGTTAGATTTATTTTTATCTAATAGTTTCTTTTAATAAAATAATATCAATCATTAGATGAAAGTTGAACTAACAGTTGAAAATGAACTAAGAAGAAAAAAAGTTAAAATAAACAATTCCCGTATATATATATAAAAATATACTATTATAATTTTTATTTGATGTCCAATTATAAAATTATAATTAAATTATATATATCATTATATTTAAATTATATATATATATATATATATATATATAAAAATATACTATTATAATTTTTATTTGATGTCCAATTATAAAATTATAATTAAATTATATATATACATTATATTTAAATTGTAATACATTTTTTATTTAACCAATTTTTAAAAAAGTCTATAAAAAAAAGTGTGATTTAGAGCAAAGCGAGACAGGGGAAGGACAAATAAATCCCTATAGGTTTGGATATGGGGCAAAAAATATGATAACATGTGAGTGAACGAGACAGAGATGGGTAGCGAAATACTCATCCTAATCTGTCCCATTATACCATCCCTATGTAAGGGTACAAACAAAAAGGATATCAAGTGTAATTTCACTAAACCTCATGCTAGATGAGTGTAATTTACCTTGTTAAAGGACTGTGCGAATGTCAAGGGTGTACTGCTCTCTTCAATTTACTGCATTTTTATCAAAATTGTAACTTGATTCTGTATGATGGGGAAAATGCAAATCGTGTAGGGTGCCCTGGCATGCATCTCTAAACAAGAATCACCAACGACTTGATAAAGTCCATCACCTGGACCAACAACTCAAGTATGCTAGATGAAGGGATTGAATTGAATTAGCTCATAGGTAGGGCTATGATTTTCTTTAGGGTAAATTATAGTTTACCTCCATGAACTTTCATCACTTATCATGCAACTTCTCAAACTTTTTTGTCACTAACTTTTTTGTTTAAATTGAAAACGTTAAATTCCATTAATTGTAATATCCCTAAGTAAAAAATAAAAATATAAATGAATCATCACGGTCTAATTAGCTTAAAACTGACTAAATTATAAATTTTATTTCACCACTGTTTATGCACTTGAAACCCCACATTGATTTGATCAATGTTAAAAAGGTGGTGTTATAAGGTGATAGGAGATATGCTTCTTCATCATTTGCATCCATCACAGTAGTTACCTACCGCACAGGTAACACTTGTGACCTCCAAAGACTTCTATGAAATAATGAAAAGAATTGATTTATTATCCCCTACTTACAAAGACTTCTACTATCCTTGACTCACAAATAATGCATAATATTGTAAATACAAAGGTGTGCACACAAAAAACCTATGCGATAACCTATCACAGTTTTAGGCTAATTAACCACAATTAAAACCTTAACTATTCAATTTTTTTTAAGGGTTTAAGAAGGTTAAAATTAACATTTTCAGTTTAAATCAAAAGTTTATGAAGTTTAATGACACAAAAAAAAATGAAGGCATGCTAAGTGATGAAAGTTCAAGAGAGTAAACTGTAATTTCTCCTTTTCTTTATTAGTGATGAAAGAGAAGACGCAGCAAGCAGGAACTTAAGAATTGTTATATTCTGTTCCCCCTCAATGGACAGAGCCTGCATAGGCTATTGCCAGTAATGCAATTTATAATACAAGCCCAATGGGCTCTTAGGGATGATTCAACTTGTCGTGGCATTTCTTTACTCTTAAGCCCAGGTCTCCTCTCCCTCAACGCTGTTGCTCTCTCACTCACTAGTCACAGTACGCAGGTGAGTGTGTATTGAACCACCTCCCTCTCCCCTCCCCCCCCCCCCCCCCCCCCAAAAAAAAAAAGCGTAATTTCACAGAAAAATAGGATAGCCATAGACGCAATACGCATATGTGGAAAATTAAGTGGATATGAAAAACACTCAAATCTAAAGCAAACTGGAAACAGTAACAACGCTATCACACTATAGCTGAGGAGGCTGTATATAATTTCCTCAAATTACAGATGCAAATACGGAATTCAGCCCAAACACTATAGATCACATAAATAGACACAGGTTAACAGTCATTTCGCTCCAAAAGCAAATGACAATTTTGGTCGGGATTTGTTTTTACCCAACAACTTTATTTGGTTTAACCGTTCTTGCTCCTCCTCTTGTTTCCTCCTTCGCATGGCTTCTTCTTTCTGTCTCTGTATCTCTTCTAGCTCTCTATAACGTTCCTCCTCCCTCCTTTGCTGCTCTAAAGCTTCCCTTCTCTGAGATTCTTCAATCTTCCTCCGATTCTCCTCAAGCATCCTTTCAAGAACTTCTTTCTCTTTCCGAGCTTGTTCCTGCAGATCAAGATAAGTAATCCTATAAGGTTTCCACATGGCTTCAGGCTTAGTCCTGTGAAAATAAGTACTCGCACAAGCAAGAAGTGCAATGCAGACACACAAACTGGAAGAGGAAGTCCTGAATGGATACATCATAGTCTGACAAAAACTAGCTTTCATATACAAGGTCAAAAGACATTGAAGCTTCTCTATCAAATTATCAAAAGAATTAAAAATTTAAAATATTACACCAGGCCCTAAAATGGTACCTATCTTGGACTTGTTCTGCCAAGAATGTAAGATAAATTAAGACAAAAGTAACCCATCATAACTCAACCATCATATTGTCACCTTAAGGTAAAACCATACACCAATCAAATAAGCAAATTTACAAATTGAAAGATTAAAGGAACCATATAATAAATTTCAAAATTAAATTTTCCCCCAAAGCAAGACTGAAGATTTGTCAAATCAAAAGAGCATGATATTCAAATGCCTGTCATACCAGAGAAAAGAATGAATTCTGTATAGAGTGATTTGAAACAAATACCTCCTTCTGTCTAGCCTCAATAAGAGCAGCATCTTTTTCTTTTTCAAGTTGAGCTGCAACTTCATCATTAAGTCTCTTTCGTCCCTCTTCCAACCGCCTTTGAATCTCCACCTGAACCTCCTCAGAGTTCAAGCTTTCTTCGACTCTCTTACGAATTGCTTCTTCAACTCTTTTTGCAGTCTCTTCTTCTATTAATTTCACTTCTGCTTCCTGTTGACGCCTGTGAAAACATAACAAAATGTTAAGCAGAAAAATGGCCACTCAAACAGGGGGAAATGCCACACATAAGTAGACCGAATGTTTTTTTTAATCATAGACAGCTAACAACTAAACTGGACAATAGACATGTCTGCTTCATTTTTTTTTTCTCCCCATTTTCATTCTCCCTTTTTTTCTTTTTACCCTTTCCTAAACTGCTTAATAGAAAACCACAATCACCGGCAAAGTAACCTCCATGATGACAAAGGCACTAAAAAAATGGTTATGCTTTTAAGGCATACCTCTATTGAATCCTGATCCAAACAAATGAGTTTCAAAACTGGTGAACAGTAGATAAATGAGGCAGCCAATTTGATCATCAAACATAACAAGTTGAATTATAGCAGTACCTTCCTTCAGACAAGCCTGTGGAGAAGAAATTCAAGTAACCTGCTGCAGTTTTAAACTAATCATGGAAATACTTGAATTTTTACACTAAACATCTTTGACAAGTTAGTTGTTGTAGGTCAAGTTCTTTTGTTAGTTAAGTGCCAAAAGCATCAAAACAATTAAAAAAACCATATGTTCATCCTGATGAAAATACTATTTATTCTGTAGAGCTAGAGCATTACACTAATAAAATGCCAAGTCGAAACTAAAACTGAAATGCAACAAGGGATGAACTTTGCATCTAAAGGGTCAGCCTGACCAAAAAATTCAAACTTGGAGACAATCTAGTCCGTAAGCCTGATGCCTAGATCCTTTGAGGTGGGTCACAGGGTCGGGTCAGGCTTTCTGACTGGGTGTTACTATAAAAAATCAGTCAAAAGTACTAAAGGGAACCACTAATCCTCCTCCTACTTACCTCCACCCCTTCCCCCAAATGGGAATAAAAATATTTACCATAAGAAACAATAATTAGACAGAGTGGTTATTTAGCTAATATCTATGCACAATAACCACTTCAAATGGTTTTTTTTTCTTTTATGGTAAATATTTTTAACAGCAATTCCTTACTTAGAATTCTTGAATCTTCTCAACTATTCATATCATTATATTCCTCACAAGTGATATATGCTGATTGTAAAAAGAAAGCATAAAGCATTAACCAGTGGTTCTTAGGAATAAATCAATGGAACCAGAAGTGAGCAGAACTGAGCAGTATAATGAAGACTAGGGCATCCAGCCAGAGAGACACAAAGAGGAGACAGACACACACTCTGCCTCATAAGAAATATGATGGAAGAAAGAGATGTAATATCCTACTCTTTAATATAATTAGTATTTTCTTTTCTTTACAGACAAGAGAACCATTAACTAGGCATTAGGCAACATATCATTATGGTCATATTATAAGGCTTACTAGCTTAGGTAGCACGTAGAGAGAGAGAGAGAGAGAGAGAGAGAGAGAGGCAAAAGGGGCAAAACTTAACATCTCATGCATAGTCCTCAGCTAATGGCTGATAGATAACAGCAAAACCAAGGAAAAATTTGTATTCCCAAGTGCAAATGTCCTGAATCAAATCCAACATGTTCTATCCAACACGAAAGTAAGTATAATAATACATCAATAGATACCAGAACATTATTAGACCACCGGAAAGTAGACTATGCCAATATCAGAAATAAACATACGGTAGATGGGAAATTTGAGACAAGACCTATTTCGCCTAAGAATTGGAAAACAATTACAAAGGTCTACCATAATAATCTTCCTTTCCTAATTTTCCAGGCAGTTTGTCTTACTGATAATAAGCACATTTCTTTTTAAATAGATGATATGCATATTTAATAACATCAATGTTCCAATGTTCTAGCAATAAATTATAGATTATGCATAAAAGATTGAAATTCTCATAATAAATCAGAAGAACCTACCCATTAGTAAATCATGATTTCCATCTTAAAGCATAACTCAAGGACAAGTGAAGAGAAGGTAGAGTTAGAACTTAGAAGAAAACAATAAGCAATTAATCTACCTTTTCTTCTCTTCTTCTTTCCTTTGTTTTTCAATGGCAGTTTTGTGCTCTATTGACCCAAGGCTTGAACTGGAAGATTTATGAGTAGGAGACAATGAGGAACTCCTACTTCTATGTCTTCTGTATCGTTTTGCAGTTGGAGATCGACTTTTACGACGCCTTGGAGTTGTAGAAGGACTTCTATGGCCTCTTGGTGAAATAGAACGACCCTTTTGCCTGTATGATGACAAAGATGATCATAAGCAACAAACCTCAGCCACTGAACAGCTATATTGAGTGAATATAAAGCCTGCCCACCATCTAGCACACTAAATACAAAAACATATACAGTTACCTCATAAATTGCTAAGAATAACCATTGTGTGCTCCATCTTTTACCACATGAAGAAGCATATGTCACAATCGAGCAATGAAAAAATACTCATCAGCACCCACCACCTGCTTACATCCCTCACTTTCCATGTTATGGGGAGAAACTGATCTTTTTAATTTTGTTATGAATAGCATGTATCCTATCTTGTTCTCTATATTATGCTCTATGTAAGTGTTATTTATGAGTTTCCACCTCGGCAAACCCAAAAGAAAGAAACCCAATAAAAAGTCTTACAAAGTAAGAAACACCATCACCAGACACTTATGACAAGGTCGTCAAATACTTGAATATTAGCAATATCAATCATCCAGCATAACAGTATGCATCTCATTGAGTGGCTCAAGGAGCTCAACAGAAGAGGAGAATCCAAACAGCAGAATAAAAGAAATCTAGCCGTCCATTCTTGTCCACTTGAACATGTACAACAGAGAAGCCGAATGATAAGCAACTACCAAGTAGATATTGAATTCAAATAACATTCCATAAATAACCAGCATTATAAACCATGGTGATCAACTTTGACCTACATGTTTTGGTCATAAAAATACAATAGCTCTGTAGTCCTGAAAATGTCATGTTCATTTCTTCAAACAAAAAAATAGTCAGTTTTCCACATATACTCCAAAAAAGAAAATCAAAATGGTAATTTCTTTGACATCTAAATAAGGCATTAATATAATGGATAAATGGAAAGGGAAGGAAGCCTACTGAAACAGAACAGCAACAAAGTATCGATAAATAAACAGTTATTGTAAAAGAGGGACTCCCAAATCAATCTAACTGAATAAGTGGTATACTTTCATAAAGAAAAACAAACATACAAACGGGGTCACCTGCTATAAGAGTAGGATGAATAAGGAGATCGACTTCTGTCTCTTCTGCTCCTCCTGCTATACCTGTGTCCCACAGGAGATGGTGAATGCCTACGCCTATAAGGAGGCGACCGGGATCGTGACAAGTCTCGAGGCATCTCCTAGCACCTGATCCCCAATAAGCTTATGATATTTTTAACTAAAGATTCAGGACAACTAGGGAAAAAACAAAACAAAACAAAAAGTTTCCCTGTAAAACAAATATCAACACAAATCAATCAGTTAAGAAAAGAAATAATCAAAAGTGCATCAAACAGATTGTTGATTGTGATGATATTAAATGATCGTCAAAACCAAAACATATCAAAGTTAATTAGTGGATGAAATTTGAATTGCATAAGAATCCAAGCAACTAAAGGATTATCGTTCCACGGATTCTTCATACATCAATTCAATCCTATAAAGCAGCATAAAAAAATTAAAAAAAAAAACTAAGAACAAGGTTTCACCTGAAAAATCAGGGAAATCTCTAAATACAGTAATCAAGGAACGAGATATATAGTATTCGAACTCGCGAGTTATCGAAATGTTTCATACGGACGAATTGCGATATTGAGAGAGTAAATTGCAACTCTGCAAACCCTAACACGATGAAGGAAGACGATGACAATAGAAAAAGGAAGCAGATGGACCAAAATGCATCTTCTATTTTTCTCAACTCTAAACGCGTCGTTCTACCCAATGATGAGGAAAGAAAAAAAAAAACCAAAATAAAAAATCTGAACGAGTTGGTGGACTATAGGATCTTGGTCCCTATAGGCTATAGGATTCTCAAAGCAAGAGTTTGAGCCATTGAGGCTTTGAGCCCAACTCCAAACATAATGAACATCTTTCTTTTCTTTTTTAAATCAGCATTTCTATGTCTAACTATTGTACTGGACTAATTTATAGTCCAACTTAATAGCACTTCTCAACAACAATAAAATTCTATCATAAAATTAATACGATAAATAAATTTAAAGATTTAAATTACGTTTGATACATATAATAATATAAAATTTAATAATATAAAATAATAAAATAAAAATTAATAATATAAAAGACTTAATTAATTTTTATATAATTAATTATTTGATGTATGATTATATAAAAAATCTGATAATATAATGTTATTCTATCAAGTTATTTGTTATAAAATATGATATAACTTGATAATATAAAAAATTATTTATTTAGATAAAAATACTCTATGTAAAAAAAAAGTCAAGTTAAAATTCTAATTAGTTTTTATTTATAATATTTTTTATAACAAAATTTCAATTTATAAATTTAATAATAATAATTAATTAATTTTGGCTATTCGATATTTCCTCTCTCTTCTTCTTTTTATTTTCTTCTTTCTGTATCAGCCATTAAAATTAGAGCTTCATGTACATAGCACTTGGTATCAATACGTGGAAGATAAAATCGATTTTGTAAATTCAAAATAACCTCATGAAGTTATTTTTTTGAACTTTAAGTCTTTTTGTGTTAACCAAGTTGATACTCGAAATTCGATTTATGCTATGATTTAGTGGTTATAATTTAACTTCTTTATTTTGCAATTTTAGTGGGAAACAGGAGACTTTGTTTCTTCGTACTCAAAGAGAAAATCTGGTTTTATGAAATGGTTTAGCAAGATTTTCAAACTTGGGTCTGGTAGAGGAAGGGTAGAGGAAAGGGTGGTGGTCATCATCTACCTGTGTATTATCCACGAAATAATTGCCTATATATATATTATTAAATTCAGCAACAATCATAACTTTCTCATAAAACATGTAACAAAAAGATAAATATATAATAATCTTGCTAGTATGTTAGATAGACTTCACAACAATTCATCAAATAAGTATTATGTTTGTCTTAAAAACTACGTACACCAACAAATTCTAGAAACATTATACTCCAAAATATTGATTTGATAAGCACCAAATCAGTTCAAAAAACTCATTTTTGTAGAATCTAACTCTCATGTAAGGCCTTAATCATTTCAAGGTGATGTTCTTCATGAAATCCCCAAAATAAGTGCACTAGTTGGAGGATTTTGCATAATTTTCTGAGTAGCCATCACACGGTCTCTAGGAGTAAGTTCTTTCATCTTTTGTAATTCATTATACACTTTTCTAGAGTTTTCATAAAATTCCTTCACAACCTTCATACTCGATCCGACCTCTCCTAACAAAGTTGAAGTTTCTTGCAAAGCACTAGCCATATCTTTTCTAAAGGAAGTGATGCTAGTAGCAAATTGGTCAATAGACATTGACCTCTTCCTAGAATGAACACAAGAATCTCTACGGCTCTTATTGTTGCCACTAGGTGTTTGGTTAATAGACATTGAGTTAATGATGTCCATAATATCATCATCATTATCCTTCATTAGTTCAATTGTTTCCTATTTTTCTAAATACTCCACTACATCAGCAGGTGCTTCAGTAGCCTTTTCACTAGTACGATCTTTACCAAATATATAGGCAAGTCTGTCATATAAGGGGAATGACTTATCTTTATATATTGTTGCATTTGAAAAATGCTACAAGCTCAAACAAACATAAAGCATTATTATATAATACATTAAACATTGTAATCCATCTATTATAGACAACAATATTATGCATTATGGTGCACACAAACCTAAATGTAAGTATTCCACACTTCATCATTATCCATATGAATGCACATCTTCTCATCATCCCAGCCAAACCCACTCTTATTTATCATATCAGATACTATATGATACTCATTCTTTAGCCTTCGTAATGCTAACTTGATATATGATTTCACCTTAATTCTAGCATTGGGAAATTTGCTAGCCAAAACTTCTTCTATTTGTTTCAAGGTTCCTGACTTGAATGTCTCAACATCACATCTCTTTCCTTTGGCCATAACTTCTTCTAAGCATTCAATCAAGGCAAGTTCCTCCTCCTTAGCCCATGACTTACACTCCGTTTTAGGCTTAACATGTGCGTTTATAGGTTCCATACCTATAAAATATTTTAATGAGGCATATAATAACTAATTTCAATTCAGTTTGTAGATTAAACCCAAAATTAAATAGAGCACAAATTAACAAAGAGCAACAAAATATCAAATAAAAAGCATCATAATAGACAATATTTAATAAAATTATTGCACAAACCATTGACAGAATGTTAGACTAGTTTGTTCTTATACTAAAAATGAAACAACTGTTTCAAGTACATTTTCGTCTTAATACACAATATTTAATAAAATTATTACAAATAGATCCTAAGTTCTATGACTAACTCATTCATTATACATCTCATTAGCTAATTGATCTCTCTAAATAGACCAAGCACTACTAGCGTCAATTGTGTTTATGTAATTCATGTTCTCCTCATTATTTGGCATTAGTAAATTGTTCAACTCTTTTTCCATAAGATTTATTGACATCTCTTTCCTGATCAAATTATGTAGGAGACAACAAGCTATAATTATTCTGACTTGATTTTTAATGAGATAAAAAGAAAGATTTCTAAGAATTGCCCATCGGATCTTCAACAAGCCAAATATCCTCTCAATCACATTTCTTGTTGTTGAATGCCTCCAATTGAACACTTCTTGAGAGGTTGTTGTGGTGCTACCATGTCTCCATTCATTCAAATGATAACTGGTTCCTCTATAAGGTGCAAGAAAACCTTCCCCATTCGTGTAACCAGCATCTACAAGATAATAACAATGTATTGCACCAAAACATACAATTCAATCTTAGTTTATATCATACATTACATAACTAAACAAGTTAACCATAAAATTTTACCTATTGAAACTTTTAATCCATTTTTCCTAGAAATAGCATCACGCAAGTACCCTATAGTCTAAAGCAGAACATTCCCATCCCGACAATACATACACGAATTTCATGTCTCTTGAACATACCCCTAACATATTGGTGGCTAATTCTCCCTTCCTGGTTTGATAACTTGATTTATCAACTTCGGGAACATTCACCTTAATTTATGTCTTCCTTCAAGATCTATCAACAATAAAGACAAGAATACATAAAACAAAAGAATTTAAATGCATAGTCTCTAATACCTTGAACTATTTCCACCCATCGGTGCAATCCTAACATATTGGTGGCTAAAACATAATTTAACACTATATTATAATATCTACTCACAGTCTTTTTGGAACACTGAAATTTGAACTTGATAACTTGATTTATCAACTTCGAGAACATTCACCTTATTTTCATAAATCTTTCGTATGTCTCATCTAATGCTCCAAGACAATTCTATCAACAATAAAGACAAGAATAAAATTCATAAAACAAAAGAACCAACCAAACCACTATAAATGCAAAATAGTCATAATAATACCTTGAACCATTTTCACCTATCATCCCTTTACAACCCTTGAAGGATGCCTCACCTTCATCCTCTTTGAGAAATAAGAGTTGTGTTTAGTCTCAAGTAAATATTTGTATAGTCTTAAAATATCTCAACATAATTTAACAAGTGATATCATAATATCTACTTCAATTGTTGGTTAGCCAACATGCCGAAATTTGAACTTGATAACTCGATTATAGTCTTAGCATGATGACACGGGCCAAAATGTGAAGAAACATTTGTGTAATCGATTAATTTGTTCTTTTAATCGATTATTGATGATACTAACACATTTACGGAACTTCTTTCAACCAAGTCCTCTGTCTTCATTACGATTACAAAGCTCACTTTGAAAGCATTTTTATGAAATGTTCTCCATATTCATCCAAGATTTATAAATGTTTACTAATCAATACATTTCTTTGAAATATGAACTTTTGACATCATCTTTGAAAAACCATTTAACAAATTGAGATTCATAGGTTCTAACTCTAATATACCTCTTGGTCTTCTTCTTTTGGTCTTGTTCTTTTCCTTTGAATCTTCATCTTGACTATTAGCCCAAGACATATTCATGGATTGCATTTTGTTCTTCTATTGATATAAATCTATATCAACCTCTTATACAAAGTTCAACTCTATGATACCTTAATTGCTAGTAGTAACAATCTTCATAGAATTCAAACAAATATGACATCATACAACCTATGACTAGCAAGCAAACTCATCAAGAAAGCTTCCAAGAAAGCTTTCCAAAATTAAATATCGAGTGACTTCCTCAATAAACTCATTTGGATCACTAAACCACCTAGTTGGATCCATCATCACCTAAAGTATCAAACACAAATTAAAAAATGTTACAATGTGATACACAATTTTGGAGAAGTCTAAAATATTAGCTACCAAGATCAATGTTAGTAAGGAAAGGAAAGAACAAAAAAGAAGGATATATACGAAACACAAATTCAATCATAAAGATACCTAAACTATAGCAGACCATATTTCTAAAAATTAGGCTCCAAAATCCATTCACATAATTGTCATGCAATCTATACAATAAAGTCTGGTCAAAACATGGTAGCTTTCACCATAAAAGTACATCACAATAGAATCACATGAACAAAAAAAACAAAATGAGATAAAAAAAAAAGAGAAAATGAAAGGCAACTACAAGATCTGATGTTTTTGCATTTGGTGCACTTTTGTTGGAGGTGGCATGTGGGCCTAGGCCTATTAAGACAAAAGAGTTGGTTTTGGTGAATTGGGTGTGGGAGAGGTACAAAGAAGGAAGCATACTTGATGTGGTGGACCCAAAACTAAATAGCAATTTTGATGAAAGGGAGGTGCTGGCGATGTTGAAATTGGGATTGACATGCTCAAATGATGTGCCCACTATTAGGCCTAACATGAGGCATGTGGTGAATTAAGAATCAACATAGATATTCTAACAAATTTCAAACTAAAAAGGAATCCAAACTAAGCAAAGTGCAAACAATGAAACAACCATAGTAGATGACATTAATCAAAAGATAAAGTTATAAATAGAATTTCTCATTTTGAACACAATCGTCTAATTTATACAGCCTTTAGATTCTTTACCAGTTTCTGAGTCTAGCATGTCCTGACTATCTAATGATAACCTCCATTTCCATCTTTATTGTGCAGTCAATTTTATACTCTAGAAGTAACAATATTTAAAGAACTAGATTCACAAATATATTTGATTCTTATAAGCTTATGAACCAAATAGAATAATATGATAATTTGATTCTTATAAAAAAAATAATTCTTACTTATTGATCAATTTTAAATTTTTGGAGCTCTAAGTGCTAGACTTCTAGAGTAATGCTTATGCATAACTAACAATTGTCTCTAACATCGAATGATGTTTAGTGGGGTGGTTCTACAAGCTGCAAACAAAGCTCATTCAGTGGTTGAGATAGGTTGTTGCTAATGTCTTTTTGGGTTTTCAGTTTGTTGGGATGTGTTGGGTTGAAGATGATGCTTGGTGGTTAGGGAATGTGGAGGATCCACCACAATAATGTAGAAGTTTTACAAAACCACATGACATTCTGTGAAGATAGAAGGTTATTTTTTTAACATGTTCTTAAATTGAACTCCTTAAAACAGATTAATAGTGAGACATATGAAATTTAACATGGTCACAAACAATGTAGTCCAAGTATATGTTAAGTTCATAAGTATCACATAAAGATCAAACATCAGTTTCCTATTGAGTAGAACGTTAACATAACTATTAGCTAGCTAGTGCCTTTTTTCTTTTCTTTTAGTAGGAATTTTGAGGTTGGTGCTTTTCTTTGTGGTTCTGTTGGGTTTAGGGAGTTCTGTTAAATTAATTGATATAGTATAGTTTGCTAGTCCTTATTTATATTGCATGTGATAATTCGATGCTGGGTACGTTACCTCATTTGATTTTTATTTAAGCTTTGGTAAATGTTTATTGCTTGGAGTTTATTTTTATTTCCTTGTATCCCTGTTAAGTGTTGATAGAAAATTTATATATGCAGGATTTTAGGATCCTTTCTAGATGTTAATGGGTGTCAGATTTTGGGATATTGTTAACATGTATTCTATGTGAATTGCAATAGTCTTAGTTTTGATGATCAACAAACACGAAAATAATGAAGTGCAAAGATCAAGTCCCAAGGTTTTTTTTAAGATTAACTAATAGAACTTACATCATATGTAGAGGTATATTGAACTCACACAAAAGATCATTTCTTGACTCTAAACTTATCTTTAAATGGCTTTACATAATTATGTTTTCATCTTGTGAAAATGGTGTTTAAGATTGAGTAAAATGCTTTTAGAAAGTTTGGAAAGATTTTGGATATCCTTAGTTAAGAAATTCTTTGAAAATCCTATGTTTCTAAGCAAGCCATAATAGGTTATGGATTCTCATAACAGATTATGGATTTCCAATAATAGGTTATGTGGCCAAATATGAAGCGCACCAAAATATTTTGAAAAGGAAATAATAGGTTATGAATTTTCCATAACAGGTTATTCACTAAGTCAAAGGCTAGTCCTATTTTTTCTTAAGTCTCATAACCGATTATGATATATTCATAATCAGTTATATGACAAGTCAGAACGTGCTTCTATGTTTTCTAAAACGTTCATAACCGATTATGACTAATTCATAATTGGTTATATGATGTCTCAGTGCGTTACTCCTTTTGTATTTTAAAAGCTAATAACCGATTACGGCTTTTGATGTAATCGGTTATGGAATGTTTTAAAAACTCAGGATTCCATTTCTTCATGTCATAATCGATTATGTATATCTCATAACCGGTTATGCCCAAACGCAGAACACTTCTCCAACGAATCTATTGAGAGCATTTTATGCCCACAACCACTTCCAACATCTCTTAAATGTTATGAGTTATAAATGAAAGTGTTTGTGCATTGATTATGGGTTGGAAAACATTTTGAAAAACATTTTTGAGCATTGATACGAGTTTTCTCATCATTTCATTAAATACCCTATTTTGAGCTTCTAGTTGTGTGAATCTTTAATACCATAGTTCTTCAATTTGTATTATTTGTTCTAGAAAGACATCTAAATCTTGTATAATCTATTAAGAGAGGGTGATGTATCCTTCAAAATAGTTAGGGTGAGGTATCCTTTGAATATATAGGCTCAAGCACAAGAGTGAGATATCCTTTAAATATAGAGGTTCAAGCACAAAGGTGACGTATCCCAAGGTGTGTTAAGTGCTCCAAATTTGTAAAAGTTGTCAAGCACTTGATTTCAAGCTTGAAGATATAGTGGAAATCTTGAGTAGTTGCTTGAGGACTAGACGTAAGCCACAAGTGGATTGGTAGTTAAACCAAAATAAAGCTTGGTGTTTGTTTTCCTAACTCAACTTCTTTATATTGTGCACCGTTTTATTGATTTACTTGAATATTATCTCTCTTGTCTTGTTCATTTGAGTGCAATATCTTTCTATCTCATTCATTCATTCATTTCTATCGATTAATAGCTTCAACAAAAATTAGTAATCAAAGGTTTTACGAAAGATTTGCAAAAAGTTTTTATAAACTCAATTCACCCCCCTCTTGAGTTTTGAGGTTACTTGGTAACATTCTATCTCTTGATTAATGAACTTGCAAATTAAGAAATATGCAAGAAGGTTTGTTGTGTAGTGTTTTCATAGATATGCAAAAATTTGTGTAAAAAAAGTTATAACTTATTTTGATATTAAGATTCAATAGCACCATCAATGAAACTACAAATCATAAGAAAATTGAATTTTAATGTGCAACTTCTGAAACGTTGTATTTCATTCTATTATTCCTATTGTTGACATGAGTTGTATCACAGAAGAAAAAAAAAATGAATCCTATAAATATGCATATATATAGCATAACTATCTCAATCTCATCCTCAATGTTTTAAAACAATTGAAATAATTGAAATAACACCATCACAGATTCACAGAGCATTTGAAAATAGGTATGGATTGAAAGTATTCTCAACCAGGTGAAAGGTTGAAGTTTTTAGCAAATACCCAATTTTTAGCAAATATCTAGTTATTCAGAACATCACACAGTAAATATAAGAAGCAAAATGAACGAAAAAAATCATAAAACCCAAAAAAACCATAAAGTTCAAGACGACGATTAGAGGACATTGACAATATTGAAGGAGATTGAAGTGAATATTAGGGGATATTGGAGGAGATTGACCCAGAAAAATCATAAAACCCATAGAACGAATCGAATGAGGAACATATAGAGGATAACTGCGCTTACCTTTGTCAGAGACAATGATATTAGGGGAGATTGAAGCAGCAAGACGATGACACTACCGAAGAAGACGATGACACTACTGAAGCAGCAAGATGAAGATAAAGTTAGCAAGACAAAGACAAAGTTAGCAAGACGAAACAACAGCGATGGAATAAATATTTATTACGATATTGAGGTTACAAAGGACAAAGAGGGAAATAAAATTGTGTGTGTTATCAAGTTCTTTCTTATTAGTGTGAGGGGGAGGAGATAAAGTTAGTAGGTAATAATAAGATAAAAAGGAGCAATCAGATTTCATTATACTATCCAATAATGACACCAAACATCTGATAACAAGTGATAGTATTAATTATACTATCAAGCTGATCCTTATTTGCTCCACCAAACAGGACCTTAATTTAGTAATGGATATTAATTAAACATTTTCTTTTAGTTCTAGAGAAGTTCTATTGAATTCAAGGTTAATGAGAATAGGACATTACATTAGGACACGAGAAATCAAATCTCACCACATAACCACACCTTCTTACTAAATATCAATTGAGCTATGTTCCATTGCAAATGCGGAGCTAGAAATTTTTTGGTGGGGTCATATACCAGTTTTATATTTTTAAAGGACCAAACATTAGAAAATATATAAAAAAAAATCAAAATTCCTAAAATAATTTTAAAAAATTTCAAATAATGTTAATAGAAAGTTTTGAGCCTTACGAAATGTGGCCCCCATTGTTTCACTAGTTTAATTAAACATTTAAAATACGCTAATATTTAATTGTACTTGCTCAGTTTTAACCCATCTATATTTATATTGCTTTATTGTTCTTCAACCTTTTTTAAATTTTTACGTTAAATCATTAAGAATTGTTTTATACTTAAATTATTAAGAATTAATCAATGTTGTGCATTTCTGTTATAGTTTGTATGGCTCGAAAAGAATTAGGTGATTCTTATAATACCACAAGAGCTAAATCGTTTTGGATTTAATAGAAAGATGCTAACAAAAGGCCTTTTGACATCTCAAGATTATTTTATCAACTTAGAAATATAAGTAAGTAGATCCCCTCCTCTGAACTTATATAAAATTAATGTTTGATGCTACTATCATTTTAGATAAGGAAAAGGTGATATAGATTTAAGTTACGTTTAGTGTACTTGATAGTATAAGATATGATAATATAAGATAATATAATAAAGTTTGATAATATAAATAAACTGATAATATCTTATACTATCAAATATTTAGTATATGTAATATATGCAACTTGATAATATATGTAACTATCTACTCTTACCATAATATCATTCACCTTCCTCACTACTGTAGAACCCAAATCGCGACCCATTTCCTCTCCTCATCCCTGAGCCCTCCACAAAATTGCGACAAGCCCCCTCAATTTTCACCCAGATCTGCTGTCCACCACCAAGTCACAAAGGTTTCATTCTCAGTGAGTTGTAACCTCATCAGTGAGAGTATCCTTCATGGAAGGTTTGACTTTCCCTGTACTAAACCCATACTCATCAAATTCCACCACAAAACTTCAGTTCCTAAACGAAGTCGTCAAATTACCCACCTCAACGAGTCAATGTCATTGTTGATGATGACGCAGCAAGCGACGTGAGTTCAGAATTGTTCGAGATCGAGAGCTTCTCCACTATCGCCACGCAATCCACGTCCACGTACCTTATGATGTATCGTCGAAGAGACTCCATAGACGAGGAGGCTTATTCCAATAGCAACAACAATAATGGTTTGTTCTTCGGTTGGAGGAGCATGGACGAGGTGTCCATGATGCTACCGATAAAGGACTGCTACGAGCCGAGCGAGGCCAGCATCGAGTGGAGCGTGACAACCGCAGAAGGATGCTACAATAGAGCCAATGTTGCGGCAGAGGATGAGAGTAGCAACAGTGTAGTTCAGGGTCATGGTGGCAGCGACAACAGCAGCGTAACGGAGAAGTGGAAGAGGAAAGGGGAAATGGGTTGTTGGTGAGGTGGTGAGCATTGGGCCACAGCCAGTGAAATCGAAGGGACAAAGAGGGGCCATTTTGTATTTGAGACACGAGAGTGGCAGGGAAGGAGAGGCTTGGCCTGCCAGGGATGAAGTTGAGAGGTAAGGTAAGAAAAGATATCTTATCAAGTCTAATATGAGGGTGAGGGAGAAGATATAATAATCAAGTTATAATATGATAAAAAAAGTTTGATCCAATTTAACTATACTATCAGGTTAAATCGTCAAATATTTGAAAAAATTTAATAGTATTAATTAATATTTTCATGTCATTTTTATCATATCCATCAAACGCAACTTTAGTGGTTAGAGATTATAATAGTAGTTTAGGAGTTGCAGCATCAAAAACTTGGCTGCAATGTATTTTCCTTCAATCATGGAAACTTGGGTATTGAGAGAATATATGTACTAGGCAAGAAAGTTGGGATTTAGAGATTCTTATTAGGAAAATATTAGTTTTGTACTTTTTTTAAATGTGTATTATTATTTATATTTTTTTAAAATGAATTGAAAGTGAAAAAATAATAGAAAAAAGTATGTATAATAAAAAATATTAAATAAAATATTAAAATAAATATATATATTATTTAATATAAGAATGTAAAAGTTATTTTGTGATAGGTATTATATATTTATGTGAACTTGGTGTTTTCCTTCATAACATTTTTTTTTAAAATTATTATTTATTAGTATATTTTTAAGGGTTGATGGTCTTTAAGGGTTAATGATATTAAGGTTTAGTTGGAGGATTCACCATTTGACATATTTGATATTTTATTTAAAAAGAAAATTGATTGATAGAATTGACATTAAAATTCCAATCAAGGATAAAGACATATACATGCGTTCTCTCTTTTTTAGTTGATGTTTGAGACTTATATGATGAGAGGCAACATTCTATTTAC
Organism: Ormosia emarginata; assembly: GCA_029884605.1. Taxonomy (NCBI): domain Eukaryota; kingdom Viridiplantae; phylum Streptophyta; class Magnoliopsida; order Fabales; family Fabaceae; genus Ormosia; species Ormosia emarginata. Next base: position 2,984,066 of record JAQQTP010000055.1, on the reverse strand, counting down.
CTTCTAGGTCATCTTCTCCTTGGTGAAAACAACGTTCAATTTCAAGACAATGCGTTAAAGCGAAAAAAATTTACCAATCAAATCAACTTAGATTTTTTATTCAAACAAATTTTAATAATATATCCCAACAAAAGTGGGTATATTTTCTAAGTTGTAACTAAAATTCCCTCATTAATGGTTTACCAAAAAATTGCTATTCGGCCAGAAGCATTTGCCCGACTTGTTATTCCCGAACTAGGGGGCATTTTAGGTGTAATTTACACGTCACCCAAACGTTCAGCTAAAGTTCAATGGCTTTTTGATCAAAGTATTATTTTTGATAAAATAAAGGTGGCTGCTCCGGTGCTTTATAAAATTGATAGCCACTGGTGGCTTCAATTGAAGTTCCAATTAGAGTGTGACAAATAAGCATTTGACCAAGTGTTGAATCCATGTCACCAAGGACCTTTTAAATAATTTGTGGACTGTAAGGACTGTTTTGCAAATATGCAAAACTTAACACCCGAAACACTTCAATCGTGTTTCACTCCCCCAAATTCGATCGTGAACTCATTCCACCAAATATCCAAAGAACCCTAAATCCCCATCCCCATCACCCACAGCGTGAGCCACCGAAGGGCACCTTTGACGGTCGGCCGAAGCCTCCATCTCACCGTCGTGGAAGAAGAACAGCGAACCCCCTCCTCCCCCAAAACCCGTATTTCGTCGTGGAAGGTCAGTGTTCCCCCAAGGTGGTGAGTGTTTCGGGTGTCCGAACCCTAAACCCCAAAATGAAAGAACCTTTAACCCCTGTTTGTTCAACGTTTGCAGTGAGCTTCGAACGGAGATTACCAATCCAAAGCAAGAGGAAGAGCGAGGTTCGAACGGTTAGCCGAGCGGTGGAGCTTCGAACGACGGCTTGCAGTGGAGATTCGACGTGTTCGCAGCTTCAAACGGTAAGCCTTTCGAATTTTTCTTGCGATTGATTAGAGTAGTTTTCCCCTTCTGCATAATCTTTGGAGAAATCAGCCTTTGTCTTTTACACTGGTGCTGCGTAAGCTAGGGTTTTACGAATTTCTCTGCGCTTTAGGTTTCAGTCACCATTTCAGCTTTTCATCAAGAGTAGATCATGCAATTTCCACACTAATTGCACGTATTCACACATAAACATCTGAGTTTAACTATATTCACTTCATTTTATTTTATTTTTTGGTAAATATATGAAGTTCAATTTAATTGTGTGACTCTCTATACACCACATGGTTTGTACTAGGTGATGTGTAAAATTCATTAGGGCTACGCACAGGTTGGGTCAAATCGGGTTTAAGAAAAATAAAAATCTAAATTAATTAGTTGAAGTCCGATTTAGTTGAATTGGATTTGAAATTTTTTTCTCAGTAACTCGAATCGAACAACCCGAGTACAATTGGGTTGGTTCAGGTCGAGTAGTTAGGTTATTAACTAATAGAATATTAAATAGAATAGAGGGTTACTCCAGCAAGTTACCGTAGGTCTTCAACCCACACGACCACACCCACCAGCTTCTCCACCGCCTCAGCCACCACCGAAGAGACCTCAGACACAAAGTTGGAGCCAAATCGCCACTCGTGCTAGCCGAGAACGAACCTGGAGCCTTGCAGCCAACCAGACCTATATCTCACCACATATGGCCACCACAAGCTGCAATCTGACCAACGTACGAGGTCGCAACTGAGCTCTGGTGCTGGTTCGTAGAGATGGAGTCACACATACCATAGATTTGGTCTTGACAAATCTACACAAGGGGGTCGCTGCTCGCGAGTTGGTTTTCTCATTGTGGGAGGCAAGTTTGAAGAACGGGCCTGACCAACCAGCGAGGTTGCGGCAAAGTTGTGGTGAACTGAACCACTCGATGTTTGTGAAGATGGAGTCACAGAAACTATAGATCTGGTCAGCACAGATCTACATAAGGTTCAACAAACAGATCTACGATAAGAGGTTTAGGTGGAGGCAGTGATGGGAGGCTCGACCAGGTAGCAACAAGCAAGTGGGCGACCTCATGCTTACTTGCTCCGGCTTCTCATCTCAAGAACCTTGGTGACTTCCATTTTCATTCCCTCTTACTTTCTTTTCACTTTCGCAGCAAAGTCCCCTGACCCCCCGTCTGCCATAGCTGTGAACCCCCAAATTAAACGAATCCCACTTGCCCTAAATCCCCAATTTCTTTCACCCAACCGCTCTTTCCGTCACGGTTGCTGACCCAACCCTCCCTCTCGATGGCCAGGTTTGTTCTCATCTCACTGCCAAAGGCTCCCATCTCACGGACGGTGGAAGCCTCCTTCCTGATGGATTCAGGTGTTGGTTACCTTCAGAAGAGGGTTCCACATTCACATCTGTACTCCCTTGTGCCACAGGTCTTTGACTCAGCTTTCCAGTCTCATTGAACTGCATACATGTTGGAGCACTTATCACGTTTCCACTTCTTCTCATCGTGTTTTCTGTATAAGTGGAAATCAAACCTGTTAGGTCCCCCAGGGCCCTTGATGGGTCATTGTGCACACACGTTGGTTGTGGACACACATACACCTTCTTCCTCATCCCTTTACTTGTTCTCTGTTTCAGCTGCCATGGTAAAATGTGCCCTCTTCTATCAAGTTGAAGATTCTGATCTGTTTGGAATCCTTTGTTACAGATCTCACAAATGAACCTATTTGTGGCTAGAAGAATGTTGGGTGACACGGGTATAACTTCAGCATCTTGGTCTAAAAATTAAAAAAAAAAAAAAGAGAAAGTTAACCCAACTCAGATAAACAAGACAAGGACTTATATTAAACAAACCAAAAAAATATACATATACATTGGTGGTGGAGCCAAGTATTGTTGAGGGTAATTGGTACGAATTTCAGAAGCACTAGCTCCCCGAGTGCAGAAGTTCAATTAGACATGTTCTCCTCCACTAGTAATGGTTTTGGCACGCTGCTGCTGCTGTTGTTGTTGGAACATCAAACCCTTCTTCATCCTTTGTTGTATTAGTCAAATTTTGAATGTTTAGGCTGTGTCATGGTCCATAGATCTTTGTTTTTCGTATGTTACAAGGGCTTGCTTGTGGGATCTAAGGACAAACCCTTACTGAAAATAGAAAAAAGAACAAAGCTATACTATAGTACAGACTAAGAACAGAAGAAAGAGGCAAAACTGATATACAAGTCAGGAATTAATAGTCTTTCAAATCCTAGCAGAGAAAAAGAAAAAAAAAATTAAAAAGTGGAGAGAGCTCTATATCTGTATGCAGCAAAACAATCCCCACTATAAACTTTGATGGTTTTTCGTCAACTTGTTTGGCACCAACCCAAGAGTCAATTTATTATTTTTTTTTGTTTTTGGATAGAGCAGAAGAAACAAGAGAAAGTGGTAAAGAGAACTGGTGATGAAAGCAGACGGTGTTGCCACTTTTGTCCTTCATGGTTTGAAAATCATGCTTGATAATATCACAGTGATAGCTACACAAATATGAACAAAAATACAGACCCAGTTGTTCAAGGTTCAAACTCAACACAGATTGATAAAGAGAAAGAGAGAGATGTGGATGAGATGAGGAGAGGGCTTCCCTCTGTACCTCAGGCAGTCCAAAACAATACTGGAAACCCCAAACCCAGAGGGGGGAACCCTACGGCTAATTCTGACGTTGCACTTTCTGGCTTTTCCTCTCCGTTCTCTTTCTCAACCCCGATCAGTTAAGACATGGCCAGTCTAGTAAAGAATGATAACACTTTGGTAGATGACTCTTGAAAGAAGTGGGGTTTGGTGCGGTTGGGTAAAGGCCGGTAATAGTTGAATACTCATGAAAAAAATTTGAGAAAGAATATTAAGGACTTATAGTGAAAGACAAAATTGTTATAAATGTAAATGTTACTACAATGTGAGTATAAGTAAAAAAGTTTTGCATCAGCTAAAAATAAACAAAATAAAAATCATATAAAATAAATAAATTTATAAAAATAATATTTTAAATTTAGGTTAAGATATGACATTAGACTCAATTTCTGCATGGAGTCTATTAAAATAAATCTCTAGATATTTTATTTCCCCTTATGGCCCCAACACATCCAACAGCCCAAGTTGAACACAAGTTCTCAGCCACACCATCATTTCAAAAATTTTGAAGTTTTCATTTGATATCACACCACATCTTGATGACAAAAAATGTTTGAATTTAAGAACTATGTACTGTATGATAGTCTAGCAAATAAAAAAGTACTAGGTTGATGGTGGCGCTTAAAACAATCCTAATCATTAGTTATTAGAAATAAAATAAACAAATTACAAATGGTTTTTGCGAATGGTAATATATTTCATTTATTTATCCTTTTACAGTGTGTGCAATACTTTTTTTATGTCCATATGTAATATGTTACAAGTATCAATATAGGATTCGTTGTTGACAACAAACAAACTTGTAGGTAGTTAATTTCCCAAGAGGGAAAAGTTTGAAATTCAAGCTCTAGACCACGTGAACTAGGTTGTATGTACTCCACAATTGGTTTAGTGTATACATGACATGATAGCTTATATTCACAAAATGTTTTTGTAATGATAAAATTAATTTATTTCTAAAGTTTCAATTACTAGTATTTATATTTTTCACATGTTTTATTGGTTTATTAAAAAGAGTGTGTTGAGTTTAAAGTATGGATAGATTATTCATCATCATATTTTGTCCTTCCTAATGATATCAAATAAAAGTCCAACTGATCTAAAAATAAAGTATTATAAGTGTGAAGGAGAAATTGATATAACGAATATAATATGCACATTTTTTATGGTGGATTAGACTTTAGGTCCTCATTCTCAAAAGAGTGCTCACGTATATGCACAGCAACAAATAATTAAAAAAGCTGCACAAACTTCAAATAAAGGCATGAAATTTTTTCATCCCTTTTGCCACGTACAGCTTTAAAAATTCTGGACCACTGATTTACTCTTTTATGAAGAATTTTTGTTTTAAGTCTGTGTAAATATATTTTACCTTTCCAAAATAATAGTAGTTGCTGTATAAAATAAAATAGTATTTGCTCTATATAATTAGCTTGATGCATGAATATTGAAGTGTGATTATGATATTGGCTTGGTAAATAAATGTTGTAGTGGATGACGTGTACCTAAAATCCTTTCCTTTTACCTTCTTGCAGAAGGCAGAACCAAAGAAAACTTAGAAAAGCAACAGAGGATGTACTATGTTTAGGAATGGAATAACGAATAGGGTAAGCTAGTATTAGTAATTAAGCTATTGATATTAAAAAATATATTTAAGATGATAAAAAGAGTTTAAAGTTATCAAATTAATTATATGTCAATGTATGATTAAATTAATAATATACTTTTGATGCACCATAATGTAAAACCATTTAACATTTACATGATATGTTTCTATATCATTTATTGAGTTTGACACTTTATATTGTTGTTAACATAATTAAAATCATTAATCAATATATTAACATAAGATTATATAGCAATGATAAAAAGTTTTGTACTTGAAAGTTTATTAAAATTAAACTCTTAAATTAATATGTAGCTTCTTATTTTTTTTAAATTTTTTAAATAACTCCTTATAGTTTAAACATCGTAATTGAGCTTCTATAGTTTTATAATTTTTTCAAATGGAATACCTGAATTCACATTCAAAGCATTATAGGATGCTAATAAATTTTTTTTTGAAACTATAAGAATGTAAGTATAAATTATAAACTATAACGACCTATTTAAACATTCTAAAAAAGAGACTCTTGAATATGATATTATATACTTTTATAACAAATTAAATGAAAAATTAGTAAACAATATGTAAAAATAAATAATAGTAATAAAATATTAATATATGTATCATAAAATATTAAGTTAAATCCAATTTTAACCCCTAACAGATACACAAGTTATCAAGTCTCTTATAAATTTTTATCAATTTAATTCTTCAAAGTTTAAATTTTAGATATTGTAGTCTCTCAATCAAATCTAGTTCATCAATTCATTATTTGTATCAACTTGATTGTAACTTTCGAACATTACAATGAGATTTTACACTAAAATATTTGAGAATATTTGTAGTGTGCATACGTGAGTATAACAGCAACATGTATTCCATTCAGTAGGAAAAATAACAGTAATATGTACTTAAAAGCAAGACCATTGGCGGTGACACTTTGCCTCCAAGATGGAGATATCTTCATTGTTGTTAGTAGTTGCATAACTTTTCCTTTTACATATGTGATTCCCACGTCCCCCAACATTAATTTAATAATGAGAAAACTGCACTTGTGGAGGCCCGTGTTCCCTTCCCGTGCTTTTGTTTTGGTGGTCCTCGTTATTTTCAGTGCTTCCTTTTCCTCAACGTGAGCCTGTAAAAGTCTAAGCTCTAAGCAATCTCTAGTCATTCCTCTGTCATAAAGCTACAGCCTCACAACAAGACAACAACATCCATCCCTCCAAGATCCCACCACCCTTTTCATTATTGTATTCTTATAATGGCCTGTCTGTCATGTACTTTTCCATATTTGCCTCTTTTTTATTGAATAATATTATATACATATTTACATATATATAATTTGTTATTTATATATTTTTTATTATAATAAAATTTTCTTAATTTTTTATATATTTACACACTTTCTCTCACGTAATATTTGGTGAGGAATGAGAGGCAAAATAACACGTATGTAACAGCTTAATCTTTTTTAAAAGAATAATATTTGGTATCAAATAAAAATATATTTATCACATGTTGATTGTATATTTACGTAAAAAGATATAAAATCGTATTATATATAATTATGAGTGAGATATGTAATAAATTTATAAAAAAGTAAGTAAAAGTTAAGGTGCATCGAAAAAAGTGATGCCACCGTGAAATGTATCACCGTCCAATACGAGTTTGACACATCAGAAAGAAGTCATATTGTTGAATCCATATGACACGGGTTTGAATAAAAATTTTAGTTACCATTGCAGTCCCTATATTTCAATTTACTGTCAGAAATTCAGTAATGATAGTTTATATTTTTCGATTTAATGGCAATTTATATACTAGTGTTTGTTGTGGTTTGTATAATATTGTTTGGTTTATTCAAATTGAACTGCTTAAGTTGCTGGAAATGAAGGAGGGTTTTAACATTTTTTCAGATGAATAGCAATAGTGAAGACTGCTATGTTAATTTGAATGAGCAAACAGATGTGTTTGTTAGTGACGGTGATGGGGCTGATGGTTTGTCCAATGATGATAGTGGATGTGGTGGTCAGCAATCCGAAGGAGGATCAAGCGATGACGAATCTGATGATCAGCAATCTGATGGACATTCCAGCTATGAGTATTCGGATGGAGGTTGTAGTGATGAGTGTTTCGATGGAGGTTGTAAGAATGATGTCATGAATGTTGGAGAGCAGAATGACGTAGATGGTGACAATGTTGATGGACATGAAAATGATGGTCGCATGAGGAAAAAGGTAGACGGTAGTTATAAAAGAATTACTGAATTGACAGGGGATGATATTCGTGAACTTGATTTTGGCAGCGAAATTGAAGCTACTGAATTTTATACTACATATGCTAAGCTGCATGGATTTGTAATTAGGAAGAAAAATGTTCGTCGCGATTGCAAGGGCAATGTAGTTATGCGTCAATTAGTATGCAACAGAGAGGGGTTGAGGGACAAGAAGCACTTCACTAGAGTAGATAGAGTAAGGGAGCATAAACCTTTGACCAGAACTGACTGTCGTGCCCAGTTTCGGGTACAGTTTGACTACAAGACATGTAGATGGGTAGTGGGGGGCTTTGTGGAGGGTCACAACCATGAACTTGTGTCGTCTTCGTTTGTTCACTTAATTCCAGCTTATCGTGGAATGACAGATGCGGATAAGTCTCAAGTAGAGAACTTGCATTTGTATGGGGTGAGAACATGTCATATAATGGGCTTAATGGTTGGTCAAAAAGGCGGTTATTCTGATTTGGGTTTTTGCAAGAAGGATGTCTACAACCACCTCGATAGGAAGCGACGTGCTAAGATACAAGATGGGGATGCATTTGCTGCTCTTAGTTATTTACAAGCAAAGGCGGACAGTGATCCTTCATTGTTTGTAAAGTTCACTACAACAAGCGATGGTAGACTGCAACATATGTTTTGGTGCGACGGTGCTAGCCGTGTTGATTTTGAATGCTTTGGAGATGTCCTAGCATTTGACGCGACCTACAAAAAGAACAAGTACAACAAACCATTGGTAATTTTTTCTGGGACGAATCACCATGGGAAGACAACAATTTTTGCATGTGCGTTGGTTGATGACGAGACAGTTGAGACTTATAAATGGGTGTTGGAAACTCTGTTGGAAGCTATGTTAAATAAACATCCAAATGCAGTTGTGACTGATAGTGACAATGCAATGAGAAAGGCTATCAAGGCTATTTTTCCAAAGGCAAGACATAGACTTTGTTCTTGGCATCTCCAAAATAATGCATGTGAGAATGTAAAGAATGCTGAATTTTTGGAGGATTTTAATAGAGCCATGTATGCTAATTTTACTGTGGTTGAGTTTGAAGAATTTTGGGAGAAAATGATAGAGAAACATAATATTTCCAGTAGGAAGGCTAAAAAGTGGATCAAGAAGACATATAAGAGGAAGAGAATGTGGGCAACTGCTTATCTACGGGAGGAATTTTTTGGTCGCATAAGAACAACCTCTCGGTGTGAAGGTATAAACTCTTTCATCAAGCAACACGTTCGTAAAAAAAATAGTCTTGTTGACTTTTTACGCAATTTTGATCGTGTCTTAAACGATTATAGAAATAATGAGCATGAGGCGGACTATAAGTCCTTGTATGGTGGTGAGCCTGTGATGACAACTTGTCTTAAGAATATTGAGCTTGGAGCTTCTAAAATTTATACAACACGGATATTTGCAGAAGTTAAAGGGGAGATGGAGTAGGCTGGTGCGTTAATTGTTTTAAACAGAACTGTGGATGAAAACACTGTGAGGTACAGAATGAATAAATTTTGCAGCCCACTGACTGTGTTTGACGTGACTTATGACCGTGCACAGGGTAAGTTTGTCTGTGATTGTCGAGGTTTTGAATCACGAGGTCTTCCTTGTAGGCATATTTTTTGTGCGATGAAGCATGAACACATGGACTCCATTCCTAGCAGCCTAATCTTGAAACGGTGGACAAAGACTGCTAAGAGCGATTATACACCGTCCATTCAGATGGATGATATTGATTCAGAAATGGGTTTCAAGCTGCGATTTGGTGCATTGGCTGCCACTTGTAATAGGTTATGTCATATTGCAAGCAAGAAAATTGGATGATTTTACTGGAGATGAGGGATGAAATAAGGAAGCTTATTACGAGGTTAGAGACCCGTAATGATCCTAGTCGGAACCAAGAGGGTAATCAGAAGGTGGTTGGTGATCCTATGATGGTTAAGACTAAAGGTGCTCCGTCAAAGAAAAAGAACTGGAGAAAGAGAAAGTATAAGTGTTCATATTGTCACAAATCTGGACACAATATTGCAAAGTGCCCAAGGATGATAACAAACGAGGCTGAATTTAGTAATAAGGAAGAATCCTCAAGCTCGGAATATGATATTGACGACCAAGCAGTACGTCCTTTTAGGTCAAAAGTTTTAGTTAATATTTACATACAGACTAATGTATGTGACATAATAAATTATATTTGTTGCAGGATAATGACTCATTGTCTGACGGTATGTACATGAGGAAGAGTGGTTCGTTTCAGACATCACATCCAAAGGACGATGTATGCATTAATTTTTTTCCTTTAGTGGTTTACTGAAATTAAGGATTAAGTTGATATATATTTTTTAATGTTTTAATGCAGAGTGCAGACATGGCAAGTGCGGCTGCGTTTAGAAGAAATCGTAGTAAACTAGCACCTTCAACTCAAAACTCGGTGAAGGAAAATGTTAGAATAATTAAAATGAATTATATTAAAACAAGTTAACTTAAATTGTAATCATGCGTTTTAGCGTACATTACATCTTTCATCGACTGAGTAGTTATATGGTTTTTTAATTTGTGTGGTTTGGTTGTCAGATTAAACAACACAAGGTTGAAGTTTCACATTCTGCCCCTCTGCAAGATGATATTCCTCCAATTGAACCTTTGCATACTGTTGTTAATGTCCATAAGACAACTAATAATGTAATTGGATTCTAATTGCACTTATATAGGTTTGTCAGATAAATTGAGTTGTTATCTTGTTTTTAATGTAATGTTTTGTTTTACGTAGGACACCAATGCATGCCATGGTTTGAATAGAGTACCAATAGCAGCATGCAGGCCAGCAGTAGACATTTCAACAAGTGACGGAATACCATATGTTCACAAGTCCTTTCAGGAAGGGATGCCAGTATTCGCACAATACCCTGGGCATGGAATTCCCGTACAAGGAATGGCAGCATTCGCACAATACCCTGGACAAGGACTGGCTGCCTATCCACAATACAGTGAGCAAGGGATGGCATTCTTCACACAATACCCTGGGGTACAACTTTACCCACATATCCCCCCTGTTGCCATTTACCCTCAAAATCTAGCAGCGGGGTTATGGAACCAGGTTAGTTGTTAGTTATTGTGTGTTGATTCCTTTTTTAGTGAGTGCATTAATAATGTCATAATTAGTCTGGATCATAACGTTGGGTTTTTGTACGTTGTCAGTATTATGGTTGTACCCAAGATGCAGATGGTGCAAAACTTTGGCCTAGTTTGCAGCCAGATTCTTCATTACCACATAAGTGAAAGGTATATCAATTCATTGACTTTGGTGCTGTATGTTTTGGAGTTGTCCATGGCAAGCTTCCACCTTTGTAGCGTTTTGTTCTTGTTTTGGTTGCATATTACATGCTTGAGAAAATGGTTGTTAGAAGCAAACGTTATATTTGGGAAGAAATACGATAACTGTGTGGATTGCTTGACATACTTTCTCTTTTGAAGTTGTTTGTGACTGGTGATTCTATAACCATGTATGATTGTAATTTCAAATTTACCGTTGCTTACTTAGTAGCAGGTGATTGTTATTTACGCATGTGTCTCAATGTTTACAGTCAGCTAATTTTTCCAGTCTATGACAATGTCCATTGGCCCTGGAGCCTGTTTTTATTTTGAATAAAATGATTTTACTATGATTAGATATGTAGATATTTTTAGACCTACAATTAACAATTTTGTCAGTCGCATATAAATAAAAAGAATCATTGAACATCTTAATTTATTTGATTCAGATCTAATAAATAAATTAAGAGGTCAGTTAGACTCCCATTGGATGCCCTAAACATGAACATATGAATGATGATGATGATATGCTTCCTATTTTTAGTGGGTCAATTATACTGTTTTACCTCCACTCATATGTTTGGAAGTTCTATAGTATTGAACATATTATCTTGTATTTACAAGCTTAGATCCACTGTGTCAAAATGGGTAAGTGGATTTTACTTATTTGTTTGGGTCCATTTTTTGGTTCTTGCATTTTGTCGGTGTTGGATTGGATTTGGGATCAGTTTAGGTTGCAAATCAGATTTGGATTAACTGAGTAAAAAATAATCAATTTGTATGGGTTTTTGTACTAGGATGCACATTTGTGTACAATAATTTCTCTTGCTGGTAGCGCATTGCAGGTTAAGCACATCTCCTATTACTCACCATGTGACGATGGACACCTCTGTTTGATACAAGTATTGATTGACTCCATTTAATGTGATGATGGCTAACTCTTTTTTAGAATTTATCTGAGCTGGTTGATCAGTTATCTAGCGACAATGTGTAACAGTATGACTCCAACCTTTTTTAATTAGCAGTCAAGTATATGTACATGCATGTAGTTGCGGTGGCAAGAGTTGAGAGTGTGGATATTTCAATTTTGCTTGGCCTTACATGCTGGGCTGATGATGCAAATCAGAAATAACATTTGTGTCTTTGTTTTAATGTTTGTAATTGTTTTTATTGTTTTCTGCGTTAGTGGATTTATGATATCAAAAATCATGGGTTCAATGTTACATCTCATTGATCAACTCTACACTCTACCATGACTTGTAGAGTAGTAAGTACTAATATTAATTGTGTAAATTGGAAATTTGTGCACCAACTTCAACAATGCTAATAAATGGACCCAGTGCTTTAATATGTCTGAAGAGAAGAATGGGCTTTGAGACCAAAATATGCATGTTATGCATTACTAAATTTTCGTTGTGGGCATATGCCCTTGTATGTAATATGGCCAGCCATCCGTGTAGAACCTATGCCCATTGTCAAATATCACATATTCATGGTATAATTGAATGCAACATGCCAAATGGGCCATTATGGTTGGGAGCGGCCAGTGCATACTGATTTCGAAAGTTATATATATACATGTAGAATATAGATGAAAAGCAAATATGTATGGTGATATAGGTTGTAAAAATGTTTTATGCTGCACTTATATTAGGTATATCAGTTTGAATATGGATGCAGCAGGCCTATGGCTGTTTTTCATGTCTTGTCATATTATCTGTGCTGACTTAAACCCACCTGTTATATGAACCTGAATACCCCAAATCCCAACGCAAGTAGGTACGGACAGGAAGTAAAAAATGTGGCCCTTGAATTCCAATTTGACAAAATTTAAAAAAAGTCAAAAATTTGTAGTTGATAATAAAATGTGGGTTGTAAGGGATAGTTAATGGTAATTTAAATAAAATTAGAGAAACCGATAACTACTCATTTAGTATTTCTAAACCGTTAAACAAGTATTAAACGATATGCATTTTTTAATAAATATGTGTTGCCCAAAAAGATTTGTTCATACTAATTTATTATGGTAATCCTTGCCTTGTGGGATGCGTTGGTGGCTACAAATGGGCTTAGTGGGATTAAAATGACAAAGACCAATGCAATGATATGGAATTCCTTTACAAGCATATTGAAATTTAATGAACAGTAACAGGAGTTCAAGGAAAGAGTGAAAACCGTATGAAACCACTGTGACTAGTGAGTAGCAAATGTGGCCATTCAGAGAAAAGTAGATATCTATATACAGAATAGAGATGAAAAGCAATGAAAGTTAAGTACAAAATAAGTACTATAAAACGTGTTACGGTACATAATTATATTAGTTAGATTAGGGTGCAGCAGGCCTATGTCACAGTAGCCTTGTCTTGTCACATTGACTTTGTTGATGTAGGTCACTTGCTCCATGAGCATAAATATTCCAATTTGTAATTGGGGAAGTTACGTAGTAGGAAGGAAGATGTCTAAAAAAAATGTATTCTTTTCAAATTTTATATCATACATTTACCACACTATGTAGAAAAATTTTATTTTGTGTCTTCTGAATATAAATTTAGTTTAATCCGTCAAATATGGAAAAAAAAAAGGAGCCGTGAAACCACTTACTGCCACTAATGTTATGATGCACTTATTTAAGTAAAAAGTAAAAAGAAGATCCATCAGACGAAAGTAGTGTCAAACATATAATAGAGAATGACATCTCAATGAAGCAACTTAAATGAAGGATTAGGAATTAAAAATTGTGTGAATGCGTGTTGACCTTACTATTAAGCATATGTCAAATATAGATGCACCATATATGATGACATATTCGCGTGAGCTGCGTTAAAGTGACTAACGGATCCACGTAGATTACGTCAAGTATGTTGGTGCAGTGTAAGTGGGATGCGTATGCCTCTTTGACGCATCCTACCTGACTTAAACAAAAAATAAAAAAAATTGCACGCAGGTATACAGTGTGGCAATTAAGATAAAAAAATGGTGAAAGTAGTTTGGAGAATGTGCCGAAGATTCACTCCTAACTTGAAGAGGACGTTGTTAAAATAACATAGGAGTTGAGGAAAACACACAAGGCACTTGAGAAAGTCGGGGCAAGAGACAGATAAGTAGTTAAGGATTTCATCAAACGTAGTCCTCATCAGGAGGTAAAATTAGTTGTTTAAATCCTCTAATCAAAATTTATATGCTCCCTAATAATTAATTTTACGATGTTTTATTCCTTTGAATTAAATATCGTACACTCACTATTACAATTTCAAATACATTTTGACATTAATTACATGGTGTGTAATTAATGTTTAATATTATATATAAATAAATATATATAGATAAATATATATATATATATATATAAACAAATATATATATATATATATATATATATATATATATATATATATATATATATATATATATATATAGTCGTAGTTGATTTGTAGTCAATCAATTATCAATATTATCACCAATCGATCATTATAATAGTATTGAAAATGAAAATACATTATCTAAAAATTAGTCATGTGTCAATTGGAACTAACAATAATATAGACTAGTGGCCTGTAATGTGTTAAAAATGACCTATGTATTAAAATGTCATGTGTTTTTTAATAAAGAACCACAAAAAAAATACAACACGACATTGATGTGTTTTCACACTTAGATAACATGTATACAAACGATAAAGACTTAACATTTTGCTTAAAATACAAGAGAAAATAGAATTAATCAATCACTATAATGAATAATTTAATCAATCACTATAATAATATAACAGAAAGAACTGTAATAATAATAATAATATTAGTAGTGCTAGTTATAGTAATAAAAATTATAATAATAATAATAATAATAGTCATCTAATATATAAATATAAGGTACACGTATTCATTTTTTTTACATGTGTCATTTTCATATAGAACATGTTTAAGAATTTATCATATGGTGGACACATGTTCCGAATCACGACCATTGTGATATCCCATATGACGATGAAAAAGGAATATGTACTTGTGTGACTATATATATATTAAATTTATTGCATATACATATAAATATAATTTTTTTAATCACGACATTAATTATCTTGGTATATATTCGCTTGCATATTAAGTCATAAAAAAAAAGTTCAAAAAGTTCTAACATATCTTTAGTTGACTACGTTATCCACCTAAAAAACCACATAAACGTCCACAATGTGTGTTGGAATCCCATGTCTTTAACACAATATGAGCAGCGAAGAGAAGAAAAGTCACTTGCTCGCTAACTCACAATTATTTGTTGGGGTGGTGCTACGGTTCGTGATGCCACATATTGATCGCCCCCTATTTTGATATTATTTGTAGTAAGTGGTATCAAGCAACACATCACTGCCACCATGGTAATGAGAATATTATTGATTTGGCACAACCTTTCTGCGATCAATGATTATCGTGTAATCTGGTCCCCTAGTATATATATATATATGTTGAACACAACGAATGGAATGTGTCACCCATTATATAGTTCAATTTCCCGTTCTCTAATGCTTGAGTATACGCAGCAATAAAAAATGTACAATGAACATTTGAGTATGGGCATGCAACACGTACCCTCACTGAATCAGCCCGTCCCCCGAATAATTCGTTATTGTTATGTACGAACGACAAATTTGACCGTGGTTACTCATATCCCTCTGCAAGCTTCGTGATATGTCCAATAACCAACTTTATAATCACAAACTTTATAATCACCTTGTCACAAATGATGTTTGATGGCGTTTAAACATACAGCTATTCATTGTGGGATTCACAGTGATTGTTATTAAGAGAACTACATGGACCATTGTCATACATACCTTATTACTCTGATATGTACTGATGTGATGACTTCATATACATATTCATGGTTCATCCACATCCATACTAATGTCAATACATTATTGTTGTCCTAATTAATATATACACGTCAACAGGGACATTTAAGAATAATGTTCTAATTCTATTTAATGGGATGCCACGATCAAGTCATCGACTTGATGTCCTATGACGTTAAACTTACTATTACGTGAACTTTAGTATATTTAATATAAATAATACAAGAAATAAGATATATACTGTATTAATTAAACAACATAACACAATGTAAACAAGTACGAGTCAAAATTGTAGTGGCATGTAAGACATACACTGACAGGAAATTTAAATGCATATTCGAAGTTATTGTACTTGTGGATAAATGGGTGAAGAAATTATCATAAACGGAAGCACTTATGGAACATCTATAATAAACAATATATAATTCTGTGGCATTTTTGTAACAAATTATAGTTATGTAAGGGAACAATATAGAAGAACCATAGAAGTCACATGTCAATTGATTGATGTAACTAAAATGTTGGTTTTACGTAGTTTTTTTTAAAATATTGTGTAAACTAAAAACATGGATTGAAAATTATGAAGACATTTGAATGCATTAATTATCGTTTGATTATATTGTCATTCAACATATCAGTTTTTAATACATTTTAATGTTATTTTTAATTGTAATATATATTCATGTAAAAGTATTTTGTTAATATAGTTTGATTCGAGGAGTGAAGCTAGTGCACTCTTAATAATAAGTTGATAAAACGTCTACAAGAATAAACGCATAGAAGATCATATTACAGGGAACAAAATATGGAATAAAAAATTAGTAATTATCTGAAATCATATAAACAAATTAGTTATTGGGAGGTCATCTAAAAAAATATTAACTTAAAAAATTTACATAACTTCAATTTCATAATAGGGAAGCGGCAAAAAAAAATTTAAAATAAAATTTCAATGGATGATACTGTAAATTTCATTAGTTATAACTTAATCTGAATCATCTGAACTATTCGAGATATGATATGTTTAAGTTAAGTTTGTATTTCTTAAGATTTGTCACTGTATTACGTAAATTGAACAAATACAAAACACTTAGTTGATAAATATTTAGTAAATAATAATTGATATTAATGGCCTAAAAATTAATTAATCGTCTTTGTAACTTTTTTAATATAATGATAATAAATCTTTGGCTTTGGCTGAAACCCATTAAATAAAATCTTTCATAATTGAGAATTAAAATAGTAATCTATGTATAAATGAGGGAAAATGGCTAAGTCTTTCGTGTGTGTATTATACAGTATGTTGAACTTTGATTTGTTTTACTTTGACATAGTTGATTCCCTCCTTCTCGTTTTGGAATTTGTTTTCTCTCTACTTACCCTGAAGCCTTACATTTAATAGATACATTTTCATGTAATTATTTGTTGATTTTATTTCTTGTAGGACAAAATTGACAATTAATTGGTCCCTATAATTGAATCAGATTATAGTCATATACATATATATAATATTACCCATTGCTTGATGCATCACGTTGGGTTATATACACGTAAATATAATGGTTACGAGAGGATGACCACCCAACTTTAATCCATCGTTTATAACTACAAATTCAGTCCTTTTTTCTCAAAACGTACGACCGAGTTAGAGTTCCTCTAGTGTCAGTACCACTTGGTACCAAAGGAATAGAGTACCTATAGTCATTTTGGGGCTTTCAAATCAAAAAATATCACACAGGCTATTTTTGCATACTCCCAGGTGAAAAAGGTTGGGCTAGCACAGACTGACCCTATTTCTGCAACCCATAATAATAAATGCTGCTGTACACAATGGCCCCCAATATAATATTACAATTTTAATATCAGTGTAATTAGCGGTTCTGTTCTCAGAATATACAAGCCCTTGCCCTCAACAAATTACAGAAGACACACTCACATTTTAGCATCAACAAATGGCTGGTGGACGTAAACATTCAGCACGCAGAGGAAGACTTGCCACCAAGAGGATGGAGGCTGACATCACAAGCAAATGCAAGGATGAACTATCACAGACCCCAATGAACAAGGCTCCAAAACTGAAACATGTTATTCAGATATCATCAAGGTTAGTTTCTACATGTAATCAGTTTAACATTTATCCACAACAGCTTGTAACAACTGCCTGTTAAATGCTTGGGTACCTCGTACAACAGTTTAAGAAACCAGACTAATTCTCATCTCACCAATCCATACAACAACAGATAGCACTAAATGATACTTTGTGCAGGCTGAGTTGATCACCCTACAAGGGCAACAGAAATTTATTTAACAGAACATGTTCATGAGGATATGAACCTAACTCATAAAACATTCGAAATAACAACTTTAGTGAATATGAAGACAGACCTATCAAGCAACCTTTCCCATCTTCTCTTCGTAAGCTTTATGTAATATTAAAAATAGATAATCATATATTAGGTAGACATATTTGTACCACATTACCATAGGAAACTTTCAGTCGTGACCATCAGTCCCATGAATGTGAATGCACCTATACCATGTTTGTGTATGTCGTTTCACATTGATTTGATATAGGAACACATTACTGTGGTAGTTGCTATTCATTAGGGTATATGTTAGGAATTTTTAATTTCAAGTTTTAATGTCTGGTATACTATATCCAACTGGGTTTTGAAAGGACCTAACCATAGATGATGCTTCATCTATCATTTTACACTTATGTAATATTCATGTAGTTTATGAGCATGGTCAGCTGTTCTAAGTCATTCTTGTTAAAATATAGTCAACATGAAAGCCTAAAATGGACAAGCAATGGGGCAGGGAATACAGCACAGAATGAATTTACTAAAGAACCACAGAGTAATGATGAGGTAAACACATATCACTCAAATACTTTCATTTCGACAAAAACTTAATCTTCAAATATTTCACACTACATATGTTGTTGTATGTGTTTTGCTAGGTTGTATTGGCAATGGTGGACCTACTAGGGTCTGCTGTGGAGGAAGTCAAACAAGTAGTTCATAATCTGGCTGCAATATTTGCAAACCAGAACCCTATCCAGACGACACCATTGTTGACCCAATTTCGCAAACATGTATCAGGAAATACTTGTCCAACAGGAACAACACTGGAACTCACAAACAATTCATTCATGACTCCATCGAAATCTGCCTCAACTAAATCAACCAAAAAAGGGCAAATGGCTGCTGCGGGTTTGACTGATTGCTCAAAAGTTCACTCAAAACCCGTTACTAAATCAGCAAATAGGCACAACTCGAGGGTATCCAAGGAACCACTTAACCCAGAATGGAGGGTGGGAAAGAGACCGGTGCTTCTATGGGAAATAAAGGATTCAACCCTCGCAAAATAATCTTCACCCCTGATACAAAATTCAAAGGCAGGTTGAGTCCCAACCATGATGGCTACTACATTGTGTCTCAGGCACAACAATCGCCCATAACCTTGCATGACCCTCCCAAAACGTCAGGAATAGAGCTTCCCAGTGTAAGTCAGCTATGACCCATGAAAATTCACATAATGATGCAAGTATTTACCATATAAATCATCATAATACTAAGCTGCCTATTTTAATGCAGTGGGTACCTTTGTTGTTTAGACCAACCAAAGAGATGAAACTTGACGAAGTTGAGGTCGCTGTATGTGCTTATCTGTTCGTAGATAACAAGTACAATGAGTGAGTCCAAATGTTAATTTATAAGCCATATGCTGGAATTTATTACTCAAACGGGTGTTAAAGAAATTAAACCCCACCCTCTTGTTTGTAAATGTTTTCCATGAAGGAAGGAGATTATTGCCACGAATGGACTGTGTCACGGCCATAAAGATGCATTTACAACTCTTGTGCCCAAGGGAATGGTGGACAATGAGGTATAGTCAATACACATTACAAACCGACATGTATAGTATGATGTATATCTACTCACTTGATTAACGGCAGATTTTTGAATGGTAAACAGATTCTTAATCTAATGGCTTGCATGCTAACACATCAAGAGCGGGCAAGGTCCAGATTGGCATCTATTTGGTTCTTACCAACAAGCTTCTCGGTAATACTTAAACATCTAATGTATATCAATATACAGGAAAAATTAGTATTATACAGTAATGAATATGTAATAATAGTAATGGTCTGACAAAACCTTGATGTGATATTGTATCTATCCCTCCATTCAGCTATCATTATTTTTATGCAGAAATGTTATCCACCTATGAGAGTACTAGTTCTTTATAGGACAAAAGCTTAACTAAAAAATAACTGAACCTCATGACAAGTTGACTTGGTTTAACAATTATACCCTCAACACTCAAACAAAGAAATGTTCAGTTTAAATATAATTCAGTCCATAAAATGTAGGGTAGCCCATCCCATCTTTTTCTAGTTTTAATTATTGGCACATTAGTGCAATTAGAGCATGTAAGGGACGAACTTACCAGCTTCTTAATAGTGATATGTTTCTGAATATGGCCATATTATACATTCATACATTCGACCATCATTATGAAAATGGAACGCATACCATTCAATGTGAATGCCAATATTAATTAAATATGATTAACAATGTAAGTGGTGATGGTAAATGCAGCAATTTGGGTTGAGTTGGAGCACACATCCCGCAAGTGTTGTGGACCACTTTCACCCATATTTCATGGGCAAAGTTGAGTACTTGAGATTGGTGAGAAATGCGATTGGCAATCCACTTCAGTGTTAGTTCACTTAATTTTCAATGTGATTGTAATTCCTAACTAGTTGTTTGTGTATATATTTCTAGGTTTGTGTTCCCATCAATGAGGGGAACATGCATTGGTATTTGCTTGTAGTCGACTTCTTCAGGAAACGACTTGTTTTGCTGGATTCAATGCCCTCCCCATCAAATCATTCTTCAAGGATGAGATCTGTTAAGATGCTGGTAATGTAATACTATACTAATATAGGTTTCAGATCCAGTGTTTTCACGCATGATAACCACTTATAAATTCTGCATCTATAGGGACTTTTTGGAGGAGATGCTAGTGGACAAAAGATTCTATGAGCACAACTCAACTGAAAAACCAAATATATCTTCTTTCCAATTATTTGAGCCCAAAGGGGTTCAAACACAGAGGCTTGACTCGTATGACTTCGTTACCTATTTTAAAATTTACTACTAAAGTAGGTTAATATGGCCAATAACTCCTAATCTGTTATTGTAGGAATGATTGTGGAATATTTGTAGCCACTTGGATGAAGCAAGCTTTCAACAGTGACTACTACGAAGACTACTACAACATACAAGTAACTTTAATTTAATCTTAATTGCCTGATTAAAAGGACATGAGTTTCTTTAAATCTGAAGTTTGGTATACTGCGAATACAAAGACCATTACACTGTTAATTCAATTAAAAGGCTAGCAGAATCTTAAGCAACACACATTATATAAACAATGAATGCAGCAACAAGGTGTAAATTTTGCAGCAATAGACATTATAGAATGACCCTTTTCGAATGACAATACTTGACCATATTTTCTTTTTGGGACAGGTTCAAGATGCAACAAGGATGAGGGTCGCGCTTGACCTGGTTCTGAATCCCTATAACCATCACAAAGACCACATCACAAGATTGGCATTCCAACATTTAAAGAACATTCAAATGAAAAACAAGCGCCTTCATACTAGTTAGATCTCCTAGACCCTAACACTATAATTACGACATTATTAAGTTAAAAGTGTTTTTTTTTGTAACAAGGAGGTCTGATTTTGGGTTAGGCTGGACATTTTGTATGTTTTTGGTAGGGGTCAATAGAGCAAACTGTTACATGTTAAAATATTGACCAATTAAATATGGCCGAACACAATTGTAACGCAAGTGTAATATTGAATATGATTTATTTCCAATTTACATAGTTCAACTTTTTTTGGTTTAGTGTACCATAAAGTTAAAATCAAAACTAAAGCACAGAAATCTTAAACCTCATTTTTTTAGTGGAATAACAAACCATTGTAATACCAATTCATACACTAGTGTTTGCAAAAAAATAAAAAAATAGATACACAGGCAAGGGTGGGAGGTGTATTAACATTAAAAATAACATGACACTGATGACTTAATAATTTAATCCAAATGAGTGTGCATGCCAAATTTGAAGTGCAGATAATTGCATGATAATAACAATTAACTGTACACTATCATAAAAGAATTAGGCTTCTTTCAAAGAAGGACTTTGTCAATTACAAATGGGTACACACTCATACTATGCATAGGTTGATTTGGCAAAGGTTGACATTTTAGGGTCATCTGTTGAAGACATGAATCAGGGTGTCCAAGCACCTGAAGCCATGATTATCAACCAAGGGCACAAAAGCACTTTTCCAACACTCAGCCCATTGTCAAGTAAGGTTAGTGGCACTGAAATGATAATGAAGAAATTGAAGGGGCCAAGTGAAAGTCAGCCATATCATACCAACAGGATCACCAACACAAGCAAGCAACCCCAAAGAGAAGCAAGTCTACAAGTCATAGTCAACAAGTCGACTCACATCCAAATGAGTCTACTAACCCTACAACGTCCAGCAATGGACAACCCTAATGTAAGTGCGTGCGTGCGCATCGACGTGTTTATACATTTAATGTTTTCTAGTCTAGCTAATCATATGAACTATAGTGGGTACTAGAAACATTTACGCCTACAAAAGAAATGGGGTTGAGCGAGATAGAGGTTGCAGTCGCAACTTATGTATTTCAAAGCAATGTTTGTCATGGGTAAGTCACAATTATTAAGAAAATGTTACTATTGTTATAGCTAGCAATCTTATTCATCCATTACTTATATTAATCACATTACAGGACCGAGATTTTAAGCACGACAATGTTACAGATGGATCTAGAGATACATTCAAAACACTAATGCCAAGGCAGCGCGTTGACCAGGATGTAAGACCTAATACATGGTACTTTTTAATGTAATTGTTGAATCTGCATTTGGAATTATCACTTATTCGCCTTATTGACTACAACCAGGTACTCAATCTGTTAGTCTGTATGCTTACACATGATCATAGATCAATGTACAACCAGTCCACAATTTGGTTCCTTCCAACCACGTTCTCTGTAAGCCATCTATTGTGTTGTAAATTTACTATTAATTTCTAAGTATCACTAACTATTAAAAACATGCCTCACAACCATGCTATAGCAATACGTCTTGAATTGGCATAAAGATCCAAAAACAATCATGGCTTACTATCAACAAGAATTCATGGGAAAAGTTGACTACTTGTCTCAGGTGCACGAAAAAACCACATGTTATTACCGTCACAAAATGTAGATGAAAATTGCTATAATTAATAATTATCAAATTTTCAGATCTTAGTACCAATCAATGAGGACAACAGTCACTGGTATCTACTTGTCATTGACTTCACTGAATCACACATGATTCTGTTGGATTCCAATCCATCTTCGGAGAAATATGAATTAAAGTTGAGAAGCTTAAAGATTCTGGTACGGTTACAGTCAACCCTAACTTAACTCCTTACAAATTTGATATTCCATACCATTTTAATATTTTAACACCTGTTATTCATGTTACTTATATGGATTGGTGCAGGGACTATTTTTTGAACGGTTGTTGCATCATAATTCTTTCTACGATTGTCGTCGTCCAGAGAAACCTACCATTTCTGGATTTGAGATTACTGAACCTGTTGGCTTGGGTCGGCAGAGACTTAGCTCGTATGGACAATACCATTTTTATGTTATTTTCTAATCAGGCAGAGAATAATCAATATAGCTACGGTGGTTAGACAACTAATGTGTCAATAACATGTTAACAGGAACGATTGCGGAGTTTGGGTTGCAGCCTGGATGATTCACATTTCGAAAAGGAATGTACGGAACAAGTTCACAGTCAATGTAAGTTAAGTTCAGTCATTTGGATTTTTGAACATATTCTGCTGCCAAGCCATCAGATACTATTACCCACAATTGTTTGTCTTTGTCAGGTTGATGATGAAACCAGGCTGAGGATTGCGCTAGACTTAGTTATGGGCCAATATAACCGCAACCATGAGCAAGTTATTAGTTTGGCCATGCAGAGAATGAATAAACTAACATAGATCAACACGCGCATACAAACAGATTGATTTTATGTGAAATGTACTTCATCATGCCTAAATTTTTCCTTTGATAACGCGCTAGTATTTTGAATTTTGCTAATGGTGAGGTACATGCTCAACTACTAATGGCATGTATGCCATTAGCATTTGAAGAGTGTGAAGGGTCATAGGAATGGTAAACCCATTATTTCCTTTCTTTAATTAACATGTTTTCTAAAAAAATTGACGCACAGGTGGTAAGCCGTAATTGCTTAAACAATACTAGCGTAGCTAGCACGCAAAGACATGGTATTAATCATGGCAATATATATCACTCAACAAACATGTACAAAATTTACTACTACTAACATCGTTAAATATCACTTACATAACACCATATTTAAAAATATCAAACACCAATCTTATCAAACCATGATGCACATACATTGCAATTATTAATATAAAGGGAAGAAGTGGAAGGAGACACACCTTTTGCGCCTATATAGTATACGACAGTGAAGATTATGGAGCTTGGATTTTTTTTCTGAAATTAAGAGGCATGTATAAACATAAGTTCCCATTCTAAAACCATGTACGGTAACATAGACTCACAATAGGAATAAGTTTTACATAAATACAATGTATAAATGAATTCCCAAAAAATGCTAAATGGGATGCGATTTATAGAATGACATGATATACATTCTACAAGGGTTAGGGAAAATAAATTTTGACGTCATGCCATCTAATGCGTGGGATAGCAGTTTCAGGATTTTTACCCATGATTGGTACATGTGATGATTTATACACTCTTTTTTACTGGGGAAATGGAATGATGGAAAAACTGAGGTCGACCTTGACAACGAATATATAAATATCTTATCGTTGTGCTTTCAGTGCCATACACGTACGAAACAAATCAATATCAAAGTCTTTCTTTATATGCCCCGGAAAAGGGCATTATGACATATTTGGCTAACCGATAATTTGTTTCAGAATAAACGAATAAAAGACTTAAAAATAGCCAGCCTATGGCCCATTGGCCCATTGTATACATGGTACGGAAAATCATAGCAATTTCTCTATATAAGTTAAATTGACTATGCATACAAATATTTAATAATAGGTTGTCTAGTAATGCAACATTGTTTAAATCACATACTACACCTTAAACTAAAGTCTACTAATGTTGCTAAATCATTCTCTGTTTGAACATGAATCGGGCCTTTACATTGTCATAACTACTACAATAATAAATAAGACAAACAAAAACCATGTGCCTACCAGCAACCTCAAATACAACTCCTCCCTTCTCATGTGTTCGACTAGCAAGCTTCCCAACTCGTTGTCCATTCGGCCCGGCCGTTGTAGTGCATCACTTATATCTGTCCCAGCGTCATTCCTGCCAGTATTTCTCCCAACGCGTGATGTTTCAGGCATTGAACGATCTGTAGGGGGTTCAGCCCAATCAAAATATCCACATGCCTGCCAAAATACACACGTACATACAAAAAAAAAATCTTAAATTCACCCTATTAAGCCAATCATACATACAAATGGAGGTAAAATATAAGCCAACACAGGATCATGTGGACTCAAAAAATTCTTCCCTACTATCTAAACAAATGAAACAATTGATTAAAAATAAAGGCGAAAGGTAAAATTGTTGGCCAACTCCTTTTTTCTGCACCATAATACATCATAATTGTCTTCATTTCCTCTAGGAACCATTTCAGACAAAAACAGTAGTAATATTTGAGTTGTGGAAGAATTCTTAGACAAGCCTTAATGCCAAAATAGTAACTAATACTTACACGCTCCCTCCCATTCATTATGGGGCAGTGGTAATATCTTCTACCGGGGTTTCTCTCAGACCAAGAGGTCGTGATACTTGCCACCTGACCGCAGTAGCACATCCTCACACCAATCTGGCCGTAGCTATGACTTCGCTGTGTGGACGATGCAGAAGACATTCTATTCAATAACTGGAAACAATTAAAAACAAACAAACAAATTAAAGTAATTGTTGATGTTGTTGTTAATATTATTATTATAATACCATAAAACCATGTTTCATTGCCACAATGAGAATGAATAACAGAATGGATAAGGACGCTATTCAACCAACCAAGTATAGTCATTGACAGAGGCATAAACTATAGTCATACAACATGAAGATCATGCTTCAGTAAATCAAACTAAGGTACAAAACCAACACATGGTTCTAATACAAAAAAGTTATGCACAAATTAAAGGGTCTCTAACAGATAAAAAATTTACAAATGGTCTCATTACATGGAATCCTGACTTGGCCTTACTTACTTATATGTTATAATACTATCACACAATTGCATGATGCCACTGATACCATACAATTTTTGGTTGCACCAGAGGAACCACTATTATAACCACCAGGCTTGTTGTCCCACTAAGAATATCAAAATTAAACATACAATAAAGTATACTAACTTTATACAATTTTTGCATTATTAACTAATCACAATAGTTACCACATTAACTAATAAACTTTGACATTCAAAAACAGTTGCATAAATAGAAACAATGGCTGTCACAAAGATTGTTTGATACATTTACATTTGAATGGTCATTACAATTGTAGATATTATCCAGCTATTTCAATTTGCATCGTTTTCTTTAAATAATTTTTTAAACTATTGTAATTACAACCCTAATGATAAAAGCTATTTGAAACATTGTTTAATCATATTTATTTAGAGCAACAATTTAGGTAGTCTACAATTTTAAAATGCCCACTAAGCTATTGACATTAGATTAATGGTTGGTGGGATACTATGTCTTCTTCAATCTGACATTACATTTTATTGCTCCTTGCATTTTAATGTATATCATCTAGCTAATAAAAAAAATGTTCTTAAAGTACAAGTGAGACAATAATGACTTATATAGTTAAAGTGATACATATTTCAATAAGCTAAAGTCAGAGAAACTTATAGTCCCTAATAATTTTTCTCCTTTTCTAAAAGTACTAAAAATGTAATTAAAATGAACAAATAATGATAACCCAAATACTTAAGATAATACACATTTGATAGTACTAAAGTGAAGAGGCAAGGATTTTGATAGTGAAACTAAATTAATTAACATCAATACAACAAAAATTTATCAAGTATAAATATAATGTATATATAAACTACATTTTTACGAATATTTAAAAAAAAATAAAAACTCAGTTTTAAAATATACATTAATTCTAATTATTTATATTCATATTTAACAGATTTAATTAAATAGTACAATATTTAGAGAATATTTTTATTTACTTATCAAGTAATCAATGGGTTTATTGTACAAAAGAATAACTAGAATTTCAGTATGAACAGAAACAGTAAGTAGCTTCTTAATCACATAAATGGAAGTTAGAAAGACATGATCCTAACATTTAAAAGGTAAACAGACTTTAGCAAGTAAAGATAGACTTATTTCTACAACTTGCCTGTGTTTTCTTTCAAGAATATCATTTTGAAGATGAGTGTGAAGAAAAATAACACGATGAATTATGCCTAAGTTAGTTACGTATTTAGAAAATGGTCTAACTTCACCCCCCACAATCAATTTAGACAACTTTGACTTTCTTGTTAAACTGAACTTCAACCATGGTCTTAAACTGTTGAAAAAATAATAAAGGCTTTAGACATTGTTTAAGTAAGTAGATCCAAGTATATATACTATACATTTACAAAAGTAATATAAAAAGAATAACCAATAGATGACAAAACAGGGGCTCGACCCATAAGTCACTGAAAATGAGGTCCACAGGATCATTACAAGTAGTAACAAAGGCGGTAAGAGAAGCAAGTTGAACAAAAGTCAAGTACTGTTTTATTATTGATGGGTATAATACAAGCTTAAAGAACATGCTTTACAATTCCAGGAATGGGAATGCCCTAATTTGCAATGCCACAAACAGTAAGTAATAGGAACATCATTGTTATGCAGAAAATTATAAACAAATGAATTCACAGATCGAACAGTACAAGGTATTGCACGTGAAGAATATTTTGAACTACAAGCTTAAATCTTGGAAGCCAGACGAGGGAGGAGGAGGTTGTTGAAGGTGTACAGATCATCAAATCCAAGGATTCCCTCAAACAAAACCTCATGTGTCACCTGAGATTTGACAAAACAGTGTGACGCATGGAATTCAAAAAAGACTGAATTATCATCCGAAAATTGACTCACACTAACCATATTTTTAGTTATACAAGGAACTAGGAGTAAATTTTTAAGAGATTACAAAATACTAAGATTACAAGGAAAAGAAAAAACAGTCGAACCAACAGATAAGATGGGCAAACCTTGGCCACTCCCTATGAAAATCTGATCTATGCCAAGGAGATTAGTCCGCTGTAGAAGATTATGAGAATCTGCGGTCACATGATGTTAGTATAGCAAGCCTGACTTCAAAACCCCTCTGGTGCAGCCACCATTGCCAAAGGTGGCCTAGGTTGAGCTGAAAAGCCAAATTGAGACTGAACCCGACAATGAGAACCATACTGAGCATTACCCATGCCATGACAGGACTGCATAGGATGAAGAACTACGAGATAGAAAAGAGGGCTAATGTGTTGACAACTGTTTGGCCCATGACAAAAGGTCGATACTGAGAGGGATACGAGGACTGTGGATAAGAACCAGCAGGCACAAATGATTGATCAAACCTATGGAAGCAAACTGAAGCATCACGCCCAGACTTGTGACAATGTTGGCTTCAAATATAATTTCTATAACCAAACCTACCACCTCCACGACAACCGAAACAACCAAAAGGAGTTTTGAATTTTTGTGTAGATCAAAAGAAGTTTAAATTTAGTGGGTAACAACATAAATAAAGTTAGAAAATCTATTTATTTATGTTTATACCAACATAATTATTAACATAACCATTGTTATTATTATAATGGATAAAAGAATATTAGATGTAAAAATGATCGTTGTATATGAAGGCGATTCAAGTAATCATTTTAAGTAATTTTTTAACTCGGTGCTGAATAATTCTTTGAATCTTTTTCAATTTATAGATACACGAATTCACAAAAATTTAGTATATAAATTAACAGATAATAACTTTTAATTTCCGCTACTAATAAATACATGTATTACAATGACTTATTTACAAATTATATCCAGTTGCTGTGACTTCATAATAGGGATGTAAAAACCCCTTCCAGAAAGTCCATACGACGCCATATGTTCTTTTCTTTGATATTACTATATATAAATGTATAAACTGGTAAAATTTAAAAAAAAAACAAGGAAGAGAAGTCCTACTGTCTGTTGAAGGACATCAAAAAGAATTACAGTTCACTGATAACAAGGATCCATATCAACGAAACATGTAAGCAAGTAAAGCGAATCTGTAAGGTGAATAAATTGCTATAGAAATAATTGAGAATACAAAATAAAATAAAATATCAGCGCCCTTGTTGGTCAAGCACATTCTTGGTGTACTAAGGGAAATTTGGAAAGGACTAAGCAACGGATGCAAATGTGAAAATGCACAAAACAAAAGAAAATTAAAAAAGGGCAAAATCAAAAAGGTCAAGCTGAACCGTTCCATGGGACCTACATGCTACACAAACTGCCAGAGTTAATCTGACTTTAGTAAACCTAACTTTGGAAGCAAATGGAAATTACTGATACAGATCTGTTCAGCAGCTATCAACCATTTCCATCGCTACTATTAAAGGCAAACAACCTACTGTCCTCTATCCCTTAATTTTTGTCCATATACGATCATGCTATGCTACCCCGTTTACACCTCTTCAGACTACTAAGTGGAAGAAGTACAAACACACAACTATGCTATGATATGCTACCCCGTTTACACCTCTTCACTGCTGAATGGTCAAAGACACAAATGATAATATTTTTTCTCCTTTAATATCTTGATTGGACTCCGACATTGGAAACATTTAAGCTTGCAGGTAAGTGGGTGCTTTGAAAGAAATAGACCAACAATTCGTAAAAGGAATATTCTTGAATGGGTTAAAGGAGGAAATCCAGGTTGAGCTTAGGCTCTATGAACCCAAGACTCTTTCGGAAGGCATTCAAAAGGCTTTGATGATTGAACAAAAAAAAATCAAGTGTTGCATAAGACAGTCAATAGCAGCCATTCAAGATCAGCAGGGTACTATCTCGGCAATCCATCAAACAGAGTAGTCACAGTACATCCAAGAACCAATTTGGACAAGAAAACAAAGGTGCAATCAGCAGGGAGAATTGTGGAAAATTCTGGTCCCGCCCAGACAGCAGACAATTTCCGAAACAGAGGAGGGGAATTTAAGCATTTAACAGGCGCAGGAATGAGGGAAAAACGGGAGAAGGGTTTGTGTTTTCGTTGTGATGAACCATTTAACCGAGAACATCGCTGCAAGAATAAGCAATTACGCATGATCATATTGGAGGAAGAGGAGGATGGGGAAGACATAGAAGATATTCACAGGGTACCTGAAAACTACAACTCCCTACACCTCTCATTATGTTCAATGGCTGGCCTCACATCTGCCAAATCTTGGAAGGTAGGGGGCGAGTTAAAGGATCATTCAATTATCATTCTCATAGATTGTGGAGCTTCCCACAATTTCATCTCAAAAGAGTTAGTGGGTCGATTACAATTAGAAGTGGAAGAGACCCCATCATATATGGTAGAGGTAGGTGATGGGCACAAGGTGACATGCAAGGGAAAATGCAAAGGATTGGTGCTGCGAATGCAGAATTTAGAGGTAACACAAGACTTCTACTTGTTTGGCTTAAATGGAGTGGATGTGGTATTGGGATTAGACTGGCTCGCTAGCCTTGGGGAAGTCAAAGCTGATTTTGGGAGGTTAGAACTCACACTGAAAAAAGGGACAAATGTGCATAAAATCGTGGGGGATCCAGCGTTGACCAAAACAGAGCTATCCTTTGGTGCATTCAAGCAAGTTTTGAAGGAAGAAGGAGAGGGAATGGTGATCCATTGTGACTCTGTGATGGGATCCCAAGAGCAAGCTGCAAACATTCCGCCAGAAGTCACAGGATTATTGCAGGAGTTTGATGAGGTATTCAGAGATCCCCAAGGTCTTCCCCCTAATAGGAGACATCATCATGCGATTCACCTTATAAGTCCGACATAGAAAAATTGGTGCTACAAATGTTGGCGGCAGGGGTAATAAGGCCTAGCATTAGCCCTTATTCGAGTCCAATCATCCTAGTGAAGAAAAAAGATGGAGGATGGAGGTTTTGTGTTGACTACCGGGCCTTAAACAAGTTCACCATACTGAATCAATTCCCTATTCCCATTATTGAAGAGTTGCTGGATGAGTTAGGAGGTGCCACTGTTTTTACCATGTTGGACATCAAATCCGGCTACCATCAACTACGTATGCGGGAGGAAGACATAGACTGCATTTAGGACTCATGAAGGGCACTATGAGTTTGTGGTGATGCCTTTTAGATTACCAAATGTTCTTTTTAAGGACTTGGCAGCACACATCAACCATTTACAGCAACTACTGGAGGTGCTGAGGGAAAATTCATTGAAGGCGAATAAGAAGTGCAACTTTGGTCAGTCCAAATTGGAGTACCTAGGCCACGTTATTTCCGAAGGAGGGGTGGCAGCTGACAAAAAAAAGATAGAAGCCATGTGTTTGTGGCCTAAACCTAAGAATATAAAAGGACTTAGAGGTTTCCACGGACTTACGGGGTATTAAATTAGGCTGGGACATTCATTCAGCATCAAGATTTGGGAGTATGGGCAACCCAATTCCACCCTTTGTTCTTAGGCTAAGGATGTATGCTATTCTGACTCTACCCATAACATGACGTGAGCCACTAATATTTACCCCTCAACAACAGACACACAAACACAAATCCAGCCAAAACATAGGAGCTAACTGAAACGCATGCTTGAAAAAATTGAAAAACACCACAGAAAAAAAACTAACCCTAAAACAATTCAGCAGTGACGCACCTATGTACGGAAGGTTGGTTTGGGAGATGACACGGTGAAGAAGAGCAGAAATTCTTCCTTTCAAACTACTGCACGAACAAAATGAAAAGCTCAAATGGTGACTGAAACCTAAAGCACGGAGAAAGTAAGAAAACCCTTGCTTACCGTTTGAAGGTGCGAACACGTCGAAACTCCACTGCAACCCGTCGTTCGAAGCTCCACCGCTCAGCTAACCGTTCGAACCTCGCTCTTCCGCTTGCTTTCGATTGGTAATCTCCGTTCGAAGCTCACTGCAAACATTGAACAAACAGGGGTTAAAGGTTCTTTCATTTTGGGGTTTAGGGTTCGGACACCCGAAACACTCACCACCTTGGGGGAACACTGACCTTCCACGACGAAATACGGGTTTTGGGGGAGGAGGGGGTTCGCTGTTCTTCTTCCACGACGGTGAGATGGAGGCTTCGGCCGACCGTCAAAGGTGCCCTTCGGTGGCTCACGCTGTGGGTGATGGGGATGGGGATTTAGGGTTCTTTGGATATTTGGTGGAATGAGTTCACGATCGAATTTGGGGGAGTGAAACACGATTGAAGTGTTTCGGTGTTAAGTTTTGCATATTTGCAAAACAATCCTTATAATCCACAAATTATTTAAAAGGTCCTTGGTGACATGGATTCAACACTTGGTCAAATGCTTATTTGTCACACTCTAATTGGAACTTCAATTGAAGCCACCGGTGGCTATCAATTTTATGAAGCACCGGAGCAGCCACCTAAAATAAATTATTAAAATGTCACTTTTTTCAAACTAATTATCAAAATGCTACTATTTTGGCCAGGATGACATTTTTTATTTTTTGTTGGACCACGTAGAATACGTCAGAACGCTTGACGTATCCACATAGGATACGCCAGAGCGCTATGACGTATCCTACGTGGATACGCCAAGCGCTCTGGCGTATTCTATGTGGATACGCCACACGTGATGGCGTATCCACATGGGATACGCCAAACGTGTTGGCGTATCTAGTTGGATGCCACATGGAAAAAAAATTAAAAAAATATTACGTGGCATGTGCAAGATGACGTATCCATGTAAAAATTACCATGTAAGATGACGTATCTACGCCACGTGGACAAAAAATTTTTTTAAAAAAATACTACGTTGGGTGTGCTTCTAGGGCACTTAACCCATTTCACGTGAGATCTCGCACTCCTCCAAAAGGTACATATATTTCACATGCCTATTTGAGAGTGCATCATAACCTTGGAAGATATCAATATTTATAGGCCAAGTGTTTGTTTCTGATCCTAAAGTAGTCGATGTAGGACTTTGGTATTAACAAGATAAAATAACTAAGTAAGGCAACAATGTACTTTTATTCGATGTGGGACTTTAGTAAATGAAACAAACATCATTTCTTCATTTCTTACATGCACTTCACTATAATCAAATTCCTCTAATAATTAATAATAATGTATAATTAAATGAAGCAGGATTGTTCACATCCCACTATAGTCAATGGCCGACCTTTATCCTGTTGTATATGAAGAAAAAGTTGAGCAGTTAACTTAGTACAGGATGAGTGTAATGTCCTAAAAGCATGTTCTGTTCCATTACTGCAAATTCATATTATGATACTATATCATGTTGTATATTCTCTATAACATTCATTGACCTGTTTATGCATTATCTTATTTTTATAAGTAAAAAGTAATATTTTGCAAAATGTATTGACTGTCCAACCCTATAAATAAGATCTTATATTGAATTGGATTAAACACAAAACTTTTTTACCCCTTCCCCACAATATTTATGAAAAAATTACAACCAGCCCATACATAACAGAACAGAATGGTTTGAGTACTGGTTTCTTCCATTGAAGCAACCGGGTTAAACTAGCTAGCTTCAGCCTTAAGAAAGTTTATACATGAGAACTTTCACTTGCACCGTTTCCACACATGAACACAAGTGTTATTTTATTATTCTAATTCCAGATTGAACCTATTCCAGCCGAACATAGCGAAATCGGAACAGAAATTTGACTTTAATATATAAATCTTGATTGCATCAAATTGCCAACACAAACTTGAACGAAGCCAGTCCATCAACACTTATAAGTTTGCGTATCACGGTGCTTATGTTATCAATCAAGACACAAAATTTGTCTTCTATCAGCAGTTCTTCCTTGCTAATGCTAACTCATTCATCAATCAATACACAATCCATAAGTGAAAGATAGAGACATGTTTCTAAAAAAAAAGTATTCCATTCTAGCTGTATTATCATCAATTTTCCAATGATTAAGAAATGAAGAAATGATGTTTGTTTCATTTACCAAAGTCTCACATCGAATAAAAATACATTGTTGCCTTACTTAGTTGTTTTACCTTGCTAATACCAAAGTCCCACATAGACTACTTTAGGATCAGAAACAAATACTTGGTTTATAAATATTGATGTCTTCCAAGGTTATGATGCACTCTCAAATAGACATGTGAAATGTATGTGTCTTTGGGAGGAGTGCGAGATCCCACGTGAAATGGGTTAAGTGCCTGAAGCACCCAACGTAGTATTTTTTTTAATTTTTTTTTGTCCACGTGGTGTAGATATATCATCTTACATGATAATTTTTACGTGAATACGTCATCTTCACATGCCAAGTAATATTTTTTTATTTTTTTTTCACGTAGCATCCAATTAGGATACGCCAACACGTTTGTTGTATCTCACGTAGATACGCCAAGCGTTCTAGCGTATTTTACGTGATCCAACAAAAAATAAAAAATACTACTGTGATCAAAATAGTAATATTTTAATAATTAATTTAAAAAAATAATATTTTAATAATTTATTTTACCAAAAATAACACTTTAGTTAAAAAGCCAAAGAATCCCTCTCTGCGCGAGTATCTCTACACGAGGCTCCTGAGAATTCAAGCCTCCGAAATTCAACTCTACTGGCAGCATCTACGCTGCCTCCTAGGATAAGTCCCCACTTAATTCTCAACGGAAAATGATATTTTTATATCATTTTTTATGTAACGTTTTTTTTTATCATATTTTTTAATAATTATAGTTAAATACGAAAAGATGATGTAATTAATAATATGAAAAATAATATAAAAAATAATGTGAAAAAAAATTATATAAAAAAATCATGGTTATTCCGACTCTATCATCAAAATTTGAAGCCAAAGTCATTTCTCTCATTGGCCATATTTTGATTGGTTCCGCCTCACCCTAATTTGTTCCCCTACCAGCTACTGCCATTGAAAAATTGGAGAGCTTTATTTGATTGAGGAGTTTGTATATTTTTGTTGTGATCTATGAGGGTAACTAATCCTTCTCTTTACTTGTGACGTTGTACCTTGGAGTATTCTTTCTCCATTTCCCTTAAGCAGTAGTGGCTTGCGGGACTGTGGAGGAGAGGATTGAAAATTAGATACAAAGTTGTGACATATTTGTTTGAAATTATTGTAAGACATTACTTTATCTTTGAACTATCAACAACCATACAAGTTGCGATTGTAATTATGTTTTCAATGAGTAGAGGCAAGCTATCCCAAGAAAGAAAGCTTAAAGATGACTTCTGCTAATAAAGCAGAGAATTGCATAGTGGTACATTTAGGTGATACAAAATATACTGCATAAATGGATTTTTCTATTTTGCTAACTTTTGAAGCCATATTTTTTATCTGAGTTGATACTCTTTACTCTCAGGTGGAAGGTCTTAGCAGCTGTTCCTTTCCATTTTTAATTGCAAAGCAAGAAATTTGTAAAGAGATCTGTCAGCTCGAGAATGTGATTAAGGCACCTAAAACTGCTGATGACATCCAGATAAAAATCAAACAAATGGAAGAAAAGACTCATGCTTTGGATTTCATACAATAAAGGGTTGGCTCCTTCATAGAAATCGTGTAAAAGTTAGGCTAGGTCCCATGGCACACGTCCAGGATCTCTTCCATTTCAATATGCTCCTGTAGCTTTTTGACTCCTCGAAGGAGGATCATGCTTGATGTGATTTGTTGAAAAAACTCTTGTACATTATGTTTGAGGGTGGTGTTGATTTAGAATAACATAGTGCCTGGGGAAATCATTTAGAATAACATAGTACATTATGTAAGGTACTTCCCAGCTCGAAGAGCCCAATTGATGTTGTTACCATATGTATACGCTGATACACAAGGTAACCAGAAAATCCTCGAGCCTTGACGGATAAGCCACTCCGTCTCCAAACCAAAGAGTCAGTTCCAACATGAAGCTTCTTAGAGCCATGCTCCCAACCAATACTCAAAGCCAGAACGAATAGCACAAAATCCAGTCAGCATCCATATTGGTAACCCACCTAAGGGAATCGTGGAAAAGAAGTATACTACTTGTTTTTTTTTTTTTTTCATTTTGGACCGACTAAATAATAAGTTTTTTTCTTATGGAGTACAAAGATTTAGAAATTATTATTTACTTATTTTTCATTAACAATATTATCTACTAATTATGTTAGCGCAATATTTACATCCTAAGAAGAACAAATATAAACACAGTATACAAATATGACACAACACAATACATACACGTTGATAAAATAAAAATTAAAAAATAATTAAAATATATATAAAAATATCAAAATATTCTATATGATACATATCATATACTAATATGATGTTTATTTTGAAGTATCGATATTATATAAATTGCATCACAAAAACTTTCTTTCTTTATCCATTGGTTAGCGTAAGAATGATTTACATTTAATTTTTTTTATAATACCGCAAAATTTTCTAATAAGAAATTACGAAGTGAATATGCGTAGACATCTTAAAATTAAAAATATAAAAACAATTTCACTGCAATCGACAATGAAATTTTATTTGATTCTTGAAATTAGAATGGAGATGAATGTTACTGTAAGTTGTAAGCCAATCATGGGAGCATGGATTTCACTAGACTTGAAGAAAGCTGGGTCAGTGAAAGAAGACTTAAATCTTCAATGTCAGAAGTATACTCAATACACATTTTCTTGACATGAAACTGCGAGCTAAATTAGACTGTGGTAACCTATGGCTAGATTAAGACAGAGAAGCTCACCAGCTCTGTGCCACTAACGATTCTGCATCTTTGGGAGATGGGTTGGTACAAGTCATTGTGGTGCCAGTGACAACTGGTTTCAGAACGAACTTGCAATTTTGGGATAGGTGAACATGACGAAAATGATATATTAAATATCTCATTACCCAGTTCCTTAACCATATAGGACTTTATATCTATCATCTATGCATAATTGCACACTATCGGAAATTGTTAACATTTAAGATTTCATTGAGATAAATGGAACTGGAATCAGGGACACATCAGATACATCCAGTTGCAAAATTTGAGAACAAAAACTGATTCATCTGCATGCTTTGGTGGAAGAGAATTGAAATATGGAAAATTCAAGGAAAAAACCACAGTTTAATCCGCAAGAAACGCCCACTTGTGGAAAAGAAAAGAAGTGAGGAAATTGGAGATGCTTGTCTCCTCAATTAGTTCAGGAATCAGGACCAAAGAAATCGTAACTCGTAAGAAACAAGGGTTAAATACATCATTGAATGTTCAATATTAAGCTGCTTGAATCATAAGCCTTGTATGGTATCAGATCCACCCAAAAAAGTCATGGATTTCCCAGTAAATCTGTTTTGTCTTTTCAATAGTGGCTGAATGTTCAGCATCTCAATTTTGGTACATTAAATTCCCAGTTTTCTAAAGCAGCAATGTAAGAACTGAAAATAACAAGAAAGGCTAAAGGAGAAGCATTTTATTGCAGCGGCAGGTTTAAATTGAATACATTTCAAGAAGAGGGGCTGTTATCTGTTAAGAAGGATGAACCTTGCCAGAAGAGAGTCCTTTCCAAGCTGATTTCATAGAAGCAGTGGCTGAATTGAGTGCAGCCTCAATATACCTCTTGGAAGCAA
The DNA here is from genome assembly GCA_029884605.1 of Ormosia emarginata. Classification (NCBI taxonomy): domain Eukaryota; kingdom Viridiplantae; phylum Streptophyta; class Magnoliopsida; order Fabales; family Fabaceae; genus Ormosia; species Ormosia emarginata. The sequence continues at coordinate 2,946,409 of JAQQTP010000055.1, read as the reverse complement.
TAGAGGCAGCCTTTCCCATCAAGTTCCCCATTTTTCTGGCACTCTCAGCAGTTTCAACTAAGCTCTCCATTTCAGCTTTTGACATCTTCTCAAGCTCTTCTTCAAAGCGCCTAAACTCATCCATGGCACTTTCCATGACTGAGTCAAGATAGTCCTCAGCTTGTTGCATGGCAACCTCTGCTTCTTCCACCTCTTTCTCTTGCTCTAGCTCTGCGGCTGCCCATGCCTTGTATGATTCAATCTCGAATAGCTTCATAAGATCTTCGATGGTGGATGGATCAAAGTTTTTGTCTTGTAAAGCCTGGTCTGAGAGGAAGGTGAATTGGGTGAGGAGGGCTTCCATTTTTCTTAGTGACTGTGAACTGTGAACTGAAAACTGTGAATTGAAGAAGCAGATCTAGCTGGCTTTAGTGCAAGAAAAAGTGGGTGAGGAATCATATAAAGGATGGGTAAATGGTCTTTATAAAGTTAAAAATTCCTAGGGCTAGAATTTTCCACAAGGTCACTTGGTCTTTTTTTTTTCTATTTTTTGGTTACAAGGTCACGTGGTCTTTATTAAATCCATATTGGACTGAGTCTTCACTCTTCGGAGTATAAATTCTTATGGGACAGTAATACTAATAAAGATAGAATATTACTATAGTTTGTAGTTTTCTTTTTCTGGTTGGGTGCTTAAAAAAAAAAAACAGGGGGGGGCGGGGGGGAGGCTTAAATGGATTATGGAAATGGCACGGAAATCCAATTGCTTTTGCAAATGCAGCACAAGGAATTGATTGTTTTTGTTAGCTTTATTGGGTTTGTATGTTCATCAAGCTTGTGGACAAAAATCATAAAATCCTCCTCATTTCTTTGATTACCTAAACGTTATATGAACTAGACCTCATTTTACTGTGAAAAGGACTTGGAATGGAGCCGTTGAAGTTCCTTTTCTTCTCATTTACAGAAAGGCAAGGAATCACCTTTCTTTTTCTATGGTGCAGATAGGCTTCGGACGATGGCTTTTCTTATCTAACTCGTAGTTGGGGAATCTTAATCATAGTGGAAGAGTGGGGCCACTGCTTTGAAATTTTGATTTCTTCTCATTTCTCAAAGTGTGGATGGACTTGTGGACTTTTTGAACCTTATGGTAAAAGAATGCCTTTTCATGCTGCTGAAAAATAATAAGACAAAATTCAGCTTCAATTTAAGTTAAAAGAAATTTTTTAATTTTTTTTAATTTTAGATTATGTATATATTTTATTAAATTAATAGAATTAAAATAAATAAAAATTTAATAAAAGAGATATATAATATAAAATTAAAAAAATTAAAAAAATTTCTTCTAATTTAAGTTAGAGTAAAATTTTATCTAAAATAATATAGGTTAGGAAACTACGGTGAATTATGACAGATATTGAGCAAAAGGATCTCTAATGGTATTGATAGGTTGGGGAACACAAGTGGGTGACAGTTAATGGATAAATTATTGCATGTTGCATTATTTAAACATTAATATTTTATTATTTATTAATGATAAGATTTATTATTAATTTATATATTTATTATATTTTATTTTAAAAAATAAAAATAAAAATAAAATAATAAATATATAAACTAATAATGAATTTTATTATTAATAAATATTAAAATGTTAAAATTTGAACGATGAAAGTACGATATTTCATGACGCGGTCAAACAATAATTTCTCCCGTTAAAGTGTCAGGGTCTGGCGTATGAACTTAGCAAATGGACAAGTGCTACCCGCTGGAGAACTCAAGAAAATGTTACTGTGCTTCGTGTCAAATTTTTCAAAGGGCACATTAACTACATATGACTTGCATGGGAGTGTAAATAGATATTTTGCGGTGACAATAATTTCACCCAATTAGTATTAATATGGAGTGTAAATAAATATTTAATAGTGTCAACAACCTCACCAAATTAATATTAATACAACTAGTTTTGAAACAAAAGATGTAAAGAATGAAACCAGAACATGATAAAAAAGAAAAACCTAGGGATTCTATCCATAATTCTCAAAGAAGGATCAGATTATGTAATAAATGTTTCAAAAAGATTTCAAATAATGAAATTATTATACATATTTATTTTTATTTTTCGGTTTCAAAATTTTTTAAAATACACGCTTCCTTTTATTAAATAAGTCTAAAATAATTAATATGTCTTAGTCACTCTTAAATATGTAGTCTGAATTTCGATCTTGTTATTTATGTACATGAAAAATAGAAATAATATTATTAAAAAAAATCTCTGTTTAAATATCTAATCGTATTTCGTAAGATTAGTCTATCACTCATTGAATGAAGGTCTTATGAAAAACCAAAAAATAAGTCTAAAATACATTGTTTTTATAAAAAAAAATCATCTTTTTAATTTTTAAAATTACTAATAATTTGGTAAACAAATTATAAATACATAAAATACACTTTTTTTTGTATAAATTTGTTTTATTTATTAATAATTGTATGCTTATAATTCACTCTATCATACACTTTAGTAAATCTTAAATACCATTTTCTCCTCTTAATTAATATTAGTGCAATTGTGCAACTGATTTGGAAGCAAAAGATGAAAAGAATGAAACCAAAAAAGCTAGAGATTTTGTCCATAACTCACAATTACCATAACTAGAGATTTTCTCTTCTTAATTAAGAGTTTTGTTATATTTTCTTACAAATTCTTTCTAATAATTCTCCTAATACTAAATAAAAAAAATATTAAATAAAAAAATAAATACATCTAAAGTCTTAGAAATATAAAAAAATATTCAATACTTTCTTTATTTAGTAATTAAAATAATTAATAAAATAATTTTATAATAAAATTTAGAATTATTCCTTAATTAATATTTGTGCAACGGATTTCTAAGCAAAAGATGAAAAGATTGAAACCAAAACATGATAAAATATTAAAATCTCAAAAAAATAAAAATAAAACTGGAGATTTTATCCATAACTCTCAATTACCATAATAACTAGAGATTTTCTCCTCTTAATTACCATACCAAAATCCATTTTCTCATCTTAATTAATACTAGTTATTTTACCCATGAGTTGCATGGGTTATTTCATTAAATGTCTATTAATATTAATAAAATTATAAAAGTAAATTTAATTTCTCATGATAATTTTATAAATTCTATTTAATGGAATACAATTAATGTTTATTAATTTATATTATCTCTTTTATAAAAAAATATCAGTTTTATTTGATTAAAAGTGATATTTTTTAAGTAATATTACATCCTGATATTGTTGTCAATTTTCAAAAAATCATTTTATCATATCCTATCATTACTACTTTATTTATTGTTATTTTTTTTTTGCCAACACTTACATATTAATATTGTTGTATTAATTTTATTATTCCATTATTTTATAAATTAACATAGTATTTATTTAATATTTAATATTTAATATTTAATATTCAATATTTAATATTTAATATTTAATATTTAATATTTAATATTTAGTTTTTATTAAATTAAATTTTACTTCTTAATGCAATTTCACCAATCACTATTACTTAATTAGTTTTTCCATACCAACATTATCAACAATATATTGTTGTATTTTTAAATTTTACTATTCTATCATTTTCTTTTAAAATTTAACATAATGGTTATTTTGTATTTAATATTGAATGTTTTTATTTAAAATAAACTTCTACTTCTTAAGGTAATTTTATTATATGCTATCACTATTACATGATTTATATTTTTCTTGCCAACACTCAAATTTTGTCTTTCTTTAATTTCACATCATTATATTTTTATAAATTTTGTATTTAATAATATTATTAAATACCTCTCAAGATAATTTTACTACATAATATAGATATAAATTAATGGTGAATGACTTGAGTAATTTGCATGAGGTCATTAATTCAAACTTCATTGTTACTTTCGCACACAAATATATATATATATATATATATATATATATATATATATATATATATATATATATATATATATATATATATATATATATATATTAGTGTAACTTATTTAGAAGCAAAATAAATAAATAAATAAATAAAAAGAATGAAATCAAAACATTATAATATCTTAAAAAAAAAAACTAGCGGTTTTATCCATAAATCTCAAATAAGAATCAGATTATGTAATAAATATTTCAAAAAAGATCTCACATCATGATACTATTATACATAATTATTTTTATTTTTTGGATTCGAATTTGTTAAAGTGCATCTTCCTTTTATTAAATAAGCGTAAAATAAATTGCCTTTATGAAAAAAAAAGTGTTTTAATTTTTTTTAAATCTAATAATTTGACAAACAATTAATGAAAATGAAATTTTTATTAATAATTGTCAATACTTAATAATTTTTTTTTCAAAATATCTTTTTACCGAATAAGTAAAAGACGGTTAAACTTCTAAATGTCCTCTCATGCACTTTAAAATAGTCAAATCCTTATTTACTAGAACAAATCACCAACCACCTAGCATTTATTGGGAAAGAATAGTGGCTTCATAGCTCTTATTTAAGACAACAAAGATAGTATAATCCATTAATCCTTAGATAGAAGCATCCTGCAAGAGAAGCAATAAAATATGGTGAAGGACATGCAGAGGTTGATCTTTGTGTTTGTACTAATAAGTTTCAGCTGCTGCTTCTTTCCGGCAGAGGCCAGAAATCTACATGCTCTACAGCAGCCAATGGAATCTGGCGGTTTGCAAGAAAACCCACCAGCAGCTATAAACTTTGGGATGTTGCCGAAAGGATGGGTTCCTCCATCTGGGCCTTCTGAAGGCCCACCAACATATGACGTCCCACCTCCCCCACAACTACAAGGGCAACGCCACACTCGTTGGAACTAGAAAGATTAAAGCAAGTAGTTTTCTATGTAATCAGAATAAATTGTGAGTCTAAGAGCCAATTGTTAATTTATGATTTGTGATATATACCGGTCGAAAAGCAACAGTTAGAATAATTTGTCTTTTCGGGTAGTTTCAGATTTTATATATGTTCCTGCTTAAACTCAAAGTATAGTCATAGTCTCATAATTTATTACTTCACTTAAAAAGGAGTGTGGGAAGCAACGGGCGGTGGGGGTTCTCCAAGAACCTAGGGGAAGCAAATACTTTCTGGGCTGAAATATGGGGAGCTTGGGAAGGTTTGAATTTAGCGTGGAGAAAAGGATTTCGACGGGTAATACTGGAAATGGACTCGGCAGTGGTGGTCATGTTGATGTCGTCAAATGTGTATTTTCAAAAGAATAAGTCCCACATTGATTAGAAGTAAGTCTTTTAAAAAATTTATATTTCAACTAGTGTTTTAGGCTTTATAATAAATAAATAAGGTAATGGGTTTGCGCGCACAAGATTAAGTTGAAAAGTTCATGGCTAGTGCAAATCATTGATTTGTCCCATCTGCGCGTGATATCATGAAGTTCAGATATTTTTTTAAATATTTAATTAATTTTTTAAGCTTACCAGAAAAATGAAGTTTTTGAAAAAGTCAAATCTGACTTGATCTTCTCAAATGACCAGATTTATTTTAACGTAGTAATTAGTTTCAACAGACAAATTCATTTTTACAATAGTCATATTTCTAACGTTATTATTCCAACGTCATTAATTTAACAAACTTAACGTTGCTTTCTGTTTTTAAACGGCTCTTTCTTGCCTTTTATAAATACTGTTTTTTGACTGTGATTTTTGACACACCATTCTCTTCTACTCTCTTCTCTACTTCTACACTCTCTTCTCCTTCTACGTCTGAGTTACTTAATATTAAAATCTCTTGCAGTTCTTGAATTCTTATCAAATAGGGAGAGTCTATTGTACCTTAGGGGATTTTCGTTTATACCGAAATAGTCTTTGAGGACAGTGCTTAACAAGCTACAGACTTTACGGTTTTGCTGTTTCATTTCAAGTACAATTAATCAACAGTTGATGCAGAAGGCAACAAAGGAGGACAGTCAGAAAAGACATAAACTGAGGAGGCTGCAAGGAATGCTGAAGTGGGAGTGGAGAGTTCTGATCTCTCATAGGGAGTGGAACTGTCCTCTAGTGGAAGTGAGGGGGATGTTATTGAATGATGCGATGGGAGTTTCATCTCTCAGACTTGTATTGATGTAACATGTTTTTGGCAAATTCTAATATACACTTTGGTGTATATTACATTTTTTGACGTAAGTCATTTGATTTAATCATAAAATATATCAATAACTATGATCAAACACAAAAAAATTATTAAGTAAGTTTTTTTATTTGCAAATTTCTTATTTTTTAAAAAATTTTATATATTTTTTTACACACAACTATCATTACTATTATCACCGTCCACTATCTTTTACCGCTAGTCACCTTTTGTCGTCATCCACCATTTGCCGCCGATCACCTTCCGCTGCTGACAACCATTTGTCGCTGGCCACTGTCTGTCACCGGTCACTTTTCATATATTTTTTTAAAATCCCTAACACTTTTAGAGAGAGAAAACTGCAAGAGATTTTTTTTAAAAAAAATATTATTGTGTATAAATATTACTAGTTAAAATCTGTAAAGTTTTCAGTATGTATAATTATTTATGAAAAAATATAAAGATTAGTATAATTTTAAATGATATTATTTACACAAGCTATATAATTTTTTTAAAATAAACAATATAATTTTTAAAAAAGATGGTGGTTGGCTGCGATAATCGACGGCTGCCAAAGGCAATGGCCAGAAGTTAATGGCGACGACCGATAGGTGGTGGCCGAAAGCTAGCGACGGTCATTGTCGGCGACGATCCACAATAGTGGTTTGTAAAAAGAAAAACCAAAAACTAAAGCAAAAAAAAAAAAATTGAAGCAACAAAAAAAAAACTTCTTATTGCATATAAAGTCAAAGGTATATATATGTTACACCCAAATATAGAAGAGTGTACCATAACAACCACCGTTTTCTTTGGGCCTATCGCCCGAATTAATACCAAAATAAAAAAGTTTTAACGTTAATTTTAGCTTCTTCTTTTTTTTTTTGAATAAAAAGTTTAAGGTGAAAAGTGACTTTCTTCATTCTTCTAATATAAAGACAAACTATAAATCTTATTCTTTGGCTACTAATAGTCCTTTTCGGAGACTTCTGTCATGGATCTAAAATGTTTGGATTCATAGATAAACTATTTTTTTTTAATTTGATAATATTTATATGTAAATATAAGTATATAAAAAAATTATCGTTAAAATTTATAAATTTTTTGTATGTATAATTATTCATAAAAAAAAATAATTTGATTAAATTTTTATACGAATCTGAATATTACTTAATTAAAATCTGTAAAGATTCAACTTTTAATCTCAATCATTGATTTATTTTAATAATAAATCAATGATAAAAAAATACCATGGTCCATCCATGAACCACCTTTGGGTGGTTCATATTAGACTTTTCCATCCTTTCCTTTTACTTAAATTTTCCTTTAACACCTTAATTTCTTTATACAAACTTAATTTCTTTAATCAATTTTATTTTCAATTTTTTCTAATAAATTTTCTTATCAATTTCATTTTTATGTGCTTAATCAAATATTCAAATCGCGTATTTAATTATTTATTTATGGAAGTCAACAATTAATAGATACAGTAGTTTTATATAGAGTTTAACTATACTAAAAATTAACATTTTTCTGGTTTTTTTAAAAATTAAAATAAAATGTACAATCAATAGTATTTAAATTCTTCATTAAAAAAATGATGTTGAAATGACTTCTTAATCATAATAATATCCGATAATTAATTTCATAATAATATTTATAGAGATATTTGGTCAAAAACTAAATTCATCACATGCTACGTATTTATAACATACTAAGAATTAAATATCTATAATATATTCTAAACATACATTAAAACTTTAAAAAAAAAAAAATAAAAATATTAGTCTTATATCTTTTTTTATAACTGAATTACTATTTACATTATTTTTAAAAGATGTGATTGAATAAGAAAAAATAATAATAAAATATATATAATGAATAATATTAAATAAAATATAAAAAATTATATCTATTATTTGATATAAGAATATAAATATTAAAAAAAAAATCATGTAATGCATCCACTATTAACTAGTAATAGATAAAACACAAGTACTTTCCTTGATTTCGTGTGTCCGTCACACGATTTTGCTTTGGTAGAATTCAACATTTTTCTTTTTCCTTTATTTGGCTGTGTTTTGATAATAAAATGGCGAATTACGTGATATGTATAAGTTGGATACCAACGTGATGAAATATAAGATTTTAGGAAAAAATTAGTGAGTTATTTATAAAGTGATGAAGTAAAAGTGTATTTATTATTAATTTAATTTAAAATAAATTGTGAATTTTATTCATTAAATAATTTAAGAGTATTTACACACTTATTTATTTATTTTAAGATAAATTCACTTTTAGAGTAACATTCTTTATGATTTTAATGATAACTAGGTTTTATAGGTATTGTGATTAGGTGGTGTCTGAACCACCTTATGCGTACTTCGACTAACACTTTTTTAGTTTAGTCAAAGGCAAACCATCCACAGTAAGACTAGTGGATTCACAAGAATATTTTTTACAATTTGTCTTCAAAAAATTAACATATATGAGATCTGAATTCGTACCTGTATCGATAACTAGTTAGTATCACGTGCATTGTAAGAGATTCCTTTAAATTATGCTAAAATTTTAAATAAAATGTAAATTAAAAAAGCATAATTAGTTGAAAGATAATTTAATTTTGAAATTTAAAAAAATGTTAAGAATGACAATGTCATTCTTTAAGGAAAATAAAATTAAGAATGATACATGTCATTCTTTAAAAAAGAGCATAATAAAATATTAACTCACTCTCAAGTAAATGTATTCTAATTTAATAGATAAAGATGAACACTTTATTTTTCTCAATAATAGCTAGTTCAATTAAAGGTAGATCTAGCCCATAGGTTCACAAGGGTTCTTTATTTAAATACATCTTATTACTTATTTAAATATATGATCTTTTAACAGGGTATTTTATATGCATTGGTGTATATTTAAAGATAAATACAAAAAAGATAATTTAAATAATCTTCATAATTAACCCAATAATAATTAGTTACAAATAGGGATTGAAATAGATCAGGTAATTTATTGGAGGCCTATGAGTTAGTCTATGTTATAATCTAGTTTTACCTAACCTGTTTAACAAAAAAACTAGATTAAGGGATCTTAAAAAGTTTATTTAGATAAAACGACTTCAAGTATTTGAAAAAGTCTTTTATGCATAATAAGTTGGCCTATTTAATTATATATACTATTACTTTACATATATTGTGATAATTTAATATTTATATAATATAATTAATTTTATAAATAATTTAATATTTTATAAAAATGTAGGCTCGTTAAGTTATATAAATGATTTAGGCCCATTAGCTTATCTCGTTAGTCTATTTATAACTAAGTCTGTTAGCTTATTTAAAAGATTTATTACAAAGTATATATTTAAACAAATTTTCAAATTAAACTAGACTTTTAAAAATATCAGACTTGAGTCTTGCATTTGAAAAATAGGTCATGCCTGTTTAAAGTAAAGCATGACTTGACCTGACTTATTTTTATATCTGATTATAATAAAAATGGGTTACGATGTAGGCAAACCTTAAAAAACAATAAAAAAAATCATAATTATTTATTTTTTGTTTTAACAAAACAAAAATACAAGTTGTTGCCGAAAAATTTGAATAATTTACATAAAGTTATAAATTCAAACTTCTTTATTATTATTATAACAAAAATATGAGTTTATAATCAAGTAGTACGAGTTAATACACCAATTAATAAAAAACAATTTATTAGTTGAAATAACCTTGATTTGTTATTCAACCTTAAGACTGAATATATGTATGTTACATATTTAAATTAAACGTCTAAAGTAATGTTTTAAAAATCGATTGAATCATTAAATTGATAATGTGAGTGATTTATGATTTTATCAGTTCAATTGATTTAATCATAAGTTAAATCAATAATATTATAGTTATATAAATTTCTCTTTTTTTTAAAAAAATAATCAATTAAGAAATTTAAATTAAAAATTAATTAATTCAACCAATCAATTCATTGACTTTTATCAATTTTCTTAACATTTTATTGATTTTTAACAATTGAACCGTTTATTCAATTTTCCAAGTAAATTAAAATTAATGGAGTGACCAGTTTATAATTCAATCAGTCCGGTTGAATCGATTTTTACAAGGATGATGAGAGTTATGTATCTTTAGTATCTTTATTCTTTAACATCTAAGAAAAATACGAAGTATTATATTATTTTAATAGATTAAGGGAAAAAAAAAGGGAGAAACCTTGTTAACACAGATGAAAAGAGCAAAAAAAATTAAGATAAACATTAAAAAATAAAAGATAGGAGACACTTGGAAAGAAAAACAGAAAATAGAGGAAAAACAGGAATTAGATCAGAGGAGGTAGCAGAGAGAGGCAGATACAGATCGGAAGTGATACGTTGTTGGCCACATCCGAAGAACTTCCTCGGAGTGCTCAAAATTACATTAAAAGAGAGAAAGTTAAGCAGAAGGAGAAGGAGAAAGAGAAGGAGGTATGGGGAACAAAGCTTTGTGGTTGTTGGTACTCCTCTTCCTCTGCTTCTTCTCAACCACTCGGGCTATCTGGCTCACCTTACCCGCCTCCGGTACCAAGTGCGTTTCTGAAGAAATCCAGAACAATGTCGTCGTTTTGGCTGATTACGTTGTCGTCGCCGGTGATCACTCCCTCAATCCCACCATTTCGGTCAAGGTACCATCTTTCGATTTCATTCGATAACCCTTTTCCGATTGCTTTCGTGGGTCTCTCTTCAATTCTTCAATTGTGGTGTGGATCAATTAGGATTATATAATTTTTTCCCTTATTTTTTTTGTTGTTGGTAATTTTGTTTGGTTTCTGAGACAATCGAGAAGAACATATTTAATTCTTATTTGTATTGATCGATATATACTTTCTGGTTGTGTGCCTTCAGTAATTTGAAAGATTAAACAATTTATCATCTTCGACTGAGTAAACTGGAAAACGATTGAAGCACTTTTATATTACTACAAAAAGAAGAGACGATTTTTGTGAGATGTTTTCCATTAAAGGAGTGAGTAATTGACAATTCTAGAGAGGGACTGCTTCTGCTTGCAAAATTGATTAGTAGGTAGCTCATGTTGTGTGCCATGATCAGTAAACCTATCCCTTTGTGTGTTAAATTAGATGTTCCCTTCTGAAATGTATGATCCGTATATCTTTTTTTGATGAACTAATTTTTTGGGCTATTTTAACCTTAATGCATGCTTATCTTGGCCATGGTGTTATAATGCTTTAAATCTTGATGGCTGCCAGTGCCACCACTTCGTGTTAATTTAATTTGCTTTGCTAAAAAATCTGCAACTTCAGTGTGAGATGCTTATTTATAGAACGATGGCATCCTAATTTTAATTTTATTATATGTTAATCTTATCCAAAAATTGGCCCCTTTTTTTCTCACATAATGTCATTTGGCCCATTTGGAAATTTGTTTGTGGAGATGTTATGATGGTAGAGTAATGGTTATTTGGGTTTAGTTTAGATGGTGGGACTGTCTTACATACGGTTCAGACTTCAGAGAATATTATCCTTGCTGTGCTGAGGTGCTGCTGAGATCAAAGATGGCAGAGCAAGAGACATCAGTACCTTGGCTACCTAACTGGGCCATGGATCAATTACTTAATTACTTCAAATAAAAGAATCTCTAGTCTGTCAAGAAATGTGGGTTGAATAATTGTGAAGTGCATGCAATTATTCGAGACAGTATATAATACTAATAGTTTAATTTCTGTCTAGACCTATTCTTGTATCATCAAGATATATAACTTTCACTGGGGTTTAAACGACAACCTTGAGACATCAGATTGTTAAAAGGGTCTATTTCTTGTAAGTTTCTCTCTTGATTTTTTATAGTAATTTGTTTTCTTTAGGTGACATCACCATATGGAAACAATCTTCATCATAGGGAGAACACAACAATTGGTAATTTTGCATTTACAACTCAAGAGACTGGGAACTACCTAGCATGCTTCTGGGTGGATCATAATCAAGGAGGTGGAGATGTTAGTGTGAACCTTGATTGGAAAATTGGAATTGCTGCCAAGGATTGGGATTCAGTTGCTAGAAAAGAGAAGATTGAGGTAAACATTTCTGTGATATCTATAATATTTTAATGTACCTATGAATTCCATGTAGAACTTCTGAGTTCTATCTCTCAAGGGCCAAAATTTACTCAAATGCCCATCAAAGAATGAAACGAAGTGCTGCTTCTGCAAGGGATTAAGAATATCAAGATTTGTTGTTTGCTTGAATTATTTTTGGTTTTTGCTCTGAGCACGAAAACTACCTTTTAGTAAATTCAAGCAAATTGAAGTTAGCTCTCTTCTTCTCTTTGCTTTATATTGCTCCGTTTTGTTGACATCAGTCTCTACATGTGATTGATGCCTAGGGAGTAGAGCTTGAGTTGAGAAAGCTAGAAGGAGCAGTGGAGGCCATCCACGAGAATTTGATCTATCTGAAGGGCAGGTAATTCTTATTATGTCAACACTCTTCCCCAAGAAAAAATATCTTGCAAATGATTTTAACTTCTCTGATGTTTCTTTCTTCTTCTCCTTTTTTGTTTTTTGTATTTACTCAGGGAAGCAGAGATGAGGACCGTGAGTGAAATAACAAATGCAAGAGTTGCATGGTTTAGTATTATGTCCTTGGGTATCTGTATTGCAGTTTCAGCTTTGCAGTTGTGGCATTTGAAGCGATATTTCCAGAAGAAGAAGCTTATTTAGATGGTACCAGTGTTAATTCAATTTTGAAGAACGAATTTTATAACTTGAGCATTTTTTTAGGCTTTACTTCTTACACAAGTAGGGAAATTTTTTATACCACCTAGACTTTCCAACTTTTCTTATCCACAGAATTTTATTATGATGCATTAACTACTTGCTCTTGGTAGGGGACAAATGGGTAAGGTGTGATCAATTATAAAAGACAGATTATTAAATCAGAGTACATCTTCCCACATATATCATCACTTCACATTTATACATTTTTTATCATCTGATTTTGACTGATATTAGCTTATTTTCTGTATAATTGTACTCTGATTCTGTCACATACTTCAATGAAAGGTGATGTGTCTTATAAATATGTTTCAGGCTGAGTAGTAGGTTGAACCATGAATGAATGTAAGGATGTTCAAATCCAAACTAATAAAAAAAAAATCGAAAAATCGATCTAAAAAAATCGAAAACGAACAAAAACCAAAGTAGACTGAATTGATTTGGATTGAATTTGTGAAGAATTGATCGATTCGGTTGTTTTCGGTTCAATTTTATGGAATCGATTTAAATCGAACCGAACAAATTACTACATTAATTATACACCTAAAATTACTTAAATAATCCCCTCTCATTTGTTCATTTTTGTTGGTCTCCAGGCTCAATTCCGAGAAGGATTACAATTATTGAGTTGTCATTTTGATTTTATTTGTTTGAATTCTGAATTTTGAAATTACTGTATCATTTTATTTGTTTGTATTTTATGAATGATTTGGAGTTTGAAATTTGAATTATATTGCTGCTGTTGTGTATTACTCACATTTATATTGCATTTTTATTATGTTATTAGTAAAAAATTGAATCATTTAATCTAATTTAAATTGATTAAAATTAGTTTGGATTAGATTGATTTGATTATTGGAATTTATTTAATCCAAACTGAATTGATGATACTTATCTTATTTGGATTAGATGACCTTTTACCTTAAAATCGATTCAAGAACACTCCTAGGTTAATGTTTTCGTTGGTAGTGTTATTTGAGGATGTAGAAGCAACGTAAGTTGTCTGATCTTGCTGTTACTGGTAATAATATTATTAAGGATGTTTGTGTTTGGCACGTGAGAAAATGGTTAGAGGAATAGATGTAAACGTGAAAAATGTATTCTACTATGCTCTAGTACATTGATAATGTATTAAATTTCGTTTCTTGGTGACAGATCTTTTTGTTCTTTTTTTTTGTGGGTGGTGTAATTTTATATGTTGAGATATACAATTAAAGCTGCGAATGAGATTTGGATCACTTAGTTAATTTTTCGCTCGTGATAATAAAATAATTTAAGTTGGAATTCACGGTTTTTTCATTGATAAGTGATTTAAATTTAATTATAAATTCTTACTAAAATTAATAATATGTCTTATTTTAGAATAGAAATAACTTTTTCTCATCCTAAACTTAAAAAAAAAAACAATTAAAACTATTATAATTATCATTTAATAGAATGTAATACATTTTTTTATAACTTGCTCAAGTTAATTATATAATCGAATCTTATATGACAATCCAATTTAATCTTATTAAAATTTGAATGAGTCAAACTGAAATTTGGATTCGATAAGTACCCATAATCGTGATGGCCTTGGTTACTAATTGATAAAAGCAATATGTACAAGCTTTGCATCATCGGTTTACTGTCCTTTTTATCTTCCATAATTTAAAATGATTTAATATTAATTCACTTTTCGTGTAAAACTTATTTATTATGTATTACCAAATCATGGCAAATTATTTTCACATCCATTTTCTCTTATTTATCCTTGTCGCAAACCCGCTTGAAAACCCAATTCACTGACCACATTTGGGACCACCTGAAGGGACCAAGTGCATACCAGTGAGTAGAGAAATTAGACCCAAACTCCTGTCAAACAACGGACAATCCTTTTCTCCATAGCAAATCAAGTCACCAAGCTACACAATCTTAACCCTAAATGAGACCCAAACTCCTCAAATCAACGCCCAATAACCAACAATCTCAACCCTAGTGCCACAACCACCGTTCCTCACGCTCCAACACCCCCCCCCCCCATGTATGACACAGCAAACCCATGATAATGTTCAAGCCTTAGGACACCTCTTTGAATGACGACCTCTTTCCTGTCTCAGCGATGCATAAATCCGAAGAGGAGTATTGGTCTTTTTGAACCCTGGGGAGGTGATTAACCGTGCAAGAGAGAGGGGAGGATATAATGGTCAGCAATGATGCTGCAAGGCAAAAGAAAGTAGTTAGTTGCATTACATTCTGTTAATCAATTTTAACGGACCGTTATCTTTGGGGTACAACGTGTAAACCTATTTAATAAAATAATGACGATATTCTTTCCATATTTTTTTCAAACATCACTTTTTATATTATTCTTAATACTATTAATTATATAATTTTTTCTCGTTTAATTATAACTATTAAAAAATGTAATAAAAAGTAGTATGAAATAAAAATTAGAATAAGATAATCATTTTCCTTAATAAAATAAAGGAGCAGAGTGTAATGTTAAAAACTAAAGAGGTGTAGGGAGTGTAATGTTGCCAAACTTCAAGAAAGGGGAGAGTAATTTACCCTAGAGTTTAATTTAACTATGAAACAACTATAACAGACTTGTCTAATAATGTATCAATACATCATTAAATGATAATACAAAAAATATCAAATTTAAACTTAATTTAAAATGGTGTCTAGTATATAATCTTTCAATATATAAATATAGCAATATTATTATCCTGTACTTTTGACAATCAAGGGAGAGGTGGTAAACCATTCATACTCCAAATTAGCTAAAAAAAGATAATCAATTTTCAAATGACGTTCAAAACAATAAATAAGAAGTTAACAAATTAATTAGTTCCCCAAAAAAATTGAGACACATAATTAATTCAGCAGTCCAGCTGAAACTGGAAATCAACATGAAATGTCCTGTATTAAGAATGCATCAAGAAATAATAGCCTGTTCTAAGCTTTATTCTATTCGAACTATCTCGTGATTCATGTATCTCAACCGGCAAATCTCATCAAAAAAATCATCAGCACTGCTATGGCAGCTCTTCATCTGAAGAATCTTTATAACCATGGTCTTTAAGTTTTTCCCATACTTCAACAAGGATTCAAGAGTACTCATTTTTTGTTCAGCATTTAGTGGTGATCTCACTGTGATCACAACCTCCTCCAAACATGGAATCACAAAACCCGGATCCACCTGTAAAATGAATGAGTATCTTCATCAGATAAGATGTTGGAGAACAACCTTAATCAGAAGTGTAACATCAAAATTATTATGAATTTACATGTTTCAGACTGTTCCTCTGGCATAGTGCTGCAAACATGGCTCCATGGATATCGAACTTGCGTAGCTTGGGATGGCTATTGAAAAAATCAACAAAATCAATCTCTGGAAAGGGTTGAAGAGCCTCATAGTCCCCAGAGAATTCAACCTTCATATAGAGATGCTTCACCTCACTTGCCAATTTCAGCATTTTGCATATTGCATCCCAGCACCACTGGACCCCCCTCATAGACAGGAACTCCAGAGCTGTGAGGTTTCCAAAATCAATCATGTATACTCTCCCTGGAAGCAATTAACATGAAAGGAAAGAAAATTAAGCTGACAAAGCCAAAAAGATGATTACTTTGTAGATTACTTGGGACGAAGAAAAAATACGGCCAATAAAAAATATGTACAAGAATCACTTCAAACAGTCGATTACCTGCACTATTGGATATTGAAAGATTCGTCAGATACTTGGTTTCAGGGACCCTAATCCAACTACAGCCTTGTACCTCAAGGGATGCAATTTTCGGGCAGGTTAGAGAAAGTGAACAGTTCCCCAGACCATAAAAATCCAGCTTACACTGCTCTAAATACGGCAGGTCGATTGAGATTGACCTAACCCCTTCACATCCAAGCAGTAACAACCTTGTCAGATATGGACATGACCGAAGCACCACAGTTAATACAGGATCCTCCAATCTTGCACCAATTATTTCTAGGGTCCTAAGATTTTGGAAGACATCCCATTTAGGGGAATGTATCATTAAGACACCCCATAGTTTTAGAGATTCCAAATTCCTTGCAGCGCCAATGCAATCCAACTTTGATGGGCTTTCATGGGAAGCCTGATTGTCAGCAAGGTTGTCCATTCGAAGGTCAAGTTGAGAAAGAGATAGACCTACAAGTGATAGCCATGAAGCAAGGCCAGAAGGGGAGAAAGGGCTATATACAACTAGCTCTTCTAATCGCACAACTGTTGATAACATTCTTTTCACAATGTTGTCAGGACTTTCACCGCCAGGAGGGTTATCAAATGAGTTGCGAGGAAAGTAGAGAGTTCTGATATAAGCCATTGAGTCCTTCCATCGCTTAGAAACACAATTGCAAGCTGCCACTTCGCGAGCATTATTGATATGGGACAAGATGTATTGAAGTATGGCATCAGGGAGAGATTCCATTGCTGAGGACAAGAATCAAATAGATAACTGTCAGTATGCAGACAGATTCAAGAACATCTTTCCAAATTAGCAGTATGAAGAAAGAATACAATTAGAAATGATGAAGACTGTCATCACTCATCAGGCAAAATTGGTGCTATCAAGCACTAGTATTAGAAGAATCTGTAATCCTCAAGTCATCCTACTCTCACAATCTAATTGAAGCATTTCCTTCCCTAGAACTGTCTTTACTATTACAATCTCCTTTGAGTTTTAGTTCCTATTTCTTAAGGTATACTATGAAAATTTTCCCTCTTTGACTTGAAACAATGAAGTAAGTTGAAAAACAAAAACCCAATAGAAGGAAGTGCTAACTAAACTGTATAATTATCGTCATGGAGAGGCATGTTTCTAGAAAAGAAGCTCTAAAAATCACTTGTTAAACTGTTTGCTTGGCAGTGTTAGCAACTAAATGGAGCACTAACTATAAGCAATTATGTTGCATAGAGAAACAAAAAAGATTGAAAAGCTCTCTGTAGTACATTGGGATATAGAAGGAGAATACCCAGATGGGAAAGGTGGAAAATTCTGCATGCAATTAATATATTTGTAGCATAATTAGAGGAACCAATATAAGATTTAAGCATTATATCATAATTCCAGGCAGAAATGAAACCAAATCTGGGAAATTTGGTTGGAGAAATTCATGCATATGGATATGGATAGAACCCAATCATGGTTCAAACTCAGAAACACAAAAAAGAATATATATTTTTTTAATCCAGCGAGGGAGAAGCAAAAAGGGTCACAGAAACAGCTTACACATTGAAATCCGAATAGAAGGGGGGAAAAAAGACTTGGCGATTAACTCAGAATGAAGATCAAGATCTGGGGTTGGATCTTCGCTGCTCTTTTGCCTATGCCTCTCTCTCTCTCTCTCTCTCTCTCTCTAGGATTAGTCGAGGTTGAGAGAGAAGTGGGAACGGACAAATGGGGCAAGGAAGAGAGGGAAGAAGAAGAAAAAGGAGGTTTGAATTGAGGAGCAGGGTTTTGGGTATTTTCGAAATTTTTCTGGTAAATATGTGTTGTTTTGTTGCCTTAAAGTTAAAAAAATGGAGAAGGTGGGTGGGACTGAAAATTAAAATTAAAATTAGCCCGCTTTCCTTTTAGGTATTTCAAATTTTTTGACCGTTCAAACAGAGATTCCCACACAGCTCACACTGATGTTCTGAAACCCACGTCCACGTGATTTGTCATTTCATGATGTATTGTGTCCTTGTGTTTGAAAAATATAATTTTTTATTACCAGATAAAAAAAATATTTTTTTTATTACAAGAGATTTTTCCTAAAATTTATGGTAAGACTGAAAGTTTGTATTATGTATGTAATTTAATGTTTCTAAAATTTTACACTAGTTTGTTTAAGTGCTCTGTGTGGCTTTGCTGTACTTATACTGTATAGTAGCATTTTTTTTAAAGAAAAATTATCTAGGATTGTTAAAAAATTGTATTCAAAGTTTTAAACATGTAAATGTTTCTTAGAAAATTTTATATGACTTAGAAATCGATTTGTTGTCTATTGAAATCTTATAAAATTGAAGTGTTGGGAGCTGAGTCCTTTCTACACAAGAAGGTAATGGCCAGCCTAGCCTTGCAGGAGACATACATAATTTTCTTCTTCAAAGAGGCAGCCAGCAAATTTGTTCTTTGTTTAACGGCACCTCGAGGGTTTCATTATTCATTCTTAATACATGATATCTTACCTAGTGCGGAATTTATTTCAATGATAACAATATAAAGCACGTTGCAATATTTTGAAAGAAGCAAATTTAACAGCAGCTTCTCTTGCATTTACTTTACTCACTGCAAAGAAATCCTTTTCGTTTTCATAGAATCACAGGCAACCAAGTTAGAAAGTCGTTAAAATATTAAGATTACATTTTCAAGCTTTCTTGTCTCCTGAGCAAAGCTGATATTATATTATATTAATATATCAAGATTTGACAACCACCTCTTTTGAATCAGAGTTTGCCACATAATACAAATTTCAAGGAAGAAAAATAGGAAAACCCATTACACAGCTTAAGATTATTATCCATCCTATTTCAGTTGAGAAAAAACAGTCCCAAAATGCTTCAACTCAGCTTGAATAATAGTAGAGGGCTAGAATAAGTTCCAACAAGTATTTTCAGGAAGTTTGACAGTAATTTGAATCCCTTGAAAGGAAGAAAACACGATGGCAAGGTGAACACAAGTATTGCAACGCTGACAATGCATCATAGAGGAACCCGGTAAGATGGATCGACCATTTTCAAGATAAACAAGTTTCCTTTGTCACCTCTTGATACCCTGTTAAATTATAATGAAAAAGTATGACAACGATTATTTGATATCTATACCAAATGATAGTAAAGCAATATACAGTGGAGACAAGGCAAAAAAGGTATAATGCGGTTCATAAACATCTTTCTCCAAGAAAAATAGAAGTGAATGTGACAAAAATGTTGGAGCTTTTTTATCACTACATGTAATCTGGTAACTCACCGCAGTTCTTCATCCAAATATGTTATTTCCAGTTCACCTCGGGCTCTTCCAGGTGCCTTAACAGGTATCTGCACATGCACAGCATGATGACAAAGATCATGTTCACAAGCTATTACTCAACAGAAGTGCAGGAACATGCATACACATTGCTTATTAGGGTACTTGATCCATATAAAATTGCAGACGCCTAATTTATAACTTTCACTTAAGGAAGTAATGTAATGTACATGGGCTTGGTTGGAGCTTGTTAGATAATTAGCATTTGCCAGGAACCTCAACAGAATTTCATTTTTCACTCCTAAAGGTTCTCAAGCCAACGTTATCTGAAACATTACAAAATATAATTTCAATGATAACTATTGAAACTCTGAATACTTACGAAGCCTGCAATTTTGAAAGTATCAAACTTTACAGCCACTTTCCTTGCATTTAGAGGTGTTAAATCTGCTGTCACCTACACAATGTTGATTTCATTTACACATGCAAATGTCAGAGTGATAATGCATATGGTGAAATTTAACTCAATTTTACAAGTGTCACCTGGTTGAAGAATGGCCATGATTCCATATTTTGAGCCCTGAGAGTATCAACATTGATTGCTTGATAATTTGTAACCGATCTAAAAAACTTTGGTCTCTGGCATTGCGTTATTGAAAAAGTTAGTACAATATATGCAGGCAAAAAAGGTTGATGGCAAGGAGGAGATAAAAAAAAAACAAGCAAAAAGAGGAACCTATTAACTTCACTATCTATAAGACGAGCATATTACAAGTAACACCGTCAAAAGGAGCTAGGCCAGACTGGAGTTTAGGAGGCCTGTTTCAAATTTAAATGCAGCCCTAAATAGGCTAATCTGAAATCGACAGGCTAGTGCAGGCTAGCTCACAAAAACCCAATAACAAAAGGAAGAAAAAAATTCAATCCATTATATATTTTTTACTTTACTTTGCTTTTTATTTTAAATATGATTTTTAATATGGATTTTGTAATTTATTTTGTGTAATACACATATAAACTATTATAATTTGTGAGGTTTACTTAATTTTAAATATTTTTATTTTTGTAGCTTTTGAAAGAAGAAAGATTTGCATGGATTGCAAAGTCATCCCTAGAGAGAGTTTGACTATCCAACACAGGGTTTTGGTTATGTATGTACGAGTTAAGATGAGAGTAAGGAGAAATTGTCGAGCCAGAGAGCCAAGGATCAAATGGTGGCAACTGAAGGGCCGAAAACAAATGCTCTTTCAGAGGAGGATTATGGAGGAAGAGATTTGGGAGGTACAAGGGAGTGCTAATGATATGTGGAACGAGATGGCTAAAGGGATTAGGAAGGTAGCAAAAGAGACACTCGGTGAATCAAGAGGCTTTGGACCCAAGGATAAAGAATCTTGGTGGTGGGACACAAGTGTACAAGATAAGGTTAAGGTTAAAAGAAAATGTTATAAAGTTTGACACGTGTGTAAAAATGATGAAAATTGGAAAAAATATAAGGCAGCTAAAAAGATACTAAGAAGGCGGTGAGCGAGGCGAAAGCTAAAGCGTTTAACGGGTTATATCAATTGTTGGGCACCAAAGACGGAGAAAGGTATATCTACAAGCTTGCTAAAAGTAGGGAAAGGAAGACAAGAGACTTGGATCAAGTGAAATGCATTAAGGATGAAAAGGGTAAAGTCTTGATTACGGAACAAGACATCAAAGATCGATGGAAAGGTTATTTTCACAAGTTATTTAATGAGGAATACGGGACATTAGGGGACTCAGACATTCTAAACACTAGAGAGGAAGACCAAAATAAAATATTTTATCGTAGAATTCGAGAGTTTGAGGTAAAAGAAGCTTTGAAGAGGATGGATA
Organism: Ormosia emarginata; assembly: GCA_029884605.1. Lineage (NCBI taxonomy): Eukaryota > Viridiplantae > Streptophyta > Magnoliopsida > Fabales > Fabaceae > Ormosia > Ormosia emarginata. Next base: position 2,924,713 of record JAQQTP010000055.1, on the reverse strand, counting down.
ATGGAAAAACGTTGGGATCGGATAATATACCTATTGAGATGTGAAAGTGCCTAGGAGATAAAGGTATAAGCTGGCTTACAAAGCTGTTTAACGAGATAATGAAGTCTAAGAAAATGCCAAATGAATGGAGGAGAAGTACTTTAATCCCTATTTATAAGAATAAGGGAGATATACAAAACTGTGCAAATTACAGAGGGATTAAGCTCATGAGTCATACCATAAAGTTATGAGAAAAAGTCATTGAAAGGAGACTAAGACAAGAGACTCATGTTTCAGATAATCAATTTAGTTTTATGCCTGGGAGGTCAACCATGGAAGCAATCTATCTTCTACGAAGATTGACGGAGTGGTATCGGAGGAAGCAAAAAGACCTACACATGATTTTCATTGATCTGGAAAAAGCTTACGATAAGATACCGAGAGAGGTCTTGTGGAAGGCTTTGGAGAAGAAAGGAGTTCGTATCGCCTATATTCGAGCAATCCAAGATATGTATGATGAGGCTACAACTAGTGTGAGAACACCGGATGGGGTCACAGAAGAGTTCCCTATAACTATAAGACTGCACCAAGGGTCAACTTTGAGTCCTTATCTTTTTGGTCTTGGATGTGCTTACTGCACATATCCAAGAGCCAGTGCCACAATACATGCTTTTTGCAGATGATATAGTCTTAGTTGGAGAGTCGAGAGAAGAAATAAATGCGTAGCTAGAGTTATGGGGAGACGGGCTTTGGAAGAACATGGCTTTCGTCTAAGCAGGAGTAAGACGGAGTATATGGAATGTAAGTTCAGTAAGAAACATGTTAATGCTAGCTTAGCGGTAAAAATTGGAGATCATACAATACCACAAGTCACACAGTTTAGGTATCTTGGATCCATCATACAAAATGACAGAGAGATAGAAGGAGATGTAAACCATAGGATTCAAGCTGGATGGATGAAATGGAGGAGTGCTTCAGGAGTTATTTGTGATAGAAAAGTGTCTCTCAAGCTTAAGGGTAAATTTTTCCGCACTGCCTATAAGGCCCGCAATGTTGTATGATATTGAATGTTGGGCGGTAAAAAGCCAACAAGAGCACAAGATCAGTGTCGCAGAGATAAGGATGTTGCGTTGGATGTGTGGCCATACTAGACAAGATAAGATTAGGAATGAATGCATTAGAGAGAAAGTAAGGGTAACACCTATTGTGGAAAAGATGGGAGAATCTCGCCTTAGGTGGTTTGGACATGTAAGGAGAAGACCCTTAGAAGCCCCTGTAAGAAGAGTAGATCAGGTGGAGAATAGCCCAATAGCTAGGTAGAAAAAGACCAAGAAAGACTATAGGTGAAACGGTTAAAAAAGATCTAGATTTGAATGGCATTTCTGAAGACTTGGTTCATGATAGGACACAATGGCGTCGTTTGATCCATGTAGCCGACCCCATTTAGTGGGAAAAGGCTTGGTTGTTGTTGTAGCTTTTGAATTTTTTTTAAAATCTATTAGAGAGTCATCTAATCTTGCAAAATGAAAGGGGGCAATAAAAGCATAATAGTTATTTTGGAATTTAGTGAAAGCTGGTTAAAATCTAAGTCATGTACAGCACAAGAAATAGATACTGTGGCTTCATGAAGAGCATAAATACAACAAACTTAGAGAAGCTAGTAGTGATACTGATGCTAAACGGTTAGTTAAATGACTGAATACATGTAGTAGATATTGGTTTTATGTTTGACTTTTCTGCAAATATTGAGAAGCAAAAATTTGCACACAACTCTGGAAATGGCACAATTGTTCCACTGATGTAAACTCCCGGCAGCAGTACAGGACGATTGTATGGTCTAAACCAAAGTGAGAACTGGAGCTTCTTGAAAGTTTTACCTTGGAGCTTAATCATGTACCTTCTCTAATGGTTAATATAATAAGTTTGTATCATATTTGAAAATGAGTAAACAATAAGAAAGATGTATCCTAATATAATCTTAATTACTGAATAACTATTTAGTAGACAGTTTCATACTTTAGGCCATAGGGGAATCCTAAACCAAGAATAGGAAAATTCTCTTTGTATTTTTCAGGTGATTGTATTCTTTTTTACTACAATCTAATCTATGAATCTCTTCAATTAATATATGCATTTATGACCTACTATTATGCATTCTCATAGTAAAATAGTAAGGGTTCTATTTTTGAACTTTACTTCTTGCACATAAATCTACAGTACTGCTCACATTTGTTATATTAACTCAAATCTAAAATTATACCAAAGGAGCAGTGATATGTAAACACAGATAGAAGGAAACAACCTGCAATGCTTAAAAACATTAGATGCATCATAATACCTAACATATCTTGGATGATTTATCAACCGAATATAGATATAACCATGAACAATGGTAAGGGGAAAAAAATATTTGTTTACCTGGGTTTGCAAGATTGACTGTGAGGTAGTGTATATAAGCTCCCATTTCCCATCCAGCAGATTAGATTTTAGGGGCTCCTTTATTGGATTAACTGCTTCAAGTTTGCGTGCAATCTATTTAGAAATAAATTCCAAGAATTAAGAATAAAGATGCATGTGAACTTGAAAATTTTGCCACAATTCTATTGAGAGAAAATTATTGATATAAACATGCATCACACGTTCATGCTAAAGCAAAGAATAATGTATAATTAGAAACAATATGTACATTTTAATTAAATATTATGCATCAATCCACAAAGCATAAAACATATGTAGCTTCATATATACATATATCAAGACATATCAGCTATTAGAGTCCCACATCGCCTGCCTCAATCTTCTGAGTGCGGTTTATATACTTGTTGGGTCATTCTGCTTGATGTCAATTGATTTTAAGTTGAAATTTCACATCAACAACGTGGTGAATTCCTTCTTTCTAGGAATTTTGTGAGTAGCATTGTTGTTTTGTGTCTATCTCTTTCTACATGACAAGGTCATGTGAAACTTTGATAAGAGAGGCCCATCTCTCCCCTATCTTTTGGCTGAAAATACTACTACAAAATTATATTCCATAGTAGATATGACAAATGCTAGCAACACATTCTTTTGAACACTTCTTTTAACACTTGTTTTACTATTAATTCAACTCATGCACTTGAAAAGATTATTAAGAAAGAGATACTAATAACACTTGCTTTTAGACCAATAGTAAAACAAGTGTTAAAAGGAATATCTAGGGGGTGGCAAATGGATGAATTTGTTTGATTTTGGATTGGATCATAATGAATGGATCTAAAATAAACTATTAATCCATTTAAGATTTATTACAAAATGCTTAATATTATCTAATCCATCCATAATTCAATTTAATGGATGAATATTTAATTCATCCATTAATTCATTTTAATGGATTGGATGAATGAATATCCAACCCACTCATTTAAAAAAAAATATCTCTCTAAAAATTTTCATTCTCTCTCTAAAAAATGTTTCTCTCTCTATAAAAATTTCTTTCTCTCTCTAAAAATTTTCTCATTTGGCATTAGATTTTTGAAACTCGCTGTGTTATGAGCTTTATTGAAAGTGAAAGTGTTGAACAAAAAATAGGAAACTTGAAAATGTTTAGCTATTTGAAAAGAAAAAAAAAAACGTAAAATATATTGAATATCCATTGGATTGGTTTAGATATCTATTGGATATCCAATGTATATTTTGGTTGAATTGCTAACTATCCATAATTAAATTTAATCCATTAGATCCAATCCAATAATTTTTAATTGGATAGACTGGACTGATTTAATATGAATGAATTGAATGAATTAAAAATTAATAAATTTTATTGTCAGTCCTTATCCAAAAGAATATGTTGTTAACATTTTTTTAGTAGATACAGCAAAAACCAACTTATAAACAGACAGTGATAAGCAGAAACTAAAAAGTTCCAGCAGATACTGAAATTTGAAAGTCCTTTGAAAATGATAGAATATTAAAAAAGAGAGAAAGACATGGTCATGAAAGCCCCACTTCTATTCAATTAATTTTTATTGGTAGAATTCAGTATCATGACTCCACTCCACTATGATAAGCTTCAAAAATAAGATTTTTTCTGTGATTTTTTTTTAAATAAAAATTATTTTATGTTTAGATGTAATATCAAAAAATATTTTTTTAATATTTAAATAACTTTTCTATGTTATAAAAAAATATTTTTTTAAAAAGCACCAAAATGTAAGTTGAAAAAAAAAATCCTTTATAATGCATTTGCGCTTTTTTAAAGAAGTGATTCAAACATGATAAAAAATATAAAAAAGTACTAAATTCACAGAAATATCAACCATCTTTAAGAATAGATAGAAGACACACATTATTTATCAAATTTGGAGTTGTTTCACAGAACCACAGACTAGAGCTGCATGAACAAAGTAACACTAAATTCATGTCAGGTTCTGTAGTCAAACATATTTTCATCTTCTTCCTAGCTTTCATTTAAGACAACGTTGATTAAGCAATCAGAGCATATGACTTTATGTTGTGAAACCAAAACTCAAAAGAGAAAAAAAAAATGTGAAGAAGCCAACCTGATCAACACTTTGCTGGTCTTCGGGAGTGGCATCAGCCCCTCGATCAAGGGGTGCAATGGCCTCGAGAAGCTCTTCCTTGATGGTCTTAGCATCTTTGCCTTTCTTTAGGAAAGCAGGAAAAAATGAAACTTGTGCTCTCCATTTCTCAGAGATAGCAAGGGCATGGCTGGTGTGATAGATGGTGGGTCTAATTGGGAAGTGAGAAGAAGAAGGTGGTGAATGAAAATGGAGCACTTTTGGAACTGAATCAGTGGTGGTATTGAGAGCTGAAAGTAGAGAGGGAGGAGAGGATAAGGCCATGCTTCAGCCACTCTGATATTAATTGTTTGCCTATTAAAAAAGTTTTCTTTTTGACTTGTGGGTTCTGTAAAAATTGAGAAGTGAAAATTACACAAACGTCCAAAAGTTTTGGTTTTTAACGCCAAAACCGCGTGGAAGCAGCGACTCCTCTTCCTTGCGTGGAAATGATAGAGTCTCTCTAATCGCACTCACCTCAATATAGTGTAATAGAATAGAACAGTTCATTTAGCACGTGCAAGGCTATGTTCCAGTGACTTGGCGGCTTGCACGTAGAGCCAGAAGTGAAGAGTAATCTATTTGATTGCTACGCATCTCTCTTTCTCTCTCTCTCTCTCCATTATAATCAGTTAGTTCTACTTCTCTTCCCTTCTCTTATGGTATGATTGATACTTGCTTGAGCTTCTGCTATGAGCTCCAAGCTTGAATCTTGAATACCCAACAAAAGATAATACCGAGAATGGGGCCAAAGTTTCCCATGACCCAGTTGAGAACATCGCTTGCGACTGCGACACCCAGTTATGTGATTTCTTCCCAGACCCAGAGGGATTTTTCTGCATACAAGTATTCTAGAAGAATATTCTCAGAGCAAAAATTTCCGTTCAAGTATTTGGGGGATAGATGGAAGCTGAATGACATAACTGCTAGTATGTTGTCTTTTCAAGTATTTCTTTGTTTCACTTTTTAGATGTCTGCTTCTTAGGTTCTTATGCTGCTGGGCGGGGAACTATCTGCTTCTTGTTTCAGCTAGATGTGTCGTGTGCTGCTTGTGTGTGAATTTTTCCAATTAGTGCTCAAGGTCACCTAGCAATAATTTCCAAATTAGAAATATTGTTACGAATAAAATTTCCCTCATTCATGGCCATATTGGAGAAGCTACCATTAGTTAAACAAACATGACACACCTACTCATTTGTTTATGTTCTTGAGCTGTTTGTTTGTTGCATGTAACTAATTGTGATTTGTCAATTATATAAAATTCCATATCGAATCAGCCTAATTACCCTCCTATTTACTTAAAGAAGAAATTATTGAATTTTTCTGGATAATATTTTCTGTTTTAAGTAATTAGGATGATCTTTAAGAAGATATAACATTTCTCTAAATTATATAGTGTATAATTATCCAACAAAAAAAGAAAAATTATATTGTACCTTTTTTCTGTCTCTCATTTTGGCTGTCTTTTAATTTTTTAATTTTCATTTCTTTTTCAAAGGTTCTATCCAAGAAAGATTGAATGTATTGCTTTTGCGGACCCAAAATTTTTGGAATGAAGTGGCTTCTCCGCTTGCAAAGCCTGGTCAAAGTAGGAAGCCTGGTCCTGAAAATGATTTTGGATTTCAAGTGATGGAAGACATATTTATGGTAGAACAGACAATTGACCGCAGAACGCCATATGGGATTCTTTCTCTAGCTGCTGTTATATGTATTGAGCAATTCAGCAGGTGCATACATGTGCATCATTTTATGTTGGGTGAAACTTTTCTGTATTGGTCCTTGGGCCAATGCATTCATCAAATGGATTTAATAAATTCATGACTAAAGTATATAATTGAAGTGCTATATGATATATGGTTTTTAGTTTTGCCCTTGGAATGTGCAATAAAATGATTCACTCCCAAAATTACAGTAAAAACAAAGTAATAAATGAAGACACTCAATAATCTATATTCTCTACTTTTCTGTTTCTTCTTTTGCCTTGAAATTTTTATATATTGGTTCTGATAATTTCATATGAATTTCTTTTCTAAACTGTTTCCTTCAATCCAAAAATATGATATATGTGGTTCTCGTGCTAGCCATGAGTTGAGTAATGACTGAGATACACAAGAATATAGTTGTCAATTTATCGTTTTATTAAATATGCAGGGAAGCAGCTTTTCCTATTAAGACATACATTACTCTTCTTTTTTCTTTTATTTTTGGTTACGTAAGAGGCCCAAGGGCTAGAGAAGGGTGGGGGAGGGGGAAGGGGGAGGGGGAGGGATTGAACGCACAACATCAAGCAACCCCTTATCTTAAAGGCCAGGGCTGTTGCCATGTGAACTATCAACCAGTTGGCATGTGTTGCTTTGTTGATTCAAGTAATTATATCAATGCAAAATTGAATCCTGGGAAGCTCCCTTAGTGAGGATTTTGTCCTTTTGTATTGCTTGCTTACTTCATGCCTATCAGACTGATACAGAAATTATTATTTGACTTTTTGACAATAAGATATGCAGGATGAATGGATTGACAGGGAAGAAAATGCAGAAAATTTTTGAAGCACTTGTTCCTGAATCTGTATATAGCGATGCCCGTAATTTGGTTGAATATTGCTGCTTTAGATTTTTGTCAAGGGATGGTTCTGATATTCATCCTTTCCTCAAGGTATAGAATAATCAGTTATTTGGATGATATATTGGAAGCCTTGTTCTTTTTCTATTTTGTATGGTATAAGTTCATCATGGTCTCATCAAAACATGCATTTGGTATTTTTTTGGGTTTGTCATTTTATCTTTCTCATTTAAAGCAGGGGGGAATTCTTTTTTTTGTTTTTGGTACTCAATATATTTGTTTGAAAGGTTGAGTTTCTAAACACACTTTTCAAAAGAAAAAAAAATGGTTTCCTGTTTTGTGTTGCTGCATATTTTTCTTTTGATCTAATCAACACCACTTCTCCTTCCCCTCTGTTTTTACTGCCTTCCTGCTCTACTCTAAAACGTCAAGAGACCTTTCCCTACAGAGCTGTGAAGGCTCGTCTGTGCCAGCAATTTGAGGATCACTGAATCCTCTTTGGTTACAGCATGATCAAAGTATTGAATCTGGTGCTCGGAGTGGGGAGGCATGGAATTTTTCAACAAATGCCAGTCTGCATTGATGAAGATGCTCCAAGCTGGTCAGACATCTGGCTCAAGAACACCAAGTCTCACAAGTATATGGTTGTGTTCATGCATCTCCTGTCCCTTTCCACCTAAAGACTCTGAAATTTGAACCCTCAGTCTGTCCGTAGTTGTCATACCCAATCCCTTCTCTTGTTTGACGAGCTCTTCCTCAAATCTGATAGAGTTAGGAATATCACTGTATTATATTATTCCTCTAGTAATGGGGAATTGCAGAGAAACAAAAGATATTCTCACAGTGGAGAAACGAACAGAAACAAAGAAAATGCAGAAAAATAACCAGGAGAAAGCTCCCATGCAAGACAAGCTTGCCCCAAGCAAAAATGCCGAAATGACAACAATATTCTGGATATCCTTTCCCCTCCTCTCACATTCATTTTATGCTACTCATGCAGAATCACCCTCTGCTGATGTGGCTTGCTCATGATTCATTCCAACCAAATTCCCCTTCTCCACCTCTTCTAACGGTTTCTCATTGCTTTTGCCCATTATACCCTTTCCCTTCTTCCTTCTAGTGTAAACTATCCACTGACGTGGGCCTTCCTCATACAGGCCTGGGCTTAAATTGTTTTCCCTAACAAAATCTCTTGAAATCTTTGCAATATAGATTTGATTAAGTCTTTGATTTCATTCGTACAGTCCAAATATGGTGTTGTTTTGAAGTCGCTGGTCTTTGATTTCACCAATATCGATTCTGCACTGGTCTCCCATTGGTCTATTGGTAAAGAATTGGGAAAAATATACCTCTACAATATTTTTAACACCTGCAAATTTGTTTTTCCATGCTGTCATATCTGAAAACCATGAATGATTGCACTAAATTGTTCAATCTTTCTTCACGTTGCCTAGCTTATGTAGTCATGTACATGACCCACCCCAGAGGAAGCGCACACATACAGAAAGAGGAAATAGTTTTCTGAAAAATAACTGAAAAACAATAAATGATTGAGGCCTAACTTACTGGATTTCTTTGTTTAATCTGGTAGAGAGGTTCTTCTTTGTATTTTATTTAATTGTTTCACTTTTCCAATTAATTATTCAAATACTGTAATACTGAATAAAATTTATTTTTCTATCCCAAAAAAAGTACAATGCTTATTGCTTTGGAGTATGTTGTTTATAGGACCCTGCATTCCAGAGGTTGATATTCATAACCATGCTTGCCTGGGAAAATCCTTACAGTGATGATCTTTCGAGCAACTCAGAGAAGGCTTCTTTACAGGTTCACGTCTTTCCTTTATTTAATTTAATTCAACCACCTAAGAGCATGTGAATGCCCTGCTGATTGGATATGGGAGATATATGAGGAGAAATAACATTTTTCTTAGGGATCCCCCCTCTAGTTTGTCTATTCAACTGTAACACAATGTTTGAACTTTTAAGGATGGTGGACCTGATTTATTAGAGAGCAGGTCACTCCTAAATTTAAAGTACCCTCCCCCTTTTTAATGGTACCCTGTGAACAGTTATTTCATCTCATGAATTCATTCAATGATGTCCTGATAGAACATTGAAGGCGGGAGATAGTTTGGTACAAAGATTTCCAGTTTTTTTTTTCCAGCAAAATTATATTATTTTATTCAGTTCTTTTATCACTATGATTTTGAGAGATCACTTCAGATATGTAATTTGGTGGGTTTGCAGAGTAAACTTGTCTCCGAAGAGGCTTTTGTTCGTATTGCTCCCGCAGTCTCTGGTGTGGTTGACCGTCCCACAGTGCACAATCTTTTTAAGGCTCTTGCTGGTGATCAAGAGGGCATTTCTTTGAGCTTGTGGTTGACTTACATTAATGAATTTGTCAAGTGAGTTTGTAATGTTCATCTTTTTGTCAATGATGATCTTATGAGGAGACATCCAAGCAATATGTGTTTCTGTCCCCCAAGTTGAAGAAATATAAATGGTCTATAATGATTTACCAATTTCAAATGCTTCTAGACACTAGTGCACTAGGAACTCTACTCTCACTTTATCTGGATAGTTAATTCATGAAAGAAAAAGACAAAATGAATGGAATTTCTTTTTGCATGATAGGGGGATTAAAATTATTTCATGAAAGGATCTTTTGAATTGTCCAAGTTCCATAAGAATAATGTATGATGGATGCTTAGCTGTTCCATCTTATTCTTTTGTTCACTTCTTCTGAACTTTCTGTTTATAATGCTGCTTCGGACAACTCTCTTGTGTGTCCTTTAATTTTCTAAACTGCTACACTGAAGGTTCACGCAAGCTATCGCAGAAATAAGCATGCCCTATACATCTGTTTCTTCACTTTTAGTTATGATGTTTCCATTAGGAGAACCTTAGGAGAACTACACCACAAAAGCTAGCCATTGTGGTTGAAGAGCTCAAGGCCATATAAACTCCACTTCGGAATCCCATACTTCCGATGTGGGACTCAAGTCCTATACCTTGCAATTGGATCATAACATTCCACCACGCTCAGCAACCTTGGTGTCTACGCGGGTTGGCTGTGCACTAGCCTTCTAACTAGTCCTGAGCGAACACTGCAATGCCGGTGTTATCTCCCGCATCGCTCATTTGCAGCTGAGAGGCATGGTGGAAGGCTCTTATACCAGTTGATAGGTACTAGAAAAATAAGGACAGAAAATGGATAGTAACTCTGATATATTGATAAATCTCTGGTTGATATCAAGCTGATATCGATACCTGGAATGCTGGAATCAGCTTCTAGGAATGCAAAGAAAACAGAAGAAATGGTGAGCAAATTAGAGAGTGCTCAATTCTAAGCCAAAGTCCAGCCTGCCTTCCCTCTAGCCAAATCCCCACTGATATACCCACCCTCTAACCAAATCACATGGAATCACCCTTCCCTCCACTACCACTGCCACATCAGCAGTTAGTTACAAGCATTATGGTTCCCTTTTCCCTCACCCTCTTGTCCCACACCCATCCTATTTTGGGCTTTCTTTCTCACATAGACCTTAGTGATTTTAGGAGGAGCTCTATCAACACTCACCCCCTCAAGACACACCTTGTCCTCAAGGTGGAAGTCTGGAAACTGCTCTTTGATGGCGGATAAAGCCTCCCAAGAGTTCTCAAAATCTGGCAAATTGTGCCATTTGATTAGAAGTTTTGTTTCCCCTTCTGAATTAGTGTGGACAACAAGTGCTTCAGCTAGTTGAACCTTCAATTCCCAATCATCTGCTAGAAATGAAGGTAGAGGCTGACTAGTGACATCTGCTGAAAATGATTTCTTTAACAAAGAAGCATGGAAGACAGGATGCACTTGGCTATCATCAGGTAGCTTCAATTTATAAACAACTGGGCTGATCTTTTCAATAATTTCATAAGGTCCATAGTACCTAGGACTCAATTTCTAATTCACCCTTTTGGCCAAAGTCTTCAATTTATAAGGCTGGATTTTTAAATAAATCACATCGCCCACCTGATATTCAACTTCTCTTCTGTGTTTATTGGCCTGATTGTACATTCTGTTCTGAGCTTGAATCAAGTGATCCCTTAGTTCATCCAGCATGTGATTTCTTTCTGTCAAAAGCCTGTTAACTGCTTCTACTGAATACTGATTCACATCACCTCTAACAAGTACAGGGGGGGTCTCTTCCATATAAAGTTTTGAAAAGGGTCATTTTGGTGGCAGAATTGTAATTGGTGTTATACCAAAATTTCTGCCCAGCTGAGCCATTTAGGCCACTGTTTGGGTTTGGTCCCTGTTAGGCACCTCAAGTAGGTCTCCAAACACCTATTAACCACCTCAATTTGCCAATCAGATTGGGGGTGATATGCTGAACTGAATTTTAGCTTCGTTCCAGCGAATTTGAACAATTCTGTCCAAAAAGTGCTAATAAATACCCTGTCCCGGTCTGACACAATGGAGGAAGGGAATCCATGAAGTCTGACTATGTCATTAATGAAGATTTTAGCAATATCCTGAGCAATAAAAGGGTGAGCTACTACTATGAAATAGGCGTATTTTGTTAATCTATCCACTACCACAAGAATGGTATCCACCCCAAAAGACTTAGGCAACCCTCCTACAAAGTCCATAGAAAGGTTTGACCATGTGTGTGTTGGTATTAAAAGTGGTTGAAGTAAACCCGCAGGACTTAGGGTCTGATATTTATTCCTCTGACACACTTCACGTCCTTGTATATACTGCTAGATTCTCTTCTTCATCCCTTCCCAGTAAATCAGTCCAAAAATCCTCTTATAGGTTCTAAAAAAACCTAAGTGACCCCCTATTACTGAGTCATGAAATTCCTTAAGGATTAAAGGAACCTTAGGAGAATTCTTAGGAACCACCATTCTCCTTCCTTTTTTGAATTGGAACCCCGGATGAGATTCAGGTTGCCTTAACAAATTGTGAATAATTCCTTTCAATTTTTCATCAGCCTGTATTTCATCCTCCAACTCGTCCCATTCATAAAATTGAACTGAAGAAATTGTTGAATATTGTAGTAGCTTTCTAGAAAGAGCATCTGCCACTCTATTCTCACTTCCTGGTTTGTATTTTATCTCAAAATCAAACCCCAACAATTTAGAAACCCATTTCTGTTGTTCTTCCCCCATGATTCTCTGTTTAGCAAGAAACCTAAAACTTTTCTGAACAGTGTGCACCACAAATGTCTCCCAAGCAGATAATGTCGCCATTTATGAACAGCTAAGACTATAGCCATTAGCTCTCTCTCATACACAGACTTGTTTTGAGCTTTGTCAAATAAAGTTTGACTCATGTAGGCAATTGGTTTCCTTTCTTGCATTGACACAGCCCATACTCCCTTCCTGGAAGCATCAGTCTTGACAATGAAAGGTTTCTCAAAATTTGGAACAACTAACACGAGTAAAGTGGTCATGGCCATAGTTGTTAGAATCGTACAATTCATGATTTGAATTGTACGATTCGATCCGATTCGTCCCACCGGCGATACAGAAATCGCGTTGAATCGGAAATGGTTAGGAATCGCATGTGAATCGTTTGAATCGGTGCGATTCAGAACCAGAGACATGAATCGCACGATTCTGCAATTCATGGAATGTGGACGACGTAAAAAAAGTTCCAGATTCAAGTGCGAATCTGAAGGGGCTAGACGGTGGAAGTTGAGAGTTAAAATTTAATGGCCTTTTAATTCTTCCCATTCACCCGCATTTCACGTCATTCTTCATGCAACCAGAAGTCCAAAACCATCGAACATCATTATTCTCTTCAGATTCATTCTTCGTTTTTGTATTCTCACTGCAACGCCAACCAGACTCCCTCTGTTTTTGTATTCTGCATCTACAACGCCAACCACCAAACGTTCAGTCACGTACCCATGTCTCACTCTGCTCTGAAAACACCTCTTCAGTCACGTTCTTCCAGTCCTCTGTTTTCGTATCACTGTTCTTCTCGTCCTCTGTTTTCGTGTCACATTCTTGAAGGGGAGGAGAATTTAAGATATATAGATTATAGATTATTTAGTAATTAGTATTGAGTATTGACTATTTATTATTTCGAATTAGAAACTTTTTTGCATCAATTTGGAATGATTTATTTATATTTAAGTTATAACTTATGCGTTTACTTATGACTTATGGCTTATGGCTTATGATGGTTTTATAATTTTATTTAAGTATTTATTTGAGAATTTTTATGTGTTTTCTTTATGTTTTAGGTGTGTAAATGAATATTTAAGTCTTTTTTTGATGTGTTTCTGAATCGTACGATTCAATACGATTCACGATTCAAAAATTGAGCAAACGATTCTCGATACGATTTACGATTTGACAACTATGGTCATGGCCACCTTAAGTTGGTCAAAGGCAACTTGAGCTTCACTTCTCCATTTAAAATTGTCCTTCTTAAGCAGTTGTGAGAGGGGCCAAACTATCTTCTTATAATTTTGGACAAATCTCCTATAATAACCGGTTAGCCCCAAGAACCCTCTCAACCTCTTCACATCCATAGGAATAGCCCCAGTTTACCATATCCACCACCTTATTGGGATCTGCAGAAACCCTTCCTCCTGAAATCAAGTGCCCTAAATACTCCAATTGCTGCTGGCCAAAGCTGCACTTCTTTTTGTTGACAAAGAGACGATTATATCCCTCAGTAACTGCAATACCAACTTGAGATGATCCTTATGGTTGTGTTCATCTTGACTATAGATTAGGATATCGTTAAAAAAAACCAGTACAAACTTCCTCAAATAAGGTTTCAAAACTCAGTTCATGAGAGCTTGAAAGGTAGAGGGGGCGTTGGTCAAGCCAAATGGCATAACAAAAAATTCATAATGCCCCTCATGAGTCCTGAAAGCTATTTTAGCAATGTCACCTTACCAGATTTAAGGTCCAACTTAGAAAACACCATGGCACCCCCCAATTCATCTAACAACTCATCAATGATGGGGATAGAGAATTTATCAGGAATTGACACCTTGTTTAGTGCCTGATAATCAACACAAAACCTCCATCCACCATCATTTTTCTTGACTAAAATCACGAGACTAGAATAAGGACTAGTACTAGGCCTGATGTTAAGGATTTGAGCCCCTTCCTTGAGATAGATGCCATGATCTTGATCTCTCTTAGGAGGTAGCCCATAAGGTTCTTGAAAAATGTTAACAAATTCATCCAAAACAGCCTCCACTTCTGCGGACAGAAGCTTCTGCACTCTCCCTTCATCCTGCAGCTGCTGGTATTCAATATAATACCCTTCACCTTCATCTTGTAAAGCCTTGAGCATGGTTTTCCATGATGCTTGTGCCCTACAAAGGGAAGGATCCCCTTTGAGAGTCATCTTGATGCTTCTCTTCTCCCATTTAAGTGTCAAATTTTTTAAATTAGCTTCAATATCTCCCAAGCTAGTAAGCCAATCCATTCCTAATACGACCTCTGCTCCTCCTAAATCAAACAGGAAGAAGTCCTGCTCAATTTCCACACCCTACACCTCAAGGATCACTTCTCTACATAGTCCTCTACTCCTTACTTTTTCACCATTAACTCTTTTACTAATTTTTTGGAAATAAAGTTGCTGGATGCTTCATAATCAACCAACACCAGCACTTGTTTCCTTGCAATTCTGTCCTACACCTTTAATGACTGATTGGAGGTCAACCCCATTATGCTGTTCAAGGATAGCTGAAGAGTTTTATCCTCCATTTCCTCCACTGCTCCTTCTTTTTCCTCACTTTCTCCCTCCTCTTCCTCCAAGTCTTCCATTATGAAAATCTGATAGTGCTTAAATTTGCACATATGCTCAGGCCCCCATTTTTCTCCACACTTAAAACATAATCCCTTCCTCTTTGCCCATCTGGAGGTTTGGGTTCCAATGAGCCTTTACCCCCATAAGTGGGCCTTTGTGAACGTTGAAGGCCCCTTTCCATACGACCTACCCCTGTTGTTAGGAACCATTCCTCCTTTCCTCAGTGCCCTATTCT
This sequence comes from Ormosia emarginata, assembly GCA_029884605.1. NCBI lineage: Eukaryota > Viridiplantae > Streptophyta > Magnoliopsida > Fabales > Fabaceae > Ormosia > Ormosia emarginata. Next base: position 2,909,620 of record JAQQTP010000055.1, on the reverse strand, counting down.
TCTCCTCCAACAACAAGGTTGTGTCCATCAATTCTGACATGGTCTCAAAGTTGTACAACTTGAGTTTAGCTTGCAATTCCTCCTTTAATCCATTCAGAAAAATTCCCATCATTATCACCTTGTCCTCATTTTTCAGAGGAGCAGAAATCATCTCGAATTTCTCCCGATTCTTCATAACCGACCCCGTTTGTTTCATACTCAACAATGGCCCAAAAGGGTTTTGAACCAATCCCGGTTGAAATTGCCTAAAGAGCGCCTCCTTAAACTGTTCCCAGCTTGGAGAGGGAGTCTATTCCTCCCACCACTAGTACCAACTCAATGCTCTGTTTTCTAGAGCCACCAACACCATGTCCAGCTTCTCCGAGTCCTTCACATTATTGAGCTTGAAATACCGCTCAACTAGGTTAACCCAACTGTTAGAAGATATTATGTTATTAGTCTTAGAGTTAGTGGGCTTGGGCTATACACCTAAGTATTAGTATAAATAGGAGTACTAAGTTATGAAATTATATCACATCTCATTCCTATCAATAATATTTTTAGTCTACTATTGTTTAGCTCTCTTTCTCTCTTTTCCTTCCCCTAACCCTAAACCCATAGTTCTTCAAATTGGTATCAGAGCGATACCATCCAACTTAAAAGAGTTTCTTCCTTCCGCTGTTTCAAGTTCACAGAACTCATTTGTATATTCCCCCTCTCTCTTTTTGTCTTATTTTTTCTTTCCAATTAGCTTAATTTGAAACCTCAAAAAAAAAAAAAAGCAAAAGAGTATCGTGACTTAGGTCACAACTCAAGGTTGGGCAGCCATTATTGTAGCTTCCATCTCACTTCTCAGGTAGCCGGCGTCAGGTGCGCGACCGGCGTTAGATCCGTCAACGGCCGGCGGAGGAGTTGGGTTGTTTGTGGGTTTCAAGCAAGTATTGTAGGTTCTGTTAGGGACGTTCGCAGTGCGTACGATGTCTTGGTGTTGTGGGTGGCCAGCGGCTGAAGTTTTTGGCACAGACAAGTGCAAATGGTGGTGAGGGAGGTTGGTCGATGACAGAAGTTCGGCAACTTCTCCGACGCGGTAGTTTCGGCCCGTTTTGGTGCGATCTGAAGTGATTTACAACAGTTGGTTCATTCTGGTATGATTCTTTGGTGATTTGTTCCCTCCTTGGTTGTTTTTGTTGGATCCCTCAGTAAGGGGGAGTCTTGGCCTGCTTGTGGTTGCTGGTTCATCACCTTAGATGGGAGGCGCAGTGGAGTGCAAACTGGTGGTTCTATGGGGATTGATTCTGCGTTTGGGATATGTTTATGGTTATGGAGAATGGGGTTTTTGGGTGGTGCTGATTTAAGGAGGTGATTTGGATTTGAGGTTTGGTTTGTTTACGAGCAATAGATTTGGCTTCTGATTTTGTGTTGTTGGGTTGTTTTTGTGCAATTCTACTGTTTTATTCAGAGCCCAGTGTGCATTGGAGCTTGGGCTGAGACTAGTTGAGATGGTTAAAGAGAAAATTGCTTGAAAGATGATGAGCTTTGTGGTTGGTTTTTAATTGAGATTGAAAGATATTTAGTTGTTGTTTGTTTGGATGTTGCTACAAGGGTGTGCTGGGTGATGTTTCCCACTTTCTTTGACTAGTTTGACGGTCCCTTTAGTTAGGGAGAGATTTGGCTTTTAATTTTGCTGGTTTGTGAGTTTGGATTTTGCGAAAATCCTAGATCCTATATTTGGTGTTTTATTTCTATGTTGGAATGCTATGATGGAGACTTGATGGCTGGGTTTTGTCTATGTCGACTTGATATCTTTGAAGGAGGCAGACTGAAGTTGTTGTTCTATCTTGTGTTTCTTTGTTCTTGTTATGGATTTTCTTAGTGCACAGTGAGCTTGGAGGAAAGGGCTGCTCGATTGGAGGCAAAGAGCAACCAACGAGGTGGAGTCGCCCCAGACATGTTAGAGGAAAAGGCTGCCCGCTAAATGGAGCCGCCAGGAGGAAAGGGCTATTAGCAAGGTGGAGCCACCCTAGATTCTTACTAGCAATGGTGCTACAGGTTTGGGAGCAAAAGTTTCCCAGTTTCTCTTCTTCCTTCTTGGACACTTGGATGATTTAGCATCTTCTCTTCTTACTTATGCCATATTTGAATGGTTCAACGTCACTGTGTCATAGTTGAGATGGTTAAAGAGAAAATTGCTTGAAAGATGATGAGCTTTGTGGTTGGTTTTTAATTAAGATTGAAAGATATTTAGTTGTTGTTTGTTTGGATGCTGCTACAAGGGTGCGCTGGGTGATGTTTCCCACTTTCTTTGACTAGTTTGACGGTCCCTTTAGTTAGGGGGAGATTTGACTTTTAATTTTGCTGGTTTGTGAGTTTGGATTGCGCGAAAATCCAAGATCCTATATATGGTGTTTTGTTGCTATGTTGGAATGCTATGATGGAGACTTGATGGCTGGGTTATGGTTATGTCAACTTGATATCTTTGAAGGAGGCAGACTGAAGTTGTTGTTCTATCTTGTGTTTCTTTGTTCTTGTTATGAATTTTCTTAGTGCACCGTGAGCTTGGAGGAAAGCGTTGCCCGATTGGAGGCAAAGAGCAACCAACGAGGTGGAGTCGCCCCAGAGATGTTAGAGGAAAAGGCTGCCCGCTAAATGGAGCCGCCAGGAGGAAAGGGCTATTGGCGAGGTAGAGCCACCCTAGATTCTCACTAGCAATGGTGCTGCAGGTTTGGGAGCAAAAGTTTCCCAGTTTCTCTTCTTCCTTCTTAGACGCTCGGATGATTTAGCATCTTTTCTTCTTATTTACATCATATTTGAATGGTTCAACGTCACTGTGTCAAGCTAAAGCTTAGCTTTAGCTTGAAGGAGAGTGTTAGAAGATATTATGTTATTAGTCTTAGAGTTAGTGGGCTTGAGCTTGTACACCTAAGTATTAGTGTAAATAGGAGTATTAGGTTATGAAATTGTATCACATCTCATTCCTATCAATAATATTCTTAGTCTACTATTGTTTAGCTGTCTTTCTCTCTTTTGTCCTAACCCTAAACCCGTAATTCTTCAACACCAACCATAGGCGTTGTCTCCTGAGAAAATCGGCACCTCTAACTTCCTGCCGCCATCATTCTGCCACAGAGGACGAGTTCCTCTTGAAGAACCGCCTTTTCGTTCATGATCTCTGGATTGCAATTTTGAAAGTTAAACCGAACCCACTCGACTACCGCGCTTCTCGCCTTCATTACCCTCCTCATCGTGGCGGTTGTGTGAGTGCCGGCGTCGGGATTGTCCCCGGGTGTAATCCCGGTTGCTCCCTTTTAGGGGTTGCTTGATGTCGTTAAACTGCGATAAACTTTCATTCCTCCATTCTTGCATGCTCTTCTCGAGATTCTCCACTCTCGACTCCATTGCAGCTCGCATAGTCACCATCAATAGCTCCCAGAATTGGGAGCTCTAATACCAATTGACACGAATCTTAGGAGAATCACACCACAAAAGCTAGTCACTGTGGTTGGAGAGCCCAAGGCCATATAAACTCCACACCGGAATCCCATACTTCCAATGTGGGACTCAAGTCCCGTACCTTGCAATTGGATCCTAACAAAATATATGTAGTTTATAGACACTTTCCATATGGTAAAGTTGCCTGAGTGCTGGAGCATTGTAGCATAAAAAGATGGTATAATTTGTTACTTTCGTTTTTCCTTTTGTGGTTTGTTCTATGCACATGCTCATTGCCTGACAGTACTGGAATGCACTCAGAGCTTCTAAACAATCTCTGGTATTACAGAACTTTTGTGCTGAACTTGTGCTGATATTACTGTAGAGTGCGTGAAGGAAAGAGGTCATATCAGATTCCAGAGTTTCCTCAACTTTCTGAGGAGAGAATTTTATGCATTGGTTCCAACAGTAAGCAGCCTGTTCTGAAATGGGAGAATAATATGGCATGGCCGGGAAAACTCACACTTACTGATAAAGCAATCTATTTTGAGGTATTTTATGATTCTATGAGATGTTTATATAATATACTATCTCATAGGCTTTGGGATTGTCCCTATAGCAATACAGTAACAAGACGCATGGATTTCTCTGTGCAAAGCACAATTACCACTGTTTATAATTTATATATCTTGCTTACTGTGAATGGTATCTGCAAGTATGTTTTGTGATTGAGATGATGTGATTAAAAAAAAAAAGTTTATATTATTGTTTTGTTGTCTGTTAGTGTTATGGCATATAAATTTAATTTTCCAATATTGCTGGAACAGAATTGAATGCTACAAGCCTATATATAACAACCAAAAAGATACATTTGACTATTTGCAGCTCTAGGCACATGATTTCCAATCTCTGTCTTACCACATAACTGCTTGCTATGAGATCTTCTTGACTGATTACATCTCAATTTTTTCTTTTTTTTAAGAAAAAAATTTGAGATTCTCCTTGGGCAGAGTCCAAAGAATCAAATTGAAGTAGAATGAGTTTCTACTTGTGCATAGGGAGATTTGAATGTTAATAATTAGGGCTCCAAAAAACTCTGTCATCCTGTCAGTTTCAGATTGAGAGTAGGAACCAAGACATAACCAATGTGCCAGTTTCCATAGTGCTAGCTTCTGGGTCACTGCCCTGAGTCATATAGACTCATTGGCCAGAACAAAATGAGGTTCTGCAGATTAGCTAATACAGTGAAGAATGCTAGGACTCGGCCTAATGACTGCATGTTGCAGCAGTCAAAGGTTGGCACCAACTTAACCTAGAAGAATTGTGTGTGTTACAAAGTGGATTTAAATCAACCAAATGTTGGTCTGAGTCTCAGACAAACCCTGATTCACAAGATCCAGCTGATTGCTACCAGAGATTGGTCCCATGGGCCTCCCTTCAACTCAAGGAAACAATGTGGACAAAGGATTTTAACTTTGAGGGGATACCATTTAGTTTTTAGTAATGCATCTCTGAGAATTCATTAAAATAATTAGCTATTGCAGATTATTCTCCTATAATTAATAATAAAATAGGATTTATCGTGCATGGTACTGACTGGCTTGCTCACTAAAATGGGTAAAAGTGAACTGATGATAGATCAAAAATTAAAAAAGTTCCTATAAAAAGAAAAATAATCATCATCTTGTTTTATTGACCTTTTCAAATCTATGTTCCAGGCAGTTGGCTTAATGGGAGAGAAGAGAGCCATGAGATTGGATCTTACATATGATGGATTAAAGGTAGAGAAGGCAAAGGTTGGGCCTTTTGGGTCTGCACTTTTTGACTCTGCTGTTTCTGTTTCTTCTTGCTCAATGTGAGTAAGCTTCTTCAAGCTTTCTTTATTAGTTTACCAAGTCTTGGATATGGATTTGTGGTTTATATTCTGACACAAGTTGACGATCTAACGTGTTTTCCGACTGGTTACCAACTTCAGAGTTTCAAATTGGGGATTTCTATTGGCATAGCCAGCATGCATTACATGTTATTTCTTTCCCCACTCATTCTGTGTATCTGGCTCTTCTACCTTAATTAGTGAACATTAATGTTATTCATACGTCACATTCTCCTGCATCTCCCTTTACACCTTCCTTTTATGGGAAAAAGGGAGAAAGAGGACTCTCTCTCCCTTTTTATGGACTCTCCCTTTTTCCCATAAAAGGAAGGTGTTAAAGGAGATTTAGGAGATTGTGATGTATGAATAACACAGCTCAATAGCAAATTTGCACCATGAGTTTAGAACCCACAACTTTGTCCTCCACTTTTGACTGTAGCGCTTTGCTGCATTTTATCATCATCGTCTTAAAATCATGTGTGTTTCTATTTCTACTTATATTCATACTTAGGTCGAATTGGTGGGTGCTGGAATTCATCGACTTGGGAGGTGAAATGAGGCGGGATGTTTGGCATGCATTGATAAGTGAAGTCATTGCTTTACACAAGTTCATGCATGAGTATGGACCTGATGATTCTGATGAGTCATTATTTAATGTATATGGGGCTCACAAAGGAAAAGAAAGAGCAACAACCAGTGCCATTAATGGTATAGCTAGACTCCAGGCCCTTCAATATATGCGGAAGTTGCTTGATGATCCCACCAAGCTTGTTCAGTTCTCATATTTACAGAATGCACCACATGGTGATGTTGTCCTCCAAACTTTAGCTGTTAATTATTGGGGAGGCCCACTGGTTACAGGATTTGTAAATGCCCGCAATCAGCCAGAAACTCGACCTTCTGATGAAATAGCTGATAGCCGCAACCATGTTTTTGACGTAGATGGAAGTGTCTACTTACAGAAGTGGATGAAATCTCCATCTTGGGCGTCTAGTGCTTCCACTAATTTCTGGAAGAACACTTCAATAAAAGGTTTAATATTAAGTAAGAATCTTGTTGTGGCTGATGTATCACTCATAGAAAGAGCAGCAGAAACAAGCAAACAAAAGTACCAGATTGTAGAGAAGACTCAAGCCACCATTGATGCTGCAACTCTAAAAGGCATATCCAGCAACATTGATCTTTTCAAGGTTGGGATGCTTACCTTGGTTTCTTGTCTCCTTTGATGATTTTAGTAAATTTTAGACTGCAATTATGGCGCCATTCAAATTAGTAATCTATGCTCAATCTAAATGATTAGTGTCAAATTCTTGTGCCTTGGAGTTTCTATTATCTTTTCCACTATGTGAACACTGGGCAGTGATGTGTTAACTCATGCAACTTGAATATGATGAATTGATATATTCATTTCATCCCTCTGGATTTTGGCAGTCAAAACAAGTATTGAAAGTTTTTCATTTGATCATACTAGCGGTGGTCTTTCATGAAATTTCCTTTATGAGAAGACCTTGATCAATTCAATTTCTAATATATTTGTTCTGTTAATTTCATAAAAATATGCATGCAGTAGGAAAAAAGTTTTTATGTGTTCAATTTTTCTTGGATCGTGGCAATGAGGCATCTTCTTTTTTGCAGTGGCATTCGTTGTATGACGTTTGAATATTGCATTCTAATATGCAAAAATAAATTATGGTTGTCTAATAGTTGTGCTATAACTTATATAATTGTAAATAATTTGTGATTCTACAGTAGTTTGGGATTGTCAATGTGCAGATAAATGACATCATCCTGTTCAACCTACATGGTACACACACACACACAATTCTCAGCCTTCCATAGAAACAAAAGAAAAATAAATAAAATGTTATATACCATATTGACCAACCCATTGCTATTTTTAGTGAAGCAGAGATTTATTTTTGTGCTTGTACAATTTCATGATTAGCATAGTGGCTTGCTAAAAGATATAGTATTTTTTCTTTTACATGCATTAAATTGAACTTAATATTGCATTGTCAATCGTAATTAATTCTTATATGAAGAATGACATTTTAGTTTACTGGAGATCTAGTCTTTAGTTCATGGCACAAGTCTTCATTAGTGTAAGAATGTTGCCTTGACTAGGTCTTTATATTTTATTGCTTCTTTTTGTTGTTTTCTTTTGATCGGGTCCCAAAAATCATGAGGTCTTAGACAGTGATCTTGTTCCTGTGCAGGAGCTATTGTTTCCTTTCACCTTAACTGTCAGAAACTTTGAAAAGCTTAGGCGCTGGGAGGAGCCACACTTGACTGTCACATTTCTTGGACTCGCCTATACAATAATTTTTAGGTATATCCACTCAGTTTACTTATTGTACTATTGATGATTATTGTCTTTTCATGGACATTTGAGCCAGTCATAAGTCAGCGTGATGATCATCATATTTTAGCTGGCTTTTTTTTTTTCTGAAAGATGATTAATTAAAATTTATTTATGGTTATTGATTGGTAGATGTCTATATGTCGTCACATGGTTTGTTTCACAATTTTTTTCTTTTTTATTTTTGTAAATTTTTTTGGTAACAAACTTTCTCATTTAAAGGTTTTTTTAAAGGTTTCTAACTGCTAATTTCTAAATTTGGACCTTGGTTTGAACGTAGCTACTTGATCCAGTTGCTATATTTTGATGTTGCAATTGATGCAGTCAATAAATTCTTGATTGAAAATATATAATCATATTCTAGAGGAAAAGTGGTTAAGGGACAACATGGCTGAGTTCTGTAGATGTGGAAAACACATAATACTCTATTTCTTCATGTACCTGATAACAGTTTAGACCTGCTGAAAATGTGAGGACCATATAAGGTTTATGTCATAATACGAGTATAATGTGTTTTAAAAGCTTTGAAACTAATGATATTTGGCATCTTTGGTGAATAATGAGTCTTTATACATACTAAGGTAGCTTTGCTAAATTTTTTCGAAGTCTTTGGTAGTAGTAAGGATGGAAAAATTTATAGAGATGTGCAATGTTTTCAGGGATATGAATATTTGAAGAGAAATGCTCGATTATCATGGAAAAGTTTATGACTTTCTACATAAAGAAACTATGTTTCATTTGTTTACATTCACATGGTTTCATTATCATGGAAAAGTTTATGGCTTCCTTAGAGACCCGCACTAAGGACATTGCTTGCGACGGGATATATTTATAACATATGTTTATTCGAAAGTAATTTGATGATTATGCTAAATGTTTCTGGACACCTTATCCTTCCATGCTGCTGTTGTTTTTAAAGCTGATGTGTTAATTTGCCGTTCCAGAAACTTGCTGTCATATATGTTTCCCATGATGCTGATGATTTTGGCAGTTGGAATGCTGACAATCAGGGGCCTTAAGGAGCAAGGCCGCCTTGGACGATATTTTGGTGAAGTCACAATACGTGATCAGCCACCATCAAACACTATACAAAAGATTATTGCTGTAAAAGATGCCATGCGTGATGTTGAGAATTTTCTGCAGCAAGTGAATGTCTCACTTCTCAAAATACGTGCTATTTTACTTTCTGGCCATCCACAGGTATGATATTATGGGTAATGAGAATTAGTTATGATGCGCATTCAAACATGTTCTTGAGGTGTACCTCAAATTATTTTCTGTTGGGATTTTTTTTATATTATTTTGATCTTTACTCCTGTCTTGAATGGATGTTTAATTAGATCTGATCCTTTGTCAGATAACTACTGAGGTTGCACTGCTGCTGTTATCTTCTGCAACCATTCTCCTCATTATCCCATTCAAGTACATTCTTTCCTTTCTTCTCTTCGATTTGTTCACACGGGAGCTTGAGTTTCGGAGAGACATGGTTAAGAAATTCGTAACTTTTTTAAGAGAGCGTTGGCATACAGTGCCTGCTGCCCCAGTAGCGGTTTTACCATTTGAAAATGAAGAATCCAGATCAGAAATTTACTTAAAGGAAATTGAGGACCAATCAAAATCACAAGGAAATCAGAGCAGTGGTAAGTCCAGATAGATAGTAACACAATTTTCAGGGTTGCTTAAAGAAAATGTAAAGATGTAAATTTTGTTTCAATTTTTTGTAAAGAAAAATAGGAAGCTCGTGTACTAGCTTTACTCTCTTTGGATTTGTCATATGGAATGCTTGAGTTACGTAGTTTTCAGTTTTAACTTCTCTCTCTAACGTGGAACCCCCGTCAATGTTCTCATTATATCACTCAATGTCTTGACATAGCCCTAGCGAGGATTGAAGAAAATATATGATTAATTACAACTGAGAATTTCTAATTTATATGCCTGGTCCGCAAAAAGCTTTAAGACATCATCAAGTAACTTTCTGTTGTGCTTAATAAAAGTCAATGAAGCAACAAAACCAAAAAAATTGAACTAGTCAAGTGTAACATTGAAAAGACCATCAACATGCATGATTTGCCAAGACGTGATTCATAAAATTGAACATGTATACCAATGGGAGCATTAGGACCCACCACTTCTGAGGTATGGCTTTATAAGCTTTTGATCCATTACATTCAACCTGCTTACCATGATAGGAGCACACTGTTTGATTCCTGCATTCAACAAGAATATTAGCAAGAATTATGTAGTCAAGAAGATGAGGATTATAAGGAGGATATATAATTATTCTAATGAGAATATATTGTATAAATCTATGACGCACTCCATTATTAATGTGTTTCCATTGCCTGAAATTTTTTTGTCAAGAATAAAGTTACCTCAATCCACAGAATGTCACAATGAAGTCTGCTCCCGAGCATGTTATGATACTTGTTGGGTCATCATGTGCAAAACTATATGCTGCAGGACACACTTGCTTAAAAATGGTTGAATAGTTTGAAGACAAACATGTCGCAGGGTTTCCATAAGTCCCTCTGCAGCAATACTGGTCGGTGTTAAAGACATCGCAGGCGCTCCGGCAAGCAATAACTTTGTCACCTTGCTTAGCAGCTAGCTGGGATGGGCAATTCTTCCTCAAATCTCCATCACAGCCCGCAGTGCTACAGTTACCACTGCCATTAACAGCTTTTACTGATATAGGCAAGTTGAAGCCATCTACAAGGCTAACATCATAATAATCAGGTTCACCAAGGGTAAATTCAGCAATTGTGGCAGGTGGGATTCCCGGCCCAGTACAGTTTATGCTGGTGCCACAACGACCAGTTTGGCAACTGCCATTGCCATTCTTGTCAAAGTTGCAGCCTGTTCTAGCCCATATCCTTCCACTCCATCCAGCAGGAGCATTGTATACTGCTGATTGGCCTGGTTTCAATGTATCACCACTGAAGTTCTCACTGCCTGTTATCCCAGGCCATATTGTCTCCTTGCAGTAATTCAATATGGTTACAGATTTACTGCTTCCACAGAATACAGGTGCTGCCACCCAACAGATCAAATTACTAAGCATGTAAAAAATTAAAAATAATATCTCCTTCTAAGAAACCCACATTATTTGCTTGAGATTAAAAAAAAAAAAAAAACCTGCGTTAAGCATAAACAAAGAATCACTCGAAAGAGCATACACATTAATGATTAAGGACTACGTTTTAGAATTTGGTTTAAATCTCTCTATGGTGAGAATTTAGGGTTATAGGGCGGGGGATTACTAATGTACCATCCACATTAGAGTAGTAAATGAACCAGGGGATACTATAAATTGGAAATTTATAATTTTTTAGTAAAATATGAATCAAAACAAGAAGACTGATAGTTAGAGTGTGTTTGGAACGTAAAAAAATAAGAAATGATTTGATTTGTAAATTAAATTTAATTAAATCTTGTGTTTTGAATATTAAAAAATAAGAAATGATTTGATTTTTAAAATTTCATGAATGTTATTCTTTTTATTTTAAAAATTCTATCAAATTTGATAGAATTTAATTTAATTTGAAATAAATAGATTATTTTATCTTTAAGAATACGTTTAACTACTTCTCATAAGGGTTAAAATATAAAATAATAAAATTTAATCAAACCAATTCTCATTTTAATGAATTTCAAACATAAAATTTGATTTCTAAATCAAATCAGATTAAATCAATTCAAATCAAATCGAATTATTTTTAATTTTTATTTATTTTAAATACAACTGTAGGGATAAAGGAAACAATATTTATATATATAACCAACATGTCACTTGTGCAGAGTCAAACAAAAGATGCAGGACACATAAATGCTTTATTTGATTCACTAAAGGTTGGCCACGAATAAAAAGGTTAAAGAGTGAAGAAATTACCGGATGCAATGACAACGAAGATGAAGGTAAGTTTAAGAACTGCACTGGAAGGATTAGCCATCCGCTGATACTCTCACACTGTCTCTGATTATGAGACATTTGACGTGAGAGGTTGTCTGTTATTTATGAGTATGGTTGAAGAGAGGAGTGGAAGAATACGTGAGGAAGAGAGTGAATCTGAGAATGTGAACACTGAAAGACAGCCCAAAAAGGCTTCCTTGCTTACTTGGGCGAAAAATCAAAGGATACCTTGCTCACCTATGCCATACTCATATACTTGGATTCATTTGTTCCGCACTTTTTCACTTTTCACTGATCTTTCCCTTTTGTTTTGATGGCATTATATTTGCACTGAAGCCATAATTTATCCACTGAGCTGTCATCTAATGTGTCCAAGCTTCACCAAAAAAAAAAAATCAAAAAAGTTTTGTTTTAACTCTTGTTCTTTTGGTACATGATATCTTATCTTTACGAGTAATGTTACACAAACATTATCTTTTATTTTGCAATTTTTATCGTTAATTTATAGCTGGCCCACATCGTTTTCTGCCAGTTTACATTTCTAACATATTTGAGGTGGAAGTGTTGTATGCGTTCGTAATTGATCTACTCAATAATGTTTGTTTGGTATATGATTTTTTTTTTAAATGATGAATGAGGAAAAAATCCGGATTGACTAAAATTCACATATACTTTATTTTATTTTCATTTTTCTTACATTCATATTTTACAGTAACTGACATTATCAATACATATAGGCATGTCAAAGCCTTTTACGAACACACATAGCGTTATAAATATTTAATATAAAAAATTAGGTAATCTATAACCAAAATCTCATAAAAGAGAATAGTCCCAAGAAAAAAAATGTTATACATCAAATTTTTTTTATCTTTTAACCGATAATTGAGTTATGATTAATTAATATAGAAATGATGTAAGAAAATTGGGCAAGAATTTTTTTTTTAAAAAAAAATATATCATTAATTTCTCTATTCTTTTTCATTTACTACAAACTAGACCATCAACCCACTGCAAAATACCTGCAGAGATGGCAGAAGATTGGAAAGAGAAAGGAGTTCAATGAAACAATAGAAGTGCTGCTGAATATATTAATTATTTTGGCGGTGGGTAGTTAGCTGATGATAAAAGCAACGATTCAATTTCTACGGGCACAATTAAAACGTATAGAAGATCATGCATTATTCATTATCCAAATTAATTATACCCTAAAAATTAAGCTTAGACGATTTAAATATATTTGTGTCCTTAATCATACGTGCTCAATCATACCTTAAATTTCAATATTTGGTCTTGACATGCATGGTACGAGAAAACAAAACAAAATAAGTTTCTAAAATGAGAAGAAAGAGAAAAAGAATAAGAAGCAGCTAGCTGACGCCCACACTAAGAAGTGAGAATATTGTGAATAGAACAAAACATGAAAACAAGGGCTTGGAAGGTTTAACGTTGGAGTTGTTGAGACCCATGCATCTTGTAATTCTTTTTGTGAAAGTCAACGAACAAAACGAGTAGAGAGATGTAGAAAACGACATTGAAGGTCCAACCCCATACCCCTGAGCACCCCGAACCTGTGAAGTGGTAGTACAACATCACACCCAAAACCACGAAGCTGGAGTAGAACTGCATGATCTGGCAGTTTGTCACCATCTTCTTCCACTTTGGACGCACCCCGAGTGCGCACGATAAGTAGTAGGCGTACATTAGCACATGCACGGAGGCGTTGGTGACCAGCACCGCCGGGAACATCGTCTGTGAGGTTTGCAACCAGATGTAGCACATGATCACCACGGTGGAGTGGTGGTACACGTGGAGGAACGAGAGGCGTTGGATGGAGTTACTGAGGATGATGAGGAAGGTGTCCATGAATTCTAGGATCTTGGAGAGGTAGAAGATGTAAGCCCAGAAGAAGAGGGGCCCACTGGGTGGTGTATGGGGAGGGAAGCAGATGATCCAGTGGAGGTGAGGTGCATGAGAGATGGTGGAGAGGAGGCAACCAAGGGCCATGGTGAAGGAGAGGAGGAGGAGGGAGATATTATGGAGGGCTGAGATAGGTTTGAGGATGGATTGGGGTATGGATATGATCATGTGGGAGTGGTGGAGAATGAAGATGGAGGAGAGGTAGGAGAGGATGGTGAAGCACAGGAAGTGTGGAGAGGAGCCCAGGGTTAAGCCTGGGATCCATGAGAAGTTTTGAATGGTTGGATGGTTCACTAACCAGTACTCTATGGCTGAGCAAATGTCACTCATTTTTATGAAAGAGACCCAAGCACCACCGTAGTGGTGTGGTGCTAGTGTGGAGGTTAAGGGTTTCAAGTTTGGAGTTGGAGGTACTGGAAATCTAAATGGCATTAGGACTTCTTCAAGTAGTGCAGTTGTAGTAGACTAGTAGTGATGGTACACCTAAGTACTGTAGTATGGCTTTCACCATTTCGATTTTTTCAATACATTTTTTTTAATATTATTTTTAAAATTATTTTTTTATCAATATTCATATATTAATATTTTTTTTATTTAATCACAATTATTAAATAATAAAATTTAATATAAAAAAAATGAAATCATCATTTTTCTCCTCTCACAGTCCCCAAGGTCCCATCATGTCTGGCTGTAAGAAATTCAGGCCTCTTGAGTGTCCATCTCGCCATAATAATTTGCTATAAATGTACCAATCCTAGGCAGAGGATAAGTGCATGTTTGGTAATAATTCTTTTAGTTTAGATTTTTTTTTTGAAAAAAAAATTATTTTAATAGTGTTTAATTATGTTTGATAAAATCAATTTTAGCTTTTAAATGCGAAATTTAATGTAAAATAAGAGTTTTTTGAAGCTAATTTTTATAATCTTTGAAGATTAAAATTTATGATTCGACTTATAAATTATTCTTTACATTTTGATATGTAAATATTATTTTGTCCTTAATTAAATAATATTTTTAATTATTCTATACTTATTTTGATAATTTAATACATAAAAGTAATTCTTTTTATATCATCCAAACAAAACAGATTAAATTAAAATCACTTTTCAAATAATATATCCAAACATAAAAATTAATTCGATTATAATCAATTATAATCAATTATAACAAAAAATTTTTATACAATAGGCGGAGGCTAAATGGCTTTCCTTCACTGAGTGCTACTGAGTGCTCATAGAATGAAGTCTCCATACTCACCGAAATCATTTAGTTCTCATGGACTAGGAAGAAGATATTGTTCTATACAATTTAATAAATATTACCATATTTATGTGAGTTATTATTATTTTTTATTTTAATAATATTTTTAATATGATTAATCAATAAGGTAGTACACATCAATAACACGAGAAAAAACTTTTTTATTTATGCAAAAATATTAAATGTTTTTTAAGTAATTAAAATGATTTAATGTATGATAATAAATATTTTTTAGCATTTACCCAGTACATGTTAATAAAATCTAAAACTTAATGGGGAATTTTATATATGAAGAAAATGTAATGGAACCAATCCTTCAAAACTCTTTCTTTTGGATTAAAGGTAGCTTTTTCATCTTAGATATCTGCTTCTTAAAAAAGAAAAAAAGAAGATATTTGCTTCTTGCAACACTGATTTTCATGTATACAATAGCCAATGGATGAAAAATCATTCATAGGTAGGTGCGGCTTTATGTATTTAAAAGGGATAGACAACAAACTTACTAAATATGATGCTGCCATAAGAATAGCAAGAATTATGTATTAATGAGTAATAATATTGATATGTTCGTAACTTCGTACGCATAGGTACTGTTTATACCACCAAATGGAACATATATACCACTAAAAGTAGATATTCTTGGCTCTTGAAGAGAAGAATGGAAGAACTAACCAATGTTTAATGGACTTGGATATGGAAGCTCAGAGCCCTAGAGAAGGTTAAATTCTTTATTTGGCTAGCTTGTCATGAAGCAACTCCTACCTACAGTTTGCTCCATCATCGTGGTATGTTCTAATCAAGCATATGTCAGCATTGCAAAAGGGAGGATGAATCCTTCCTTCTCTGCATTCGAGATTGTGACCTGTCTCAAAGCATGTGGAAAGTTCTTGGATTTCGCAGTCACAACTTTTTCCATCAGGGGAACAATATCCAGTTTTTGAAAGAAGGCACAACTGGACCTCAAGGGTTGTTGTTTACCGCAGCAGTGTGATGGGCATGGAGAGCGCGAAATAGCTATTGCATAGGCAATGAGAATTTTCCTCTGTATAAGCTTCCATCAGCAGTTTATATTTTTTATAATTCTCTAAAGTTGTGTTTCACTGACCATACAAAAGGAAACTGAGACAAGAGGTGGGTGAGATGGCACCCCTCTAGCGAGAATACTATAATTTTAAACGTTGATGGCAGTTGCTTTGGGAACTCGGGTAGAGTTGATTTTGGAGGATTAATCCGAGATGGGGATGGTGCTTGGCAATTTGGTTTTGTCGAGTATATCGGACATTCTAATAATCTCCATGCTGAGTTACTTGCATTACTACATGGTTTAAGGCTTGCTTGGAATAGAGGTCTAAGAAGCATTACGTGTTACACAAATTCTTTGTCTGTTCTCAATTTAGTCACAGAGTCTTTGTATCTATTTCACAAATTTGTTACATTGATTCAAGATATACGTGAGATAATTCAAAGAGATTAGACTATTAAGTTTTGTCAATCTCTAAGAGAAAGCAACCAATGTGCAGGCATGCTGACTAAAATAAGAGCTTCGAATGAAGATAAATTGACGATTTTTTATACACCTCCTTAAGGGCTGAGTCACCTGCTACTTCCTGATAGCTTGAGTGTGGCCTTCAGCAGAAGTTAGTTTGTTTTTGCTATCTTTCTTTTTCTTTGTTTTCGTCCCATTACTAAAAAAAATAGGTACTGTTTATACTCATATTTTATGAGTCACTCAACGTTTTACATTGCTCTCATCTCTCAGCGTACCCACACTCAATATGAGGAGATAATCAATATGCTTAGTTATTGAATATCTTTGATATACTATTTAGTTATCATTTCAGATGTTGCACGGTTTATCTATCATTTCCGGTGAAAATTATTTTATCATTTAGAGATTTTTTTTAAATAAAATATTATAAAACATATTTGGTAGACAGTGGTAGAGGAAGTACGCGCAAAGAGCCAAAGATATTGACTTCATCAAAAGTTTTAGTAATAAATACATATTTTCTTTTTCGAGTGATCCAATAATATAAGTAATGTTATATATTTTTATTTATTTATCTTAATAATTATTTTAATATTAAATAAAAAAATATTAAATAAAAAAATAAATACATATAATATTTTAAAAATATAAAAATATTTAATATTTTTTTATTTAATAAATAAAAAATTTATAAAAAAATTAAGTAAGAAAATAAATTATTTCTCTAATATAAATTAGTTCTGACCAAATTAGGCAAGGTTGCTTTTTCCCACGCAATATGGTCCAACCCAATATTTTCTTTGGGTCGGACTAGCATTTAACAGTCTTATCTATATATTATATAATAAAATTGACTTGAACTACAATAAATGAGCCATTAACTTAAAGAGCAATAAATAATCCTATTACATAAAACTTTTATATGATGTAAGAATAATAGCTCGAAAGGTAGTAAACAACTTATTAAATAAAGTTTCATAAAATTTCATTATATAACGATATTAGTCAAAAAATTAAAATTATAATGCTAAAAAATTACAATCATCAACAAAATCAAATCTCAAAATAAATTAAAATGTCATTTTCACACATTAATGTAAGGATTAAAAGCATATTTGCAGTAAGATAATTTTTTAGCAAAAAATTTTCTTCAAAATATTTAAATGATAAGTTTAATAAAAACAAATTGGAAAGAAATAAATGACGATACGTAATGAGTATTTCACATCGTAAAATCATATAATAATAATAATAATAATAATAATAATAATAATAATAATAATAATAATAAAATTAGCATGAGAAGTAATAAATGACTTATTAAATAATATTTTTGACAAATAATGTTTTAATGAAAAATCTAAATATAACTTTACATAGTAAAATAAAATGTATATGATTTTAAACAAAATTATAATATTATAAAACTGAAATCATGAAAAAAAAAACACTATAACTTCATATCTCAAAATAAATTGAAATACTAATTTTAATTTACTATATTTGTGTAATTTATAATAAATATTAAATTATACAAACCTAAATTAAAGTGCACTCAATTAATATAAAAAACGAAATAGAATTGTTGAATTGTGAATATAATTTATCACAAGTTAATTTAGTATTAGAAATATGTTTGAAATGGAAATTAAAAAAAAAAAGGTCCTTTCTAGAACATTTTGATTAGAGTACGTTGCATAGGTTGATAGTTATATAACTTTTACCTTTTTTTTTTTTAAATGTGCAATCATAATAATGAATTTTTAATTTAAAGTATAAACATTTATCATATTTCAAAATTAACTTAATTTGTGATAAAATAAATAAATTATAGTATGAATTCAAAATAAAATTATTATAAGCAACATTCATATTACTATTTAATAAATTTTGGTATTTGATCAGGTATCTTATAGCTTTACTGTAAGACTAATATTCTAATATTGTCACAACTAGAAAACCTTTTCAATAAGTGAAAGATAATTATATGTCTGTCAAATATTGAAATGAATTAAAAGAACCTTAAGTAAAAAAAAAAAAAACTTTTCATGTATATTTTTTTCAGTTCCATTTACAGTAAGTTTAAGTATTAAACTTTTAATACAAACTTAATTTTTCCTGATTGTCTCAATGGAAACAAAAACAAAATTGAATCTAATAAAAATTATCAAATATTGAATATTGATATCTCTATTACATTATCTTCAAGCACCTAGCTTAAAAATATTTTTAAAAATGAATATCTCTATTACACCTTAATTTAAGGTTAAAACTATATTTAGAATAATTCTGTTTAAACTTTTTTTTTTGTCAAAAGCTCTCTAAAAAGACTGTTTTATAAACTTTAAAAAATAACATATATCCACTAAATCAATTTCTCACAGTAGTAAATAGAGTTACATGTATAATGAACCTATTAAATAAGACTTTTATTTTTAGAAGAATACTTTTCTATAACGATAATAAAAGAATTTAACATTATATATCATACATAAAAAAAAATTACTTGAAAATATTAATTAAATCATCCTATTCAAGAAAAATTTTATATAGTCTTATATGTCAAAAAAATGTTTACATTTAAACGTAATTTTTATTTTTATTTGTTCATAAAATTAACATTTAAGTATTTAATTACGTAAACTTAAATTTAAACTACACTCTATTAATACAAAAAAATAGAGGTATATAATTAAAAATATTTATTAATTTTCTATTTAAAGATAAAAACTTTATTTGCTATGAAAAGATTTAGTAGGCAAAAGTCATTTAAAACATTTTGAGTGAAAGGTTTTTTAAATATAAAATATGTTCAGTTAGTTATGCACTATATATTTACTTATTAAATAAAAAACTCATGATCATGATATTAAATTTTAAACAAAATTAATAGCAACTTTTATTGTCTTCAACCCGTGCAATGCGGGGTAAAATATCTAGTCTTTTAGTCAGATTGACTTGATTGATGACTCAAAAAAAACTACAAAGTCAAATTTACTTAGATTATATATATAATTTTATATCCTTATATCAAATAATATATTTCTTTTCAAATTCTATCTATTACTATTTATTATATATATATATATATTTTTATCATTTTTTCTCATTCAATCGTCGGAAAAATAATGTGAATAATAATACATACCTAAAAAAAAATATAAGACTAACATTTTCCTTACAGATACTGACCTAAACCAGCTGACCCGTTTGATAACTTGCTCACTCGCTCCGATTGAGAATTTATTTATCTTGTAACAAGAACACCCAGCAAGCCAACTAATGTCATGCATATTTATGATTACATTTGAACCTATCTGTCAATCATACATTTAACCCAGGTCTTGGGCATCATTTTGATAGATTATAATTGTGTAACACTAGGAGGAGGGTGATTTCCCAATCCAAATGCCAATGGACCCAAGAAAAGAGGGCTTATATGCATTTTGATCAAGTTCAAATCTTTAAGCTAGTATCTTCTTGCCAAATTGCCCTTTATTTAGTAAAAAAGAGGGCTTATAGGTAAAAATTATTGAAGAATTTAGTAAAATAAACTCTAAACCAAGTCAGATACAGGTGACTTAAGCAACAACATGCCTATGCAATTTTAGGCACTGAGTTGCAGAGTGAAATGAAGGATTGAAGGTCATCAGTTTGGATCTGGAATTAGCAGGAAACTCGAGTATTAATTAGCTAAATAGAGCTACCATTGTAGTGCTAATTGTTAAAAGAGAACCAAGTGGCATTTAGATGCTCTCTAATGATAATATTAGTAATGAAACACACTCAGGAAGTCACTGTTGCATTGCATCTTTCTAAGAGGGATATCTGTGCTTCGAAAGCTGATTCAGCAATAAAAATTGCAACGCTTGCATTGTAAGGGAGGGAAATCAAACATGTAATAAGTTTTATCAGAGAATGAGAGCATATAATTGTTTAACAACAAATTGAAAACAAAATTAATAAAGAAGGGAGATATTGCTAGCATAGCATACATTGTCTTATTGTCACTTTTAGTTTGTCATTCAATTCCAAGCAATAATTTCCTCCCATCTTATCTTATTTAAGGATAAGTGTAGCAATCAAGTGAAGCGGTTCAACAACCACCACAAAAAATGTTAATTGGTAGAAAAAAAGGAAAAGAAAAACAACAGTCATGACTCTTTATCTGTCTTAACAGTGTGTTTCTTGTTCCTATCGGCATAACTCATGAGATGAAAATCAAGAAAAAGGGCCAAAAGAGATGCATTGAAAACGGCATTGAAGCACCAACCCCATATCCCAGAGCATCCAGACCCGGATCCGGAGAAGTGGTAGTAGAGCATGAGACCCGACACCGCGAAACTAAACAGGAATTGCACAATCTGGCAATCGGTGACAACCCGCTTCCACCTGGGTCGGATACCCAACGCGCAGAGGAAGTAGTAGGCGTACATGAGGACGTGGACGGAGGCGTTGGTGACGAGCGCAATGGGGAAGAGTGACTGGGAGGTTTGGAGCCAGAGATAGCACATGAGGAGAACGGTGGCGTGGTGGTACACGTGGAGGAAGGAGAGGCGTCGGATGGAGCGGGAGAGGATGATGAAGAGGGTGTCGAGGAATTCAAGGATCTTGGAGAGGTAGAAGACGTAGGCCCAAAAGAAGAGGGGCCCACTGGGCTGGGTACGGGGAGGGAAGCAGATGATCCAGTGGAGGTGAGGTGTATGGGTGAGGACGGTGAGGGTGCAGCCAAGGGACATGGTGAGGGAGAGGAGGAGGAGGGTGAGGGAGTGGACGGCGGTGATAGGCTTGAGGAGGCGGGATGGGATGGGTGGAAAAGGGAGGAGAGAGAGGAGGAGAGTGAGGGAGAGGTAGGAGACAAGGGAGAGAGATAGGAAGAGAGGGGAAGAGGCAGGGGTGTGAGGAGGGTTCCATGAGAAGTTGAGGATACTTGGATGGTACACTAACCAGTATTGGAGGTTCGCCATCACACTCATGGATGTGAATTCACTAGTTCTGTAGTTCTGTTCTGTTCAGGTCCTCCAAAGTCGAAACGAAAATTTGTGGATATACTGGTGCCGGGAAATTTTTTTTATTTTTATTTAATTCAACAAGTGGGCCCAACAAATCAATGCCTGTGCTGACCCTTTCATTTTTTTATTATTTTTCTTTTTTGGTGTAATTTCATTTTTCAAATGTCAAGTATTATATATGCACCTCTCTTAGAGTCAAGTCATCTCATACTAAGATAAAATTAAATGATAAAAATTATATAAATAATAATAAACTTAAATAGTAAAATTAGAATTAAAATATAAAATTTTAATTCTTATAAAATTTGAATTGATTTAAAAAATTTTAAATTTTATATTTGAAATTATTAAAAAATTAAAATAAAAAATTATAATTTTAAATTTAATTATAATTTTATTATTTAAAAATATGATTTAAAATATTAAAATTAATAAAAATATTCATACAATAATATTTTTATAATATAATAGTCATTTTTTTATAAAAAAATTTTCATAATTTTTTTTAAAAATAAATAAATAGCTATTATAATAATTTTTATATAAATATAAAAATAATTTTTAAAAAATTTTAATAAATATGATTTTTCATAAATAAATGTAAAAGAGAATTTAATTTTTAAGTTATGAAATTAATAATTATTAAAATATAAACTAAGATATGAGAAAGACTTAATTGTTTTTTAATTACATAAAATTTGTTTATAGAATTATAATTTTTAATTTTAAATGACATTTTAAACATTTAAAAATTCAATTAAGAATTTTAATTTTAATTTTATGCTCAATTTTAAAAGTTAAAATAGATACTAAGAAATAATGTAAGTATAATTATCAATTTAGCGTTACTTATCTCAAATTTACCACTAGTATTTAAAGTCTTTTAACTTTTAATCTAATTTTTCCATGCTTTATACAGCTGCACTACAACTTAAGTTAGGAATGATGATAAAAATGAAAAAAAAGAATGCATGTGGGAATATTATTTAAAATAAAGTGAAAAAAAATATGACTTACCTGATAAACCTTTATATTTTATCACCGACTTTTTTTTAATGCATTTATCAGACTGTTTTTACTTGTTTTATTATCTTTTCACTACTAACATAAATATACAGAATTCAGAGCTTTATTTTTCAAATCAAATAAGATTTTGAAGAATCTTGAGAACGAAAGTTCGCGAAACTAGATGATTAAACACTTTTTAAATCATGATTTCATTGAGACAATACTATTGGACCCTAGACAAGTACCGCAAATGAGATAAGGACTTAAAGAACCACAATTTCGAGTATCAATTGAACTTACTAAGATGAAGAAGGTGTTTCAATCAAGTGGAGAAGAAAACTCGCTCTACTTTATTTAAAAGATTCAAAATATAGTACAGATTCACAAAGCAGAACATACAAGAATCCGTGAAAAAAATTTAAAAACCATAAACCCCCCCTCAAACTTAGTTGATGTGGTGAAAAATCTTGGGCCAGTAGTCACCCCTCCAGACTTGAGTGGAGCAACCTGAAACCACCAAGGACACTGAAGCAGTAGCAAACAGCAAAATTGGACAATGGCTACGTCTACATCAGATGAAACTAGGCTGATCCTGCAGCAACCTTCTTCCGAACAATCCTTTTTCGACGAGCTTTAGGAGCAGAAGATTCTGCACCAGCCAGAGAGTCTGCATTCCCTTGTTTGATGCCCAGGAGACCAAGACCAGAAACAACTACATTCTTTGATATAAACCATTTTGAGGATGGCTTTTCTACATTCTCAGAAGGCCTGTTGTAAACTTTCAAGAGATCATCTGACTGAGCCAGTGGATCTGCCTCGACTCCAAGCCAGGCACGCCTGGAAGTCTCTCCTAATTGAACGTTCAAGACCCTGCATAAGATCCAGAATATATGTTCAACCAATAGCACATCAAAATTCCACAATGCTTTCTTCCACTACCATATAAAATCATTGGTAGCATTTGTTAACATGAAGTGGTAAAAAGGATTCAACAGTAGTGTTTGAAAAAAGTCAGAAATGAAGCTAAATTATCACAATTTTTTTTTCTTCAGCAAGTACTGTCTCCTTTCAACAAGATGAGAGACACGCATTAAAAAAAGATAATATATAATTAAGCAAATCATGTCTTAAATGCTAAGAATGTCAGATCCATGTGCCCCTCATATGCCAAAGTCAATAGCTAGAACAGGAGTGGAAAAGCCATAGTCATGTATAAGTGGAAAAAACACAACCACATAACTCTAGACAAGAGTCAGTTTGATGAACAACTCATTTGGTAGGTAAAAAAACAGACCTGAAGGCAGTGCTGAAGAACAATGCGACTCCAATAACATCAAAATGGCTAATAATTGCTCTATCAAATCCACACAATAGTTGATATCTCAGGTTAGCATAGATTCCAAGAAAAGCACCATAACCAAGCGCATTACTGCTCACACTTGGGACTGTCACAGATAATCTGCTGGCAATTCAGGCATCACATATGAAAAGGTAAAATTAGTATTTAGCACTCATCATTTGACCAATCACAGGTAAAACTCTAGGTCTTGACAAATAAATGAATTGAATCCTATTGAACATAAGTTCAGTTTCAACCCTGCATACCTTCCCTCCTTTTTCCTAGCCAAGGAGTTTGACAATGCACCCTGTACGGCACCAGCACTTAAACCAACCATGCACAACTTAGCAGCCTTGAACAAAAAGCATTGGATTCTCTTTTGCAAGTCAAATTCCCTTAGTGGATAACTCTTTTCAAATATGTTGTTCGGAAGCTTCTGCAATGTATTTTGTAAATCAAACCGAAATGTGTTTCCATAAGATCGACAAGGAGCAAGGGACCAAACAACTACTGCATTGCATGCTGCTACCGTGAGCACATTGATAAGTGCAAGATCCCACTCCTGCTTTATCCTATAGTCAAATTAAAGTTAACAATTATTACTTCAATTCATTAATGAGAACACCAGACAAACTTTCAAATCATTTTAAAATAAACAACACACCTATCCTTCCGATTTTTAAACTCCCACCACACTGAGCAACCTATCGTAGCAGCCTCCTCTAATAGAAGCCTATACATGAATGCAGGATCTGCAAGTAACCTGTGCAACAAAAGATTCATATATGAGATAATAGTATATACAACCATACACTCCAAACTAATTTACCAAGTCTTATCAAACATGGGAGGACATCTATTCCATGTTCTCAAGTGTTTAATATGCCTGACTTCAAAAATTAGATGTTCAACAGATCATATTCGCTTATCCATATAAGCAAAAAATATAGCCTTCCTATACACTCAGAGCACGAAAAACATAGGTTTATACTTCTCTTTGCTGATTAAAATACCTAAGCATAGCTTCCAACGTAACATATGTGAGTCCTTGAGCTCTAGTTCCTACCATTGAGAAGTTTTTCCACAGAGAACTATGCACCTCTCTTTTGTAGCTTGAAGTAAAGAAAAGTATTTAAGCCAAAAATGGAAAACTAATAATTCAGCAGCAGGAACATAGGCTTAGATTTTGAATATTAAAATAATATAATAGTGTAGGTGGCAAATTTTCTTATATTTCAATAAAAAATTTGAAGTCAACCAGGACATAATTGAAATTACCTGCCAATGAAAGACCTTGATAGTCCTTGTGGTAGTGCTCGGGAAATAAACCTACTGGTGGTTGGCCTGGCATTGATTGCTAGGAATTTTACCATTTGAGCTGAGCTAACCAACCCCTATAAGCAAAATTTTAGTCAGTATACGGCCCTATGCTTCACAACCTAAACATAACCTGAAAAGTACTGTACCATTTCATAAGCTTGCCGAAACCCAGCTGGCAAATCCATCATAGTCCTTTGCCATTCATTTAACACAGCATCCACAAATTTACGGTCAAATAGCTGCAACAAGGACAAACGAATATCATTCCTTTAGGAAATGTCAAGTGAAAGCAATAAAAGGTTGTGTATGTTTTATAGGGGCCAAAAAAAACTACTCTTAAATAGCACAAATAAGATTTCTAACCTCTTCAAGAAGTATCCGTCTCCTAAACAAGCCACCCTCATCTCCCTCATCACCATCATCAAAGTCATCAAAGTAATCATCATCATCGCCATCATCATCACCTCCATCACCACCACCATGATTGATTTTCTTTCCAATATCTCCACCACTTCCTCCAACGTCTAGCTGCCAATAAAAATGTAAAAATGAATTTGCAGATACTAACTTGCTAATAAAAACATAAAACGAACTCGTGAAATCACAGCCACCACCTAATACATACATAGGACTCATGCAAACTACAAACTGAAAATTTATATGCAGCGACTCAAACCAAACACCATGCTTAAACTAAATATCATCATTTTATGCATTCAGAATCAAAAACCTTAAAAGGGAAATTATGTTAAGGGATCCTATTCCTGCATACCAAACATTTATGATTAAACCAAAAACCAACAAATGTTTGACAATTCATCCCGGGTACGTACCCTTATGAGTAGCAACTCCCCTTATAAGTTATAAGGATATTAGTTCAATTTTCATTGACACAAAAACTACTTAACCTGCAATTTGTGAAACTGAAAGTAAAACAGCAATTTCCATTCCAATTCTCAAGTAAGATATTATCAGTGTTCACTATAAGTATCTTCCCCTCCACCGTTCCAGTATTATCCCTGTGTTATTTTCTCAAGCTGAAAGTGTACAAATTAATTTTTCCTCCTCAATAAACACAAAGAAAACTCAAATATATGTATGTTGTATTGATTACACTGAAATGACAAGTAACTAAGAAATCATTTGTTGACTTCCTTCTACCTTTATTAAAGGATCAAAATCACAATGAACAACAAGTCTTAAACTCAGCCCTAATTTCGTTGCAAAAGAAATGAAGAAAGAACACTAACCTCAGGACTAGACCGGGTTTGCTTTTGCGATAAATCAAGCTTGGATTTCTCCAATGTAACCGAACCAAGCGCACCGTATTGCCCCTTCATAACCGGACCTAAAGACGAGGATGAACAATCAGAAATGGCGGGCGCTGCAAAGCATCGTTCTAACAGAGACGCCGAGTCACTGTCCACCTCCGCAGCGGACCACGCTCTAACCACCAAAACTCGCCGCATGTGATGGAATTTGGGAATCGGCAAGGACGGCTTCGAGGACAATGTTTTGGCGCCGATATGGGAGTTCATGGGCATGATGATGATTTGCGCTGTCTGGAACACCGCGTGAGACATTCTTGTACGACTGAAGAGAGAATTTGGAGAGGAATTTCTCAGAAAATTTTCATAACTGAGGGAGGAGGGGAGGGAAGTGAAGTGTCTCCTCTCTGTGTCTCTACTCTCTACTCTCTACTCTCTAGGTTAGACTGTGAGAGAGAAAACAGAAGAAGCGGATGGGGTGCTGAGGGTGAACAAGATAGCCCCCTCTACTACACAATACACAACAACCCAATCTCAATTCTTTTGTAACTAAAAGCGAGTTCACTCGGGGGTTTTAGTTTTACAACGGGTCCACTCGCCCGGCCTCCATAGTGATTCTCAAAATTTTATTACATGCCATTTTACCCAATAAGGGTGTGACTGACTCACCATTTTTTATATTATTTTTTAATAATTGTGATGAAATGAAAAAAATATTGACATATAAATATTAATATTAATTATATAAAAAATAATGTGAAAAAAATTGTGATAATAAAATTAAAGTTAAGTAATGAGATATAACTGTTAAAATAGATTGATTTGATTTATTTAATTCGATTTTAAATTAAATTAAATTAGATTATGTGAATTTTAAATTGATATTTTATTAATTTAATTTACTTTTATATAATATTAATGAATGAATTGGGTCAATTTATTTAAATTAAACTAATTCAAATTATTTTTAATTTTTATATTTATTTTTAATTTTTATGTTTATTTTTATTAACTCAATTCATTTTTTTTTTAATTATTTTGATCGGTCCATGAGACTTAGATATATTTTGAAAGCTGTAGAGTAAAGTGATGCAAACACACGTAAAGATACGGTGAAAATAATTAAATATATTTTTTACAAAAAAATATACGGTAATTAAGGAATCAAAATGTGCTCTTTTTACATGCTAGTTGTTATTTATATATATTCACATGAAGAGAGAAAGCAAACCAATTTTGTTTGTGTCAGAGGGAAGGGTTGTGTTCTATTCTTGTTGAGAAACCCAGCAAATTAGTAACCCCACCTGAAAGTCTATCAGACACCATTTGCTTTCTCTTCACGGTTGCTATTACCACATCCATCAAGAAAAGCTGGGTCTTATCCATCAGTATGGTATTGTATCACATACAAATCCTCAAGGAAACCAAAAGCACTGTATAACTTGGCATTATCATTCAAGCATCATTTGCCTTGTCATGAGGACACACAATTTGTGAAGAAAAGCAAGCTGGACATGAGATGAACCAAATCAGAGATCAATAGTAACGAAGGAAAAGGCATCCCTTTCTTGTGGCCCCAATCCGAAGCCATCCATTTCACCCCCCTTTTGCCCTTTTCTTCCTGCATGAAAACCACATATAAATAGTTCCACGTTCTTGCTTCTTCCTCAACACACTCCAATCTTTTCATCCCAACAAAGAAAACTTCAGGTTGGTCAGATATCCATGTCTCTAACAGGTCGTCCTCGTGTTGTTGTCAATGGGATTCGAAGAATGAGAACCTTCCACTATTTCTGGTGCCTAAATTGCCAACGTACTGTCAGGATACCCTCTACAAATCCAAATGGTTCTTTGTGCCCCTATTGCTTCCAACAACTGCGTTATGAGCTTGATATCTCAAGGCCAAGGCTTCTCATGAATATGCCTAATAACTTGGAGCCTTCCCCTGCTACTCAGCTAATGAATAGCTTGGCTCTCATTCTTGATCCATCTCTGCGGAGGCAAGACAACCATTTGAACACAACAACACAATGGGAAACAGAAAATGAAGATAGTTCAAATCCACAGGCTTGGATTACCCTCCAATTTGTTAGACCAACTCATCCACCAAGGCTTATTCCCCCACCAGAAAACTTGGTTCCCCAAGCCAATGACACAGGCAATGCCACCCCTTTTGAGGATCCATTAGATGACTTCATTGATGGGATGGTTCAGAACAATCGACCTGGGCCACCTCCAGCAGCATCTTCAGCCATTGCAGCCTTGCCAATGGTGAAACTGACACAAGCCCATTTGGCAAGTGACCCCAATTGCCCTATTTGCAAAGATGAGTTTCAGCTTGGTGTGGAAGTGAGAGAGTTGCCATGCATGCATTTCTACCATTCTGACTGCATTGTCCCTTGGCTGCGCATGCACAACACCTGCCCTGTCTGCCGCTATGAGCTTCAAGGCGTTGCTAGTGCTAATTACCATTTCCAAAATGAGAATGAGCAGAGGTTTGGCTTTGAGGAAGTTACAAGCAGCTTGAACTGGATTTGGAGCCAATTGGCTTCGTTCAGGCCTATCCGTGCAGTCCTAGATTGGACTCAGAGATATTACTTTGATTTCCAAGAAAATCATGCTCGTGGTCGCGGAGGTAAGATCAAACTCTAAGGCTACTTATATTTTTTAAGAAAATGTTTCATATATAATCTTAATGTTTGGTATATTGCATTTTTTACCATATGATTTAGTATCTAAATTAATTTAATAGTCATTTAGCAGCCAATAACACTAATTATTAGGCAGCAGAAAACTGCAAAATTCCTTATGAAATAAATGGGTATTACCATATACTCTTGGTAGTTTAATGCCTAACAAAGCTGCTAGATACCTGCAGATAGCTCTTGGTGGCGAACATTGCTCATTTTATAGCTTCATCTATGAGATCTCACGCTGGAACCTGGTTTATCATATTAGGATTATTCCATCTGGTTACTATTAAGCAGGTAAAAGGTGCATAGCACTTAATTTCAAAAACATGGATGGAACTGATCAGAAAGACCTTGAAGGCTTCTGGTGTGCCCACAAGTAATGGTTGAAACCTTATTTCTTTGTGAAGAACAACGTTTCAAAAGGAGAACTTCACTTGTGTCCTGGTTTTTATTTTATTTTATTTTATTCTTTCCTGTATATATGGCTTTTACTTTCTCTATGCATATAAATCTCCATGTGAATGTTTACGGTAATTCCTCTGCTTAATTATTGAGGGCTCTTGATTGTTCTCATATCAAGTTGTGTGATGCTCATTTGTTTGCAGCAGTTGCTCAAACTTTCAGTAGTCTGTCTTTACGGCACTGTAAGGTGCAAATCATAGTTCCATGAAAATCTAGGTTAAAAAATAAGAGGCGGAGCCTAACAAGAAAAGCCATTAAATGATAAATTATTAAATTTTTCGAGAAAATAATTAATTATATAATATGTTTGTGTGTGTACACATGCAAAAGGCTATTCTGTATATATGTGCATAAATATTTACAACATTATTTTCTATATTGTTATTAATGCATTTATCCCCACATTTTTTTGGTTGCTTTTATTTTCTAGTGGATTTTGTTTCTCCGTCAGTTTTTTATTGGATTTTTTTTCATTTCTTTTATAAGAAAATTCCGCACAAAAGTGTAAGTAAACTTTTTTTTTTCAAATTAAATTCAAAGTGGTTAAATTACTCTTTCAGTTTGGACAATTTTACTAAATTTTTAAATAGAATTTTATAGTTGAAATAGAACTTTATAGTTTAAAAAATTTAATAGGATCCTTGTATTTTTAAATAAGTTCTTATATTTTAAATAAATTTTTAATTAAATCTTCATTAATTATAAAATTTTGTAATTAAATATCTGAAATCTATAGTATTAACACGGTCCAATAGTCAGTAAAGATTTATATAAAAAATATAAAAAAACTCTATTAAAAATATTTAAATTATAAAAACTTATTTAAAAATTTATAGAAACTTTAAGGATCAAAATGTAATTTAACCATTTAAAAGATGAAGAAAAAGAGAAATAAAAAAAAAAAAGAAAGAAAAAGAAAAAGAAAAAGAAGAGGAAAACAAGTGCCATAAATAATATAAGTAGAGGAGGATCATCTAAAATAATTTTAAAGTAAGTAAATATTTAACAATTATTAATAGATGGATTCACTCATCTATTAATAATCACCTATTAATAATCAATATATGCTTGCTCGCTCTAAAATAACTTTAGAGTATCAAAATCCAGTAGTAGTAGCGACTTGTTTGCTGAAAAGCTTCTTGTGTTTGGAACTGGAAAGATAATGGATGTGCCTCGGCCTTTCTTGTCACCGGTTTGCAAGGCGGGTCCTTACCCACTTGATCTCATCGCCACCGCCGCCTGCCTCCACTTCAGCCACCTTCTCCGCCACCGCGTCACCCACCATCTCCGCATCGGGATTCTTCTTCAGTCCTATTTCAAGGTCCCTTTGCATTTATTCATTTTCTTAATTTTGCTACAAATTACAAAACTTTGGAGCTGGGTTTGATTGAAAATCTCAAAGTATTTCTCTTTTCCTCATTTTGATTCTGGGAACCAATTGAAATGGAGGTCATATGTTTCATATTTTTGTAGAATTTCGTTTATAATAATCATGGGGTCCTAGTTGATCATACTGTTACTCGATTCATGCTACTTTCAATGCTGATGATGTGAATGGGGATTAATAGGTTATGGTGATTGAGATGTATACTCGATCTTTGATCAGTTGTCTGCTATCTTCATGAAAGTGAACTTGCTCTGGCAAATTATAGACTATTCTAGCGGTTGCTTCCAGGATGCTAGAAGAAGCTTCCTCTTGTAGCTTCTCAATCTTCTTGTGTATTTTTGGTGTATGTGAATTTGGTTCTTTTGATGTAGTGGTGGCATTCCCTAACTCCCATGTCTCTCTTCTTGAACAGAAACTCGCTCCTTTAAATCACCTGTTTAGATTGAAGGATAAATGGTGTCAAACATCCCTTCAACTCAAAGGAATAAATTTTCTTCAATTGTCAAATGATGATCTGACTTCCACATGTTCAACTAGTTTCTCTTTCTTTAATGGGGGAGGACATGGAGCCCACTTTGAAAATGCCGGGATGTCTAACTCCAACTCCAAGATGTCCAGCAAAAATCCATTTGATGGAAGGAAATGGACGAATATTCTCCTTGCTGCTAATGTCTTGTGAGTATTAGTAATTTAGTATATTCCCTTGAATGGTGTATTAAGTTTATGTTTATGACTTCGTTGTGTGCATATTGCTGTAAGTTGTAACAATGTGTACTGTCATTTTTCGTACTTTCTTTTGCTTCTTTGTTTTTTTTTCCTGATTGTATTAGCTGATGTTACTGATTTTGCAAATTTACATACAACTTGGTCGGATGGCTTATTATATACTAATCATCTGAACAGATTTTATATTGCACAACTTGCAACCCAAGGCAAGCTTTTATTGTGGGGAGCAAAGGTAAGGTTGCAATTAGGAATCTGAACATATGTCCTAAATTTTGTGGAGTCTTTAAATGTGAGTTGTGTATGTTACTAGATAAACAGTCTCATTGACAGAGGACAACTTTGGAGACTTGCCACGTCTTCCTTTTTGCATGCTAACATTGGACACCTCATGGTCGGGTTTGAATTTGATTGTTTGAAGTTTGTTTTGTCATGCCTGATTCGTTTAGGTCTTAAAATTACTTTAAATTCTCTGCAGGTCAATTGTTATTCCTTAAATTCAATTGGTCCCACTGTGGAGAGCTTCAGTGGTCCTCGAAGATATCTTGCAGTTTACTTTGCCTCTGCAATTGCAAGTAACCGCTTATTCTCTCTAAAATAGCCGATGAAATTGCTTACCTCCAAGTATTCTGATTCCATAATTTCTAGAAAATCAGGTTCGGCTATGAGTTATTGGTTCTGCAGAATGCCTGCAGTAGGTGCATCAGGGGCAATTTTTGGACTAGTAAGTTCTTTCAATATTTTATTTGTCTGCCTTATGGGCATGTTTAGTGTTATACATATAGATGACCAAAATTGAAGCAATAATTTTAATTGCAAGGATATATACTTAGTAATGGATGTTTATTTTCCCCTGTTAACTTAATTGTTCAGAAGGTAGCTGATCCAATTTGTAATTTACTATGACATGTTAATAACTATGTAGTTTTGACTGAAGTTATATGCTTAGTTCAGAATGTTGATACCTTCACCCCACCCCCACCTAAAAATGCTAGGATAAAATAACAGAGTTGACATAATGGGATGGTTATTGAAGATGCTGAGGGAACTCCCCACCCCCTTTCATTCTCCTCCCCTTGAACCCTCTTTCTTAATTTTTTGTTTTCACAATACTTACCTCTCCCAAATGCCTATGTTGGTTTGAAACTTTCCATTTGGAGAAGGTAGAAAACTGACATGTTAATCTTTTCCCTTCATTATCTTTCAATGCATGATTCAGGTTGGATCAGTTGCAGTGTTTGTCTTGAGGCACAAAGACATCGTAGGAGGTGGTAAAGAAGATTTGCTGCACATAGCACATGTAATTGCCCTCAATATGGTAAGTGTCTTCATTCCCTGTGTTAGTAGAATTGAAAGCTTTTTATTGTCCAAACTAAGAGATTTAGACAGTTCTCGGCTGAATGATGCCATTTCATCTGAACCCGTGGGATTGAATTATATCACTTATCAGTTAGGGTTTGCTTCCTCATTCCATGAGTTAAGGTGCTCAGGTCACTTTTGATTTTGCTAATTTGTTGCTTTTACATTAATGTGTGCTCCTGATTAGCCAGGAGCGAACAAAGAGTTTTTGCAAGAGTTTTTTGTATGAATATGCTTGTGTATTAATGTGTTATATACTTATATGCTTCATTAGGAAATGTGTGTTGGGAGAAGTGTTGTTGTTTCATGCAATTTTATGTTGGGAACTTTTTCTGCTTTTAACGTATATCGCCACTCTATGACTATGACTTATTGAGGGATTACTGTTGCTGTGACTTGGGGTTCGTTTGGATGAACTTCTAAAATAAAATCTTTTTTTATGTGATCTTTTTCTAAAAGGTCTTTTAAAAAAATTAAATGTTATTTTATGTTTTGATGTAATATTTGAAAAGTAATTTTTTAATATTTGAACAGTTTTTTTATGTTATAAAAAAGGTCTTTTTTGAGAAGCACCAAAATCCATCTTCTAAAAAAAAGCACAAATTGTCCTTTTTCTAGTTATTTTTCTTTTTTTAAAAAAAGCTCATCCAAACATGCTAAAAATGAGTAAAAGTACTTATTTAAAAAAAAATTCTTTTTTTTTAATCTAAAAAAAGCACATCCAAACGAACTCTTATTTTCCCCCTCTTTCTGTTTTAATGGTGACAAGTATTTCTCATGCAGGTCATTGGGCTATTATCCAATGGCATTGACAATTGGGGACATGTAAGTATAACGTTGCTTTATATCTCACATTTTCTGATTCTTTATTCAATTATGAGACAATTGTTTGCAAAAGTTAATGTGTGTATTGGCAATGAATTTTTCTTAAGGCCCCCAGATTTCATTTTCTTAGTTCTTTGGTTAGGTAATTGTTTGTGGCTGTGCAAACGAAGCCTATTTCATGCTTGATACTCTATTCACTTTTAAAAACTTGACATAACCAGGAAGCATGAACGACTCCAAATTTCGGTTAATAACTTAATACAATAACCCCTACTAAAACTATGTGCATATAGATATAGTATTCAAGAATAGTCCAGTTTTACATTCCGTGTATTAGGCTAGCCATCTTGTTTTGTATGTAGGCGCTGGTGATCTTACTGTTCAATTGAATAACTAAGCCATTCTAACTTGTGTCTAGTTTCTTTTCTATTGCTAGTACTTGCTTTAACATATACTATTTCAGTTAGGAGGCTTGATTGGTGGGGTTGCTGCATCGTGGCTTATTGGACCGGCATGGAAATATGAATCCACATCTAGGGATGGAAGAAGACTTTTCACTGACAGTGCACCAATGTATAATCTCTTAAAGATTAGAAGAGTACCTAAGCAATGGAAATAGAAACATTTCATTGGCGTATAGGTTGGAACCTATAATTAAAGAGCAAATTCTTGCATGCTGTTTATTTGTATAATAATTCACTGCTGTAAGCTTCCCTTAATAAAATATTTAGATGGCGGGTTGTAGTACCTGACTCCTTTAAATTATTATGTATATCTTTATATTACAGAAGGGATAATTCAATTGCCTTCCACAATGGGACATTGTATTTATATTTTTTTTTTTTTTTCTTTATTTTTCCCTTTTTATTTGGTGTTGGACTTGGGATGAGGGATGGAGGCGTACACTGTATCTGTTTCTACTGCTTCACCTTGAAGTTGGGAGCCTCTTCATGTTCCTGGTTAGTGGCCTAAGAAATGGTATATTGGTCATGTATGTTACAAAGTCATTTTCTTCCGAGTATTTGTATATAATAATTTTTTTAATGTCTTATTGATAATGTCTTATCTCAATCGTATGTTGCCTATTTTTTTTTTTTTTGTTTCAAATAAAAATCACATAATAACCTACACTTAATGGGGTTTGTGTGTGTTGGGTATTGGTGAGAAAGGAGTGGGTATGCTATGAGTAACCTAGAATGGGGTTTGGTTGTCTTTGTGGGTGGTTTGTTTCTTTTAGCATATTAGAACATTGGAGGTAGAGGGTAAGAAATAGAGAAAGAGGTAGAGAGGTTCTAGCTCGAGAAGTGAAACATTTGGGAAAGAAGATAGGAATGTTTTGAATCCCTTGAAGCAGAGGTACGTTTTCAGCACTCTTCTTTTTCAATACTCTTATCTGAATATTGGTCTCATTAGTTGATTGAATACACGTCATTTCGAATTTGGGTGTTTATATATTATTCAGGGATTCGAGCAAAAATTCATTCAAAATTGGTCTCTATGTCGTTGGGGACAATGGATATTTGTTTGATAGGTTGTTTGAGCTTAAGTCATTTTATTCAATGAGTGACAAAGCGTACATGAGACTCTTTTATGTTGGTGGGTGCTTCTTAAACATGAAAATCAATTATCAATATCTACTCGAGATAGCATATCCTAAAAATGAAGCAAATGAAGTTAATAAAATAGCTTCCAATGATGATGAGTACATTCAACCAGGATGGAGTGTGGCCTTTCGAGAACATAATTGTATTTGCCAACATTTTGGGATTGATAGTAATGACAATGTTAAGTTCAATTCGCATTATTCATCATGCTTTTCAATTTGGAAACTTGGTACATGTGTATGGATTTAGTTTATTGTGTAAATTTGGAATTAGAATATATTGTGCAAGTTTGGCATGTAACTTGGAAATTTAGAAATTTAATTATTGTGTAAACCAATGATGGTGAAGTCACACCATATCTTTTTACTAAGTCCATAATTTGGCCACAGTTCACGGGGTTCGTCCATTATTTGCCCACCAATTTTCTAGGTGGTCCACCATTCACTAGGTGTTGTTCATAACATAATTGGGTTTTTTTACTAGGTGTTAATGGATTTTTCTTGTTTGAAAATAATAATAATAATAATAATAATAATAATAATAATACATTAAGAGGTTATAATGTAAACAAGAAAATTGATCAAAATGGTCAAATTAGGTCCAAATGTAAATCTACGTTAATTGGTAAAATTTCTCCAAACCTGTAATGCTAGGTAAGCTTGAGATGCATGGCTAAAGCCTCCGCTGTAGTGGCAAGACAATTAGTAGTCGCATAATCAGAGACATAAATGTGGCTTGGCAAGAAAATTATCTTCCTCCACGTTCTGTGGTGTTTTTCGTTGATTGCTATTAGTTCCCAAAAGCTTAATGAATACAATTTTGTTGAGTTCCACCACGTTCTAACCCATTATGTGCCATTTGCAACATCAACGTAATTCCCATAATTTTTTATTGATAAAATAGGCATTTTAGTTAGTAATATTTATTTCTGTTTTTAATTCGGTCCGTTATCTTTTTTTTATTATTTTATTTGATCTCTTATTTTATAAATTATTTATTAATATAATTTTTGTAATGATTATGTTATAAACTTTAATAGAAGTGATGACATGTCACTAACATGACAATCATATGAATATGACCTGATAATGATGTGGCACAATCGATGAGTAACACGTCATTACTTATGTTAAGAATTTAAAATTGTGATGCGAGAACTACATTAATAGATGATTTACAAGATAAGAGATCAAATTAAAAAAATTACAAAAACTCAATTAAAAAAATAAAATAAAATAATCAAAATGTCTTTTTTATTTTTTTATTTACCTCCTTTGGCTATTGTTTCCATTCATGGTCAAATGGCTTTCCTTATGCAAAATCTTGTATAATGAGCTTCTTTCACCTACATCATTCACGGAGCCAACATTTTGAGGAAGAAGCCAATTACATGCATATGTAGCTAAGTATTGATTTCTCCTAAACCTGTCCACCTTCAAATGGAGGAAGCATCCGATAAATAGCACCACACCTGTCCTCATTGGTTTCTTTGTTTATAAAGCTTTTCATGCGCCAAAAATGGAGGAATTCGCAGCCAAAAAAGCCCTTGATGCTAATCTCTGTTAGAGTTAACTAGAAAATTAGCAATTTTTTGGTGGACCAAACTGCAAACGGGTTTAATGACAAAAAAAAATAGAGGACAAGTCGAAGAAGCATCAAACACAAGGGATTATGTAGTAAATGAGTCGGGTCAAGTTAAGCATTTGAAACTTAAACTTAACTTAGTAATGAAAGAAATTTTTTAAACTAAACTCATTTATTTAAACAAATTAAATTTAAAATTAGAACTTGATTTGTTTTAAAAATATAAAGTTTCGATCCAATTTATTTAATTTGTTTATAGTTTGATTTTTTTTTTAATTAAATCTTTCTTTGAAGTATTTAAATTTATTAAGTTAGTATTTATTAAACATTTTTATGATAAAAAGATGAAATAAAAACTTTTTTTTTTATAATCTATTACATAAAAAAATTATAAAATTCTTACAGAAATTTTTAGTCAATAATAATAATAAATAAATTATTATTATCTATAATTTTTTTATCTAAATAACATTTTTTATGATTTAATTTTTAATATATATATATATAAAAATTATATTTGAATTTTTAATGTTAAATTTATAAATATAAATATAAATTTGATTTATTTGTATAATTAAATTTAAATTTAAATTTGAATTATTTAATTAAAAAACTAATTTAATCAAATATTTAATTAGTGAAATTCGAATTGATGATAAATAGTTCAAGTATAATAAAATGCAATTTACCTTAAAAAAAAAAAAAAGAACAAGTGCCTGTTAGGTAAAAACATTTTGTCTTACCCTTTACTTACCCACCCGCGACTCCCTCCCAAGTCCCAATCCCTTACCGTCCAGCTCTCTCTTCTGCACCGGAGCTGCCATTTTGCTGTCCTCTCCTCTCCTCCTGTACGGAGCCTCTTGCTTAGCAGCGGCTGTGGCTGTGACTGTGACTGTGACCGTGACTGTGACTGTGAGTCTCCCTCCTCTCCTTCTCCTTAGGCTGCTCCTCATTCCCTCATTTCAAATGTATTGTATTGTATTGTATTGTATATGTATATGTATATATTGTATTTGTCTGGTCTAGGAGACAAGTGGAACCCACCTCGTATCTCTCATTCTTTCTCACACCAATTCTGTATCTTTATTCTCAATCATATGTACCTAGGTTTTCTTTTTTGGAAGAATTATCATTTGAGGAAATGAGCCTGTCAACCATAAATTAACGTCATTAACTTCTCCTTCGTCACTTAGTTCCTGAATTAGAAATTATGTATATGTATATATGTATGTTCCTAAATTGTAATTCTCTGGATTTTTTCCTCCTTTTTCTATCCTATCCTTGTACAGGTGTGAATCCTCACTACACACATGGATTTCAAAGGAAAACTTTATTATACGAGAAGGTCTGTGACTGTGAAACCAGTGATTAGTGATCGCAAATTTCTGATTGACTTCATAATGACTACTTACTTGGGACCTGATGTCAAGTCTGATAATCCTAGATGTTCTGCTGTCCAAAGACTAATGGCAGGATCGCTACCATATATGTTGACTGATGTGGGACCTTCCTATGTTAGCATTTCTCTCTTAGAGAGATTATATTACTATCTCCTCAGAGATGCTCTTCCTTACCTTATCTTAGATCTCAATATGTTGCATATGTATCTCAAGGGAAACTTGTTTTTGCCAAGCTCTGACTTTACACACGATACTCAGCACTTCACAAGTTTTTTCCCTTTGAATCTTCATCAACAGATATGGTACCCCGATAGCTTTAGAATTGTTAAAGGGGTTGTTTTAATTGATGATCCTGTTACATCATGCATCAAAGAGGAGGATATAAATAGATTCAGGTCTTTAACTGGTCACAATACTTTCAAGTTAAATCTATGTGAATGTCTACGTGTTCAACTTCTCCATCAAGCAATCAAGGAAGGTGACAGTAATTGCATGAACAAAGTGCCGGAGACTATTCCAAATGGGGGATGCCCATCAGGCTCAGGACAGTTTCAACAAGAGTCCAAGAGAAAGTATATTGATGATACTCCACCAATACCAGAATTTCCCCATGCCTTCCCTACAAAAGATAATGCTAAGGGAGATCCTTCCAAGAAGATGTGCAAATCTCATGGGCCCACTTTGATGCCCCTTCTTTCTATTCCTCACTTTGATGATTGTCACCCAGATTCTTCTCTGATTTTAACAGGGACAGCCAGAAGAGGGCTATTTGGTCCATCTGTTGGTGTTCTGGATATTGGTATTAGTGAAGTGGCATATCTATTCCGAGTTTCTTTACCAGGGGTCAAGAAAGATTATAGTATGTTTCTCCTCTTCTTTTCTCTCCTTCTGTTACTCATGTTTCTTCTTCCTGTCTTTCAGTTGTCTTTCATTATCTGCTGGAAGGTTTCTTTTTTGAATTTATCAGAAATGGAAATGGCCCTTTCTTGTATTATACTACATACAGAGGCATTGCTTTTCTTTGTATCTTGGTCAAAGGTTATGAATATCAACAGAGTGCCTGTAGCCTGCATTTGTTATAGACCTCTTTGATCATAGTTGTTCTATCAATAATGAACTGATTTCTTTGAGCAATTTTATAAGTGATGTTGAGCACTGCAAAGAATGCTTAGTACCTTCAACAATGAGGATAACCCTAGGAAGTGAAGTCCATATAAGCTGGTATAATGCTTTTATTATTGCTGATAACAACTGACCATTGTATGTTTATGGTGTAGGAAGACCTACTTTAATAAGAATATAAAGTTTAATGCTGTGACATTTCTTTTAATATATATAACATTTAAGAATTACTAGTGCTGGCAATGAACAGGATATTCTATTACTGTGAGATGCCTCTATTGTAACACCAGTAATT